>OY992537.1:72289539-73489539 GCA_963921195.1 Pegoplata infirma | reverse complement strand
CGTGTTACGACGGGAAAGAAAACCCCTAGATTTAAAGTAAAACACAACTATGTGGGAATATACTTTTGACTTTAATAATTGTTGTGTCAAATCTCATTTCTTTAATAATTGTTTTTGCTTACCATTTTCATTATATTATTATTTGTTTTCGCACATTTAGCCAATAATTTGTAGATTGGAAACCGAATTAAAGTAAATAAAAAATATATGTATAATAAAATTTTATTTGACATTCCAATTTCAAAAGTTACCACATAGTTGTTTTTTACTTTAAATCTAGGGGAATTCTCTTTCGTCTAATCACGCCTTTATACTTCAACTAAAAACAGTTGCTTTAATTTATTTATTTTTTATTTATTAGATTTAAATAATACATTAAATGCTATTACATAAATATATTAGAGGTATTCAGAGTCTTGTTGCCACCCCAGGCAATGTAGCAAAAGAGTACTTCTTTCAAAAAATACATGTATTTTGAAAAGTGCTCTTTTACCACCAGTGCCAGGGCTGGCAAGCAAGACTCTGAATACCACTATTGTTTTAATGAGTACAAGCAATTGTTTTAATGAGTACAAGGCCTTCGACTCAATGCTTTAATTTATTTAATTTTACGATACACTTATTTTGTATAGCATAGTTTTTGGGCTCAAAATAAATTCATAACTGCTAGTTTCTGTTGCCCTATAAATTACGTACACATAATTTTCGAAATATTTGGGGTTGTCTCTAAAAACTTGTATAAAAAACAATTACATAACTGAGGTCATTCCGTTTGTAACATGTCGAAATATCGGTTTGGAACCCAATAAAGTATATGCATTATTGATCAGCGATCGATTCTATGACGTTATAGCGATGTGTGTCTGTCTGACTGTTGAAATGGCGATAACGGGCAAAATATACACCGATATGACTGTAACTTAACATATTTTTTTGTTGTTGCTTTAAGAAGTTTTATATTGCATTTGATCAATATCGGTTTATTACGAGAACTTACAGACGTTGTGTCAAAACAACCAGGTTAATTTATTATGAGTACCAGGACACAACGGGATACAAGAAAATGGAAGATCAGACAAACTCGCGAAACTTGGGGCTGATGGTGTACCCGCTCCAACACTACAAACTAACAAGGGAAGTATCTCAACTCTTAAGAACCGATTTGAATGAAACTTAAAATATATATTTGAAAAAGAGACAAGTTTAAGGTTTGGGTGTCTTGGGTTAAATGGGTAAAAAACGGCGAAAAAATCGCTTTTTTGATTTTTTAGCCATTTCTTTTTAAGAAAATATAAGATATTTCCATATTAGAAGAAAGGGGTTTTTTAATGTCAATCCAATGGTGACATAAACTTTTAAAAATTTGAGTTATAGAAATTTTCCCGAAGGACCACATTGTTTCATAAGGGGACAACGAAATTTTTAAACACGGATATGACCGATAAGCCGAGACACCTCAACCTTAAAATCGTCTCTTATATATATTTTAAGTTTCAGGCAAATCGGTTCAGAAGTGTTGAGCATCCCTTGTAAGAAAAGTAATTCCTAATCTTAATCCGGTCAGCAAAAAACTAGAAAATGAGAAAAAATTTCTCATTTTTTAGTTAAAAAAACATTTCTGATAAGGACATTTTTCCTAAAAATTAGTTAATTTCATATTTTTTATTGGTTTATTTATAGAATAGCATGTGAATACACACCGAATTCTCATTATGTCTATTCGATTACTCAAAAGTCAAACTATTTTTACTACAACTGGAAAGTTTTGTTTACTTTTTGTATTGAAAATTTCCAGCTGTAGTAAAAATAGTAAAAAAGAGTAGATTGTAGTAAGGTAATCGAACGGACCTGTTATGTACATTTTTTATTATAAATAGAAAAACACGTTTGTTTTTTATAGTCAAGTAATAAATTTCATTAGTCTTTAAAGTTAAATTACAACAAAGACTTTGTCTTTGACGTTTGTTCCCAGATTATGGGAAAATACGCCAAAGCCAAGGCCTTTATTGTGATTAAAATATTTTTTTCTCTCTAACAACATGTGCAGAAAAACTGTAAACATTAAATTTATTACTTGTTATACAAGATCAAACTCTTTTTATAGCAAAAACAAAATCTACAAGAAATTCTAAGAAAGTTTTCCAAAGAAACCATTAAATCAAACCCTATACCGCGCCTAACGACATGAAAATCCGTCCGTCCGTCTGTCTTTCTGTATGTGTGAAACACGCTAACTTTCAAATGTTAGCGGAAGAATGAAAAATATATACAGCAAGCTGCATGTATATATTTTTATTTGTTATACTTCCGGTCAGATCAATATTAAATTTCAGTGAAATCTGCCCAGTGGTTCATAAGTTATTAGCAAAATGGGGAATTTCAGAAGGGTTTTTTAGCCAAAAAAAAATATTTTAGAAACTATTTTTGTCAACCAAAAAAAACTAAAAAAATAATAACCTCAAAAAAAATACACTCAAAAAAATTTACACTCGAAATTTTTTTTTTTTTAGAAAAATTATTATTTTTGTCAACCAAAAAAACTAAAAAAAATAATAGACTCAAAAAAAAAATTACACTCGAAATTTTTTTTTTACAAAAACTAAAAAAAAAAAATTACTCAAAATAAATCATATACTGATGTAAAAAAAATATTCAGTTATCAAAAATTTTTATCGAACACAGCTTTTTTCCTCTTCGATACGCAACTCTCCAATTTCATCCCACAACAGTATCTATGATCCTCAATTACATACTTTTATTTACTAAGAAAAATCCGCTGCACCAGCTTCCCTTTGTAATTAACATACAAAGGCTTTGGAGGGAATCGAACCCACAACCCCTGCGCTTCCTTTCAGAGTTTCTCGCTACATGTTAATATTCTGCAGCCCAATATAAAATAAATAATGGAGTAAAATTATCATGGATAAATGATAAAAGCAGCGATTTATTGTTAAAATTTCTTATTTTTCGTTTGTGGCGTTTTCATTACAAATTAATCTAATAGTGCATTCACATTGGCGTCGAAACCCCGTTTAACGAGGTTTCGAGCCAAACCTCATTTGAAAATACATATTTTCCCACACAAATTGAAACCTTTTTGTATTGAGGTTTCAACGAATGTAAGTACAATTGAAACCTTTTAAATTCCATAGTTCTACTCTTTTTTACAACTGTTATAATAGAAGAAAATAAATTAAAGAAAGTGTCAAAAATAAAAAAAATTTAAATATTTACATAAAAAACAACTATTAACAAAAAATTTCGATAAATTATTTTAAAATATCGCGTAAATTAATTAATTGTGTGTTTTTAAATTTTGAAAACGTGATAAGTGTCAAGTTTTTCGGGTGTGAACTAGGGCTTCCAATCGGGATTGGTTTTTCTGAATCCCGGGATTCGGGATTGAAGAATAATTTTCGGGATCCCGATTTCGGGATCCCGGGATTTTCGGGATATTTTGAATCCCGGGATTCACGGGATTTTTTAGAAATTTTCGGGATTTTTCGGGATTTTCAAAAAATTTTAGTATTTTTTGTCACTTTAACAAATTCACGCGTTCGTAAAAATTAGCAAAGTTTTGTTGACGTTGTGAACTTCAAAAAAAGGTCGGGATTCCTCCTGTGAAGAATATCCGTATTCGGTTATCTTATCTTTCGTCGTGGCTCATCGTTATCAACTTTTAGTGAGCGTGAGTTGAAAAAAAAAAAGAAATGAATTTTCAAATTTTTGCATAAGTGATTAATTTTTTGCTATTGTTTTTATTTTTTTTTAATTTTTTAAATTTTTTTTTTTAATTTATTTGTTTTTTTTTTTTTTCTTGCAAAAAAAATATTTTTTAGCGAGAGTGCGAGAGTAGAGTTTGCATGACTCACGGGTGAGCGTAAATGATAAGTGAGTGATTCCATTATTGTTTGCGTGAGCGTGACTGAGTGTGAGTCAAAACCCACTTACGCCTTTAAAAAAATGTTTTAGTAAACATAAAATTAAAAAAGTTTACAACTTAAGGAGTTAAGATGTGTCAAAAGCCATTTACGGCAATATTTTTCTTGTAAGAGTAAAAGGAATAAATATAAAAGCCCTTATGTCGAACCACCACTAGTTTTTAGAATTTCTTTACATTTCGTAAACGTTTCACTTTTTTCTATAACAAAAACATGGTACCTGACGGAACTTTTGTCGATTTTTTTTATTTTGTTTCACAAAATTCATATTTTATTCAAATTATTTAAAAAAAATCTAAAAATAATAAAAAATATTGAAAAATATTGAAAAAAAATAAAAAAAATCGGGATCCCGAAAATCCCGGGATTGAAAATCAGAAATCCCGAGATTCGGGATTTACCTAATCCCGAAAATCCCGGGATTTCCGGGATCGGGATATCCCGATTGGAAGCCCTAGTGTGAACGGTTAAGTTTTCAAAATTAAAATACGTATTTTCAACGAGGTTTCAGGGTCAGTCTGAATATGGTTTTATTGTTTATTTCTCCATTTCAGGGATTATGTCTAATATACTTGCCGGTCATAATCCCAAAATTTTTTCGAATTATATCCAGCGTCAATTAGTAAAACAATGCCGCTGATTTGTTCTAGCAGTATATATAAAACTATGTTTTCTTTACATCTGAGGTGTAGGGTATGTTCAGCAACTTTGTAGAAAATATTATGGCAAATATTTTTGTGAAACATATTAACCCTCTAACTCCATCTCCAATTCCAATTTCGAGTTATGATATATTTACTAAACTTGTGGAAAAACTTCCTCAAATTAAAGGAGATAAATATGATGAACTAATTGGTAGTAAATTACGTCCTAAAGCTGAATTTTTTGAACTAAATTTTGTTTTAAGAAATATGGCTTAAAAATAAAGTTTTTTTTCCAATTATTTAGGGAAAATTTCTTTGGTGGTAAGAATTTCTTCCATGTATTAGGGAATTCCATTTAAGAAAAATTATGGCCTATTTAACAGTGCATTAACTACAATTTTTTCCTAGCAGTTAAGAAAATTTCCCAACTTTCAGTTAAATTTAACTAAATTGTGGGAAAATTTATAAACTATTTTGAAGAAAATCTTTCCAAAATTTAAGTTATTTTTTTTTTGAGTGTAGATCAAAATGATTCGTTCACGAACTGTTAAACGAAAACAACAAATGACCGATTGAACTAGATGAACGAACTAGGTCTAAACCACAGACTAATACAGACTCGACATAAGTAACAGGTGTCAAAAAAGTAGTCCTTAACCATATGGTTATTTTTTCAAATTATTCTACGAACAAGGTTAGAAAGAAAAAGCTTATATAACGCGGCAAAAGAAAAATAGATGCCAGATCGGCTTTTATTGTTTCACTCACTCCTAAGTCGTAGAAAGTGTTGGTCATGCTAGCTTAAAATTAGTTAAAAACCGGTCTGTTTTCTCCTACCATCGCTTAGTTTTCCCCCATTTTTTCTTATAAAACTCTAATGTCGAGAAAAAACCGGTGACCGCTGTGAAATAAAAATTGTTTTAATTTATAAAAATAAAAACAAATATTGATCATGCTTTTATAAATAAAGATGACAGATTCAAAGACTCCTATAGAAGACGTCCTATCAGTGGAATGTGTAGAGGTGTAAAAAAGTTTATTCCAGTGGCTGAAGATTTTTCGTCGTTTGCTTTGACAAATTCGTTAATTTCACTAATACACACTTATATTTACAGCAGAATCATTAATACTATCAACATTTTCGTATTTAGAATTGCGTAGAATCAAATAAAATTGAAGAATGTTTTACCACGGGAACTTGCCCACTAAAATTTATTTTTGCTTTTTTTGACTTCTTTGCAATGGAACCCCCTTGGACGGATTATAAAAAAGGGGGCACTTATTTTATAGATTACAACCAGTCAAAATAGAGGATTGTCCACTAAAAAAGAGACACTGTTAGGTTAAGTCATATAAATATGGTCACTCAATGTCAAATGCAAGCCATGATGTACACACATACTACAAAAACACATGCAGAGGAAAATGTACCAAACATGCATACGAGTACTAAAAATTATGATGTGAATGGACGATGAATTGAAAAACCGGAACTGAAATTTTAAAAAATAAATAAAATTAAGTGATAAAAGTTGAAAATAAAAATATTTGTTAAGTATAAACAAAACTTAAGTTTTAACAAAAAAAATAAAAAAAAAATACAACGATAATATTCAGATCTAAATTAAAAAAAAAAATTCACTACATACTGCTTTTAAAATACATGCACTCATAAATTTAACACACACTTTCTCAAAGAGGAACAAGTCGAAAAAAAAAAATCAACAACAAAAAACTGGCTGAATGCGAAATACATTGACATGTTAATTTACACAAATACGTGTATTTATGCTCACCAACACAAGCACACACTTATTAAGCGAACACGAAAAAAATAAACTCACACATATGCATATTAATAACATGTAGTTGTGTTAGTTAGTTGAACGATGACTACAATGAGCTACGCTAGCCTGCTTTGTTAACATACGAAAACAGTTTTCATTTGATCTCTCTACAGTGCAAGTGTGTGTTTTAAATAAAGAAAGAAAAAAAAATTATAAAACAACGGATAAAAAGTGGATTTTAAATGTAAAACAAAGTGAAATCATTTAACAAAAAGTAATTTAAACAATAATATATAAAATAATTTTATAAATAACAGAAAATTCTTCACTGTCTCTTCTGCACTTTCACCCAATACAGTTCAAAGAAGTTATTTCAAGTGATCTTGAATTATTTTCCAACTGCCGTTAGATGGCGTTGTCTATATTATTAGTGTGTTTTTAGAGATTTTAATTATAAATTTTCTTAATATACAACAACTAAAGAACACACTTTTTAAATGTTATAAATAAAAGCCCATAAACACTTATACATACATACAAACATCTGTACTAAAATCTATACTAAAAAAAACCCCTCATATGTACATTCATGTGTGGATGAATGTTCATGTTCACAAAACAAAATTATAAAAAGACAAAAGCGTATGTAAGCAAATGCAAAAAAGAAAAAACAAAATAAAATATAAAAAGCAACAAACATCACAATACAATTTTTAACAACACCAACAACTACATCATCACACAAAACAAAAATAATACATGAACGTAAACGTAACTAAACAGCGGTTTGAATTTAATACACACAACAACCACAAGGCAACAGAAATACACAACGGACAATAAGAATAAAAAGTAAAACAGAATAGGCAAATAATATAAAATGTGAAAGAATAGTAGAGATCAGTGTTGCCACTTCTTGGATAATTATCCAAAAAATGGATAATTTAAAATTTTTTGGATACTCTTTGGATAATTAAATTTTTGGATAATTTATGGACAATTTTATCATTTACAATTTAAAGTTTTACATGGACAAAATATATATTTTTTTAAAGAAAACAAAAACCGATTTACGAAATAAATTATCTTCAAATACTGTTGCTTCAATTCTTTTTACAAAAGAAGGCATTGAAAGAAATGGAGGTACAAATTTTGAGCCCACAAAAGAGTAACTCTGTGGAACAAATTCAGGTTAGCAAAAGTTCGGTCGATTCTGAGAGTGAGGGGTGAAAATAGAGGCTAAATTAGAAGACCCGTATCGCGGCGTTTGCTTATGTTAGTTCGAATTTTTTTTAATCGACCTTCGAACTTTGTAGTCAAATGCCGATTTTCAGCATATTGTTTTTATGGTTTTTTTGGCTATAACTCGTCGACTGATTGATATTTTTTCAATCTGTAAAAGCCAAATTGTTGCTAGAGACCTGTCCAACAATTTGATTGAAAAAAAAAACAAAAAACCATATAAACAATATGCTGAAAATCGGCATTTGACTGCAAAGTTCAAAGGTCGATAAAAAAAATTCGAACTAATATAAACAAACGCCGCGATACGGGTCTTCTAATTTAGCTTCTATTTTCACCCCTACTCTCAGAATCGACCTAACTTTTGCTAACCTGAATTTGTTCTACAGTGTAATACTATTGTTATAACATATTTTTTATTATGAACAGTACAAAATGTATGATTTTTATTTAAAAATAATTTTATGTATTCTTTAAATTGAATTTAAAATAAAAAAAAAACACTTTCGTTAAAAAAAATCGTTTTTGATATTTTTTTTGTATAATTTTTGGGATTTTGGATAATTTTGGACAAACTGCTACTTATTTTATGTATTCTTTAAATTAAATTAAAAAAAACTTTTGTTTCGTTAAAAATCGTTTTTGAAAATTTTTTTTTGGATAATTTTTGGGATTTTGGATAATTTTGGACAAACTACTGGATAATTTTTTAGTTGACCGGTGGCAACACTGGTAGAGATGTTCTCTTTTTTTCATACCGTTATGAATTGTTTTCTCTTTACTATCGCTAATCTATAGAGTTGCCATCTGGTATCAAATTAAATTACACATGTGAATAAGAATAATTTTAAAATATATTGACGATTTTTTTTTACTTGATAACTAGCTGACCCGACAGACGTTGTCCAGTCTAAAACAGTGATCGGCACCCATAGCACTCAGAACCCGAACATAATCGGCAATTTACACGTATATAATACGAATGTCAACCAAAAATACTACAACAAGCAGGTTGATGTCGATTTGTTTAAGAAATACACTCAAAGAACTGTAAAACAATTTGTCATAAAAGTTCGTCCAATGGAACTTTTTAATGAAGTTTTCATAAATATTATGAAAATTTTCATAAATATAATCAAATGTTTTATAAATACTATGAATATTTATGAAACATTTCATAAATATAATGTAACAGTTTCATTGGACGAACTTTTATGATGAGTTTCATTATATTAATGAAGCTTTTTCTTTGTGTGTACCATATGCATATTTATACCCTGCAAAAAAAGTCATTACCACTTCTCAGTGGAGTGCTTTAAAACTACAACAAATGTAATGAAATACAACAAAAATAACAAAAAACACAAGACAAAAACACACAAACAGTTTTTTCTAGTCCAGAATACATAGATATTCAGCACTTAACTCATTACCTATCGCGACACCTCCATACAAATGTAAGTAGATATTCAGTAGATAAGAACTACTCCGTGGAAGTAGTTGGAAGTTGTTTGAAAGCTCGGAGTACTTCTTATCTACTGAATATCTACTTACTTTTGTATGGGAGTGTCGCGGAAGGTAATGAGTTAAGTGCTGAATAACAACTTTTTATGGAGTAGAAAAAACTGTTTGTGTGTTTTTTTCTTGTGTTTTTTGTTATTTTAGTTGTATTTCATTACATTTGTTGTAGTTTTAAAGCACTCCACTGAGAAGTACTCCGCACTTTTTTTGCTGGGTATTCATACACCATTGCATTCATATAATCTCTTTCTGCCGACCACGGTCTAAATATTAATAAATTTGCTAATGATTGTTATGTATATGATTGGGCAAAAGTGCACTTTTCGGAGCACAAATATTTTGGAAAGGGAAAAAATTAGACCCCCCCTTGGAATTAAAAAAGAAATTGAAATTTAAGAGGGCTGGGCCCTGGAGGCCCCTCTAGAGCCAAAAAACCGCCCATCCACCTACAGGTTTGTGTGGGTACTTAAACTAAAGGTAATTAAAAACGAAAAATAAAGGGGCTATGTCCCTGGGCAAAAAATCGTCATGATGCGATTTTTTCAAAAAAACGTCCAACCAAAAAGGCTCTGACACAATATCGGAGTACTCTGTACTACAGAGTACCATCTCTAAAAATAGAGACGATATCATACAAAAAATGTGTAAGTGCGAAAGAGAAAGAAACAAAATCCACTCTCTGGCACAGAGTACTCTGTCATTGTGAATTCAGCTTTATAGATCCAAACGTTCTGCAATTTAATATATAGCGAAAAAGGGGACATAAAAGTGGGCGTGGACAGCTTCTTTTCCGTAAAATCCTTAGTTGGACATTTAAAAAAAGCGCTAAATCAGCCAATCTGCGATTTTATATATATCGAAAAAGTGGGCGTGGTCAATTTTTCTTTCCCTAAAAACCTAATTTGGACTATGACGAACATTATAAAAAAAAAGTTATCCAAATCGGTCCAGCCTTTCTCAAATGATTGAATTACCCACGAACGAGATTTGATTTTTATTTTTATGGAGAACTTATTTCTGAATTAAATCACATACAGTCAAGGATCCTTTCGAAACAGGTATACATCAATGGTGCCCAAACACTTGTTAAAGATCGACAAAAATACGCATACACAATCCGAACAACAACAAAACTAACAACAGAGAGCGTAAAAAACAAAAAAAAATATTATCGTTTCTCTTTTTGGGCACCGCTGGTATACATACACCAGAGAAGTCCCAAAAAATTTTGCAGTTGTATTAGTGAGCAAGGGAGAGATTGCACTGAACAAAAAAATTGACCGAATTAAAAAAGGCCTTAAAATCAGATTAATAACACTTGTTTAAAGAGATTTTCATCCACGTCACTTTTCACTTATTTTTTATGTAAAATCTCGCGCTGAATCCGAAAATGAAGTTTCAAAAGTAACAGTTTTTGAGATATTGCTGACTTTTAAAATTTTCAAGTTTTTAAAAGTGGTTTTCCTTAAATTAAAATATCAAAACAAGTTGATTGGTAAAAAAAATCTAAAAATAGCCCTTTTTTAAGAACATTTTCGACGACACGTATTTAGCGAATTATCTCGACTTGGAAGTTTTTTGCTTATATCTTCGTTATTTATTGTTCGATTTCGAAAATATTGGTGTCAATTGGAAGGTAAATAGCTTCCGTATTGGTAACAAAATAAAATTGGTAACCCACAAAAGGCAAACAAAAATTAGATTGTATTTTTTTTTTAATTTTTTTTTTTTTTTCAATTTATTTATGGTTGAAAGTAATGTCTTGTATGAATATTCTAAAAAATAAGGCTTCTTATAGCGGCCTTCGGCCGGGCTTAGGGATTACAAACTCCATAGGTTCAGCCCAAACCGATTCGTTAAATAAATCTTTATCGCAGAGCTTAGGGATTACAAACTCCATAGATTCAGCCAAACGGCTTTGCTAAATAAATATTTTTTGCATAGCTTAGGGACTAGAAACTCCATAGATTCAGCCCAAACGGCTTCGATGAGAATGCTTTTCCGCCTAGCGGCCTGTCTTAGACATTACAAACTCCATAGCTTCAGCCCAAAGGGCTTCGCTAAATAAAGCTTAGCTGCTTTTAAAAATAAAAAAATCAAAAAAAAATGTCCGCGAAAAAAGGTTTTGTTGAAAAAAAAAATATTTTGAATTTTTAGGTTATGTTGAATATACCAGAATTTTGGAGGTGTCCTTTCATTATATCGCTCAAATGCAATACCAAACTTCTCGGGGCAACAACAAGTAAATGTGTTAAGTTTCAGTCGTATCCGTGTAATATTTCGGTCGCGATCGCCGTTTCCACAGACGGTCAGACAGGCGGGCATCACTAGAATGTCTTAAAATTATAGTCCGACCGAAAACACCTTTTCAAGGCCGAACTGAATATTCGGCCGAACCGAAACTTAAAATCAAAAATTTTTTATTTTATAAATTATTTTACATTTCATTACGAAAAAAAAAATTTTGAACTATAACAGTTGTATATTTATTGGACAACCTTGTTACTTTTTTTCAAGTGAACTAAAACAATTGGAATAAAACACAAAATTTAAAAATTCAGCGACTTTTTTTTTTATTTTGAAAAAAGTTTCGGGTTCGGCTAATATTTGACCGAAAAGTGGCCGAAACCCCATTATTTGGCCGAAACAGAGACCGAAACCGAATATTCGGTCGGACTCTACTTAGATTCGATCACTGATCAATAATATTTATCCCAGACAGATATTTTAAAACTGTCCAAATATATTTTAAAATTGTTCAAATAGATTTTAAATTTGTCCATATATATTTTAAAATTGTCCAAATGTATTTTAAAAATTTTCAAATGTAGTTTAAAATTTTCCAAATGTATTTTAAAAATTGCCAAATGTATTTTAAAATTGTCCAATAGTATTTTAAAATTTTCCAAATGTATTTGCAAAATTGTCCAAATGTATTTTAAAAATTTCCAAATGTACACACAAAAAAAAATATAAAAAAAATGTGTCCGTTTTGGGGATAATACAACCTATAAAGTGGTTTTGGATAATTTACCAAAGTTTTTTCGAGCAAAAACTTTGGTAAGTTATCCAAAACCACTTTATAGGTTGTAATTAAACCAAAAACTGGCACAATTTTTTTAATTTTTTTTTTGTGTGTATTTTAAAATTGTCCATATGTATTTTAAAATTGTCCAATCCGACTAAGGGCGGATTACTCAATGAAAATTTAGCTGCTAACTGCCGATTTAACGGAGCCTTATGTCAAAATTTATATGGAAAAGCTAAAATTAACGGAGAGTTATTTTACAACGGAACATTGAGTAATCCCCCCCTAATAAATCAAAATAATTAAAAAAAATTCGTTTGAACTGTTCTTAAAAAATTAAGTACCTCAAAATTACACATTTTAATTGACAATCCCATTTTTTCTAGATTAACAAACAAACTGGTAACAGTTTCGTATCAAAAAAACAAATAACTGCAATTTTCTCAGTGCATAAAGTAAACGCAAAATGGACTCAAAAGAGAAAAAGAGATAGTGAATGCTTGAGAGAAAATAAAAAATATAAATAGTGGAATTTCAGCATAAAAACATAAATAGAAAAAACCCATACCCACACGTAATTAGAAAAAAAAATCATAAATAAAACACACACACAATTACAAAAACATATGTAAAGAAAGATAAAACGATAAAAACAAAACAAAGAAAAAAAGCAAATAAAAATAAAATACAAAATCAAATTTAAACCTCCAGTGACAAAGTTGTGTGTTTTCATAATTAAAAAACTTAAAAACACTTTAAAAACATGTGATAAATAAAATAATTAATATTTGCAATTATTTTGAATAAAATCTAAAACAATTTTAAATCCGTTCTGTGTTCAAAAAATGCAAATAAATAACGTTTTTATAAAAAAATTCTTTAAAAATATCTATTGTAATCAATAGAAAAACTGCAAATAATTTAAAATTTCAATTAAAAAAGTTTTTGATTATTGTTGTGTTTCCGTGTTTTGTTAATAAAAAAGCACATCATGGATGTGCATTCAAATTTGGAGTATTTGTGCCGAGTGTGTGCCGCCAATACAAAAGGCAAAAATTCAGTGGCCGAATGTGCTTATATCTTAAAAACTCCCGGATTAAAGGATAAATTGGATAAATTTTTATATTTAAAGGTGAGTTGGTTACGTAAAAATATCCAAACAATTGTAACAAAATTCAAATTCTTTGCTGAACAAATTTTTGTCAGAAGCTTAAAACAATTAATTCTTTTGTTAATGGGGCATACGAAAAAAAAAATTTAAATGAATCTCTTGCACAAAAAACGAACCATCCCATCTACAGGCACCTTTTGTAAAAATTACCTATTGTAAAAAGTACCTTTTGTAAAAGGTGCACAGAAAAAAAAAGTTCATTTACAGAATGATTTTTTTCATATACTGTATGAATTGAACATGACTTTTTTTTCCCAAACATTTTTTATTAATAGTATTAATTTGTTCATACATATTATGAACAAGTTCTTGACCATTTTTGCGTTAAATTTTGACAATTTTCTGTAATTTATGAATAATTTGGTGGACTATAAATATAATTAAAAACACAAACACGCGTTAGTTTGGCATCATATAAGATGTTTTTTTTTAGCTTTATTAATTTATTGCAAACTTACAAAAAAAAATTATGAGAAAACTAAATAAAACCATTATTTCGCGTAATCGCCAGCTTTACCTTCTAATGGAATTGGTTGAACTTTTAATTGATCATCTTAGGAAATGTGTGGCAGAAGAAAAATCGGGATTTTTGTGTGCATCAGGCCATTCATGTTGACGGAATATTTTTCTAAAAAGATGTTTAACAAAATGGTTTTATTAAATAAAAATTAGCAATACATATTTATTTAAACACATTGCACTTACCCTTTCATCTTTCATGTTAGAGGTCCATGGAGGATTCCAATTAGAGGAGTCTTCTTTTTTCCACAAAAAAAATACACAAAAAAAGTTTGACAATTTCTTTTTTATTTTAAACTAACTTGTTTTTTTTTTTGTGGAAATTAAAAATTTTAAAACACGTACATAAATAGTATGAATTTATGCATACATAGTTTGAACTGAAATCAATGAACGCAATTCATTCTATTTATGTACAAAATTTGTTCTGTGTGTTAATTTTACTCTTTATAAAAAGTATATTCTTTGTAAAAAGTGTACATTTTTGTAAAAAGTGTACCTCTTGTAAAAAGTGTACCGTTTGTAAAAAATTTACCTTTTGAAAAAAGTGTACCTTTTGTACGTGAAGTAAAAATTACCTTTTGTTAAGAGTAACTTTTGTAAAAAGTACCGTTTTTAAAAGTACCTTTTGTAAAAAGTACCGTTTTTAAAAGTTCCATTTGTAATAAGTATCTTTTTCATAAAGTGTACCTTGTGTAAAAAGTGTACCCTTGGTAAAAGTGTACCTTTTATAAAAAGTACCATTTGTAAAAAATGTACCTTTTGTAAAAAGTACAATTTGTAAAAAATGTTCCATTTTGTAAAAAGTGTACTTCTTGTAAAAACTGTACCCTTTGTAAATAGTATACCTTTTTTAAAAAGTGTACCTCTTGTAAAAAGTGTACCCTTTGTAAAAAGTGTACCCTTTGTAAAAAGCGTACCTTTTGTAAAAAGTAACAGTTGTAAAAAATGTACTTTTTTAAAAAAGTGTACCTTTTGTAAAAAGTGTAGCTTTTGTAAAAACTGTCCATTGTGTAAAATGTGTACTCTTTGTAAAAATTGTACTCTTTATAAAAAGAAAAACTTTACTTAAGCCCAGTGTGCCATTTTTTAAAAGAAAAAAACCTACACATATTAAAAAAAAATCCCTTTTCTCCCCACATTTAAAAAAAAAAAAATCCCTACATTTATCCCTACATTTTAGCAGCTAAAATTTTTAAAACAAAACAAAATTTTATTCACTTATTTTACATTTAATTTTAAATAAAAGTTAAAACACTAAGGCTGGATTACTCAATGCTCCGTTATAAAATAACTCTCCGTTAAATTTAACTTTTTCATAGAAATTTTGACATAAGGCTCCGTTAAATCGGCAGTTAGCAGCTAACTTTTCATTGAGTAATCCGCCCTAAAACGAGTTTTTGATAAGTCAATTATATTTGTTTTAAATTTAAACGAAGTTAATACTATAAATTTTGTTCAAATTCTGATTAATTTTTATTAAAAAATAAAAGTTGTTTTATTCGAACATTTAAATATTAGATTGTGTGTATGCTTATTCTAGCTCGAGGACATTTTTCCTTTTCTAATTAACATAGAATAATTTTCAAATAATAATATATAATAAACCTCAACTACTTAAGAAAAGTATATTGTTCGGTTTTGATATGAAAATCTGTCAAACTCTGTCAAAAAACATTAAATTTAAACTGGCTTTACAAAAACGTAAAAATTCTCTAATGAGGTATTCTGTTCAGAACAGAATTTAAAGTTATTGACGCAGCATGTAAACATTTATTATTTCAGATCAATATACAGAAAAAGTTAAATTCAAGTTATTTTTTTGTATTTAAAAACAGCTGAAGATCAAAACATAACCAAAAATGTGACACTCAAATTTTCGTTACAAATTTATATTTTGAAACATTTTTTCACCGGTGAACAACTTACAGGCACAGACTAATACAGACTCGACATAAGTGACAGGTGTCAAAAATGTATTCTTGAACCATATGGTTAATTTTTTCAAATTATTCTACGAATTAGGTTAGAAAGAGAAAACTGATATAACGCGCCATAAGAAAAATGGATGCCAGATCAGTTTTTGTTGTTTCACTCACTCCTAAGTCGTAGAAAGTGTTGCCATGTTAGCGTAAAACGGACTAAAAACCGCTGTGTTTTCTCCTAAAATCGCTTAGTTTTTCCCCATTTTTTCTTATAAAACTCTACTGTCGAGTCTGTATTTAGTCTGTGTTACAGGTCTTAAATAATGTTGCCAATTTTAAAAACAAAATTTTTGGTAATATTTTTTCTTTGTCAAAACGTTTAAAAATCAAAAAGTGTTGTTACATTGTTTTGCATTTTAGGTGACAATATGCAGTTTGAAACTATATTTTTTATGTACAGAGATGGAAAATTTAAAAGTTTTTCAATTATTTTTTGTCTTATATTTACATCACTAACAAATTTTAATGCAACAGCAGATTTTTCTACCAATTGCAGAAACCAGAAACCCTAATCTCAACCCTTATGAACCGATTTGCCCAAAACTTAAAATATATATAAAAGAGACAATTTTGAGGTTGGGGTGTCTCGGCTTATCGGCCATATCAGTGTTTAAAAATTTCGTTGTCCCCTTATGAAACAATGTAGATCCGGGAAAATTTCGATAACTTCCGAACTAACAAATATATCGTCTAGAGCAAAAATACATGTCAACTTAAATTTTATAAAGATTATTTCGTATTTATATGGATATCGTAGTTCTATGTCTTCTCATAAATATTTCGCAAAATTTACACATTTTCATGAAAAAAATGTTTAAAGAAGCCAAATTTTTTATAAGGTTATGCCACCGTTGGATAGGCATTAAAAAACCTTTCTTCTTATCATAATCATAAAGTTTCTTAGAAATAAAGGCTGACAAATACAAGAAACGATTTTTTAGCCATTTTTTGTCCCATTTTTAGAACCCCTAAATCCCCTATATGGCCGATAAGCCGAGACACCACAACCTTAAAATTATCTCTTTTTATATATGGACTTTTGTCATTAACTTTTAACGCTTGTGATATTTTACTAATTTCGCAATAACATTTTTATTTGTAAACTAGGTGGTACCTGTGAATGTAGATATGTTAAGGAACTATAATGAGTAATTCTGCAAATGCACAGCGCAAATAGTCTCATTATCTCATGGTAAGGAACGTGCAAAGTTGAAAAATGTAAAAAAATCGCTTGATACTCTAATGAAATTTTTCGTTCAAAGTTCCATATTGTTGGGTGCGTTAAAGCTATTGCTCCAAATTTAATACCGTTTAATCAGTAGACTTGGGCAATTATTTGGTGTAGGTTCAGTGGATGTGCCATCAATAAGAAAAAAGTTACATGGACCTAAATCTTTGATACCAATTTTTTTCAATTTTCAATTTTTCGAGGTTTTTTGATTGTAGCTTTTGGTGCAAACTGTAATTTTAAAATTCAAATACACATGGTTAAAGCCCTTGTAAATATGCACAATCTGAGACTGATTCGACTGATGTGCTCGCAATGGTTACGAAGCTGCAGCACTCCAAAGATGGGAAGAAAAAACGTGAATTTTTTAAAAAGTCTGTTTTATGCGAGGCACACTCCCAGTTTTATTTCGAATGGTTCCGAATGCTTTGTGAACTTTATAATTTACCATTTCCCACTTGATTTACAAACGCACCCAAAAAATATGTAATTGCAAAAATTTTATGAACTTTTTAATTTTTTTGCAAAATTTCGATATTTTAGTTTTGCATTATTTGACAGCCAAATGTGCATGGCTGAAAGTTGAACATGTAGAAACAATGGTATGTGCAAATATAATAAATCATGGAAAGCAACATTGATCAAAAGTTAATATTGGCGAATTCCGCGGTGTTTTTCAGTTTTCACTTTTTTGTAAGGCATATCCAGGCCGCTTATAGAAATTGGTCGGTGAAAGGCGCGTTTGGTAGTCTTTTTAATTCTCTATCTTCAATTAATTCGTACCCGAAAAAATTTAACGTTTAAGCGGTTTTTCGGTGGTTTTAAATTTTTGATACCTTTAAATTTAATGGTTATATAAAATCTTACATTACTTAAATAAAGTAGAAAAGAAATGTATTCTGATAGATTTTGACATGTCTTATTCAAATAATATTTCAAAATTAGTTCATTGATTTTTGCAGTCGCGAAAATCGCTAAAAATCGCTAAAATTTTTTATAACCTTGATAAAATTAGTAATAATTTTAAAATATTTCGTAATAACCTTAATATTAGCATTATTAATTTTACTTTGAATAGTTTCAATATTCAGTGAAGGACAACACTTTAAAATCAGACATTTAATATTAAAAAAAAAAAAAATCAAAATTATAAATTTTTTTTTTCAAAAATGTTCCCTTTAAACCACCGCTGTTTCTTACCTATTAGAGATAGAATTATGGTGTTAACTAAGAATTTTTTGAGATTTTGTTAATGCATTTGGTAATATTTTTCTAAAATAAAATAAAACCGCTGGAAACATTTTTATTTCCAAAATATTGGAAAATGCGCCGAAAAAAAAATTGGTTAAATGCAAATATCTCGATATTTAGCAAAGATTTATGCATGTTTGAATATGTATTTTAGCCTTGGGTAAGCATAATACAAAATGGTACGTTTGGTTAACTTCGGATAAAAAATGTAATTTTGACAATTTTTTTAAAAATTTTAACTTTAAACCGCCATAGTTTTGGGTGCGATCGCTCAAATTAATGCACGCGGACGGATTTGAATTACTTATTTATAATGTTATTTACCCACAAAGTCTTATCAATGTGCCACGAAAGAAAAATCGCAATTTTTTTTTTCTTAAATATTAAAAGTTAATGACAATTGCTCATATATTTTAAGTTTCAGGAAAATTGGCTCATAAGGGTTGAGATAGTTCCCTTGTTAGTTTATATTTTTCACACAAAATTTTACATATCCTTAGATTTTAATACATAAGAGAAACCACGAACTAATACAAAACGACTCGAATTTTCGTAAACATATAATTAATCAATTATGTACATTCGGGGTTGGCAACCGAAACGAATAACGGTATTGGTAACGGTATTGGTATTACATATTTTTTATATCGGTAACGGTAAAGGTAACGGTATTTTAGATTATTTCGGTAACAATAAACCGTTACCGAAACATCGATACCGGTACGTACCGGTATTTTGAATAAAATTTACCAAAAATGTTAAAATGTCACAAATTAAAAAAAAAACAAGTAAGAGTGTTAAATTCGGCTGTGCCGAATCTTTTATACCCTCCAACATGCAAAAAAAAATCCAGGGTCGTTTTCTTTTTTTTGGGGGGGGGGAGGTCGGCAGTGGTCATTGGGGGGACAAATTTCCCCACGAAATATATGTTTAAAAATTGATTCTTATGCTTTTCGCGCTATAGAAATACAAGTTTATCATTATTTTACAATTTTTTTTTAATCTACGCCCACAAAAGGGGGGCGGGCCGAAAAAAACGATATTTTCTAATCTCCCGGGTCCAAATTCAAAACTTTGAGCTTCTTGAAACATAAAAATGTTGCATTTGTTAAACAAAAACACAAAAAATCATGTAAAAATATGGTGTTTTTTAGAGGCTGGTTTAGTTTCTCAAGGGGGAACTTTTTTCCCCCTGGTCCGATTTTGCCCATCTCCGAACTTAACCAGCCTATGAACATAAGACATATTTCTGCCAAACTTCAGGAGTCTAGCACTTTTATTTTGTACTGTATCGTGTCTTCCACAGACGGACGGACAGACGGACGGACAGACGGACATCGCTAGAATGTCTTAGAATCGATCACTGATCAATAATATATATACTTTATGGGGTCCTAGACCGATATTTTGATGCGTTACACACGGACTGACAAAGTGAGTATACCCCCATACTGTAGTTAGAGGGTATAAAAAATCAAAAAAATATTTTTAAAAAATAAAGAAACTATTCAATTTAGTGCATTTACAACACATAATTAAATACTTCTATTTAATACTATTAATTAACTCAGAATTTAATTAAAATATTTACTCAATATTGTAATTCAACAAATAAATTACTTACACTCAAAAAATTATGTTAATAAAATCAACTGAAAATGTCAGTTAAAATAACTACTTTGTAAGTTGTTTTGGGATCAACTACTTTTTCAGTTAAATCAACTAACAATGTTAGTTATTTTAACTGACAAAAACAACTGACTTATGTAGTAAAAAATACTTACATTTGTAGTCAAAAACACTTAAATGTAGTAAAAATAAAATAATCAATATATAATTTTTTTTTTTCAAAAATTTTTTAGAAAAAAAAACTGAAGACCAAATTTTTTCCAAGTTTTTTTTTTTTTTTAAAAAAACCTTTATTTATTTTAATTTTTTGGAAAAAAACTTAAAAAATCTTTCAGAGATAAAAAAATAAAATTTACTACTTTAAATAACTGTTACTACATTACAGTACTTTTTTGTAAGTTATTAAAAAAACGACTTAAAATAACTAACCGAAATAGTTGTTTGATATTTTTCATACAAAAACAACTGACTTTGTAGTTGAAAACAACTAATTACTGTAAAATATGCAAACAACTAAAACAGTTCAAAACAAATTAGCAACACAGTTATTTTACAGGAAGAAAATTTTTGATTTTTTTGTTTAAAGCAACATTTTTTTTAGCTATTCAATAAAAATTTTAAATTTTTCAAGCTAATTTTCTTGAAAACAGGAAAACTAAATATTTCTGCAAAATTATCAAAATAATCGGCTGATTTTTTTTAAAGGTGGGTAAGTTGCTCCGTTTTCGCGTGAAAATCTGTCAAACTCCATATAAAAAAAACATGAATTTCACACTGGCTTTACAAAAGCGTAAAAATTTCGCTGAAGAGGTATTCTGTTCACTGGTGAAAAACCGGAAAAATAACCCGGTATATGTTGCATCAATACGCATCAACACTATAAGCAACATTTTTTTAAATTGTACAGACCATTTAAAAAGCGGTGAAATTTAACATTCAGATGTAAAATGAAGTAATCATAAGTGTTTAGGACTGTAAACATTAATAATATCACATAACTTACCAAAAAATATTATTTAAAGTTATTTTATGTATTCTGACGCGCAAAACATAACCAAACATATGACTGTCAAATTTTCGCTACAAATTAATTGATGTTTCGAAACATTTTTTTTCACCGGTGAACAACTTACTTAGCTTAAATTAGGAAAAAATTATAACAAACAAGTGAGAGTGTTAAATTCGGCTGTGCCGAATCTATTATACCCTCCAACATGTAAAAAAATTAAAAAAAAAATTTTGACAGGGGCGTTGTTTTAAGGGAGGGGCTAAGAAGGGGGAGGGGTCGGTGAGCTGGGGTGACTCCTTGGCTCGCATATATATGGTATATGTTTACAAGTTCATTTTTGTCTGCTTTGTGCACTAAAGTATTATAGTTTTATAATTATTTAAATTATTTTTTATCCACGCCCTTTAAAAAGGGGCGGGGCAAAACAAGTGACATTTTTTAATCCCCTGGGTCCAAGCGCAGGACTAAAAACTTCTACGAACATAAAAATGTCTCATTTGGTTCTCAAAAATACAAAAAAACGTCAAAAAATTAGCATTTTTAAGAGGTTGGTTCAGTTCTTTAAGGGGGAACTTTTTCCCCCTGGTCCGATTTGGCCCATTTCCGAACTTAACCTGCCTAAGAGCATAAGACGTATTTATGCCAGATTTGAGGGGTCTAGTATTTTTATTTTGGACTGCATCGTGTTAACTACAGACGGACGGACAGACAGACAGACGGACAAACGGACGGACATCGCTAGAATGTCTTAGAATCGATCACTGATCAATAATATATATATTTTATGGGGTCCCCGACCGATATTTCGAAGCGTTACACACGGAATGACAAAGTGAATATACCCCCATACTGTAGTTGGAGGGTATAAAAATGCAAATAAAAAATGTTTGTAAAATTACAAAATAATCTGCCAAAATTTGAACAAAAAATGTTTTAAAGTCAGCAAACAGAGTCAGTAAAAATACAGAACTTAGTTAAAGTATCCATTTTAGCAGAAAAAGCTGCTAATAGTTTTATAATTCAAACTAAAAGTTGTTTTACGGATTTTTGGGAATGTGGTCATTGGTTGGACCGATTTCCACATATTCATTGTCCAAATTTAGTTAATTACGAATGTGATCATTGGGTCAACCAATTTCCTCATTGGTTTTGTCCAAATAACAATACGATTTTCAATGAACAAAATTTGTTTTTTTATTCACGTACATTAAAAATATTTAACTTTGTTTTTTATATGCAAAAAAAGTGAAAATAAGTAATATTTAGACAACCGAAACAAAACCGATATAATACCGGTAAAAATCCGAATAAAGGTAATGGTTTTTTATCGGTAACGGTATTTAAAATTTTTTATTTCGGTATTGGTATCGGTAACGGTAGTCAATATTAAAGGGTTTTTAATCGGTAACGGTATTGAAAGGGTAACGGTAGCCAACACTGATTACATTTCATTTTTAGTTTCATAAAAAAGTCTAAAAATTAAAAAATACTCGTGCCGCTATTATGATCAGATGTTTTTAAGTTCTCTACATTTTGCGCGTTTTTTATAGACTAAACATACGTGACTCGACAGGAGTCAAAAACAACAAGTTTTATAAACAAAATTTAATGAACATTTTTAATGAAATCTAATAAAGCAAATTTTATGAAAGTTGCTCCCAACATGGATAATATTTTATTAAGCTTATGAATTCCTTCATTGGTTAAATGGAAACATAATGATGAAACCGTTTCATTTATATCACGAAGGTTTTTTTTCAGTGTACGAAGTTTTGCATATTCAGAGACTTTTGAATATAAAAACTTCTTATACCTATGTTGAGCATAGAAAAGATTAGAAGGTACCATAGAAAAAAATAGAATTGAAACAGAGTCGTATTTCGCTTGAATAAGTATTAGTGACAGCACATTATGTAACTTTTGACGTTTAATAAAAACAATGCAACATAAAGGAGAACAACAACAAAGCAAACAACAAAAGAGAAAAAAAGTTTTTAAACTATCAATAGTGCGTATTATCTTAAAAAAAAACGTTGAATAAAGCAAAATAAATAATAAATTTAATTAAATGAAAGACAAATTCCATTTTTTATAAACAAAGAATCTAATTTGATATTAAATACGTGTGAGATGAGGAAGAACAAGCATTTTGCCACCATATTGGAAAATACATCAAATACAACACTGCGTACCTTCTAATCTTTTCTATGGAAGGTACGCAGTGTTGTGTTTGATATATTTTCCAATATGGTGGCAAAATGCTTGTTCTTCCTCATCTCACACGTATTTAATATCAAATTAGATTCTTTGTTTATAAAAAATGGAATTTGTCTTTCATTTAATTAAATTTATTTTTTATTTTGCTTTATTTAACGTTTTTTTAAAGAAAATACGCACTATTGATAGTTCAAAAACTTTTTTTCTCTTTTGTTTTTTGCTTTGTTGTTGTTCTCCTTTATGTTGCATTGTTTTTATTAAACGTCAAAAGTTACATAATGTGCTGTCACTAATACTTATTCAAGCGAAATACGACTCTGTTACACTTCTATTTTTTTCTATGATGTTGAGTATTCTAAAATAAATTGAATTTAAATAATTTTTAACAATTCATTCTTTAGAGTTCTGAAATCAATGCAAATTTTTCTATTAGTTTTTTGTGTTTCCAAAAAAAAGCACGCACATTATGAAACGTTTGCATGGCTTTTTTTTTACAGTGCCCGTGTTTTTGCTTTCGTTTTTCTCTTGGCTAATTATCAGTGTTGCCAGTGTGAGGGGTTTTCCTCCCCAGATTTAGGAGCTTTTTCTCGTTAAAGGGGATTTTAACGGGGTAAAACTTTGGTGGATTTTTTGGGTTTTTAAATATCACAGAAATCTAAAAAAAAATAAGTCTTAAAAATACTAAGAAAATTTTTTGAAAAAAAATGCCCACAGATAATTTCCGTGAAATAACAAAATAACTTGCTGAAAATAGAAAAAGAGAAAAACAGAGGTTTTACTAAAACAATCCATTTCAGAAGAAAAGTCTGTTAATTTAAATTGAAAGTCATTTTACATATTTTTTGACAGAGTTTTTCTTTAGAGTGTAAAAAACAGGTAAATTTTAGATTTTGCATAACAATCGGAGTGTAAGCTATAAGATACCTTCCTTGTCAGAAAAAAAACTATGTCAACAAATCTGTAAAACAATTTTTAGTTTAAATTAGCAAATTTTAGTAGATTTTTTTTACTGAAATGGGTATTTTAACTGAATTCTCTGTCATTTAGTTGAAGAAAATAGAGATGGGCGCGTGAGTGGGTTTTGACTCACGCTCACGCAAAAAAAAAAATTGTTAGAAACATTTTTTTGCATTGTGTTTGCTGAATTTAAAAAATATTTTTCTGCAAATTTTAGCAGATTATTTTGCAATTTTACAGGAATTGTTAGTTGGCATTTATTTTTTAAAGTGTTAATTTTTTGCAAATGGAAAGGATTAAAAAAAATATTAAAAATTAAGCAGATTTTTATGCTAAAACCAGCAGATTTTTCTGCAGATTCGATCTAAATTATCCAAACAGAAATTTAGCAAACCGCGTCTGCAATATTCAGCAGATTTCGCATATGGATCAAAATGGGTGTATTTTCAGCAGATTTTTCTGCTGTTTGGACAGAGATTTTATTTTGAGTTTTTTGTGAATGAAATGAAGAAAGCTCTACAGAAATAATAGAACATAAACAATAGAACTTAGAAGATTTGATAACTAAAATTTTACAACAAACTACATAATTCATACAACATTCTTGTTTAGTCACACTAACACTATAAAAACACTCATCATTTGCATACTTTTACTTTGAATAAAAAACTGTTCAAAGAAGAAAAACAAATGTGAAAAGAACAAAACAAAAAAATGGCGTGTTAGTATTGGAGTTTTTTTCAACATGTTGTACAGAGTTACCAGGTACTCATACTGTGGTTGAAGGGTATGATAATGCTCAAAACTTATTTTGTCTTTTTTTGCCTGAAAAATTTTTTTTTAATGATTTAAGTGTTTATCTGAAATCAGCAGATTTTTTAGCTGAAATAAAAAGCTTTTTTTTGTCCGAACAGATTTTCTCATATGGATCAAAATAGGTGTAATTTCAGCATTAACTTTAAGTTTAAATTATTAAAAATTTAGGTGATTTTTTTTGCTGAAATGGATATTTTAAATAAGTTTCACAAAAAAAAAAGGGAACAGCATATTATTTTGCTAATTTTACAGAAATATTTAAATATCCTGTTTTCGTGAAAATTTATCAAGTTTCTTGTTTTCAAAGAATAATTTTTTTAAAAAAGTTTAAACAATTTTATTGAAAAATAGCATAACTAAAAAAATAACACTTGAAAATAAAAACTTCGAACATTTTCTTGAAAAAAATGCAATCACTTTTTTATAAGTTTAAAAAAAAATGATCGTTAAAATCTTTTCGAAGTCTTTTTTACATAAATAAAATACCAGCTCTGCTTACATTTCTCCATAGAGTATTAAGACTTGTCAAAAATTCATGTTTTATTAGATTTTGTTGACAGTCCAAAAAGACTTATGGCCTAATTTTGTAAAACGCAACGCGCCGCGTTGTAAAAATTTCAATACATTTTGTTGTTGTAACAAAAACAAATTACACAGAAATTTTGATAACTCGGCGCGTTGCGTTTTACAAAATTAGGGGGTTGATTTTATGAAATATTTTAAAAAATGGATAGTGTTATTAGATCAGCGATGGTTTTAATACAGCTTTTTAAAAAAAAAAATGTCTGTTAAAATTTTTTTGGCAGTATGGAGACTTTGGTAATATTTTACTTGCTTAAAATCAAAGACTTGGTAGGATGATGTTAACACATCTTTACATGTTTATGTCCTGCAGAGTAGGGTGGTCCTTAATTTTTTTTTGGATTTCTTTGGATTAAGATTCATGAAAAAGTAATCCCAAAATTTTTGAAAATGTTCTTAAGGTTGCGCCTGGCTCTTAAAATTCGGGGCCTGTAGCAAAATAGATGTTTAAAAAAAGTTATAATTTTTTTTTTATAAATTATTATGAATCATTTTCATTAACAATTGACCCTAAGCATTTAATTTAAAATTTATAGATTTTTTGGACATAGTTAACCTTTTACCACATACACAGAAAATAAAATCGTCAAATTTAAATCAACAAACACCAATTGTAAATCAACCAAACATGATATCAACCAAAGATTTAGTAAAAACGACCGCCTGTTAGTCCATAATACAAAATTTCGATTTTGTTTTCAACAAACTTAGTCAAGTAATTTTATTTCAAAATTATTTTATCATGTCAACAAATAGTTTTTGTGTTTGTTGAATTTCTTTGTTGAAAAAAAAATAAGATTTTTTACGTTTGTCAGATCAATAAATTCTGTTTGTTGAATTTCATTGTTGAAAAAAAAAATTAAGATTTTGTACGTTTGTCAATACAAATAATAATTTTAAAGAACTATTACAAACTCGTATATCAATTGCACAGACAAAAATATGGAGGAAACAAATTTGAATAATCACTTGTTAAAATTTAAAAACAAAAATTGAGTAATTTTTTAATTGACGCAATTAAAAATTTACTTAAAAATTTGAAAAACAATTTAAGTAAATAATTTAATAAAAATTTAATAGTTTTTTTTAATTTTTTTAAACGCTGATAGTTTTTTGAATTCTCGTTTAGAATTGTGTTTGTTGAATTTCTTTGTTGAAAAAAATTAAGATTTTGTACGTTTGTCAATACAAATAATAATTTTAAAGAACTATTACAAACTCGTTTATCAATTGCACAGAAAAAATATGGAGGAAACAAATTTGAATAATCACTTGTTAAAATTTAAAAACAAAAATTGAGTAATTTTTTAATTGACGCAATTAAAAATTTACTTAAAAATTTTAAAAACAATTTAAGCAAATAATTTAATAGTTTTTTTTTTAATTTTATTAAACGCTCATAGTTTTTTGAATTCTCGTTTAGTTTATATTTTTTTGTGTATGTATATGGAAGTTTGTAATAGTCTTTATAAAATTTTCCTATGTTTTTGAGACATAAATATATTTGGTAAAGTTTAAAAAAAAAAGTTTTTTGTTTTTTTTTTTTGTAAAAAAAATTTAAAACTTTTTTAAACTTTTAAAAAAATAAATAGATAAATTTTGAGTAAATTTTTAATTGTGTCAATTAAATTAAATAAAAATTTTTTTTTTCAAACGTTTAATAAATTTTTATTAAAAATTTACTCAAAACTATTAAAAAGTTTACTGGTGCAAAATTGAGTAATTTTTTACTCAAAAGTATTAAAAATTTACTCAAATATTTTTTTTTATTTTTTTCTGTGTACAATTTGATGATTGGTATAACAATTTTTTTAATTGAAGAAATTTCAATAAAAAAATTGATTGAATCCGCGTTTTTATTGATTGAAATTTGTTTCAATTTTTTTCTGTGTGTGCCTTAATTATTTAAAATTTTTTAATAAATGTACATATTTGTATTTTTTTTTCTTTTAGATTGCCGACAATGATTCACTTCCAAAAGTTCTCTGCAAATCATGTTTTCGTCAAGTGGAGGCTACTGCATCTTTATCAAAAATTGCTAAACACACCCAACAAGTATTTCGAGATTTTCTTCTTAGCAATTTGGTAAGTTAATAATTTTTTTTTGATAACATTTATACAATTTCAATTAGATTGAATTTACGACGATCTGGTAATGTCCGTCTGTTTGTGGAACTATAGGCCATAAAAAAGCGATCGTACAAAGGGGTGTAAATTTTGCACTGTAAAATGACACCTTCCTTTGTATTATATTGAACGTTTTATCTGCCTATTCCAGAATTACGCTTAAACGTCTGAACCGATTTAAAGAAATTTTCATCACAGATAGTACTAATCGAGGCGGGAACTATAAGCCATCAAGAAAACGGTCCGATAAAGGGGCATAAAATGCCACGCCTCTGCATTATATTGAACGTTATTTCTGCCTCTTCCGCAATCACGCTTATACGGCTGAACCTATTATAAAGAAATTTTTACCACATATAGTACTGACCGAGGCGCGAACAATAGGCCATACTAGAGGGCAATAGAACAAAATTTCACGCACCTTTGTATTACATTAAAAATTTATTTCTTACTGTTTCGAAATAAAGCCTAAACGGCTAAACCGATTTTAATGAAATTTTTAACACAGATAGTACTAATCGAGACAGAAGCTATAGACAAGGCGCGTTCGGACAAGGGGCATAAATTGTCACGCCACTTTGTATTCAATTGAGAATTATTTCCGCCTGTTCTGCAGTCACGCAACAATTGCTGAGCCAATTTTAATGAAATTTCCTCACAGATAGTGCTTACCGAGTGGGAAACTGTACGCCATACTAGCCCGCGATTGGACAAAATGGCACTCCAATTTGTGCTATACAGAACGTTATGACTGTCTAATTTGCAATCACTCAAATACAACTGAACCAATTCTTTTCAGATTTTCACTTCTGTTAGAATTAATTGATCGGAACTATGGGTAGGGTGACCATTTTTTTCTGAGCCTAAATCAGTACGCACAAGTTTTTATGTTTTTTTTCTAGAAATATCTCTCTAAAAATGTTTTCAATGAGAAAACACTGATGTTTTTTCAACACTCAAAAAATGTCGGTTAAAATAACTTGACCCCAAGAACTATTTGGATTCATGCAATTTACATAATCTTTCTAAAAATATAAAAAATCCAACTGCCCAGGCACGTACGCAGGGGGGTGCCCTGGGGGCCCGGGCCCCCCCAAAATGACTTGGCCATATAAAAATTTTAAGACATTGCACTACAAAATATACGTTTGTTAACAAAAATAGGCTGAGTATTATTTTTTTTATTTATCTCTAATCTAACGAAGGGTTTTTTTATGAAAATTTCAAAATACTGAAAAAGTACAATAAAAATTTTTGATTGAAAAAAATTTAAAAAATTCGCAAACTTTTACGGTAGTGAATAGGACATCTTAAAAAGGTAATTGCGACTGACCATAAGTTATGCATCATAAATATTATTCCATTAGCTTTAATCTCGACTGCCACATTTGACTAAATTTGTGACATAGAAAAATTTACTTTTAAAATTTTTTTATCGAAAAATTTACTATCGAAAAGTTTCTATAAAAAAATTTACAATCAAAAATTTTCGATTGTAAGTTTTGCTGGAAAAATTTTGATATTTAAAAATATATTTTATGTCTTTAGATAACTAAATGATAACTTTAAAAATATAATTTGAAATGGTACAGTTTTGGTGAAAACGGAGATTTTTTACGAAATTTTTTAAAGGGTTTGAGATTTTTTTTTTGGAAAATAATGTTTTAAAACATATGCTGTGAAAATTGTGTCCTCTACACTAATTTGAAGATTTTGTTATTCCAAGTTTAACCAAATTTGACAATTTTTAAATAGAAACATCTTCACTGAATCTGGAACTTTTTTACACAAAAAATTAATCAAAGTGTTAGATTTTTTTTTAATATCAAAATAAAAAATTTTTTAAATTTCACATTCAACAAATGGATAAGAGATTTTTTAAGATTATAATAATTTTTTTCAGACTTTCTATACGAAAAATATTTATGAATCAAAGAATTTGTCTATACAAAAAACGTCTTTAATCTGAGTTTTTTCGTTACGAAAAATGACTCAGAATCGAAAAAATCAATAGGAAAAATGTATCAGAATCTGTGAATTTTTCTATACAAATTTGAGATATTTTTCTTAGCAAGAAATTTTTCTGTAGGAAAAATGTGTTAAAATCTGAGAATTCTTCTATGCAAAAATGTTTCAGGATCTTAAAAATTTTCCATACAAATCTGAGATTTTTCGTATAGAAAAATTCACCATATGAAAAATGTCTCAGAATCTGAGAATTTTTCAAAAAGAAAAATGTTTCCGAATCTGAGAATTTTTCAATACGAAAAATGTCTCAGAGAATATCAGAATTTTTCAATACGAAAAATGTCTCAGAGTCTGAAATTTTTATAATAAAAAGTGTCTCAAAAGCTTTGAACTTTTTCTATACGATAAATGTCTTAGAATCTGGGAGGTTTTCTGTACGAAAAAATACCCAGAATTTTTCTGTAAGAAAAATGTAGGAAAAATTGAGAATTTTTCTATAAGCAAAATGTCTCAAAATCAAACAACTTTTTCTTAGAACCTGAGAGTTTTTCTATTCGAAAAATGTCTTAGAATCAAAGAAATTTTATATACGAACAATGTCTTATGATCTGAGAATTTTTCTACTCGAAAAATTTCTCAGAGTTTAAGAGTTTTTCTGTTCAAAAAATGTCTATACAAAAAATGTTTTAAATCGTTATAATAGTAAAAATCTTTCTATGGTTAAAATATCTTGGAATTCTATTTTTTTTTTATTCAAAAACTGTAAAACTAAAAAAATTTCCGGCAATGTAAGGAGTCATTCCATCAAAAAATTTCTAAATCTTTGATTTTATTACGATAATTCGTATCTTAGAATCGGAGAATTTTCTATACCAAAAATGCTCTTAAAAGTTTTCTGCATAAATATGGTTTATAATTAAAAAACTCTAAAAAAAATATATGAACAATTTAAAAATGTGTCAAACAGTTTTAATTTTTTAAGCGTAAAGTATATTTGAGAAATTTTAAAGAAAAGTTGCATAAATTTTCACTTTTTTAAAAAAAATAATTCGACTCCTTTTTACCATAAGTTTTAAATATATGTTTTGTTTTCTAAAAATGCAAAAAAATTAGGCTCAAAAACATTGAGGCGAAAAAACGAAATTAAAAAAAATTTTTGGCCCCCCCAAAATAAATTCCTGCGTACGTGCCTGCAACTGCCCATTGAACTTTTCGTTACAGAAAACCTCAAAGATTATGTGCGCATTTTCATATAAATTTAGGAAGATCAAAAGAACCTCAAGCTCGGATTCATTTTTGCGTTAAGGAACTTCTTGATTCACGAACTCTAATCTCCTTAGAATAAATTCATTAAAAATTATCTCATTTTCAGAATTAAGTTATAAAAATCAACTCTGACGACTTATATTATGGAAATTCAGGATTTTGTACAGAATTTTCGAATAAAATTATTTTTTATATTGAAATGTTCAAAAATCAGTACAATCAGTACATATTTTAAAAAATCAGTACAAATCAGTACAACGTTTTTTTATCAGTACATGTGATCAAAAATCAGTACATGTACTGATCAAATCAGTACGAATGGTCAGCCTAACTATGGGCCATATTAGAACACGGTCGAAAAAAGGCGAAAATGCCACGCCTCTTTGCTTTAAATTGGAAGTTACTTCCGACAGTCACTCTAAAACGGCTGAGTGAGGAGCTAGACAATATTGGACCGCGATTGGACATTGACTATATTGGAATACTATTGGACGTAAAGACACCTCGAAAACTTTGGTACACACAAAAAAATTAAAATGAGTTTCAATCACTAAAATGATTATATCAATTATTATTTTAATTGATTTTGCATCTATCACGAAAGTGATAGTATTAATTACTAAAATTTGTAAAAGTTAAATGTCGCAAAAGTGCATTTATTCGCTATTCACTGAAATTTTCGAAATCAATTAAAAATGTAATCATATCAATTAAAAAAATGATTAAAAACAAAATTGAACTTTTTAAAATTTTTTATTGAATTTTTTTCACTAAAATTTTTTGTGATCCCCCATACATTCGGCAAGGTCGAATTTAACTTTTTTACTTGTTTTTTTAATTTTTTTTCATTTGGAGGATATAAAAGATTTGGCAAAGCCGCATTTAATACTTTCACTTGTTTATTAATTTTTTTCGTATATTTTCCCCCCTTTTAGCCAAAAAGTTCCTCTAAACCAGCAAATTCATCTGAATATACTTCATCCGATTTCTTGGGTAACAAAGATTCCGAAAAATCTCAAAATAATCATGCAGCCGCACCACCAGCTCCAGCCAATTCATTGGTTAAACAAACTCCACCACCTCCGCCACCTCCACCACGACCACCCACTCCACCAACACACTTAATAACACAAGTACAAGTAATACCCGCAAATGGACCACGTAAAGATGAAGTTATTGTTAATGTCTCGGTATCTGATCCTTTAACAAGAGATAATCAACTTAAAATGATATCCAATTCGCAGAGGCGACAAAGTCTATTAATAGATTCACGTTATACACCTAAATCAATAGCACAAAAACAAGTGGGAATTGGCGGATCTAGACCAACAGCACCAAAACTACAAACGATGGAAGCCCCAGCAGCGCTTAGTACACAGAAAATAAATGCTGCCATGATGAATTTTTATCCAAGTAAACCAATACAGCAACAACAGCAGCAGCCACAAAATCAGATGCAGCAGCCACAAAATCAAAAGCAGCAGCAGCCACAAAATCAAAAGCAGCAGCCTCAAACCCAAAAACAGCAGCCACAAAATCTGCAGGTGCCGCAACAACAACAACCGCTAGTGCAGCAGCCACAGCAATCTCTTTTAATATCGCAAGTGCAGCAGCCACAGCCACAGCAATCCCTTCTACTGCCGCAAGTGCAGCAGCCACAGCAATCCCTTCTACAACATCCATTACCAAAACCACAACAACAGTCACAACAACCGCCAACCCAGGTTACTACTTTTACCAGTGGCGGTTATGTTATAGGAAGATTAAGTACTGGTGCCAGTGGTGATAAGGTTGAATCAAAGAAAACTTCATTACCTTTGACTCCGGCCGCCGCTAATGATAATGTTTTACAACAAAAACGTAAAAATTTAGTAAAGGCTTTAAATAATATCAAGGCCAATAGTTCAGGACAAGTTTCTTTGCTTAAATCTTCTCAACAAAAACAAACAGAGAATAATACTGCCAAAATACCCTTGGCTGAGGTGGTAAATCAAGCAGCCGAAGATGAATTACCCGATAAGATAATAATAGCAGCACCCAAAAATAAATCTCCAGAAAAATCTAGAAAGGAACCATTAAATTTAAGTAGTAAATTGCCAGCTACAACTAAGATAACACCAGCAACAGTTACTACTGTTTTACCCACAACACCAGTTAAGGCACCAGAACAACCCCAAACCACATCTTATAATCCACCAAAACCTCCGGCACCAAAACCTACATTTCCCGAGGATATACTATTGGGTCGTGTTATACGTGATATGGATTTATTGAAATTAATTTTAAAAGCCCTACAATGGCCGGTAACAAAACAAAATATGGAAACACAATTACAGCGTTTAAAATCTTCCAAATTTACTGATATCATGTCTGATTCTAATTTATTACAAGATACCGATTTGACACAACTTTTAGGACCATATTTGGCACCAGTTTTATTAGCGGCCCAAGCTTTACAACAGTCCCAACATCAAGTATTACAAAATACTACACTAAATCAAAATATGTCGGCTGCCTATATAACTACAAACACAACACCACAAAAAACTCCACCAGCTATGGATAATCAAGCTCAGGCACAGGCGGAAATAAATAAATCAATGCCTTATAAACTGCCACCTGAAACATCAGTACAATTAGTTCCAGCCACACCCGAAGAACTAGATGCTAGTAAATCTCCTCCATTAGCTATGACAACATCCTCTTCCTCATCCTCCTCAACTTCATTAAAAAGAGGAGTTGGACAGAAAGAATCTAAAAATAAAACAGAAGTGCCACCACCTAAAAGACAACGCAGAGCTGCTGCCCAAAAAGCTAGAGACTCTATTGTTATATCCGATGAAGAAGATGATGATGGCAATTATCAAAAGCGACCAAAAAAATCAGCCACTAAACAACGTGCCCCTAAAGTAACTTCTAATATACCAATTGAATTGAATGCTAACTTTTTATCACAAATGGGTTTGTTTAATGGTTCTGGTGGTGATGAAGCCAATGAAGCTTTATTGGCTTTACTAAATCGTCAAAAGGCGGCCATATCTAAACAACAAAACATTACAAGAAGACGTAATAGTATTTCAGACATGATTACATTGCCGGCAAGTGAATTTGATGCTTTAATAGATTTAGATGATGACATTGTATTAATGGAACCAAGCAGTAGTACGACACCATCCTCACAAATAATAACAGCCAGTGAATCTTTAACATCATTAAATGAACCAAGAGATCCTAATGCTTTCGTTATACCCGCACCACCACTTATTACCCGGCCAATTATAAAACGTCGTAAAACTGTAATACATTCCTCAAGAAGTAAATTTGATTTAGCAGCCATGGAATCAGCAGAAAAAGAAAAACAAAATGAGCTAACTACACAAATGCCCTTAAATATTAATTATATGGGCTTCCAAATACCCTCGAATACTATAAATCAGCAACAACAAATTGAATTACTTACAAACACTTCAGCAGCTGGCAGTGTTAATGCTCTGCATTCCAATCCAACCAATACATCACCCACAAAATTATCACAACAAAAGAAATTACAAAATAAAGCCTCATTGGGTCAACAACTTTTAGAAGCTATAGGTTTACAAAAAATGGTAGCAAATCAACTCAATAATAATTCTTCAACTGAAACAGCCAGCACCTCGACATTATCCTTGGGTAATAACCACTCAAATACTAAACAATCGATACAACAAATACGGTCAGCTCTTAAAAAATCTCTTAAACAAGCCCAAGAACAACAACGAAAAAGAGAATTATCTTCTTCTGCGACCATTATCTCCAATACTACCATAATACAAGATGCTGATTCTACTACCAAATCAACCGTTAAAGAAATTGTTGTAGTCGAGGGTAAAGGCAATAAAAGTGATGATTACTCTTCCTCCATGGTGGATGTGGAGGAGCAAATTGATAAGGTTACCCTAATGGTACGTAAGAATGATAAAGATAAATCTCAGCAGCCTTTAGCGGCGGGAACATCTGCTAAAAATGATAATAAGAAAAAACTGACTGCAGCAACAGCGGTTTCCAAAATACCGGAACGTCGTCGTACTGTTCCAGTTTCAACGGCAGCTGCTCGTAATGCACGTAGTTTATTGGTTGTAGATTCTAAACAGGATTCTAAACAGGATTCTAAACAGGATTCTAAACAAGATTCTAAACAGGATTCTAAACAAGATTCTAAACAGGATTCTAAACAAGATTATAAACTGGACAAATCTGTAAATATTAATGATGATAAAATTGTGGATTTGGACAAGAAGTAAGTTGAAAAAAGAAATATTAATTCTCAGAATTGTTTTAACAACTGTATAAAACATTCAATATTTAATTTTTTTTTAAAAAACAAACGATAAAACGTTTAAAACAAGTAACTAACTAAAAACTTTTTGAATAACCATAAATAGTTACTGTAAAACTTTTCTGGGTGTAGGGCTATTATTTACCTACCTACAATCTACTCATTTTTACTACTTTTACTACAGTTGGAAATTTTCAATACAAAAAGTAAACAAAACTTTCCCGTTGTAGTAAAAATTTTAAGAAATTTAAGTAAACAAACAGATCTAATATGAACACAAACTGAACTAAATAAAAATTTAGTTAGAAAATTGAAATTTAAAATTAATAATTTTCACCAAAGTTTAGCGTTAATTTGAGTCTCCGGTCTAAAACATGGTCTGATTGGAGCTCTGTTTAGTTAGATCTTTAATTAGTGTGAAAAAAATAGGCTTATATTTTTTTTTGGCAATAAACCGATTTAAGTGAACATCGCACGAAATTTTTATGTGGGGCCTACGTTCAAAAATGGTCTGATTTTATTCAGATTACATTAAGTTACCAAAATACACATTAAACATCTTGAAATCAACTTTAAAATTGTCCAAAAATATTTAAAATTGTCTATTTTTTTTTTTTTTGTAATTGTCCAAATGTTTTTTAAAATTGTCTTAATATATTTTAAATTTGTCCTAATGTATTTTAAAAGTGTCCAAATATATTTTTTAATTGTCCAAATGTATTTAAAAAGTGCCTAAATATATTTTTAGATTGTCCAAATGTATTTTAAAGTTGTCCAAATATATTTTTAAATTGTCCAAATCTTTCAAATGTAATTTGAAATTTTTAAAATTAATTTTAAAAATATACAAGTGTATTTTTAAATTGTTGACATGTAATTTAAAATTATCAAATAAGGGCACACATTTCGTTCTTCGGGTTTGTCTATAGGATCCCAACAATTATTTTGACTCCGTATCCGAATCCATTACTGGAATCCATGGGGTGTGTCTGATTAGAGAATTAGTCGTTTCTAGCGATACGATCCCGAGGGATTATATGTTGAGCTTTTTGCAGCACATAATCACCTTGTGCAACTTGTGAATGAACCAACATACAAATACCAAGTTAAGCTACTTGAGCCTCTCAGAAGTTCGTAGTGTTTCAAAACCAGTGTAGAAGTGCTCTATTTTTGTCTTTGAAAAGTCTCGCTGAGCTGAGCTTAACAATTTCTTTTAACATTTCAAATGGAATCTTTGTTTTTTTGATGAAAATGGTAACGCTGCAGCAGAAATGAGACTTAATGTTATAATGCTGGGAATGAAATTATTTATTCCATCAAGCAAGTTTCGACTTAACTAAAACATAAGTGCAGTTTTGATCAGACGTGCAGGAATGGCGCATTAGTTTAAACTGGCGAGAAACGAATGCGCCAGAGTACTCAGAGGATTTTGAAAATCTTCTTTACGATCAGCATCTGGGTGCTAAGGTCCTTGCTGCACAGCGGGGTAGGAAGACCTTTTGCTCATTTGTAAAGAATAATACTAGTTCATCCACTTCAACCCTTAAAATTATTCACAGCCCCAGTTAATAAAGCCAACCTATTTCCTAACAAGTTTGCAAAACTCACATATCTGGACAGTCTATCTGGATCGGATGGAAAGCTTATGAATGAGAGTAGGATATCCAGCACTATTAACTCATTGGAACATCGTCGAAATGTTTGTCGTTGTTCTATCGATATTGTGTTCAGCTGAGAGAGGTGAACTCGGCAGATCACATCCGTTCGTTGTCGACTGTCGACTGTATCGCACAACGCATTACAGAGAAAATTTGTTTCACAATTAAACTAGCCTTATGTGAAATAAACTCCCCGCAGAAGTCTTCCCAGTCAGCTACAACTTAGAAAAATAACATATTTTTCTAATACCCACATAATGCATTGCATTAGAAGGAGCCATTTTCTGCACTAAAAAAATTATGACGGTAGATTCCACTACAAAAGACAGTTAAAACTACTTCATTTGTTGTTGTTTAGGCGTCCACTACATTTTACGGTAAAATCAACCACAAAATGTTGTTGTTTTTTACTATTGATTAACAACTACAAAAAACTGTAAAAACTACTTCAAATTACAGTTGTTTTTACTGTAACTCAAATTGTCTGAATTTTTTATTAACAAAAAAAAAACTTCTAAACGTCAAAAAAGGTTAAAATTATTTGGAAATAATTCCTGCACATCCGTTTTTCTTAAAATTTCTAGAAAATTATAAGTTTTTTTATAGACTAAAAACAACTACATAAAACAACTGTTACTACAATGTAGTATTTTTTTGTATTTGTTTTTTAAAACGACTACAAAAAACAGTTGCTTGAGATTTTTCATTCAAAAACAACTGAAATTGTAGTTTAAAACAACAACTGCTACTTACTACATAAATGACCGTCATGTAGTAACTGCAATAATTTTCTAAGTGTAAGTGTTCGCCCAAAGTAAAAAAAGGGAGAAAAATGTACCCCCTTGAAGAACTACTTAAATCTGTTTTATTTTAACCTACACCATTCTGTGGTACAGATTATATAAAATTGTGCTGATGTTTGTAACTATACGAAATATTGGTTCTATATCCACCTTCAAGTATAGCGATCGACACAGAATCACTTTCTTAGACGATTTAACGATGTCCGTTCGTCAGTCCATCTAAACGTTGTCACAATTATGACTCGATTTGTATGAAATTTGAAACTTAAGCTTCCTTTGGACCAAGGACGAAGCCTATTGAAATTAGTACATGTTTAGACCTAGCCCCCACACAAACGTCCCTTTATAATTTTGCTCAAATGACTAACGACCGTGTTATAATAGGTATCCTTTCAAAACTTGTCAGGTAAACATATTTTGTATTCACAAAACATCATTCCAAATTTTAAAGGAATCCGACCAGTTCTTGTAGTCCCCATACAAACTACTAGAGTCCGACCGAAACTAGTTTTCGAGGCCGAACCGAAACCGAATATTCGACCGAAAAAGTAATATTCGGCCGAAACCGAACCGAAACCGAAACTTAAAAAAAACTACCGCCTGGCATGAATAAAATTATTAAGAAGTTGTTAAAGATTAATATACAGCATATAATGCTTTTAAACCATAGGAATTGTTGTATTTTTGAAAAAACTTACAAAAAAATTGTATATTTCATTTGCAGAGTAGGAGAAAATAATTTTTGAACTGAAACAGTTTTACATTTATTGCATAAACTTGTAACATTTTCTTCAATTGAACTGAAACAAGTGTAATGAAATACGAAATAAAAAAATTCATCGACTTTTTTACATATTTTTTAAAATACCAAAAAGTTTCGGTTTCGGCTAATATTCGGCCAAAATTTTGCCGAATACCGAATAGAGGCCGAAACCCCATTATTCGGCCGAAACCGAGACCGAAACCGAATATTCGGTCGGACTCTACAAACTACCCTCCCGATATTTACATTAATCTCTCAAAATTCATGAAAATAGGAAATATTTGACCAACATTTTGTTTGTAGGTGTTAAACATGTACTTTGGTGGCTTTATCAATTCTGAATATAATTGGATCATTTTTGGACCTAGACCCATGTAAAAATTTCTTCCGATATTCAGTAAAATCGGTCTATTGGCAACACAAATAAGCCAATTTCTCTCAAATTTTGTTTGTGTGTGTTTTCTACACAAATTAAAGATCTAAAAAAAGATAAATCTAATCGGTCCATGTTTTGACATGGAACCCATTTTCCGGAAAACACTAGTGTAAGGTATCATATGTAGGGTGACCATTGTTTTCTAAACTCAAATCAGTACAAACTTTTTTTTTTCTTTATTTAGAAAAAAACTCTCTGAAGACTCTTTTGTTATAGAAAAACACTGATGATTTCTTCAGCACTCAAAAAATTTAGTATTTCAGTAAAAACAACTATTAAAAAACTACTGCCATAAACTGTTTTCGTTATTTTGCAGAAAATTTAGTTGACTTCAAATAACTTCAGTGCAGCAAATAAAACAAAAACCCACAGGTTTTGAGAAAAAGAAAATTCCTCAGACTCTAAGGACTTTTTTCCTTAAGTTTTGATTAATTTTTCTTTTAGAAAACTTCCCAGCTAATAAGCACATGTTTAATTAGCCCTGATATACTGAGCGCTTTTTCTAATAAATTCTGATGTCATTTCCTCACCGAACCTCTCAGAATCATTTGGATTCATGCAAAAAATCCATCATCTTTCATTATCGAAATCCTCAAAAATTCGCCTTTTCATATCAATTTATGAAGATCTAATTAATCTCATGTTCAGATACATTTTTCTCTTGATTCACGAACTCTTATCTCCTTGGAAATAATTCAAATTATCTCATTGTCAGACATAAGTTACAAAAAACTACTCTGACGACTTATTTTATGAAAATTCATATTTTTGTATCGAATTTTTGAATAAATTTTTTTTTTATGTGAAAATGTTCAAAAATCAGTACAATCAGTACATATTTCAAAAAATCAGTACAAATCAGTACAACGTTTTTTGATCAGTACACGTGATCAAAAATCAGTACATGTAATGATCAAATCAGTACGTATGGTCAGCCTAATCATATGGTCGGTCTTGACCTAGGGTTATATAGTCGCAACAAAAAGTCGACTTTTCGACTTTTCGACTTTTTTCAATTTCTAAAAAGTTGATTTTTCGACTTTTCGACTTTTTTCAAATTTTAAAAAGTCGACTTTTCGACCTTTCGACTTTTTAAAAAGTCGACTTTTTTCGACTCTTCGACTTTTTTCGACTTTCGACTTTTTTCGACTTTTCGACTTTTTTCGACTTTTCGACTTTTTTCGACTTTCTTTGACTTTTTAACTTTTTTCGACCTTTTCCAACTTTAAAAAGTCGATTTTTTTGTAAATAAAAATTTAGTTTTGACTTGTTGTTAGCATTTAGGTGCTATTTTTTTTTTGGTTGTATTTGGTTTATCAAAAAAAGTCGAAGAAATCGAAAATGTGGAAAAGGTTGAAAAAATCGAAAGCAAAAGAGTCGACTTTCGATTTATAGAACCCTATCACTGAGGTGTTTACAATAATAAAAAATATTGGTAAATATTGCAGTTAACACTTTCTAACTCATGAATTTGGCATTGACATTTTTGCTTCACATACAAAATACATGGAAACACCAATAGCTTCAGTTGTTATTAAACTCGGCTCTTATTTGAAATTTGTTTCAGAAGAAAGAAATTATTTTCATTTAGCAAAAGTAAAAAAAAAAATCAAAAAAAAATCGAAAAAAGTCGAAAAAAAGTCGAAAGCAAAAGTCGACTTTTCGACTTTTTAAGAACAAAAAAAGTCGATTTCGACTTTTCGACTTTTTCATACAAAAAGTCGATTAATCGACTTTTCGACTTTTCGACTATAGAACCCTATCTTGACCGACTATAATTTTCTTACTTGTCTGAAATTTTTCTAATAGATTTTTTTCAAGATTTATAAAAAAATCTCAGATTCATAGACAATTTACCTATAGAAAAATTCTCAGATTCTTAGACATGTTAATCTATGATATCGATTTCAGAATAATTTTTTTTTTGCATTATTATTATAATTTTTCTTATTTCTCTCTTACGCAACTTATTTTTCTGAACGCAAAACACTCTATCTCATCAAAAAATCATTTTACAAATATTTTTTTTTATATGAAAGGTTTCAAGTACCGGTCACTTTTCCTGCAGGAAAAGAGATAGATAATTTTGAATCTGCATATGAGATATTTTATTATAAAATTTAAGACTTCTTTAAAAAAAATCTATTTGAAAAAAAAATTTAATAATATTTTTATAATTTATTTTTTTAGTAAATTGGATAAAGAGGTCACGGAAAGTCCTAATATAAGTTCCTCCTCAGCCGTAACAATGCCAATTAGTATTCCCGATAGTATGACATCAAGCGAATTGAATCAATCTAAAGAAGAGGTGGCGCCAACACCAAAGAAAAGAGGACGTAAACGTCTGGTGGATAAAATAGCAGAAGCTGAAGCAGCTGCGGCAGCTGCAGCTGCAAATAGCGAAAAGGACAAGGATAACAGTGAAAAATCAAAAACTATTGAAAAAACGAAAGATGAAGAGGCTGATGGAACAAAAAGCAATAACAATAAAACTGATGAAGAAACTTTAAGCAATAAGTAAATATTTAATAATATTTTTCTACAAAAATATTGTATTAATATTAATTTCTCTTATCTTTTTAGAACTTCTTCTGGACGTCCTACCAGACAAAGTAAAACATTATCCAAATATTATAAGGGACCAGATGGACCAGCACTAGGAAGACGGTCTTTACCTTCTAGATCAACTAGAAATAGGTAAATTTCGTTAAAAAAAGGAATTAACTTTATTTTAAAATAAAAGAAAACAACAATAATGGTTTAGATTTGATTCGAATTAAATAAATTTAAATTCCTTAAGTTTTGATAATTTAAGATATAAAAATTTATATTGATTGCAATATAAATTGTTCGCCTATTGTTGTTTTTCTTTAATAAATTATTTGTATTTTAGTGTTTTGTCTATACTATTTCCTTAAAATTTCTTCTATATTCCTTTTCCTTCTTTTTTTTTTCTTCTTTATTTTACAGAAAATATTCTTAGTCTTCCAAAGTCTAAGTAATAGTTTTGTTGGTAAATTTAAGAGTTTATATAAATTAATTTAAGTTACATTTAGTAAGTTGTTCTAATTCTAAATATTGTCATTAACAAAAAAAAAAAAACAAATTCGATTTGTTGTAAATATTATACATTTATGAATATTATATTTTATTTTAAAATTACAAGAAATATATATAAAAATTATTTCATTTACAAAAATGTAGTAGGTTTTTCTCTTAATAACAATTTCCGAAAGGTGTTTTAGAAAAATCCTGTTAAACAGTTTAAAAATTTCTTTGAACTAATTCGAGAAATTTTTCTATAAAGAAAAATGTTAGAATCTGAGAAATTTTTCTGTATTGATTTTGAAAAACAAAAAATATGGTATTCTGAGACATTTATCTGTATAGAAAATAATTTTAGATTCTAATGGCCGTATTCCAAATGAAAGGCGAGTGGCAACATCGAGTGGCTAACTTTTTTTCCGTAATTTTCAATCAGGGAAAGTAAGGCTCTTGATGGAACTCGATCATTTTATCGTTATAATGAAGATTAAAGAATAATAACATGGACTGAAAAGCTTCATCTTGTATAAAACATGATATAAAAAAGATAGACACTCGATGTTAGGCACTCGTTTTTCATTTTGAATACGGCCGTAAGACATTTTTCTTAACAGAAAATTTTCTTAGATTCTGAGAAATTTTTTGGAATAGAAAATTTTCTCAGAATCTGAAAAATTTTTCTATACAGTGTACACAGAAAGAAAGTATTTATGAACAAATTCATACAATTTATTAACTTTTTCATAATACCTATAAACTCTTTCATAGTATTTATGAAAAATGTTAAATAGTTCTTAAATTTCACATACATATTATGATTTATTCATAAATACTATGAAAAAGTTTATAAGTATTATGAAAAAGTTAATAAATTGTATGAATTTGTTCATAAATACTATGAAAGTCGGTTTTTGGCATTTTTTTTTTGTGTGTGTCTCAGAATCTAAAAATTTTTTTCTATAGAGAAGAATGCCTTGAAATCTAAAACAATTTTTATACATAAAAATGTCTCAGAATCTGAAAAAAATTTTCGGTAACGTACTTAGATCAGAATTGATGAAGGAGAGGAAGAAGAATAATGATTACTAAAAATAAAAGTTTGTTTACACATAATTACAATAACAAGTCTTCTGTTAGAAAAAACAACAGCAACAACCACACTCGAATTGAAAAAATCAGATTTAGTTGATACTTGCTTAACAGCCTACTTGGCGTATCGGTCTAGAGTGATTGTACGTTACAAGCAGTTAATAGCAAAGTATTACAGATGATGATGAGTTCAATCCTTGTCGGCTGCGATCTGTTAATAATTTTCACATATAGAGTTTTATTGACTATTAACTAAATAAATTTGACATTAAAAGTTTTTCTGAAGATTATTATAACTGGATAATATGAAACTAGTAAGAAACAAACCAGGATGTCTTAAATTTTTAGAAAAATTAAAATTTTTCTTTCACACGTTTCTCAATTCAAAAACCATATATGAAAAATGTTTCAGATTTTTTATAATTTTTTTTATACAGAAATAGCGGCTTCTCCTATACAGAAAAATGTCTCAGATCAGTAAAATTTGTCTATATAGAGGGTGGTCCAATAACAAGTATCTTTTTAAAACATGCAATGAAATGAACAATTCTCAATAGTTTTGGAACCTTATGGCTTTGTTTGAAAGAGCAAATATTCCCATTATTTATGGCAAACGACTTCATTCATCCGGCTGCCTGGGTAAGCTCCGCAGTAGCTCATTCTCGGCACCCATTTTTCTAATGTTTCTGGTTCTATCTCACGAATGGCTCGAACGATATTCGTCGAAAGGGCCTAGAAAATTTCTGGATTTCCCATGTTGCATGAATCTTTAACGAGACCCCTCAAAAATATTTCTAAAGGTTTTAATCGGCATATCTGAAGTGATCAATTGTCACCGCGAATATGGCTAAAAACACGATTTCCGAACTAAGTGCGCAAAATATCGATTGTTTGATGGACTGTGGGACATATTGCGACATCCTTCTGAAAATAAATGTCATCCAAGTTGATACATTCTATTACGCCAACAAAAAGTCGGTAATCATGGCTCTGTAGCGCTCATCTTTGACGAAAATGTGGTTTTCCGCTGTATTTTTGAAAATATTGTGTAATGATGCTGATACTCAAATATGTTGCTTCCTATTTACAATACCGTGCGAGTTTTAGGATCCCAAGATGTAGCAATTTGTTTGTTAACATAACCTCATTTGAGTGCCTTATTTCGGTTAAAAACTTTTATTCGAAAAACGTGAAGTTTGGCAGCGCAGTACTGCGCTACAACGCGATACAGCGGAGCAAGCCGAGGACGCATCAATGAAGTCGTTTGTCATAAAAAGCGGGAATGTTTGCTCTTTCAAATAATGCCATAACATTCCAAAAAAAGTTGAGTATTGATCATTTTATTGCATTTTTAAAAAAGATACTTGTTATTGGACCACCCCTTAACTAGAAAAATGTCTTAAAATCTGAGAAGTTTTTTTATACAGAAAAAAGACTCTATACTGAAAAATGCTTCAGAAGTTGAGATTTTTCTGTATAGAAAAATAAATCGGAATCTGCAAATCACTTTATACAGATAACTGTTTCAAAATCTGAGATTTTTTCTATAAAGAAAAATGTCTCCGAATCTGAGACTTTTTTTATATAGAAAAATCATAATCTGAGAATTTTTTATACAAAAAAATGTGTCAGAATCTAAGACTTCTTCTATACAGAAAAATGTCTCAGAATCTTATAAAATTTGTCTGTACAAAAAAGTCTCAGAATATGAGACATCTTTCTATATATTTTTTTATTTTTAGACATTTTTCTGTATAGAAAATTTTCTCAGATTCTGAAACATTATTCTGTGTCGAAAATATATAGAAAGACGATGAACAATTTGACTTAATGTCTCAGAATCTAAGGTGTCTCAATATCTTTCTGTAACACAATTTTTTAAGAATCTGAGAAATTTTCCTGTATCAGACAGGAGACATTTATCTGTATCCAAAACATTTTTCTTTATAGAAAATTTTCTCAGATTCTGAAACATTTTTCTGTATAGAAATTAGTCTCAGATTCTGGAATTATTTACTGTTTCTCAGATTCTCAGACATTTTTCTGTATAGGAAAAGTTAAATTTTTCTGTATAGACAAAGTCTCAAATTCTGAGATATATTTCTGTATAGAAAAAGTCTCAGATTCTGAGACATTTTTCTGTATAAAAAAGTCTCAGATTCTGAGACATTTTTCTGTATAAGCAAATCTCAGATTTTGAAACAGTTTTCTGTATAAAATTATTCGCAGATTCCGAGACATTTATTCTGTATCAAAAATATATAGAAAGATGATGAAAAATTTGACTTAATGTCTCAGAATCTAGGGTGTCTTATTATCTTTCTGTAACATTTTTTTTAAGACTCTGAGTCATTTTTTTGAGTATCAGATTCTGAGACATTTATCTGTATCCAAAACATTTTTCTGTTTAGAAAATGTTCTCAGATTTTGAAACATTTTTCTGTATAGAAATAAGTCTCAGAGTCTGGAATTATTTTCTGTATCAAAAGTTACTCAGATTCTGAGACATTTTTCTGTATTGAAAAACTTTTGTTCTGTATAGAAAAAGTCTATTCTGAGACATGTTTCTGTATACGAAAAGTTAAATTTTTCTGTATAGAAAAAGTCTCTAGATTCTGAGACATTTTTCTGTATAGAAAAAGTCTCAGATTCCGAGACATACAGAAAAATGTCTCAGAATCTAAGATTTTTGTATACAGAAAAGTTTCTGAAAGTCTCAGAATCTAAGATTTTTTCTATACAAAAACTGTCTCAGCATTTAAGACTTTTTCTATACAGAAAAATGTCTCAGAATCTGAGACTTTTTCTATACAGAAAAATTTAACTTTTCGTATACAGAAAAATGTCTCAGAATCTAAGACTTTTTCTATACAGAACAATGTCTCATAATTTAAAATACTTTGGTATACAGGAAAGTTTTTCAATACAGAAAAATGTCTCAGAATCTGAGTAACTTTTGATAAAGAAAATAATTCCAGAATCTGAGACTTATTTCTATACAGAAAAATGTTTCGTATATAAAAGTATTTCAGATTATAAGACATTTTTTTGTATAGAAAAAGTCTCAGAATGTGAGACTTTTTCTATACAGAAAAATTTAACTTTTCCAATACAGAAAAATGTCTCAGAATCTGAGACTTTTTCTATACTGAAAAATGTCTCAGAGTCTGAGAAACTTTTGATACAGAAAATAATTTCAGAATCTGAGACTAATGAGAACAATGTTTCAGAATCTGAGAAAATTTTCTATACGGAAAAATGTTTTGGAAGCAGATAAAAATGTCTCAGAATCTGATACAGAAAATCTCAGAATCTTAAAACAAGTGCATACAGAAAGATGGTGAGACATCGCAGATGATGAGACATGTCTCTTAGAAAATTTTTGTATGCAGAAAAATGTTTCAAAATCTGATAAAATTTTCCATACAGAAAAATGTTTCGAAGGCATTCCTTAAAAAAGTAATTCACATAAAAAATGTGAAAATTAAAATTTTCGAATTTTTTTGGTGTTCTAGATTTCACATCCGAATTTCTTTTTCGTTTTGTTTCACATAAATAAAATTTGGTGAAAGTAAAACGAATGCACTTTTTTCCTTATATTTTTTTTAATTTTAATTATTCGATTTCAACTTCGAATGAAACGTGATCAACAAAACACTAAACTTGATTTCATGTGATTCGGAAATTTTCATGTGAATTGAAAAGTTGTGAAAGACATAACAGAGGCCTTAATCTTAGAAAATTTTGGTGTATAGAAAAAGTCTCTATTTCTGTATTGAAAAACTTCTCAGATTCTAAGGTATTTTTCTGTATAGAAAAGTTTCTCAAATGTCGTTTTGGTAGTGACTTATCCTTATGTTATTAATTTTATATTATGTTTAAAATTTTATCTTTGTATATATTTTGGCTTTATGACTTTGAATTAACAATAAATTGCTTAAAATTATTTAAGGTCTATTCGATTACCTTACTACAATCTACTATTTTTTACTCATTTTACTACAGCTGGAAATTTTCAATACAAAAAGTAAACAAGACTTTCCAGTTGTAGTAAAAAATAGTAAGAAATTTGGGTAATCGAATAGACTGTTAGTATTAAAAATATTAAAAAAAAATCCATATTGAATTAATTTAATTTTAATTAAATCTTATAATCTGCCATAACTTTTTCAATTTAAGAATTTGTTTTTTTCTTAATATTTACTAAAAATACTCAATTTATGTTTAAAAATATATTAGAAAGCATTAAATTCATTTAATTTTTTTAAGCTTAGCTTTTTAGGTATTTTCTACAATTTTTTTAATTTAATTAACAAAATTTGTTTTTAGTTCTTATAGAGTTTAAACAAAATAAATATACATACAACAAATATTACTTATAAATAAACATGAATTTTAATTTTTAAATAAAGAAAATATTTTTTGAATTCAATAATAATTAAAAAACGAAGTTTTATTTGAAATTTTTAAACTTTTAAGTTGCAGGTACCATGGAAAGAAAACTTTTGAATTACGTAGTAACTCCCCTACTTTGCTATTCTTAATTATTTTCCCACAACACAAAAACATTTGAAGTTTTTATAATACACTTGCAAATTGTGGTTCACACCAAGGTAAATCTCTTCAGAAAAAAATGTTTATAAACAAATTCATTTTTACAATGACTAATTAGCAAATATGTAAAAATTAAAGCTTGAACGTGTTTTTTTATAAAGTTCTTAAAAAGTATTTTTTTGTAAATAGTACTAGAGAAATCTCGGTTAATAGTCGTAGTAAAACAATCAAATAAAATTCTTAATTTTGTGTTTTTGGAAAAATGAATAGAAGTGTTTTTTATTTAGATTTAGTAAGTATTTTTTTTTAAGTAATTATTGTTAGTTGTAGTAATTTTATGATCGTAATCTGAAAATAACTGTCAAAAAAGGAGTGTTTTAGATATGGTAACAGCATGAAATTATATAGCGTTTTTCCCTATTAAAACATAAACAAGTACACTAATTTTAAAACATAAACAAACACAGTGGTAACATATTATATGTACGACAGAACCGTAGCACAATAAAGAATTTTGAAGGATAATATACGAAATGACATTTTAAGTTTTAGGTAAGATATTATTGTTATTTTCTGAAAATACATTACCAAACTCAGAAAATTATTGCAGTTACTACATGACAGTCGTTTGTGAAGTATGTAGTAGTTGTTATTTTTCACTACACGAAAAATCTCAAACAACTTTTTTGGTAGTAGTTTTAAAAAAATATACTACATTGCAGTAACAGTTGTTTTATGTAGTTATTTTTTTAAACACATTCTTTTCTAGTCATTTTTATTGCAAACGAATGTGTCGAACGAGTTGGTTTTTCTGGATGCGGCAGGATTTATTTTTCTACTAAACTACACGCAAAAAATTATGTTAGTAAAAAAATCAACTGAAGATGTCAGTTAAAATAACTACTTTGTAAGTTGTTTTGGGGTCAACTACCTTTTCAGTTAAATCAACTAACAATGATAGTTGTTTTAACTGACAAAAAACAACTGACTTATGTAGTAAAAACTACTTACATTTGTAGTCAAAACAGCTAAAATGTAGTAAAAATAAAATAATGAATATGAGCAATTGTCATTAACTTTTAATATTAAAGAAAAAAAAAATTGCAATTTTTTTTTCGTGGCACATTGATAAGACTTTGTAGGTTAATAACATTATAAATAAGTAATTCAAATCCGTCCGCGTGCATTAATTTGAGCGATCGCACCCAAAACTATGGCGGTTTAAAGTTAAAATTTAAAAAAAAAAATGTCAAAACTACATTTTTTATCCGAAGTTAACCAAACGTACCATTTTGTATTATGCTTACCCAGAGCTAAAATACATATTCAAACATGCATAAAATCTTTGCTAAATATCGAGATATTTGCATTTAACCAATTTTTTTCGGCACATTTTCCAATATTTTGGAAATAAAAATGTTTCTAGCGGTTTTATTTTTTTTAGAAAAATATTACCAAATGCATTAACAAAATCTCAACAAATTCTTAGTTAACACCATTATTCTATCACTAATAGGTAAGAAACTGCAGTGGTTTAAAGGCAACATTTTTGAAAAAAAAAATTAATAATTTTGTTTTTTTTTTTTTAATATTAAATGTCTGATTTTACAGTGTTGTCCTTCACTGAATATTTAAACTATTCAAAATATGATTAATAATGCTAATATTAAGGTTATTACGAAATATTTTAACGTTATTACTAATTTTATCAAGGTTATAGAAAATTTTAGCGATTTTTCGCGATTTTCGCGACTGCAAAAATCAATGGACTAATTTTGAAATATTATTTGAATAAGACATGTCAAAATCGATCAAAATACATTTCTTTTCTACTTTATTTAAGTAATGTAAGATTTTATATAACCATTAAATTTAAAGGTATCAACAATTTAAAACCACCGAAAAACCGCTTAAACGTTAATTTTTTTCGGGTGCGAATTAATTGAAGATAGAGAATTAAAAAGACTACCAAACGCGCCTTTCACCGACCAATTTCTATAAGCGGCCTGGATGTGCCTTACAAAAAAGTGAAAACTGAAAAACACCGCGGAATTCGCCAATATTAACTTTTGATCAATGTTGCTTTCCATGATTTATTATATTTGCACATACCATTGTTTCTAAAATATCGAAATTTTGCAAAAAATTTAAAAAGTTCATAAAATTTTTGCAATTGAATATTTTTTGGGTGCGTTTGTAAATCAAGTGGGAAATGGTAAATTATAAAGTTCACAAAGCATTCGGAACCATTCGGAATAAGACTGGGAGTGTGCCTCGCAAAAAACAGACTTTTTAAAAAATTCACGTTTTTTCTTCCCATCTTTGGAGAGCTGCAGCTTCGTAACCATTGCGAGCACACCACTCGAATCAGTCTCAGATTGTGCATATTTACAAGGGCTTTTACCACGTGTATTTAAATTTTAAAATTACAGTTTGCACCAAAAGCTACAATCAAAAAACCTCGAAAAATTGAAAATTGAAAAAAAATGGTATCAAAGATTTAGGTCCATGTAACTTTTTTCTTATTGATGGCACATCCACTGAACCTACACCAAATAATTGCCCAAGTCTACTGATTAAACGGTATTAAATTTGGAGCAATAGCTTTAACGCACCCAACAATATGGAACTTTGAACGAAAAATTTCATGAGAGTATCAAGCGATTTTTTGAGATTTTTCAAATTTGCACTTCCTTACCATGAGATAATGAGACTATTTGCGCTGTGCCTTTGCAGAATTACTCATTATGGTTCCCTTAACATATCTACATTCACAGGTACCACTTAGTTTACAAATAAAAATGTTATTGCGAAATTAGTAAAATATCACAAGCGTTAAAAGTTAATGACAAAAGTCCATATATATATTTTTTTTTAAATTTTTCAGAAAAAAAATTTAAGACCAAAATTTTTTTTTTGTAACAAAAAAAGTTGTGAAAAATAAAAAAACGAAAATTTATTTTTATTTTTTGGAAAAAAACTTTCAAGATTTTTCAGAGATAAAATTAATAAAATTAACTACTTTAAATAACTGTTACTACATTAAAGTACTTTTTTGTTAGTTATTCAAAAAAACGACTTAAAATAACTAACAGAAATAGTTGTTTGATATTTTTCATACAAAAACAACTGACTTTGTAGTTGAAAACAACTAACTACTGTAAAATATACTAACAACTAACATGTAGTAACTTACATAATTTTCTGAGTGTAGCAAACCCCCTGCACACTTTGTAGTGCACCTTTTTACCCATTTTACTAAAATGCATGAAACTCATGAACCAATACACATTCAACGACCTTGAGTTTGCAAAACGATTAAAACGTAATCGAAATCGGGATTAATCGCACCAATTAATCGTAATCGTAACCGACAAAAAAAAATCATGCGATTACGATTAATCATTATAACCTACACCAATCTGTGGTACAGGGTATAATGAGTTTGTGCTGATGTCTGTAACTACCCGAAATATTGGTCCTAGACCTACCTTCAAGTATACCGATCGACTCAGAATAACTTTTTGAGTCGATTTAGCGATGTCCGTCCGTCAGTCCATCTATCGGTTTAAGCACGATACAGGTCGCAATTTTCAATCAATTGACTTGAAATTTAAAACTTTTGGCCAAGGACGAAGCCTATTGAAATTTGAGAAAATCGGTCCATGTTAAGACCTAGCCCCCATACAAACGCCCCTTTGGATTAAGCTTAAATGACACTAATAACCGTATTATAATAGATATCGCTTTGAAATTTAGCAGCTAATCAAATTTTGTATACACGAATCACCATTCCAAATTTCAAAGGAATCTAGTCAGTCCTTCTGGTAGTCCCCATACAAACCACCCTCCCGATATTCACGTAATTCCCTCAAAAAATAAATATTAAAAATTAAAAAAAATATATTTTTAGGTGTTAAACGTGTACTTGAGTAACCTTATCAAATCGAAATATAATAGGATCATTTTTAGACTTAGTCCCCCATATAAAAATTTCGACCGATATTCAGTTAAATCGGTCTATTGACAAAAAAATAAACCAATTCCACTAAAATTTGATCTGTATGTGTTTTCTACACTAAATAAAGATCTAACAAAAGACAGACCCAATCGGTCCATGTTTGGACTTAGGACCCATTTTCCGGAAAACACTGGTGTAGGGTATCATATGGTCGGTCTTGACCGACTATAACTTTCTTACTTGTTTTTTTACTTTTTTTTTGTAACGACCAAGCAATTTTGTTTTAAAAATATATTCTAAAGGCATTGGCCGGATCTGATCAAAAAATTCGGATATGAAATTTTGTTGAAAAACTTATTTTTTTCAAACTTTGACCACTAATTGCCGACTGAAGATGCCCTGGCAATTTTTTTTTTATAAATTTTTTCACAATCAGAAATTCACTGGCCATCGGCAGATATTCCAAAACTACCCAAAAGAAATTTTTCTGAACTGGTACATGATTTCTGTGGGAACTGAACATGATTTCAGAGGGAACTGAACATGATTTCTGTGGGAAATATTTAGCGCTGATTAAAGCACTTTTTGTGAATTTGATTTAAGAGTAATAAAGATGCAGGTAAATTTTGTTTTTTTTTTTTCTCAAAAAATCATATTTTATCATTCAAAAAGGAATTTTTAATTATAAAATAAAAAAAATCTTAACAAAAAGTTAAAATTTTTTCCCTTATTGTATTTTCAAGAGTGCTCTTTGGATGCTCTTTGATATGACATAAAATGATGTGCTACCAAAATCTCGATTTATTTTTTCTGGGGAAATTTTAAAGTTCATTATTTTATATTTTGAGTAGGTTTTTTTCTGAAAATTATTCTATGAGAATATCATAGTTGTAATTAGTAAAGGAAATAATGACCTCGAGCTAGAAAAAACCTACTCAAAATAAAATATTTTAAAGGTCGAATGAAACAAATTTTATTTTTTTATAAAAAATTTAACAGGAGTTCATTATTTTATATCTTAAAACTATTAATTTTTGTATTTTCGTACGTTCTGAAATATAAATTTTAAAAGAGTTTTTTAATTAAGCTAGTGCAATTCAAATTATTAAAAAATTCGATTAATCAATAATCGCTATAAACGGCGATTTTCTTAATTGTAATCGCGATTATGAAATATATCGATTATTTGCAAACCCTACAAAGACCGTATTCACTTAATAACGTTGACATTGACGTCACCTTTCATGGGAAATTTGTAGAAATAAAATCGGTTCACGTATTACAGAGAACAAAATCGATTTGTTTTCATCAGTTCTGATTTGTTCTCATCAGATCTGATTTGATCTGATTATATATAATTGCATCTGATTGTATATAATTGTATCTGATCAGATATAATAAAATGTCAAATTTGTGCTAATGTTGATAATTAGGTCTCGATTTTGGTAATTTCAGGTATAATTATATTTTATCAGCTATGATCATATATGAATAGATATAAACAGATCAGATACACTCAAAAAAAAAACTGTAATGTTAGCAAAAAAAGCTTGTAAACCTACAAGAAAATTTGCTGATTTTGAACCCACAATTTTTTTGGTAAAGTTAACAAAAATGTTTTGTTAAAAATTAGTCAACTGAAGTTTTTTTTATTTTAACTTACAAGGGAAGTATCTCAACCCTTATAACCCGATTTGCTTGAAACTTAAAATATATATAAAAGAGACGATTTTAAGGTTGGGGTGTCTCGGCTTTTCGGCCATATCAGTGTTTCAAAATTTCGTTGTCCACTTATGAAACTATGTGGACCTACGGGAAAATTTCGATAACTCCTAAACTAACAGGAATATCCTCTAGAGAAAAAAATACGTGTCGACTTAAATTTAATAAAGATTATTTTGTATTCATATGGACATCGTAGGTCTATGTATTCATATAAATACCCCCCAAAATTTACACATTTTCATAAAAAAAGTATTTAACGAAGCCAATCTTCTACAAAGTTATGCCACCGCTGGATAGGCATTAAAAAATCCTTTCTTCTCATTTGTAAACATTATGTAGTTTCTTAGAAAGAAATGGCTGAAAAATCCAAAAAACGATTTTTTCGCCATTTTTTGACCCATGTTTTGAACCCCTAAATCCCCGATATGGCCGATAAGCCGAGACACCCCAACCTTAGAATTGTCTCTTTTATCTATATTTTACGTTTCATGCAAATCGGTTCATAAGGGTTGAGATACTTCCCTTGTTAGTTCATATACATTTGAGGACCCCATTGGGTTCGTACCGGATAGGTCCAGACCCCGATGGGCCATTACCTAGTTGGGTTCCTTAAAAATCGTCATACACTCAAAAAAATGCGTTAGTAGATTTACAATTTTTTTTTTGCTAATGCTAGTTAGCTAACTTTTAGCAAATTTTTAGTTGAGACTAGCATGTTAGCAAAAAATTCTTGTAAACTTCATTTAGCACATTAGCAATTTTAAACAAACTTTGAACTAATTTCTTTTGCTAAATTTGAAATTGAGTTGACAAAATTTTTACAAGCTTTTTTGCTAATATTAGCAAAAATAAATGGTAAATTTTTTTTTATTTTCAGAAAACTTAAAATGGCGCTATCTCGGAAACTAAGCCAGATAGAGCAAAATGGAGGCCATTTTTGGTTCTCGAGCTCTCCATAGCATCGCCGGTCCTTTTCACATGTGTGAACCCTAATGGGTCCTAACTTTGGATCCAAAAAAGTTAGCATTCCCGAAAATTTTAAAATGCTCATATCTCGGTAAATATTGCCGACACAACAAAAAGTCATTTTTGTAGCTCTCAACACGTAGAACAAAACCGCAATAATCAAAAGCTCTCCGAGTAATATTTTTGAAGTTATAGAGTTTTGTAATTCTCAAAACCCCGGTGGTCCCCTAAAATCACGTATCTCAAAAACTAATCAAGGTAGAGCGAAACGGACACAAATTTTGGATCAAAAACTATGACGATTTTTAAGGAACCCAACTAGGTCTAGGCCCATCGGGGTCTGGACCTATCGGGTACGAACCCAATGGGGTCCTCAAATGTGTATGAACTAAGTCGAAATAAAAAAATTTCAGTTAACTAATTTTTGGCAAAACAGTTTTGCTAACTTTACCAAAAAAATTTTGGGTTCAAAATCAGCAAATTTTCTTGTAGGTTTACAAGCTTTTTTTGCTAACATTACATTTTTTTTTTGAGTGTAGTTTTTGATCGAAAATTTGTGTCCGTTTCGCTCTACCTTGCTTAGTTTTTGAGATACGTGATTTTAGGGGACCACTGGGGTTTTGAGAATTAAAAAACTTTATAACTTCAAAAATATTACTCGGAGAGGTTTTAGTTATTTTGCGGTCTTGTTCTACGTGTTGAGAGCTACAAAAATGCTTTTGGACTTTTTGTTGTGTCGGCAATATTTACCGAGATATGGGCATTTTAAAATTTTCGGGAATGCTAACTTTTTTGGATCCAAGTTAGGACACATTAAGGTCCACACATGTGAAGAGGAACGGCGATACTATGGTGAGCCCGAGAACCAAAAGCGGCCTCCATTTTGCTCTATCTGGCTTAGTTTCTGAGATAGCGCCATTTTAAGTTTTATTAAAAAAAAAATTACCATTTATTTTTGCAAATATTACCAAAAAAAGCTTATAAAAATTTGGTCAACTCAATTTTAAATTTAGCAAAAAAAATTAGTTCAAATTTTGTTTAAAATTGCTAATGCGCTAAATGAAGTTTATGAAGATGCTAATCTCAACTAAAAATTTGCTAAAGGTTAGCTTACTAGCATTAGCAAAAAAATAGTAAATCTACTAATGTATTATTTTGAGTGTATGATCTCATGCATTTTTACACGGTTGCCAAAATTTTCTTGTAGAAAATTTATCAAAATTTTTATATAGAAAATTTATCAAAATTTTCTTATAGAAAATTTATCAAAATTTTCTTATAGAAAATTTATTAAAAATTTTCTTATAGAAAATTTATCAAAATTTTCATAACATTTCCAACATTTCCAAAATAAGAGGCACTCTAATGATCATGTATGGTACACTTAAAGGGGGATCTAGGACCGACATTTCGGATAGTTACAACCATTTTATGTACTATAGAGTAATGTAGGGTATTACAAAGTTGTATTGGGTATGGAAACGATTTTTCGGTTAGTTTTACTACAACGAGAGAATGATATTTTTTTATTAACTACACCTCTGGATAATTAATGTATGTGAGTTAAATTATTTTAAAGTGTGCGTGTTTGGTTGTTGTTGTTGTTATTGAACTAAAAAAAGTAAAAGTGAGTCAAAAACACAACAAAATCTAATTACACAGTACTGATAAAAATCATAGCAAAATCAGGTGAGAGAATAAACAGAATAAAATATTTTGACTCTGAGATCACTACACGCAAAAAATTATGTTAGTAAAATATACTAAAAATGTCCGTTAAAATAACTACTTTGTAAGTTGTTTTGGGGTCAACTACTTTTTCAGTTAAATCAACTAACAGTGTTAGTAATTTTAACTGACAAAAATAACTGATTTATGTAGTAAGAACTAGAGATGGGCGCGTGAGTGATTTTTAACTCACACTCACTCACTCACGCTCACGACAGGAATTTTTGAATCACGCACACTCACTCACGAACATATTTTTTCTACTCAGACTCACTCACAATCACGTGAGTAAATTTAATACAACTCACACTCACGTGCACTCACGCAAGCTTCACTCACACTCACGTTGACTCACACTCACGAAACTCTTATTTATACAAAAAAAAATTGAAAAACTAAAATTTCAAAAATCTTTCAAAATTTTTAGCAAAATTTAAAGTTCAGCGAAATTTTACATTTTTTTTGCTTTTTTTGGGACGAAAAGCCAAATTTTACAACTTTTTTGTTGCTTTTTTTGGTATGAAAGGAAATATGAAGAGAAAATAAATCACGCAAACTAAAAATAATAGTAAAAATAAAATAATCAATGTATAATTTTTTTTTTTCAAAAAAATTTTCAGAAAAAAAAATTTAAGACCAAATTTTTTCCAATTTTTTTTTATACCCTCCACTTAGTGATAGAGGGTATATATAAGTTTGTCATTCCGTTTGTAACTCATCGAAATATCGATCTGGGACCCCATAAAGTATATATCTGTGGCAAAAAGGAACAAGTGCATAAGTGTTTTTATACTACTTTTCAGGAGAGCATTTTTAAGTTTAAATTTTAAATACCAAATATGGGTTTAAAAATTTGAAAATTTTGGGCGTGTAAATATCTCAAGCATTATTATCGACACAATCTTCGCTACTTTTAAAGTTGATATATATCAGGACAACGGAGATATCGGGGGAAATCCATTGATGTTGTTATTGCGTTTTGCAAAATTACATTTTAATCCAAGCATATGTCGAGATATGCAGTTATGTATCCCTATAAAATACATTTTAGCGTCTGCAACGATTGCTGATTTTAAAATAAGGAATAAAAACATAACTCAGATATGCTGTTACGATTTTTATTTTTCCTTTAAAAAAAAATGAGTTGTGGAGTTCTGAAATCAATATCTCAGAAAGTAATGGTCCGATTTTCATAAAAATTTGATACAATACGAAAATGGACAAGGAGATTCCGAAAATGCAAAAACACGTTTTGGACATAACTCGACTTATGTTGTTATGGGTTTTTGCCACAGATATATTCATGATGCCCGATCGATTTTAAGACATTCTAGCGATGTCCGTCTGTCCGTCTGTCTGTCTGTGGAAAATGCTCTCGCGGACAAAATATTGCACAGAGATGACTGAAACTTAACATATTTATTGGAAGTTCTCCCGAGAAGTTTTGTATTGCATTTGAGCGATATCGGTTCAGCGGTTCAAAAGTTATGAACGAAAATGTAAGCACACCTCAAAAATTTCAGTACATTCAACGTAACCTAAAAATACAAAATGCTTTAATTTGGCTTCTGGTTGACATATGTGAACATAATTAAACACCAAATGGTATTTAAACAAGTACGAACATTTTTTTTGACAAAAAAGAAAAGAATCGCGGATTTTTTTTACCAATTTTTTTTTTCGCGGAATTTTTTTTTTCAAAAAAATTTTTTTTTTCAAAAGTAATTTCTTTTTAAATAAAGTTTTTTCAATAATCTTTTTGAAATTGTGGAGGGTATCACTACATTCGGCAAGGCCGAATTTAACTTTTTGACTTGTTTTTTTTTTTAAGTTGTTAAACATAAAAACAACGAAAATTTATTTTTATTTTTTGGAAAAAGAACTTTGAAAATTCTTCAGTGATAAAAAAAAATAAAATTAACTACTTTAAATAACTGTTACTACATTACATTACTTTTTTGTTGGTTGTTCAAAAAACGCCTTAAAATAACTAACAAAAATAATTGTTTGATATTTTTCATACAAAAATAACTGACTTTGTAGTTGAAAACAACTAAGTACTGTAATATATACAAACAACTAACATGTAGTAACTTACAAAATTTTCTGAGTGTACGATTAAATATGAATTTTAATTAAAAATTGTTATTTAAAGCAGTTTAGCTTTAAATAAAAAACAAGTAAAAAAATTATAGTCGGTTAATACCGTTCATATGATACTCAACGCCAGTGTTTTCCGGAAAATGGGTCCCAAGTCCAAACGTGGACCGATTTGATTTATCTATTGTTAAATATTTAATAAGTGTAGAAACCACCAACAACCAAATTTGAGTGGAATTGCCTTATTTGTGTTGCCAACCGATTTAACGAATATCGAACGAAATTTTTATATGGGGACTTATTGTTAGTCCAAAAATGGTCCAATTATATTAAGATTTGATTAGGTTACCATTTTCCAAAAATATTTTTTTGTTAATATTTAAAAAAAAAAACAACTACATAAAACAACTATTACTACAATGTAGTATAATTTTCGTACTTAGTTTTTGAAACTACTACAAAAAAAGTTGTTTCAGATTTTTTCCATACAAAAACGACCGTAATTGTAGTTGAAAACTACAACTACTTCATACTACACAAACGACAGTCATGTAGTAACTACAATAATTTTCTGAGAGCATACAAATTGTTTTTGTTTTTTAAAATCGACTTCAAAAAATGTATGGGAAATTTTAAATTTAAAATAAAACTTTTGTTAAAACTGATTTTTTTTTGTATTTTTGGTTATAGTTTCCACAATAAAAATGTGCTATATTTTTGTACAATACTGTATGTACTTATATGTATGATTTTTTATGTTGTTTTTCCCGTTTTCTTGCAATAATAATGTCTCCAACAAAATATATTCACGCAGTATTAAAACAAATCGTGTAGAGTGAACAAACGTTGAAAATAAAATAAAGTAAAATAAAAATAAACACAACCTTGCAAAATAAAAAAAGATATTAACATAAACAAATAAAAAAATTCTGATCATATTTTTTATATAATTTCAATAAATAAATATCATGATGAAAATTAAATAAAATTATTAAAAAATATTTAACAAAAATTTTGTGAAATAATATTGTTTTAATAACACTATTCGGCAAAAAAAAAATATTAACTATTAATTTTTCTAAAAATAAAATATACGACTAATTGTAAAGGTGTGTTTATATCATCCCACCGAGTCTTTGGATTTTAAGAAAGTAAAATATTACCAAAGTCTTAATACTGCCAAAAAATCATAAACAAAATCAAAAGACATTTTTATAAACAGCTGTTTGTATGCAAATCTAATAACACTCAGCCATTTTTTGAAATATTTCATAAAATCAAAAGTCTTATTGGACTGTCAACATAATCATATTAAACACGATTTTTTGACAGGTCTTAATACTCAGTGGTATGATATAAACACAGCTTAAGGGCTGCTTACTTATCACAATATAATCAATGATTAGTGCTAATCAATGTTTGCAAAAGTCAAAATATATATGAAATTTATCAATGATTAGTTTTAGTCGTTGATAAGCTTTTAATAAGTTACCAGCCCTCACTAAATATTATTTTTATATATTGCACAAGATCAAAATTATTCGATATAAAATTTCTCATAGTATTTATAAATATGTTTTGAAATGTTTGTTTTTAAATCGAAATATATAATTTAAGAAAATTGTCTCAGAATGATATTGGAAAAAATGTTGTCGGTAGAAACTCTACAAAAGAAAGTAAACCCAACTAAATTTGTTAGTTTAAAAGGCGTTTACTACAATTTCAATAAAATCAACAAAAAAAATTGTAAACACTTGATTATGAATACCCTCCACAGTGCCCTTTTTAAGTGATAGTAAATTTTCTAACTTGAAAAAAATGACAATTTTGATTGGAAATATTTTAAATTAAGTAAAAAACTTTTTTTTAGTAATTTTTGAAAAAAAACTAATTTTTTTTTGAGTGTAAATTTTTTTTTAAGGTAAAAATATTTTTGAGTGACAAAAATATTTTTGTGACTTCCCGGTGAAAAAAGTCATGTTATTCATATGCCTGCAAACAATAGGGCGATATATAGCCGAAAAGATATTGCGGCGATACGAAAATTTATCATTTCAATAAAAAAATCAAAGTGGTATTTTTATTATATCGCCGGTTTCTCATACGAACGATATTTTCGCGATAAAAAAAATATTAAAAAATTTGTATTTCTTTGTCAATTTAAAATAAAATAATTTATCAAGCACAACAAGAAATCTTTGAAAGAATGACCCCTTATTTTCCTGGGCTATAAAATAAACAAGTAAAAAAGTTAAATTCGGCCTTGCCGAATGTAGTGATACCCTCCACAACTTCAAAAAGATTATTGCAAAAAACTTTATTTAAAAGGAAATTATTTTTGGAAAAAAAATTTTTTTTGAAAAAAAAATTTTTTTTGAAAAAAAAATTCCGCAAAAAAAAATTTTGGTAAAAAAAAATCCTCGATTTTTTTCTTTTTTTGTCAAAAAATATGTTCGTACTTGTTTAAATACTATTTGGTGTTCAATTATGTTCACATATGTCAACCAGAAGCCGAATTAAAGCTTATTTTTTTTAGGTTATGTTGAATGTACTGAAATTTTTGAGGTGTGCTTACATTTTCGTTCATAACTTTTGAACCGCTGAACCGATATCGCTCAAATGCAATACCAAACTTTTCGGGAGAACTTCCAATAACTATGTTAAGTTCAAAGGTTCGAAAGAATTAATTCTTTCATTCAATTTTCTAATTCGAATTAAAAAAATAGAATTTGGCATTCCCTAAAATCATTCAACTTTCAAAATCACTGAATTAATTCTTTCAAGAATTCATTCCTTAAGAATGATCATTCTTAAGGAATGAACTATTTTTTTATCCAAATCAATCTACTACAAATTGAATGGTGAAATTTTCTTATCATTCAATTTTAAACAGTGAAGCGCAACACACATACATACACATTTATGCTTGTGTGGGAAGCAGCAGACGAGACGTCGACAAAACAACAGCCAATCGTTTACACACGAAGATGCTTAGAATGCACACAAGCAACACATTTTTGAAAATATAAAGGGAATGAAATAAAAAAATCATCATTCAATTTGTAATAGATTTGAATGATGAACAATTTTGATCATTCAATTGAATGATTAGCTTGGAAGGAATTAATTCTCTCGGGAATTAATTCAATTTGATTTAAGCTTTGAGAATTAAGCCTTTGAATTAATTCGTGTTGAATGCTAGTAAGGAATGATAATTCAAAACTTTTTAAAACAGAATTGAACTTTTTGGGAATTAATTCTCAATAGAATTAATTCGTTCGAAGCTTTGGTTAAGTTTCAGTCATCTCTGTGCAATATTTTGTCCGCGACAGCATTTTCCACAGACCGACAGACAGACAGACGGACATCGCTAGAATGTCTTAAAATCGATCGGGCATCATGAATATATATACTTTAAGGCGTCCCAGATCGATATTTCGATGAGTTACAAACGGAATGACAAACTTATATATACCCTCTTTCACTAAGTGGAGGGTATAAAAATGACAATTTTGATTGGAAATATTTTAAATTAAGTAAAAAACTTTTTTTTAGTATTTTTTGAAAAAAAAAAAAACAAATTTTTTTTGTGTGTAAATTTTTTTGAGTGTAAAATTTTTTCGAGTTTAATTTTTTTTAAGGTAAAAATATTTTTGAGTGACAAAAATATTTTTGTGACTTCCCGGTGAAAAAAGTCAGATGTTATTCATATGAGGCATTCCACACCAAATGTCCAGCAAAAAAAAAAAACATGTGTAAAAACATCAATTTTTAAAAAACTTTGCTTAGGAGGCGTGGTCAAATATTGGAGAAATTGGCAAATTTGTGTCGAGTTGCCTTGATTAAATATTTATCAAATAAAAACTGAATGCACCACAATCTCAAAAGTTTACATTCTTTTTTGGAAAATTTTCAGAACCCTTTCTGAAATTTTCCACTTCTTAAAAAAGTAAATTTATTAAAAATACGGCCATTTTGTTTGTTTGTTTTTTTTTTTTAATTTAAAAAATTCGATGTTTGTCTATCCACACAAAAAAAATCAGACATGTTTTTTTAGTTTTTTTTTCGAGAAAATCGCATTTAAATATTTAATTTCATAACATTTTGGAATTTCCTTGTATTTTCTTGTTTCAACGTAGCGAATGAGTATTAAATATTTGCATAATTGTTACTCATACGCTATGTTGAAACAAGAAAATACAAGTAAATTACTAAATTGTTATGAAATTCAAATTCGATTTTCTCGAAAAAAGCAATGTCTGACTTTTTTTATGTGAATAGACAAACATCTAAACTTTTAATTTTTTTTAAAAAAGTGGCCAGATTTTTGATAAATTAACTTTTTTAAGAAATGGGAAATTTCAAAAAGGGTTCTGAAAATTTTCACAAAAAAAAAAAAAATTTAATTGATAGCCCATACAAAACTATACAAGAATGTTAATTTTTAAGATTGTGGTGCATTCCGTTTTAATTTGATAAATATTTAAACAAGGAAACTGGACACAAATTTTACCATTTTTCCAATATTTGACCACGCCTCCTAAGCCCAGTTTTTGAAAAATTTAAAAACCAAAAACGCGATTTTCTTACAATTAGTTCAATAAAGGGCTATCCATACAACCTATTCCGAAAGTGACATTTGACAGCCTAAGGCATTTACGGGTTAAAGTAGACACGCTTTTAATCAAAGTGCTTAACATTAAAGATGCATTTACAAATAAATTTTTTAAATCATATTTATAAATAAAGTGCAAAGAGATCGGCCATTAAACAAATAATTTTCAACTTATAAAATAGTAAAAAGTTAATAAAAAAATTTTAATAATTCGAAATTAAAAATTCAATACAATACCTACATCATTATAATAACAACTGAATTCAAACATGCCTTGTTGTCCGAAAAAAAATAAATTTAAACGCATTCCAGGAGAAATTAATAGTGATGATGATGATTACTATGATAAAGATGAGGTAAGATCTAAATTTTAGTTTTGAAGAAATTTTATAATATTTTTTTTTTTTTGTAATTCGAACGTTTTGCTAGATTTAGCTGGCATTAATTTAATATCGGAGATTTTCGAAATATCGCTATTTGAAATTTAAAAAAATTTCGGTTTTTTACTACGATCCAAAAATTCTTTAGGGAATCTCTAAGAATCTTTCTTCATGAAAAGTCTAAAATTTTTCTATACGAAAAATCTCATAATTTTTTTATAAGAATCTAAGACTTTTTCTATAAAAAAACAATAATCGGTACATGCAAAATGTTTCAGAAAAGTAAACTTTTTTCATAGGAAAGTCTGTAAATTTTTCTATAGAAAAAATATGAGAATTTTCTTTAGGAAAAATTTTAAAATTTTCCATTGAAAAAATAATTTGAATTTGAGACTTTTTCTAAATAAAAATTATTTAAAATCTGAGAATTTTTCTTTATGAAAAGTAAAATACCTTTTCGATATGAAAAATGTCTTAGAACCTGATACTTTTTATAATTGTGCAAAATCTGAGACTTTTACTCTAAAAAAATGTCTGGGAATCTAAAACTTTTTTTATTACAAAAATATGGAAAACAGTTTTGTGATTTTTTTTTCAAAACTAGTTTTTTCAAGTTTTTTATTTATTTAAAAAATTGCGATATGTATTTTGAAATCCACTGGATCTCATCTTTAGGGTAAGGAGGAACAATAATACAAAAAATTAAAAAATTAAAAAAAATTAAATTAAACAAAAGGTCGAACAACCTTCATATTGAATATTTAGGAAATGTATTTTTTTGGACTGACCCCTTTTGAGGGCGTGGATAAAAAATATTATCATTATAAATATATTTGTTTTCATTTATTGCATCGGGTAAAGTGTCCGCCGCCGACACACCCAACGCCCCCAGAAAATTCCCCAATTTAAATCAGCGTTTAAATTACTACGAAGAAAGTAGCTTAAACAACCAAAATTGACGATATGTATAGTTTTAAAAACAAACAATATGTAAATCATTCAATTGCTATAACTACTAATACTTGCACATTTCTGTTTTTGTAGCGAGAGCTTACGATTGTTTTTAAAAATGAATAAGTAGCAAATAAAACAAAAACATTAGAATTGTGTAGCCTACAAGTAGCCTACACATTATTTTTGGTAGCCTACCTGTAGCCTACAAATAATTTTTGGTAGCCTACCTGTAGCCTACAAATATTGTTTTTGTAGCCTACAAAGAGAAAATTTAATAAAACTATAACACACACACTCATCTTGTTTAACATAACTGTTTTATTTTAGTGTGTATAAAGAATAGGGTTGGAAAAAACTTTGGCAAACATTGTTGTGGTGTACCCTTGTCATTAAAAGTAGAGATGGGCACATGAGCAGATTAGAACGTGATTCACGTGTGACCACGCTTGAGTGTGACTAAATTCAATTTTACTCACGTGAGTGTGAGTGAAGAAAAAAATTGCGTGAGTAAGATTTTTGCGTGAGTCGATTTTTTAAGTTTCGCTGAACTTTAAATTTTGTTGAAAATTTTAAAAGATTTTTCAAATGTTAGTTTTTAAGTTTTTTTTTGTATGAATAAGAGTTTCGTGAGTGTGAGTCAACGTGAGTGTGAGTGAAGCTTGAGTGAGTGCACGTGAGTGTGAGTTGTATTAAATTTACTCACGTGATTGTGAGTAAAAAAAATTTGCTCGTGTGTGAGTGTGATTCAAAAATTCCTGTCGTGAGCGTGAGTGAGTGTGAGTCAAAAATCACTCACGTGCCCATCTCATGTTTTGTGTATTTTTCAACACGTGAATTTTCGAAAAACCCAATGTAGAGATGGGTGCGTGAGTGGATTTTGACTCACACTCACTCACGCTCACGCAAAAATAATCGAATCACTCACGCAATTTTTTTTTATTCACGCTCACTCACTATTCACGTGTGTAATAAAAATCTTACTTACGCCAGATTCAATCACGCTCACGCGTGAGTCACGCAAAATCTACTCACGCAATAAAATTTTCTTACCAAAAAAAAACTCCAAAAAAAAAATTTTTTACAAAAAATAAAAAAATTGGACTAATCTAAAAATCTAATCACGCAAACTCACGCAAAAAATAAATGACTCACTCACTCAGATTTTTTTTTCAGCTCACACTCACTCACAATCACGTGATTGAAATGAAAATCACTCACGCGTGATTCACGTGAATCACGCAAATCACGTGACCAGCGCCCATCTCTAACATAATGTTAATGCCACGGTTTTGCTCATAACTTCTGAGCGTCTAGACCGATAATATTAAAATCGCGTACATATTCGAAAATATCGAAAAATTCGACAAAATTCCAAATTTTTCTATATTTTTTTGACCGAAATTAAAAGAATTTTATTTAAAATTATTATTATTCTTTTTTCGATGTTGTATTCATTTTACACCATCTTACCGATATTTTTAATATGATCACGTTTTTATATTGCTACATTTGTTTACAATGTGAAGGTAGTAATACTATAGTAATACTGTAGTAATACTACTGTAGTAATACTACTGTAGTAATACTACCTACAAAAATATACTACTGTAGTATATTTGTAGCCTACAAATATACTACTGTAGTATATTTGTAGGCTACAACAATAAAATTTGTTTTCCGCTACTGCTCTGTTTGGAGTTTTTGTTATTTTCATGTTGTTGTAGTTTAAGCAAACACAAAAAAGAAAAGTAAACAAAAGCTATAACTTATAATATTGAAATTGTTTGAAGTGATATGAAAAGCAAGAGCAAAAAAACGGGTAGCTAACGTAGCCTTTCAAACGCTGATTTAAATTTATTTGTTTTTATTATTATGTTATTTTCTTATCATGAAATGGAAAAAGTCTCCACGACAAGACCTCCCTTGTTTTTTGATTTTACCGAAAAAATTGCTTTAGTATACAAATAATATGACAAAGTAATATAAACCTTCTATCGCAAAGGGGAAGGAATAAAAATCACTGTTTAGTACATATTAAATACTTTGTTAATTAAAATTGATAACAATGTCACCATCAATATTAAGTTTTATGACATACATATTTTAGATAACTACACCCAAAATAGAATATATTTTACTCATATTGTAAAAAGTAAAAGATAAAAAATAATAAAATATCTTATTTACTTAAACAATTTTTTTTCAGCTAAATTCGTTTGGTATTATCTAAATCCTAAATCCGTTTTTCTAAAAAAAAACTCTGATTTTGAGACATTTCTTCAAAAAATTATAAGATTCTGAAAACTTTTTTCTATACCAAAATTAATTGAAAATTTTAAGTACGTTTTCTACATTCTGAGACATTTTTCCTATACGCATAATTTTCGGACACATTTTTCCATAGAAAAAGTATCAGATTCTAAAACATTTTCTAACAAGGGAAGTATTTCAAACGTTATGAACCGATTTGCCTGAAACTTAAAATATATAAAAAAGAGACGATTTTAAGGTCGAGGTGTCTCGGCTTAACGGCCATAACTGGGATTCAGGGGTTCAAATTGGGTAAACAAATTTAAGCCATATGAGAAATCTGCTGATTTTAGCAGACAGAGTACAAATAAAAAAAAATTTGCTGAAAATCTGTCATGATTATCTAGGTGAAATCAAAAGAGAAATCTGCCAAAACAGTAGAGAAATCTGCTAAGACATTTTCTAGAAATTTTTTTTTTTTAGAAAATTTGTTTTCATGAAAGCTTTGAGAATTAAGCCTTTGAATTAATTCGTGTTGAATGCTAGTAAGGAATGATAATTCAAAACTTTTTAAAACAGAATTGAACTTTTTGGGAATTAATTCTCAATAGAATTAATTCGTTCGAAGCTCTGGTTAAGTTTCAGTCATCTCTGTGCAATATTTTGTCCGCGACAGCATTTTCCACAGACCGACAGACAGACAGACGGACATCGCTAGAATGTCTTAAAATCGATCGGGCATCATGAATATATATACTTTAAGGCGTCCCAGATCGATATTTCGATGAGTTACAAACGGAATGACAAACTTATATATACCCTCTTTCACTAAGTGGAGGGTATAAAAATGACAATTTTGATTGGAAATATTTTAAATTAAGTAAAAAACTTTTTTTTAGTATTTTTTGAAAAAAAAAAAACAAATTTTTTTTGTGTGTAAATTTTTTTGAGTGTAAAATTTTTTCGAGTTTAATTTTTTTTAAGGTAAAAATATTTTTGAGTGACAAAAATATTTTTGTGACTTCCCGGTGAAAAAAGTCAGATGTTATTCATATGAGGCATTCCACACCAAATGTCCAGCAAAAAAAAAAAACATGTGTAAAAACATCAATTTTTAAAAAACTTTGCTTAGGAGGCGTGGTCAAATATTGGAGAAATTGGCAAATTTGTGTCGAGTTGCCTTGATTAAATATTTATCAAATAAAAACTGAATGCACCACAATCTCAAAAGTTTACATTCTTTTTTGGAAAATTTTCAGAACCCTTTCTGAAATTTTCCACTTCTTAAAAAAGTAAATTTATTAAAAATACGGCCATTTTGTTTGTTTGTTTTTTTTTTTTAATTTAAAAAATTCGATGTTTGTCTATCCACACAAAAAAAAATCAGACATGTTTTTTTAGTTTTTTTTTCGAGAAAATCGCATTTAAATATTTAATTTCATAACATTTTGGAATTTCCTTGTATTTTCTTGTTTCAACGTAGCGAATGAGTATTAAATATTTGCATAATTGTTACTCATACGCTATGTTGAAACAAGAAAATACAAGTAAATTACTAAATTGTTATGAAATTCAAATTCGATTTTCTCGAAAAAAGCAATGTCTGACTTTTTTTATGTGAATAGACAAACATCTAAACTTTTAATTTTTTTTAAAAAAGTGGCCAGATTTTTGATAAATTAACTTTTTTAAGAAATGGGAAATTTCAAAAAGGGTTCTGAAAATTTTCACAAAAAAAAAAAAATTTAATTGATAGCCCATACAAAACTATACAAGAATGTTAATTTTTAAGATTGTGGTGCATTCCGTTTTAATTTGATAAATATTTAAACAAGGAAACTGGACACAAATTTTACCATTTTTCCAATATTTGACCACGCCTCCTAAGCCCAGTTTTTGAAAAATTTAAAAACCAAAAACGCGATTTTCTTACAATTAGTTCAATAAAGGGCTATCCATACAACCTATTCCGAAAGTGACATTTGACAGCCTAAGGCATTTACGGGTTAAAGTAGACACGCTTTTAATCAAAGTGCTTAACATTAAAGATGCATTTACAAATAAATTTTTTAAATCATATTTATAAATAAAGTGCAAAGAGATCGGCCATTAAACAAATAATTTTCAACTTATAAAATAGTAAAAAGTTAATAAAAAAATTTTAATAATTCGAAATTAAAAATTCAATACAATACCTACATCATTATAATAACAACTGAATTCAAACATGCCTTGTTGTCCGAAAAAAAATAAATTTAAACGCATTCCAGGAGAAATTAATAGTGATGATGATGATTACTATGATAAAGATGAGGTAAGATCTAAATTTTAGTTTTGAAGAAATTTTATAATATTTTTTTTTTTTTGTAATTCGAACGTTTTGCTAGATTTAGCTGGCATTAATTTAATATCGGAGATTTTCGAAATATCGCTATTTGAAATTTAAAAAAATTTCGGTTTTTTACTACGATCCAAAAATTCTTTAGGGAATCTCTAAGAATCTTTCTTCATGAAAAGTCTAAAATTTTTCTATACGAAAAATCTCATAATTTTTTTATAAGAATCTAAGACTTTTTCTATAAAAAAACAATAATCGGTACATGCAAAATGTTTCAGAAAAGTAAACTTTTTTCATAGGAAAGTCTGTAAATTTTTCTATAGAAAAAATATGAGAATTTTCTTTAGGAAAAATTTTAAAATTTTCCATTGAAAAAATAATTTGAATTTGAGACTTTTTCTAAATAAAAATTATTTAAAATCTGAGAATTTTTCTTTATGAAAAGTAAAATACCTTTTCGATATGAAAAATGTCTTAGAACCTGATACTTTTTATAATTGTGCAAAATCTGAGACTTTTACTCTAAAAAAATGTCTGGGAATCTAAAACTTTTTTTATTACAAAAATATGGAAAACAGTTTTGTGATTTTTTTTTCAAAACTAGTTTTTTCAAGTTTTTTATTTATTTAAAAAATTGCGATATGTATTTTGAAATCCACTGGATCTCATCTTTAGGGTAAGGAGGAACAATAATACAAAAAATTAAAAAATTAAAAAAAATTAAATTAAACAAAAGGTCGAACAACCTTCATATTGAATATTTAGGAAATGTATTTTTTTGGACTGACCCCTTTTGAGGGCGTGGATAAAAAATATTATCATTATAAATATATTTGTTTTCATTTATTGCATCGGGTAAAGTGTCCGCCGCCGACACACCCAACGCCCCCAGAAAATTCCCCAATTTAAATCAGCGTTTAAATTACTACGAAGAAAGTAGCTTAAACAACCAAAATTGACGATATGTATAGTTTTAAAAACAAACAATATGTAAATCATTCAATTGCTATAACTACTAATACTTGCACATTTCTGTTTTTGTAGCGAGAGCTTACGATTGTTTTTAAAAATGAATAAGTAGCAAATAAAACAAAAACATTAGAATTGTGTAGCCTACAAGTAGCCTACACATTATTTTTGGTAGCCTACCTGTAGCCTACAAATAATTTTTGGTAGCCTACCTGTAGCCTACAAATATTGTTTTTGTAGCCTACAAAGAGAAAATTTAATAAAACTATAACACACACACTCATCTTGTTTAACATAACTGTTTTATTTTAGTGTGTATAAAGAATAGGGTTGGAAAAAACTTTGGCAAACATTGTTGTGGTGTACCCTTGTCATTAAAAGTAGAGATGGGCACATGAGCAGATTAGAACGTGATTCACGTGTGACCACGCTTGAGTGTGACTAAATTCAATTTTACTCACGTGAGTGTGAGTGAAGAAAAAAATTGCGTGAGTAAGATTTTTGCGTGAGTCGATTTTTTAAGTTTCGCTGAACTTTAAATTTTGTTGAAAATTTTAAAAGATTTTTCAAATGTTAGTTTTTAAGTTTTTTTTTGTATGAATAAGAGTTTCGTGAGTGTGAGTCAACGTGAGTGTGAGTGAAGCTTGAGTGAGTGCACGTGAGTGTGAGTTGTATTAAATTTACTCACGTGATTGTGAGTAAAAAAAATTTGCTCGTGTGTGAGTGTGATTCAAAAATTCCTGTCGTGAGCGTGAGTGAGTGTGAGTCAAAAATCACTCACGTGCCCATCTCATGTTTTGTGTATTTTTCAACACGTGAATTTTCGAAAAACCCAATGTAGAGATGGGTGCGTGAGTGGATTTTGACTCACACTCACTCACGCTCACGCAAAAATAATCGAATCACTCACGCAATTTTTTTTTATTCACGCTCACTCACTATTCACGTGTGTAATAAAAATCTTACTTACGCCAGATTCAATCACGCTCACGCGTGAGTCACGCAAAATCTACTCACGCAATAAAATTTTCTTACCAAAAAAAAACTCCAAAAAAAAAATTTTTTACAAAAAATAAAAAAATTGGACTAATCTAAAAATCTAATCACGCAAACTCACGCAAAAAATAAATGACTCACTCACTCAGATTTTTTTTTCAGCTCACACTCACTCACAATCACGTGATTGAAATGAAAATCACTCACGCGTGATTCACGTGAATCACGCAAATCACGTGACCAGCGCCCATCTCTAACATAATGTTAATGCCACGGTTTTGCTCATAACTTCTGAGCGTCTAGACCGATAATATTAAAATCGCGTACATATTCGAAAATATCGAAAAATTCGACAAAATTCCAAATTTTTCTATATTTTTTTGACCGAAATTAAAAGAATTTTATTTAAAATTATTATTATTCTTTTTTCGATGTTGTATTCATTTTACACCATCTTACCGATATTTTTAATATGATCACGTTTTTATATTGCTACATTTGTTTACAATGTGAAGGTAGTAATACTATAGTAATACTGTAGTAATACTACTGTAGTAATACTACTGTAGTAATACTACCTACAAAAATATACTACTGTAGTATATTTGTAGCCTACAAATATACTACTGTAGTATATTTGTAGGCTACAACAATAAAATTTGTTTTCCGCTACTGCTCTGTTTGGAGTTTTTGTTATTTTCATGTTGTTGTAGTTTAAGCAAACACAAAAAAGAAAAGTAAACAAAAGCTATAACTTATAATATTGAAATTGTTTGAAGTGATATGAAAAGCAAGAGCAAAAAAACGGGTAGCTAACGTAGCCTTTCAAACGCTGATTTAAATTTATTTGTTTTTATTATTATGTTATTTTCTTATCATGAAATGGAAAAAGTCTCCACGACAAGACCTCCCTTGTTTTTTGATTTTACCGAAAAAATTGCTTTAGTATACAAATAATATGACAAAGTAATATAAACCTTCTATCGCAAAGGGGAAGGAATAAAAATCACTGTTTAGTACATATTAAATACTTTGTTAATTAAAATTGATAACAATGTCACCATCAATATTAAGTTTTATGACATACATATTTTAGATAACTACACCCAAAATAGAATATATTTTACTCATATTGTAAAAAGTAAAAGATAAAAAATAATAAAATATCTTATTTACTTAAACAATTTTTTTTCAGCTAAATTCGTTTGGTATTATCTAAATCCTAAATCCGTTTTTCTAAAAAAAAACTCTGATTTTGAGACATTTCTTCAAAAAATTATAAGATTCTGAAAACTTTTTTCTATACCAAAATTAATTGAAAATTTTAAGTACGTTTTCTACATTCTGAGACATTTTTCCTATACGCATAATTTTCGGACACATTTTTCCATAGAAAAAGTATCAGATTCTAAAACATTTTCTAACAAGGGAAGTATTTCAAACGTTATGAACCGATTTGCCTGAAACTTAAAATATATAAAAAAGAGACGATTTTAAGGTCGAGGTGTCTCGGCTTAACGGCCATAACTGGGATTCAGGGGTTCAAATTGGGTAAACAAATTTAAGCCATATGAGAAATCTGCTGATTTTAGCAGACAGAGTACAAATAAAAAAAAATTTGCTGAAAATCTGTCATGATTATCTAGGTGAAATCAAAAGAGAAATCTGCCAAAACAGTAGAGAAATCTGCTAAGACATTTTCTAGAAATTTTTTTTTTTTAGAAAATTTGTTTTCATGAAAACTTTAATAATTTTTTTTTTTTAGTTCAAACTTAAAAAAAAAATGTATCTGTAAAAATAGGAATATGATTTGATACTGATATTTTTATATTATTATTAGTCTCAATCGTTTGTATAAAAAAAGAAGAAAAAATTAACACTTAAAAAAAAAAAAATTAAGAAAGTTTTCTGGGAAAAATGATGACAGCAAACTATTTCTGTAAAATTACTAAATAATCTGCTAAAAATATGTTCAAAAATAGTTTTAAAAATATCGTTTTGATTGCCAAAAAAAAAACATTGTAAAATTTTTTTATTTTAATAATAATTTACTTTATCAAAAATCCGGCCACATTTTTTTTATGTAAAGGTGTTTGTCTATCCACTAAAAAAATCAGGATGGCATTTTTCGTAGTTTTCGAGAAAATCGCATTTGAATAATGGATTTTATAAAAATTCTGTAATTCTCTGGTATTTTATTGTACCAACATCGCGTATGAGTATTGGAAATTCATTGGTTTCGTAAATATTTATTACTCATACGCGATGTTGACTATACTAAAGCATGATTTTTACACTTAACAAAGTTTAACTGCTTAAATTTATTCAAAAATGTTTAAAAGATATAAAAATTTTAAAAAGCACTAAAGGCACTTACGAAAAATTGAAAAACCACCAAGTTAGTGTTTTTTCTTAATTTGGCACTAAGGGCAACATTTTAGCGTTTTGAGGTATCAAAAAGCACCATAAATAGTGCCAAAAGCACTAAGTTGGCATCACTGTCACAAACAATACGTTGCACAGAGGACCAGACAGATCGATTTCCGGCCAAAAGTCCTTATTTGTAAATTCTCAAAAAAAATGTTTACCAGTTTGTTGGGCATATATAGAAGCAGGTTTTCTGAACTTATCTTTATGATCCAATTACACCCTTTCCTTTGACAGGTCTTCAAAGTTAAAAAAGTAAGTAAAAAATTTTTAAAAGTTGAGATACTTTTTTAATTTTTTTTCCAAACTTCTATTGCTAATGTTTAACTTTTTGTTTGCGTGGTTCAACCTTATATATAAGCCTTTGTAACGAAAATAACACGGACAAATATAACTCATTTGCCGGGCAGCATTTCGCGTTTTTTGTGAAAAAAGTAATAATTTTTTAGATATTTACCTCGCGCCGAAAAAATCCTCAGCGATCCTCAGTTCGATACAATCGGTCTATATTTTTTTGATATAGAATGGATCCATATCTTTCGAAAAAAGTTGCCCAAACTTGCTCGAAATGATAAATGGCGAAATTACAGCTATATATGCAGTGGTCCGAGATTTGTTTTTAAAAAATAATTTAACCCAAAATAATGTTTTACGGCTTGAATAGTTTTTTTATCGTCAGAGAGTGCCTGAAGTGTAGGAAAAAAAAAGAATCTACATTTCTAGTTTTTTTGTAGAATTATGGAAAATATCAGTTACACCATTTCCAATTAAATTCAAAGATTTTTTATTGAATTTCCAAAATAAAGAAAAAAAGTGAATAATTTGTCGTCACCAAAAGCTTTTCTGAGACTAAATAAGTCATTTACACCATTTCCATATTTATATCAAAAATAAAAAAAAAAATATATGTAAAAATTATGTGCGTAGATTTAACTTCAGACACTCTTAATACTCTTAAAACTAATTTTTAGTTAGATCAGAAAAAGTTAACAAATCTAGTATCCATATTGTTTCCGCCATATTGAATTTTATCAGTTCGATTTTAAGATAACAGACCCGGAAATTTACTAGGTCACACTTTCAGCTAGCTTCAACAAAGAAAAGGAATATAACTATTTTTTAATTACTTGTAACAAACTTTACTAAGCATATTTAGTCCGCCATTTTGTTTTTCAAAATTCACGCCAGTAATTCTGATTCAGTAATTCCAATATCCCCTTAAAACAAAATTTGAGTTAAATCGGACAATTATTAAAAAAATTTGTCCGCCATATTGGATGCGCCATTTTGATTTTTTTAGTTTTTAGTTAAATTTTGAGATCAGTGACCCCGAAATACTGTAGAAGCACATTTTCAGCCGGATCCAACAACGATAAAGACTTTTGGCCGGAGTTGGATCATTCTTTAAACTTTAAGAAGCAAGTTTAGTCCGCCATTTTGTTTTTCAAAATTCGGAGTAACAATTCTTATTCAGTAACTCCAAGACCCGCATAAAACAAAATTTGAGTTCAATCGGACAATTTAAAAAAAAAAATTGTCCGCCATATTGGATCCGCCATTTTGATTTTTTTGGTTTTTAGCTAAATTTTGAAATCAGCGACCTCGAATTCCTAAAGAAGCACATTTTCAGACGGATCCAACAACGATAAAGACTTTTGGCCGGAATTGGATCATGCTGGCCCTCTGTGCGTTGTAGTGAATAGTGGTATTCAGAGTCTTACTTGCCAGCCCTGGCACTGGTGGTAAAAGAGCACTTTTTAAAATTACGTTTCAAAATACACGTATTTTTTGAAAGAAATACTCTTTTGCTACATTGCCAGGGCTGGCAGCAAGACTCTGAATACCTCTAATGTGTTCTTTTTGAACGATCACAAACAAAATATAGTACTTTTAGTGTTCTGTTTGCGTACATTTGGGACAATTTTTTTTAAACTTAACATAGAGATATCTTGAAAACTGAGCAAGATAGAGCAAATCGGAGCAAATTTTTGGTTCTTCACATGGGAGGACCCCCATCTACAAAAGTAAGCATTCTGGAAAATTTAAAAATGCACATATCTCGCTAAATACTGCCGACACGACGAAAATTTTTGTAGCTCTCGGCTCGTAGTACATGACCGCTTTTAGACTTTTTGTGGTGTCGGCAGTATTTAGCGAGATATGTCCATTTTTAAATTTTCCGGTATGCAAACTTTTTACTTCTGGAACTTTTTCTTTACGAAAAATGTCTCGGAATCTGAAACTTTTTCTATACGAAAAATGTCTTAGAATCTGAGAATTTTTCTATCAGAAAAATGTCTTAGAATCTGGGACTTTTTCTATATGAAAAATGAATCTGAGACTTTTTCTATACGAAAAATGCCTCAGAATCTGAAACTTTTCTATACGAAAAATGTCTCTGAATCTGGGACTTTTTCTATACGAAAAATGTCTCAGAATCTGAGACTTTTTCCGTACGAAAAATGTCTCAGAATTTGATACTTTTCCTATACGAAAAATGTCTCAGAATCTGAGACTTTCTGTACGAAAAATGTCTCAATGATACTTTTTCTTTAGAAAAAATATCTCAGAATCTGATAATATTTCTATAGAAAAATTATCTCAGAATCTGGGACTTTTTCTATACGAAAAATGTCTAAGAATCTGAGACTTTTTCTATAGGAAAAATGTCTCAGAATCTGAGAATTTTTCTATAAAAAAAATGTCTCTGAATCTGGAACTTTTTCTATACGAAAAATGTTTCTGAATCTATGATTTTTCTTTACGAAAAATGTCTCAGAATCTGAGACTTTTTCTATATGAAAAATGTCAAAAAGTTCTTAGAATCTGAGACTTTTTCTATACGAAAAACGAAAAATGTCTCAGAATCAAGACTTTTTCTATACGAAAAATGTCTCAGAATCTGAGACTTTTTCTATAGGAAAAATGTCTCAGAATCTGAGACTTTTGCTACACGAAAAATGTCTCAGAATCTGAGACTTTTTCTATACGAAAAATGTCTCAGAATCTGAGACCTTTTCTAAAGAAAAAAAAATCTCAGAATTTGAGTCTCAGTTTCTGAGATCTCAGAAAAAAAAGTCTCAGATTCTGAGATACATTTTCTATAGAAAATTTTTCAGATATGAGACTTTTTCTATTGGAGAAATATGTGATATCAAAAGTCTCAAATTCATAAAAATTTTTGCTTCATAAAAAGTTCCATATTGTGAAATAGAAACTTCATAGAAGGTTTTCCAAAATAAAAAGTCTCCGATTCTGAGGCTCTTATCGTATGCAAAGTCTCAGATTCTGAGACATTTTCCGTATAGAAAAAATCTCTAAGACATTATATATAGAAAAAGTCTCAAATTTTGAGACATTCTTCTTACAGAAAAATTCTCACTCTATACGAAAAATGTCTCAAAATTGAGACTTTTTCTATAGAAAAAAACTTTTCTGAATCTAAATATTTTTCCATAGAAAAAATATCTCAAAATCTGATATATTTTCTATAGAAAAAATATCTCACAAGCAGAGACCCTTCGAAAAATGTCTCAGAATCTCAGACATTTTCTATACGAAAAATAATGTCTCAGAGAAAACCATCTATGAAGTTTCTATTGCACAATATGAAACTTTTGATGTAGGAAAAATTTCTATGAATTTGAGATGGAAAAATTTTTCATATAGAAAAATTTTTCAGATGTATACGAAAAATCTGTAAGATTTTGCGACAACAAATAAAAAAAAATTCGCTCCATTCCACACCAAATGTCCAGCGAAAAAAAAACATGTGAACCGTAAGCTTTTGAATAGGTTGTATGGATAGTCCTATATGGAACTAAGAAAATTGCGTTTTTGGTTTTTCAAATTTTCAAAAACTGGGCGTGGTCAAATATTGGAAAAATGGTCAGATATTACATTCTTATATAGTTTTGTATGGGCTATCGATTAAAAAATTTTCAGAACCCGTTCTGAAATTTTCCATTTTTTAATAAAGTCAATTTATCAAAAATCCGGCCACAAAATTTTCAGAACCCGTTCTGAAATTTTCCATTTTTTAATAAAGTCAATTTATCAAAAATTCGGCCACTTTTTTTTTTTTTAAGTTTAGATGTTTGTCCATCCACACAAAAAAAAACAGGCACACGTTTTTCTTTTTTTCGAGAAAAATGCATTCGAATTTCAAATTTCATAACAATTTTGTAATTTGCTTGTATTTTCTTGGTTTAACGTTGCGAATGAGTATTATTAATTGCATAAATATTACTCATACGCTCTGTTAAAACAAGAAAATACAAGCAAATTACAAAATTGTTATGAAATTTAAATTCAAATGCGATTTTTTCGAAAAAAAAAAGAAAAACGTGTGTCTGATATTTTTTGTGTGGATGGACAAACATCTAAACTTAAAAAAAAATATTTAAAAAAAAGTGGTCGGATTTTTAATAAATTGACTTTATTAAAAAATTGAAAATTTTCCAAAAAAAAATTTTAATCGATAGCCCATACAAAACTAAATAAGAATGTAAATTCTTGTATATTTAATCAAGGCAGCTCGCCACAAATTTGACCATTTTTCCATTATTTGACCACGCCTGGTAAGCCCAGTTTTTGAAAATTTTAAAAACCAAAAACGCAATTTTCTTAGTTCCATATAGGGCTATCCAAACAACCTATTCAGCAATTTACGGGACACATGTTTTTTTGTAACGGACATTTGGTGTGGAATGCCTCATAAGCGAATTTATTGACATTTCGGGGCCCCCTTAATTCGCGGGCACTGAGCACGTGCCCAGTGTGCCCTAATGGTTAACACGATACTGAGAACGGGTTAAAGTTATGCGATTTGGCTGAAATTTTAAATTTCGCTACCACCTTATCCTGATAGTATACCTGATCGTATTGGGACTGGATGTAGCGCAGAAGTTAGAAAATTTTATGCGGATGAATTTATGTAAAAAACTTGGCTCTAAAATTCTTTTGAAAATGTATTTCATAAGCATAGAAAAGATTAGAAGGTACGCAGTGTTGTATTTGATGTAATTTCCAATATGGTGGCAAAATGCTTGTTCTTCCTCATCTCACACGTATTTAATATCAAATTAGATTCTTTGTTTATAAAAAATGGAATTTGTCTTTCATTTAATTAAATTTATTATTTATTTTGCTTTATTTAATGTTTTTTTAAAGAAAATACGCACTATTGATATTTTAAAAACTTTTTTTTTCTCTTTTGTTTTTTGCTTTGTTGTTGTTCTCCTTTATGTTGCATTGTTTTTATTAAACGTCAAAAGTTACATAATGTGCTGTCACTAATACTTATTCAAGCAAAATACGACTCTGTTACACTTCTATTTTTTTCTATGTTCATAAGTCTGTGCACACAAAAAAATTTTTACCAAGTACTTGGGAGGATATGCGTTTTTAAAGTTTTTTGCATATATTATGCAAAAAATAGCATAATTTTACCAAGTTTTTGCTTGTTTCTGATAAAAGTTTATAAAATATTTATAAGAGTACACAGTAAAAAGTTTTGGGTTAATTTTAATTCCTAGCTGGTGTGTATATATAACAATGCCAAAAATAATTTAATTTATTCCATAAAAAGTTTACTTTTAAAGAGATAAAAAGAGAGTGAGAGAATGGATTTTCAATTTATTTTTGGGTGTTATAATAAAACCAAAATATGGAAATAATTTTACACCTAAACAGGTGTTTATTTGAACAAGGCATGACTTAAATTTCTCCAAAAATAAATAAAACAAATGTAAGGTTATGTTTTTTAATATTTTTGTGTATTGAATACACATACAGACCAAATACATGAATAAAGTTAAAATCCAGAGGACTGTTGATTTGTCACCCAAACTCAGCACAACTCTGCATAAAAGAAACAGCTACTGCTTCTATATTAAGAAATTATTCCTGGGGGTAGGCACCGTCGTGATCTAAAAATTCCATCTCTCTGCCTTCTGCTTTAAGATTCAGCTGGCCTAAAAGTAAAGTTAACCAAAAATCAATTAAAATGATTGATAAACGTTTGTAGTCAATACTTACTTGATATTTATATTTCGGTCGGAGTAAAATCTTCACTTTCTGGATCACAAATTTTGATAATATAAAGATTTTACTTTTGTGTCCATTGCTAACCTCTTTTCTCACTTTCATTGAATGAATAAGCATTTTTTGTTCACTCAAATTGACAGCTGTTTTCAATTCCTTGTTAAGTGTTTATCTTAAGGCCTCTACAGACGATTCAATATTATGTACAATCTGCATGTATTTTTTTCGCTTCAATATTTTATACAGTATTTTTATGTATGCCATTTGTAGGTAAACGTCAAAAATATTGTGCATAATATTGCGTCGTCTGTAGGTACCTTTAAACTTGATGAAATACAATTTTTTGATGACGTTTATGCTCACTACAGACGTTTATTTTTTATAAGTTTTTCAAGAGAGAAATTTAATTATTTTTTGGCATTAAAATAAAACTAAAAAAATTACATAAAGATAATCAAATTTTTAATCCCTATGTGATTTAGCATATAACCCATTTCGGATTTAACTTTGAGTTTAATTCCAAAGTAGTTTAAAAGGTTTTAAATATAACCCAAAACTTTTTAGTGTGTATTTAATTTAACCTTGTGTAATTTTACAAACCTTAACCAAAATTATGCAAAAACTTAGTAAAATGTTACAAATTTTTTCATAATTAATCTAAAAAACTTTAAAAACGCATATCCTCCCAAGTTATTGGTAAAATATTGGTATAAATAAACAAGTGGTATAAATAAACAAGTGGATTTTTGTATTAAAGTGTTTGTATTGCTGTTTGTTAAATCAAATTTGACTAGTTTTTTCTTTCTGTGTACGAATTTCATAAATTTCATGTTAATTTTCAAATAATGATAACCGTTAAAGTTGGTTTACCTAAGTAAAATAATGAATTTGTAATCAGTTAATTTAAAATTAATAAACTGCTAAATACAAAAGCTATAAATAGACCAAATGAAATACTACTATATTTTTATGGACAAGAGAACTTAAAAAAGCATATTTTTTATTTAGTTAAACATACACTGCGATAGGGAATAAACGCAAGCGCTATAAAAAATAGCCAAAACTGACAAATCGTAAATAGTGGAATGTAATATAAAAAGAAATAACGGGTAAAATAATAAAGTAAACAATGTAAAATTATAATGATGAGAATGCAAAAAATAAAAAAAAAAATGAGAGAAATACTAAAGTTTATAATTAAGAATAAAAATTAGCATCAAAGAGTTTAATGGAGTTGTTTGTAGTGTGCTCCAATGTTTATGTTTGAAATGACGTGAATTGCAACTTGACACCATCATCATCATCTATCTGGTTACGAAGTGAAAAGAATAGATTTGAAAATAAAAACTGATAAAAAATTGAGTACTGGAGAAATAAAATTATTTAAAAAAAACGTGAGTGAAAAGGGAAGAAAAAAAAAAAAAGACGTAATAACTACCGAACCAAAACTAAGTGAGATTGACGAACTGGGTTGCTGTTGGCCTGCACAAGTATGGCCGCTTTAGTTTATTGTGTGTGCAGTGCATTGAATGATCTATACGTTTTCTCCAATGCCTATAAACGGTGTAATTATAATTATACTCAAACGCTTAAATACATAAAATACAAAGAACGTTTAAAACTATTTTATAAATATTGTCGCGAAGCTCGAGAACATTATCAAAATTCAAGTGTCAAATATTTACTTAATAAATCTGACGACGTAGTTGATTTCCAAAGAATTCCAATTAAAATGCACAAATCACAAAGAAGTGGCATAGATTTTGCAGCCATTGAGGCATCAGCAGAAGCATTTGAAGTCATTGACTCTTTTGCGGCTAAATCGTATGAATCTACGGAAAATTTCTTAGAAAGTGAAAGAATCAATACAACAACATTTCGTGAAAATTATTTTGAAGAAGATATAGAAATTATAGATGGCATAGAAGCGGAATATGAAGTAAGCAAATTGCAAAATTAGAAAAAAAAAATCAATAAAAAACATGTTAAATGTTTTCATTATATCATACATATATGGTACTACTAAAATATTTAAAATTTGTTATCGGTTTTCAACATCTTATTACGTTTATTGTTCAAAAATTTTGTTAAAAATCAGTTATCTTCTATTAATATTTTCATTGTTTTTTTTTGTTCTTTTCCTCCCATCCCACCCGATTTTTTATACTTTCCATTATTTATTTTTCTTTCATTTCTTATCATATGTTTAAGTTTTTTTTTGACATTTCTATAAAGACATTTCTATATTAAAGTATTTTTGACATTTCTATATGCTTGACATTTTACTAAAAACAAAATTTAGTAGTCTGCTAATAAAGCTTTAATAGTGAGCAACTAAAATAAACAGCTGCTATTCGTTTTTGCCTAAAACTTTAGTAGTCTGTTAATTTAAGGTTTATTAGAGAGTATTTAAATAATCAGCTGTTTCTCATTCTGCTAAAATGTTAGTAGTCTGTTAATTAAGCTTTAGTAGAGAGCCACTAATTTTATCAGCTGTTATTTGTTGTTTTTAAAATACAGCTGCTAAGCTTTTGAGTTTTTGATAAAGTGGTTGTTTTCTTGTTGTGCCAAACTTGTTTATGCGTTTAATACAAAAAGCTATTTTTTTTTGCACATTGCCTAGTGAAGTAAAAATTCCAAACCTTTTTGACCTTAGTGTTGCCAGGTATTTTTTTCCTCCCCTTTGACATTATAAAGAACTATGATAATGCCTTTGAAAACACCATTAATATTTTGGCATAAGACCAGAATACCGAAAAGACTCCCAGCATATTAAAACTTTGTGTGTCGACTAAGGGGTCTTTCCTGAGTCGAGTGAACTTCTTGCTTTGGAGGGTTCACGCCCTCTTTCGAGTGGGCGGGGCTTAAAAGTTTTTCCTAAATAACTTAAAAAGTACTTATCCCATTTGGATGAAATTGGTATCATTCGAACTTCCTTAACATGGATTTCATTAACCCGTTAAGCGTCAAAACGCGATTTTGTTTTTTTTTTAATTTTCAGTTATCTCACAAATGTTACGTATACATATAAGGTCAAAAAAGTACATCCTGGTACACATAGGAGGCATTCCACACCAAATGTCCCGCTACAGAAAAACACGTGTCCCGTGAATTTCAGAATAGGTTGTATGAATAGCCCTATATGTATTTAAGAAAATGGCGTTTTTGGTTTTTCGATTTTTCATAAACTGGGCTTAGAAGGCGTGGTCAAACATTGGAAAAACGGTCAAATTTGTGTCGAGTTACCTTATTTAAATATTTATCAAATTAAAACGGAATGCACCACAATCTCAAAAATTTACATTTTTATGTAGTTTTGCATGGGCTTTCGATTAAAAAACTTTTTTTTTTGAAAATTTTCAGAATCCCTTCCGAAATTTTCCATTTTTTAAGAAAGTCAATTTATCAAAAATCCGGCCACTTGTTTTTATTTTTTTAGTTTAGATGTTTGTCTATCCACACAAAAAAATCAGACATATGTTTTTCGTTTTTTTTTTCGAGAAAATCGCATTTGAATATTAAATTTCATAACAATTTTGTAATTTGCTTGTGTTTTCTTGTTTTAACGTAGCGAATGAGTATTAAATATTTGCATAAATATTACTCATACGCTACGTTGAAACAAGAAAATACAAGCAAATTACTAAATTGTTATGAAATTCAAAATTCAAATGCGATTTTCTCGAAAAAAACGAAAAACACTTGACTGAATTTTTTTGAATGAATAGACAAACATCTAATCTTAAAAAAAAAATTAAAAAGAAAACAAAAGTGGCCGGATTTTTTATAAAATGACTTTTTTAAAAAATGGTAAATTTCAAAACGGGTTCTGAAAATTAAAAAAAAAACAAGTAGAAAAGTTAAATTCGACTTTGCCGAATCTATGAATACCCTCCACAATGCCCTTTTTAAAGGATATATATATATATATAGTCCCGTTGTTCCTTTTAGGAGCATAGGGCCTCATTTAAAGGATAGTACATTTTTAATGTGAAACAAATTAACAATTTTGGTTAGTAATATTTTATTTTGAGTAAAAAACACTTTTTTTGTCATTTAAAAAAAAAAATAGAAAAATTACTAATTTTTTTTGAGTGTAAAACTTTTTTCGAGTGTAATGTTTTTTTTACTGTAAAAATATTTCTGAGTGAATGCATGTACGTATGTATGTACACAAAATATTGTCATTTTTGTAAAATTTTTATTTTTGTGTAACATTTTTTTTGAGTGTAAAATTTTTTTCGAGTGTAATTTTTAAGTTACCAATGCTCTTAAAACTAAACATGTTTAAAAAGCATTGCTTTAAAACTAAACAAGTTTGAAAAGCATTGCTAAGTTACCACCAATGCTTTTTAAACTTCTTTACCACGTGGCATTTAAGATCATAGATGGGACTAATTAATTAAAGGGACCAATTAATTGATGGTTTAATTACCATTTAATTGATGTCAATGGTAATGAAATTTTTTTCATTACCATTGGTTTTATCAATTGTACCAATTAAATTACTTATCAATTTAATTACTAATGAAAATTAAAAAAAAAATAATTACCATTGGTATGGCATCACTTAAAAAAAATAATTACCATTAGTAAAAGTCGTCACAATATTGTCAAAATCGTTAATATTTGGAAAAATCTGTTGTTTTTTGTTATATGGTGTTTTAGTTTTTCACATTTTATAAACCAAACACACGTTGATTGCCTTTGTATAACACAATATTTAAAATTGTTATTTGCGTTTTGTTTTTTGTCTTTAACATTTTCTTTTTTTTTTTTGTAAAAACATACTTTGATGTTTAAATTTTTAACTTTTCAAAAAAACAAAAATGTGCAAACCAATGGTTTTGAAACCAATTATAATTGGTGTTTTTCAACAATTGGTGCATTTCATTACCATTAGTAATTATTTTTTCAATTAAAAAAATTTAATTACCATTAAATGGTAATGCAATTTTTTTCATTACCATTGATATCAACCAATGGTAATTAAATTTCAATGGTAATGAAAAATTCCCATCTATGTTTAAGATGAATCCAATCTGAAATTCGGGGTTTTGCTTATAACTTTTGAACCACTGGACCGATTGAGCTGAAATTCAATACCAAATAGACCTGGGGAACGGCAAAGTACATGCCACGTTTCAGCAGTCTCATTATTGTCTTTCGAAAGTTATCGGAAATTTTTGAGGTTGTGGTGCATTCCGATTTTATTTGATAAATATTTAAACAAGGCAACTCGATACAAAATTGACCGTTTTTCCAATATTTACCACGCTTCCTAAGCCAAGTTTTTGAAAAATTTAAAAACCAAAAACGCAATTTTCTTAGTTGCATATAGCTGGACATTTTGTTTGGAATGCCTAATAGGTGTGAAGCCAAGTTCCTAAGCTTTCATGTGGACTTTTAATAGACTCTCTAACTCTACTAACACCAGACATATAAAGGGTTAACGTTTTGGTGATTTTTTTGGGCTGAACCTATGGAGTTAGGTTAGGTTATGAAGGATGACACTGGTATAAACCAGCGCCCATAGAGGCCGTGATGTGGCCCATTATGATGCCTTTGAAACTTTAATCCTCTCTCTTCTTCTACTGTGTAGCAAAAAGTGGTTCTTTTTATGCGTCCCTTTTAGATGCCTTTATAAATTCTAGCAGGGTCCAAGGATTCGTGCCTCGTAATTCGGATAAATTCTGAAAAATATAAGAACCAAAAATTTTTAATCTTCTAAATGATAGTGCAGGGCATTCGCATTAGAAATGATAGGTATCTTCTACGGATTCTCTGCACCATCTACATGTATTATCATTTCTAACTCCAATTGTTACAATGTGTTTACCCAATTTGTTGTGACCAGTAATGAGGTTTATTGTAGCTCTAAGTTGCTTCCTGTCCATTTCTAGAAGAATTATACAGTGTTTTGCCAAGCTTTCATCACATAATAATTTTGTCTGTATACACCTGTCAGAGTTGGACCATTTATCCAACCAACTCGCCCTTGTGTCCAATCTTATTTTCTGACAAATAATAGACACTAGAGGGAACCCTTCAGATTCAGCTGTCTCCTGTTCGACTTCCGCTCCCCGTCGTGCAAGCTCATCGGCTTTCTCATAATATTACACTGAGTAATATTATGCCGCTCGCTGACAACCTTAAGCTCTCTACTCCTATGGAGTAGAAAAGCTTTCTTTAGCGAAGCGCTAAAGGAAGCCTTGGAGTTTGTAAGTCTTAGGGATTACAAACGCCTGGCTGAAGGCCGATACGCAGAAAAGCTTTATTTAGCGAAGCCGTTTGGACTGAACCTATGGAGTTTGTACGCAGAAAAGCTTTATTTGGCGAAGCAGTTTGGGTTGAACCTATGGAGCACCAAAATTTTAACCATTTATATCTCTGGTGTTAGAAAAGTTAGAGAGTCGAATAAAAGTCCACTTGAAAGCGTAGAAACTTGGCTATGCGCCTATGTGTACCCTCTAACCGGCAGCCACGTCTCTAGACGTGGTATACTAAATAGACGTGGTATACTAAATAGACCCATCAAATTATTTGTTTACGCCAATCAAGGGTTAATATGGACTTTTGTTAGACTTTAATTGACCCGCATATGTTTTCACTGTTGTGATCAGACATATAGTTAAAAAGTTATTGTCAATCAAAGTGCAAGTTTTAGGGAAATTGCCAAAATTAAATATTTAGCAAATTTTATAAAAATTAAAAAAATATAATATAATTAATCCAGAGCTTTAAAAAAATTCAGGTGCGTAGATCAAAGCCTCTAGAAGGATTTTGAAAGTTAGGTCAATGGATATTTAACAAGGATACTCCAGGAGATGCCTACACTAAAAAAAAAAACTTTTAAAGTTACCAAAAAATCTCGTGATTTTACGAGGCTATTCTCGTAAAATAGGAGGTAGGTAAAATTCTCGTAAAATTACGAGGATTTCCTCGTAACTTTGAATGCGCCAAAAATTGGTAAAATAACCAATTTTATTGGTAAAAATATTGTTTTAAAATCGGGAAAAAAAAATGGTAAACTTACAAGAAAAAATGGTAAATATGTTTAAAAAAATGGTAAATTTACAAACCAAAATGGTAAATTTAAATTTTTTTGTTAAACAACATAAATCCTAGTAATAAAATCATTTTTGTTGTAAAATAACTGTTTTTTTTTGTAAATTACTAGAATCCTCTTAATAAATTTTTCAAAATTTTGTCAGCTTTTTTTTTTAAATATTTTTCAATAAAAAAAAAAATTTACAAAAAAAATTTATTTTGTTAAACAAAATAAATCCTCGTATAACATAATTTTTGTAAAATAACATTTTTTTTTTGTAATTCAACTAGAATCTTCGTAATAAAAACTTTGTTGTAAAATTACAGTTTTTTTTGTAAAATAACCTTTCAAAATGGTAGAATACAATTACGAAAAAAACTTGTAAAATTACCAATAAAACTGTAGTTCTCGTTTGAGCAAAGTACAAGATTTTTTGTTAAAAAACAAGGAAAATTGTTAAATATTGGTAGAACGGGATTACAAGGCATTTTACGAGGCGTTTTACCAGTTTATTTTTTTGAGTGTAGAAGGATAGCCCGTCTAGAGGCGGTCTTATGATAATAAAGATAAATAAAACACCTTTTTTTAATGCGCTCAATCATCAGCCACCTTTCAATTAATCGAACAATTATTTTTATATATACTTACACTCTAAAAAAATGAGTCCAGTTTGCTGCTATAAATTAGGTAAATTTCAACCGACACCATTTTCATTTGAATGTATATTTGAAAAAAAAAAAAATAATAACTTAACACTAGCTTAAAAAAGTCTATTATTTTCCAATAAAATAATTACCCTAGCAGTTTCTTAACCTACTTAATAACTTAAAGTTTATTGCTCTTTGAATTCGTAAGCATTAATTAAAAGTAACATAAATTTTAAAATAAAGTGAAACTAAAACCTAAGCAGAAATTATTTAAACCTTATATGCTGCTGTAAAATTAATTAAAACCTAAGCATTAATTATTTAAACCTTATATGATACTGTAAAAAATAGCTTAACCCTAATCTGCCACACAAAATATCGTTGTTGTTTTTTTCTGTAAACATTTTTGGGAACTTATTTAATTCTCGTTTTGGGGACTTATTTCCTGGGGGGGGGGGGGTTACTTCATGCTGCCTAACATCGAATTCAACTTTAAAATTCATACATTAAACCAAAAAAAACTGGTAAAACGCCTTGTAAAATGTCTTGTAAAATCCCCTTCTACTAATATTGAACAATTTTCATGGTTTTTTTTACCAAAACCTTGTACTTGCTCAAACAAGAAATACAGTTTTATTTGCAATTATACAAATTTATTTTCGTATTTGTATTCTCGCAATTTAAGCGGCAATTTTACCAAATAAAACTGTAATTTTACAACGAAGTTTTTGTTACGATAATTCAAGTTGGCTTACCAAAAAACTGTGAATTTACAAAGAACACTTTTTTTGTATTTTAAGAAATTACCAAAAATTGGTAAATTTAGGCTGGATTACTCAATGCTCCGTTATAAAATAACTCTCCGTTAAATTTAACTTTTCCATACAAATTTTGACATAAGGCTCCGTTAAATCGGCAGTTAGCAGCAAACTTTTAATTGAGTAATCCGCCCTTAGAATTATTTTGTGTAAATTTATAACTTTTTTTAATTAAATTTTATTTTTTTAAATTACTATTTTTTTTTGTAAATTTACCATTTTGGTTCGTAAATTTACCATTTTTTTAATATAATTACCACTTTTTCTTGTAAATTTATCATTTTTTTAAATTTTTTTTTTTAATTTTTACCTTTTTTTGCTATCTCCTATTTGACAAGAATTCCTTGTCATTTTACAAGCTTTTTACCAATAATTTTGTCATTTTACAAGCTTTTTAATTTTGTAATTTTACAAGCTTTTTTACGCGATAAAACTTACAAGGAGGTTTCGTGACTTTACTAGATTTTTCGCTACCTACTATTTTACGAGAATTCCTAGTAAAAATTGCGAGCTTTTTTGTAATTTTACAAGTTTTACAACTTTTTTGATACAATAAAACTAACACGGAATTTACTAGATTTTTTTATAAAAAAAACTTTGGAAATTTGTAAAATTAAAAAAAATTACAAAATTACAAAAAAAATTTAAATTTCGACCGAAAATTTTTTGTTAAAAAAAAAGGAAAACTGTCAAATATTAGTAAAATGTTATTAACCTACACTCAAAAAAAAAAGTTTGTAAAATGACATAAAATCCCCGTGATTTTACGGGGCAGGTTTTGTAAAATATGTACTAGCAAGAATCCCCGTAAAGTTACGGGGATAATTTGTAAATTGATTTAACAAAAGAAAATGTAAATTTACAATTTTTTTTGTAAAATATCATCTTCGAGGTGAACATTTTTTTTGTAAATTTACAAAAAATTTGGTAAATTTACAAAACAAAATTGTAAACTTACAGAAAAAGGTTGTTATTTTACAAGGAAAAATAGAAAATGAAAAAAAAAAAAATTGTAGATTAACAAATTATTTGGTTAAACTACTGTTTTTTATGCAAAAAACTTATATACATATTTACAATAAAAAGTGGTAAATTTACAATTTTTATTGTATATGTACCATTTTTCCTTATTTTTTTGCCGTAAAAACAGTAGTTTAACCATAAAATTTGTAAATTTACAATATTGTTTTTGTATTTTCTATTTCATTTTTGTAAAATTACAACTTTTTTCGTAAGTATACAATTTTGTTTTTTAAATTTTCATATTTGTTTTGCAAATTTACAAAAAAATTTGTTTATTTACATATTGGTTTTGAAAATTTAAAGGTTTTTTCCATTGGTGCATCTTATTTTTCCTTCTTCGGCAGCTGGAGTAGCACTTCAACAACTTGAAAAGATTTTTTTTCACTTGAGCACTTTTAACAAACTTTTTAATGTATAACACTGCACTTTTTTATTTTTTTTTCGACATTTCGTTTTTCTTAAGTAGAACATATGAGAATTGCGAAGGAGGCTACACAAGAAATTTCTTATATTTTCAGGAAAAATTAGTCAAAAAATAACAAAATAAAAAAAATTTGATTTTTCATCAGCGACGTATCCAGGAATTTGAAAAGGGGGGGGCCCACTCCAAAATTTTTTTTGTTAATCATAACATTATTTTCTAGGACTTACCTCCCCCCCTCCATACAAAAAAAAACGTGAATTTGTCCACAGAAAGAATATCTCGTAAAAATTTAAAACATCTCAGAAACTCCACGCTAAAAACACATACACACATATCAGCCAAATTTTTGGTTAATAAATACAACTCACCAATTGCTTTTGCGTAATTTAGCCAATTTTTTAGAACAAAAACTTGGTTAAATTGCACAAAATATGGTTAATTTACCAAAAACTTGGTTAAATTACGCAAAAATCTTGGTCTTTACCAAAAACTCATAAGTGTAAGTTTTTATGCATTTGAGAATTTTTTTATAAAAAAATTTCTTAGAATTTGAGAATTCTTCTACAGTAAAAACTTCCTCAGAATCTGAGATTTTTATTGAAAAAAATTTATCAAAATCTCAGAAGTTTGCTATAGAAAATATTCCGAGAAACGCGCTTGAATTGCAAAAAAATCAAATTATATAAACAAAAATGATTTAGCTTTCCTGATTCCAAATTATATTACCAAATATTTTAATAGTTTATTTCCGATATTTGCGTTTGAAAATTCAAAACTGCTAATTTAGACATGTTTATGGTTCTACAGTCACGTATTCGTTATCACGTTCCATTTTCGAGATATTCACGTTTGAAATTTAAAAAAAGTCTTATTTAAACATTATTGCTACGTATTCTCACGTAAGAGCCATAATAAAAGACCTGCTTCCAAATCAGCCATCTAAATTTTCGTATAACATTTCGTTATCAACATATTAAGACTTGAAAAAGTCTGTTACATATTACTGTTACATATTATTGCGTTGGCGCAATATTTTAAAAAATAATCGATTTTTTTTTCAGTTTAAATATTTTCCTAAGTAGTTTTTTAATATTTAAAACTGCAGTTTTTTAATTCCAACCCGATTTTTTAAAAAAAGTTCTAAATTAAAAATTATGTATGAAAATTTTTCTTCCGAAAAAAATTTTCAAAATCTCAGAATTTTGTTTGGAAATAATAGCCCTGTTTTTGCAGACCGGACTAAGATTTGGATTAACTTCATTTAGTTAAAAAAATGTATTAAATCAAGCCCAAAATTTTTTTTTATAATTTTTTTCTGAAATTACATACAGTTAGTAAATATAAACAGAAAAACAAATTAAGCTTTTTCCAAAATTCAAAGAATGAAAAATAAATTTAGTTAAATCCTTGGATTAACTCAAATTTATTTATACCATTTTACATTTTGGACAACGCTTAATTTTTTCCACTAAGGGTATTCATTTCAGCTTTTTTTCGGTTGTAAAAATGTAAAATTATAAAAATGTAACTTTTTATTACAACAAATACATGAAAAAATTTTCCACTTAAAAGTTGCATTTTAAACAACCTTTAACCAAGTGTAAAATTATCAGAGTAAAAAGTTACATTTTTCCAATTATTTAAAGCGTTGCCATTCAATACTAGTCAAAGTAAAGTACCAAATTAGCAACTGTTATTTAAGTTTTTTTCAAACTCGGCAGCCCTTATTGAACATGTGTTTGATATTTTTCTTATAAAAAAAAGTTTATACAAATAATTTTGGTTAAAATAATAGAAATTAAGAATTTAACAACAGGAAAAACTAACAAAATAAGTAAAAAGTGTGTAAAAAGTGCAAGTTATAAGTTAATTGGTTTATTTATCGAATAATTAAATAATTTTTGGAAATTTGTATCATAATTTTGTTATGTACCCGTTCACATCAATGAGAGTGGAATGTTGCATTTTTTCATTTTTCCATTTTTCCATTTTCTGAAATGAATACCCTTACTGTTTATATTTATATTAATTGAATGTAAATTCAGAAAAAAAACATAAAAAAAATTTCTGAACTTGATTTGACCCATTTTTTAACTAAATAGAGTTAATCCTAATCTTAATCCGGTCTGCAAAAAACAGGGCTAATATCTCAGAACCTCAGACTTTTAATAAAGAAAAAGGCTCTTAGAACCTCAGAGTTTGAAATTTTGTACAGAAAACTCTTTTCATGATCCTGATGCATAAATTTCATTAAATAAACCCAATATAATGTGTTTTCGATATATATATTACAGATATATTGATTTAAATAACTTTTTAAAAACAAAAATTTAATAAAATCAAGAGTTTTTATAAAAAGATATTAAAAATTTTCTTCAAAAACCAAAATATTTGCAATACTAAAAATGTATGTTTGTTACTTCTATTATGTGTTAAAGTGAATCAATTTCTTAAAATTTTTCAGTCCAAAAGGGGGGGGCCCGGGCCCCCTGGGCCCCCCCCTGAATACGTCCATGTTTTTCATAATTGGCAGCTTTCTATTAACATTTTAGGTACCAAATTTAAAAAAAAATTACCAAAAAAATATGGTAAAATCACCAAAAAAAATGGTAAAAATACAAAAAAAAAACTAGAACAATTATATAGTAGAAACACATAAAAATTGTGGTATTTTACTTAACGCAAATTACCAAAAAAATGGTGTAAAAATTATTTATAAAAAATTATTTTTAACTAAATTTTTTACTCCAAAACGCAAAAAAAAAAATCTGAACTTAGAAAATTTTTGCGTGTCCTATTGTTGAATAATTAATTTTTTTTTTTTTGTAAAACAACATTAATTCTAGTAATAAAATAAGTTTTGTAAAATTATATTGGAATTTTGTACTTTTCAATACATACATTTCAAACTGAAAACCTTGTAAACGATCTTAAAAAAAAATGTTTGTAATAAATCATTTTTTTGGTAAAAAGACTAAATAACATCAAGTAAAATTATGTTGTACAATTACAGTTTTCTTGTGTAAAAAAACTAAACACCTTGTAATATTTTTTTAATTTGTAAAATAATTCACTTTTTTGTAAATTTACCTAAAAAATTTGTAAAATAAATTTACCAACATATAATAGTAAAATTACAAAGCAAACTGTAGTTTTCGTTTTATTAAATATACAACAATTTTTGTAAAAAGACAAAAATATTAGTAAAATAGAATTACAAGACCTTTTACTTGTAAATTTACAAACTTTTTTTTTTGAGTGTACAAAAAAGAGTAAAACTTTAACAAAAAGTGTTTTTTAACTAATTAAAATTTTGCCGAATATTCGGCAAACTGTTGACGAATATTTATTTAACCGAATATTTAAAAAACTTGTCGAATATGCCGAATACCGAATAGTGACAAATATTTGCAACATCCCAACTTTTTACCAATAAAATTGTAAATTTACAACTTTTTTGACGCAATAAAACTAACACGAAATTCTCGTGAATTTACTAGATTTTTTTGTAAAGAAAACTTTGGAAATTTGTAAAATTAAAAAAAAAAATTGCAAAATTACAAAAAAAAATATAAATTAAAAAAAAAAAAAAGTTTCGTCCTAAAATTTTTGTTAAAAAACAAGAAAAACTGATAACGAGACTTTTTCTAGTAACTTCACAAGGTTTTTTTTGTGTGATTGTATATTTGCAAATTTTTTACCCATTTTTTAACTAAAAATTTACTAAAAAATTACAATTTTACGAGGAATCCTCAAATTTTACGAGGATTTTTAGCTACCTCCTATTTTACGAGACTGGCCTCGTAAAATCGGGAGATTTTTGGTAATTTTACAAGCTTTTATTTTTGAGTGTAGGTTCGCCATTTTGGCGAATTCATTCGGAGGCCATAAGGCGCATTGTGATTCCCTTAATTGTCACCTACTAAAGAAAATTTATAAAAATACATTCATTAAAAAAAAAAGTTTGTAAAATGACATAAAATCCCCGTGATTTTACGAGGCAGGTTTTGTAAAATATGTACTAACAAGAATCCCCGTAATGTTACGGGTATAATTTGTAAATTGATTTAATAAAATAAAATGTAAATTTACATTTTTTTTTTGTAAAATATAACTTCGAGGTGAACATTTTTTTTTTGGAAATTTACAAAAAATTTGGTAAATTTACAAAACAAAATTGTAAACTTACAGAAAAAGATTGTTATTTTACAAAGAAAAAAATAGAAAATGAAAAAAAAAAAAATAAATTGTAGATTAACTAATTATATTGTTAAAAATATTGCAAAACACGTATATTTACAATAAAAATTGTAAATTTGCAAAAAAAAAAAAAAAATTAAAATTTACAAAACAAATTGTAAACTTACAAAAAAAAGTTGGAAATTTACAAAATAAAGTAGAAAATCAAAATTGTAAATTTACAAATTGTTTGGTTAAACTACGGTTTTTTTATGGCAAAAAACTTGTATATTTACAATAAAAAGTGGTAAATTTACAATTTTTATTGTATATATACCATTTTTTCTTATTTTTTGCCGTAAAAACAGTAGTTTAACCAAATAATTTGTACAATATTGTTTTCGTATTTTCTACTTCATTTTTGTAAAATTACAACTTTTTTTGTAAGTATAATTTTTTTTTTAAATTTTTATATTTGTTTTGTAAACTTACAAAAAATTTGCTTTATTTATATAATTGTTTTGTAAATTTAAAGGTTTTTTTTTCCATTGGTGTATCTTATTTTTCCTACTTCTGCAGCTGGAGTAGCACTTCAACAACCTGAAATGATTTTTTTTTTTTTTTTTTTCAATTGAACACTTTTAACAAACTTTTTAAAGTATAACACTGCACTTTTATATTTCTTTTCGACATTTCGTTTTTTTTAAGTGGAACACATTCGAATTGCGAAGGAGGCTACACAAGAAATTTCTTATATTTTCAGGAAAAATTAGACAAAAAATAAAAAAAAAAATTGAATTTTTAATTATTTTCACAAGTATTTTTAAAAAATCGGGAAAAAATTGGATATTGTAGATTGGATGTTTAAGTACCAGTTAAAATAAGAAAAACTTAATTTTTCATAATTGGCAGCTTTTTATTGACATTTTAGGTGCCAAATATAAAAAAAAAATATGGTAAAATTACAAAAAAAAAAATGGTAAAATTACCAAAAAAAAAAGGTAAAAATACAAAAAAAAAAAAAAAAAACTTTGCTAAAGCTTACAATTAATTGAAAAATGTTTGTGTCCGGAACTTAAAAAATTTCCAAAAAATTTTTTCATGAAATTTTTTATTTATAAAAAATAATTTTTAAATTAATTTTTTACTCCAAAACGCAAAAAAAAATCTGAACTTAGAAAATTTGTGCGTGTCCTATTGTTGAATAATTCAATTTTTTTTTGTAAAACAACATTAATTTTAGTAATAAAATAAGTTTTGTAAAATACATTGGAATTTTGTACTTTTCAATACATACATTTCAAACTGAAAAACTTGTAAAAGATTTAAAAAAAAAATGTTTGTAATAAAACATTTTTTTGGTAGAAAGACTAAATAACATCAAGTAAAATTTTGTTGTACAATTACAGTTTTCTTGTGTAAAAAAACTAAACACCTTGTAAAATTTTTTTAATTTGTAAAATAATTCACTTTTTTGTAAATTTACCTTAAAAATTTGTAAAATAAATTTACCAACATATAATAGTAAAATTACAAAGCGAACTATAGTTTTCGTTTTATTAAATATACAACAATTTTTGTAAAAAGACAAAAATATTAGTAAAATAGAATTACCAGACCTTTTACTTGTAATTTATTTTGTTGTACTGAGGGAATTTAACGAAATTTTGTTTGTTAATTTTGGGTCACAACGAAAAAAAATACATGGCAACGCTGTTTATAAGATTAAAGCTTTGAAGTGTTTTTTTTTTTTCTCTTTTTACGTTTCTCTGCCATTTCTGTTTGTAAAATGCTAATATAATGGTGGTTAAGTAAGTGAATAATCGAAAGCTTTTGTATTTCCAAACAATGTTTTCGACGATATTCTCAGTCTAGTCGCGTTATATTACAACGATACAACTTCGAAAATAAAAATTTAATACACACTGCACAAAAACAACTGTTTTTTTCATCTTTTACTATTCAACTAAGGAAATGACCACATTTGTTTATCTAAACGGCAAAAATATACAACAAAATAACAACAATAAAACTAATAAACAAATAAAATTAGAAGAATTTCAAGAAAAATTTAATAAATTTAAAAAATTGCCACAAGAAAAAGAAAATACAAAAAGATAAAATTTTACAAAGAAAACGAAAGATAAAAATAATTCTAATGGGTTGTAGTAATTTGTAAAAATCGATTTTATGTTTCAGAGAGTGAAGAAAATTTAATTTAAAAAAAAAAATTAAAACTGTGATTTAAAATTTTTGTAATTTTTTAAGAAAACAAATTTAAGAATCTCTAGAAAACAAAACTGAATTTAAATAGTTAAAAGATCAAATAAAAGTGAAATTTATTTTTAAAACAATTGAAAATATAATACTAATTATTTAGTTTTTTTATTGATTCACCTAAGAAAATATTCATAAAATAAATAAAAAATAATATATAATTAAATTTTAGTGCACGTTCACTTGAAATATTTTTGTATACAAACACGTAAACTGCCTTGAAATAGTTTTATTTAGTTTTTTTTTTGTTTAAATAATTCTATTCTAACTACGTGTAATAATATTTATACAAGTTCAAAGTCTTCGAGATATAAAATAAATAAAAATTAAGAAAAAATAAACATTAAAAATTTTCTAAATTTAATTCAATATTCATTATACGTACGATTGTTTTCCTTATTTACACATTATATGTTGAATATTATATTACTCATACGCCTCATACAAAAATAAATTATAACGCGACCTTAATAACTCGAAAACTTGTCTTATCCTTAAGTGTTCAATCGTGTTTTTGGCCTCATTTATTAGCTTTTTAAATTAAATACTAAAACGAACAAATTGTAGTTAATATATAAAAAGAAACTATTTTTATATTCGAAAACACATGAGTGTTTTGAATTTTCGTGAATTACTACGTAAAGCCTTTTGCTGTTGTAAATCAAAACAAAGGCCGGATGAGGTGAGTTTTACTTAAACCACATATTTTTGTTAAACAGAAAAATGGCAACAAAATACACTTAAAATATAAAGTTTGTCAAAAAATTTTTGAAATAAAATCGAATTTGAGTCATATTGGAGGGACTTTACACACTCACTATTTTCCTTGATTTTTTTTTCAATTCCCTTTTGAAACTTCTTCGTTTTCGTATGAGTGTAAAGTCCCTCTTATATGTATTTATACCTTACACCAATTTGTGAGACAGGTCCGCCAGCATCGCTTTATTGATAGTACTATTTTTTTTAGTCGTTATGACTTTGTCATATTACCCAAAGATCAAAATTTCAGAAAGGAATTTCAAAGGGAACTTTTTTCCCTTGTCCGATTTTGACCATCTCTGAACTTAACCAGCCTATGATCATAAGACATATGAGGCATTCCACACCAAATGTTCCGCTACAGAAAAACATGTGTTACATGAATGTTTGGATAGGTTTTCTGGATAGACCTATATGGAAAAACTGAGTAAAGAAGGCATGGTTTATTATTGGAAAAATGGTAAAATTTGTGTCGAGTTCTCTTGATTTAATATTTATCAATTTAAAACGGAATGCACCACTATCTCAAAAATTTACATTCTTGTATATTTATTATGAACTATCGAATAAAAATTTTTATTTTGTAAAATTTTCAAAACCCGTTCTGAAATTTTTTATTTTTTTATAAAAGAAAACTGTTTTTTATAAAGTTTAGATGTTTGTCTGTCCACATAAAAAAATTCAGGATGGCATTTTTCGAGAAAATCAAATTTGAATATTGAATCTTATAAAAAATCTGTAATTCTCTTGTATTTCGATGTCGTAACATGGCGTATGAGTTACAAATATTTGCAAAATTCGTTGGTTTCGCAAATATGTGATACTCATACGCCATGTTGAGACAATAAAATACAAGAAAACTGCACAATTTTTATGAAATGCTTTTTCATATGCGACTTTCTCGAAAAATACTAAAAATGCCCTCCTGATATTTTTTTGTGTGGCTAGACAAACATCTTAACTAAAAAAAAAATGCGGCCGGATTTTTGATAAATTGACTTTTCAAAAAAATTAAAAAAATTTTAGAACGGGTTCTGAAAATTTTCCAAAATAAAATTTTTTATTTGATAGCCCATACAAAATATTCAAGAATGTAAATTTTTAAGATTGTGGTGCATTCCGTTTTAATTTGATAAATATTTAAACAAAGGAACTCGACAAAAATTTTATTATTTTTCCATTATTTAAGCACGCCTCCTTTGCCCAGTTTTTCAAAAATAGAAAAACCATAAACGCAATTCGCAATTCGAGGACCCCATTATATGTTTATTAGAGTTCGTTTGGTTACTATGTCACTTTATCTCCTTGTCGGATATCATCATTTTTTTAAAGGATTAAGGGGAGCTAAAAATAATGGCGGTATTTTTTTGGAAAATTTTTCACTCCTTGGGGTGGTTCAAAGCATCTAAAATCGCGGATTTTGAGCTGATTTTTCTGCAGAGAAAAAACGGCTGAATATATTGCAAATCTGATTTCACCAGTCGATTCTACAGCAAAAATTAATACAAAAGCAGTTTTTTGAACTCTTAAAAAAAGTTCCAATAACCCACAGCAGGGGGCGGAAAAATCGATTTTTTTTAAAAAATTTAAATTTTTTTAATCATGCACGATGAAGAGGCAGGTTTTTCTAAGAAAATTGGTACAAAAAGCACCTTTCTATCACAACCCATTTAAAAGTTATAAGGCTTCAAAATTTTTTTTCTAATGGCAAAATTATAAAACTCTGACCGAAATTTGAAAAATTTTTGGATGGGTCAGCGGTCTGGACACTCGTTTTCGATTTTCCTCTCAATGCTGATGCCAAATCTGGTTTCCAAAATATTCCGTAACGTCAGGTTTTTGAGATAATTGAAGTCAATGTTCACAAAAAACGCATTTTTGTGCATTATTGAGAGCATTTTTTTGTGATGTTTTTGGATGATATTCTGGGATCATAAAACCTGTTTTCGATTAACATTTCGATGCTGATTCTGAATCTAGTTTTCAAATTTTTCTATCACGTCATGTTTTCGAGAAAATTGAGGTCAAAGTTCTCAAAAAACGTGTTTTTGTCCATTTTTGAGAGCTTATAACTTTTTAACGGGTTGTGATAGAACGGAAAGTTTGGTACCATTTTGTTAAGCTGAAAATGCCCTTTAATTGTGCATATTTAAAAAAATAATTTAAAACGAAAATGGAAAAACTTTATATTTCCGCCCTCTGTGGTGGGTTTTTGGAACTTTTTTAAGAGTTTGAAAAACGACCATTGTATTATTTTTTGCTGTAGAATCGACTGGTGAAATCAGATTTGCGATATATTTAGCCTTTTTTGCTCTGCAGAAAAATCAGCTCAAAATTCGCGTTTTCAGATGCGTTGAACCACCCCAAGTACAGATTTTTTCCAAAAAATACCGCCATTCTTTTTAGTTCCCCTTAATCCTTCAAAAAATGATGATATCCGCAGATCAGATTTTCAAAATTAACTCTAATATTTATATATTATTGATCATTAAATGTTTTTGAGACATTCTAGTGATATTTGATGAAAAAAAAAATTTATTGATCAAAATATGTATGATAAAAAAAAATTATAAAAAAAACATTGATGACAAAAAAAAAAAAAAAATATGTATTGAATAAAAAAAATATTGATGAAAAAAATGTATTGAATAAAAAAAAATATTGATGAAAAAAATTATTGATGAAAAAAATATTTATGAATAAAAAATTGATGAAAAAAAATATTGATGAAAAAAATATTGATGAAAAAAAAAAAAAATATTGACGAAGAAAAAATATTAATGAGAAAAAATATTGATGAGAAAAAAATATTAAAAAAAAAAATAAAAATATTAATAAAAACAAGTGAGAGTCTTAAATTCGGCTGTGCCTAATCTTTTATACCCTCCAAAATGTAAAAAAAAAATTGTCAGGGGCGTTTTTTTGGGGGAAGGGGTCAGTGGGGACTTCGAGAGCACCTTCCCATCGCGATAAATATACCAAATGTTTCATTTATTTAACAAAAATACAAAAAAAACATGTAAAAAGTGTATTTTTTTTAGATGTTGGTTCAGTTCTTCAAGGGGGAGCTTTTTCCCCCCCTGGTCCGATTTTGCCCATTCACGAACTTAACCTACCTATGAACATGAGGCATATTTGTGCCAAACTTCAGGAGTCTAGCTGTTTTATTTTGGACTGAATTGTGTTATCTACAGACAGACGGACGGACGGACAGACGGACATTCACAGGATGTCTTAGAATCGATCATAGATCAATAATATATCGGTCCCCGACCGGTATTTCGAAGCGTTTCAAACGGAATGACAAAGTGAGTATACCCCCATACTGTGGTTGGAGGGTATACAAAATATATTGATGGAAAAAAATATTGATGAAAAAAAAAAAAAATGATGAAAAAAATATTGATAAAAAAATGGATGAAAAAATATTGATAAAAAAAACATATATTGATTAAAAAAAATATTGATGGTGAATATTTTTTTTTTTTTCACCAAGAGGTGAAAACAAACTGAGGTGGCGTCCTGCAACTTTTTTTAAAATTAGACACCAGCCTAAAAACATTATCATGTTAAAAAAAAAAACTAAACATTTTAAACCATTGACTATCTCGTAGAGATTGACACTAACTTTAATTTTAACTTAATTTGAGCCAAATCAGACCATTCTGACCCATAACGCTTTTATCCAACGATTCTAACCGTTTTTCAAGGCAAACTTTTGTTTTTGAAGTACTTAAGATTGTCAATTTTCTTTCCAAATACCGTAAAAACAAAGTTCTTTTAAATTTTTAATCACTTTGGAATTTTAATCGTTCGATTAAAAATCTTACCGACAAGCATACATTAAATATAAACTATATGAACAAAATTAGATCGATAAAGTTGGTAGTATTACGATATTTTTTATTTAAACATTACTTCAGTATACTGCCCTTCTAAGAAAGAAAGTCACATCTCCATTTTGGTAATTTTGAGAAATTTAGCTTTTACGGTTTTTATCTTTCGCTTAACAAAAAAAGCTTAACAAAAAAAAAAAATCTGAAACTCATTTACGGATTCGAATATGCCCTTATCTCAATTTTAGAATTTGGCCACTTGCGACTTTATTTCTTAGGACGCACAGTGGTCAATTTCGCGAGATAGCGGTCAAAACTCTATAACTTTTGACCGGATTGGTATTTTTTTACGCAATTGGTTTTGTTCAATAGGAGGGACTTTAAGCTTCAATTTGCGTGTTCAAACGTAAAAATCGACTGATAGGAACGTAAGTAATGTGGAGTTAAAAATGCATTTTAATTTTTTGTTGAATTTCCATGTAAAAGTTGAATATTTTGACATTTTAAATAGGTATTTTTTTTATAATTTCTTATTTTTTTCAATCGTATTTTACAACCAATACTTATTTATTATTCCTAAACTTAATTTTGATCAGAAAATGCCAACATTTGGCCCCTGACATTTATTTAGTCTCAATATTCACAGGGGCCAAAGGTTGGTTTTTTTGGAAGAAAGCTAATTCTTGTGAGGATTAAACTGAAAAATAACACTGAAATTCCCAACAATATCAATAACATTTGGATATATTATATCGTTAAACTATATTCAATTTGAGCTATCTAAAAAAACATAACTTTTCAGGAGAGCAAAAAAACCGTCGCATTCGCGTATTTTTTAAATTTTTGTCGGCCGATCTTTTACAATATTAATTAATAATTACTAGTAAATTTTACACGTGCTTTGTTTGTAAAAATTCGTATTATTCGCTGAGTTACAGCAGATAGCTCAACCTTTTTTATTTGAAATTAATCCACCTAAGCAGATAGCTCATTAAATATAGACTTTAAAGCTTTATAACTTTTTAACGAATTATGATAAAAATGTGAATTTGGTACCATATTTCTCAGTTTTTAAAGCCCTTCCATTACAGGTGTTAAAAAAATACTTTTTAATTTTTTTTTTAAACCATCGATTTTTTCGCGTATTCTCGCCGTTATTTGGAACCTTTATGAAGCTTGCGAAAAATGTCATAACACTTGTGTTAGCTGTACAATCGAATGGGCAAATAAAATATGCAAAAAGTTTAACCGGTTTTGCTCCGCATCGAAATATGGGTCAAAAACCGCGTTTTTAACCGCGGAAAGGAGTTGAAACTTTCCAAAAAAAAAAACTGCCATTATTTTTATTGATGGAAAAAGTGATAATAAAAAAAAATAAATTTAAAAGTTTACCGTAGTAAACTATACTGTAGATAGCTCAAATTTTTATTTATAAAAAAACATGGTTTCACATAGCTCATGCTATTTTTGCAATAAAATAGCCTTAAAATAATTTTTTTGTTCTGAAATTAATACCATAGATGACACTTATGCCAGCGAACATTTTGCCATCAAAAACTCATTTTCGTCAACCGAGCAGATAGCTCAAATTGAATATAGTTCCACGATATACAGAATACAACATCGATAAAATTTTAAGTAAACTTTTACTATTGATTTAAAGTGCACATATATTTTATTTAAATGTATTAATAAAAATTTATACTAAAATTAGAAACAAATTATAATCTTTAAACTACACTCAGAAAAAAAAACTAACTAAAAAATGGGAAAACTAACTAAATCCAAGGAAAATTGATAATGATTTAGCTCCATTGCCATGTATTCCTACTTTTTAGTCCATATTTTTCTTTAAAAGAAGGACAAATTTGAACTAGAAAATGGGAAAAAATTTTCCATTTTTTGGTTAAAAAAACATTTCTGATTAAGAAATTTTTCCTAAAAATTATTTAATTTTATATTTTTTTAATGGTTTATTTATAGAATAGCATGTGAATACACACATAATTCTCATTGGGTACATATTTTATTAGAAATATAAAGAAAGGTTTGTTTCTTAAAGACAAGTAATAAATTTAAATAGTTTTTTTAGCTAAATTACAACAACAACTTTGTACTTGACGTTTGTTCCCAGACTATGGGAAAACACGACAAAGCCAAGGTCTTTGTTGTGATTAAAATATTATGTTTTTTTCTAACACATACATGTGTAGAAAAAAATGTAAATATTAAATTTATTACTTGTTATACAAGATCAAACCTTTTGTATTCATGTACTACAAATAATAAACGAAATGTGAACTACAAGCAAGCATGAAAAAAAAATAAATCAACAAAACAATTTCAAGTTATGAAAAATTTACTAAACTTGTGGAAAAAACTTCCTCAAATTAAAGAAGATAAATATGATGAACTAACTGGTAGTAAATTACGTCCTAAAACTGAATTTTTTGAACTAAATTTTGTTTTAAATTTTGTCTTAAAAATAAAGATTTTTTTTTCAATTATTTGGGAAAATTTTTTTGGCGGTAAGAATTTCTTCCACGTATTAGGGAATTCTATTTAAGTAAAATTATGGCCTATTTAACAGTCCATGAACTAAAATATTTTCCTAAAAGTTAGGAAAATTTCCCAACTTTTAGTTAATTTTAAATTAATTGTGGGAAAATTTATAAACTATTTTGAAGAAAAATTTTCCAAAGTTTAAGTTTCTTATTTTTTTTGAGTGTAGTACATAAACATAATATAACAGGTACTTGGTTTTACCAGCTATTTCCATTGGTTTTAAATTTAATTGCAATTTTCAAGTATTTAAGTTGTGTAATATTAGATGGCAATAAAATCTTTTTTACCTTTTCCAAATGAATTGCTAGATACCACATAATTTGAGAGTTAACAGGTACTTGGTTTTACCAGTTATTTCCATTGGTTTTAAATTTATTTGCAATTTTCATGTATTTAAGTTATGTAATATTAGATGGCAATAAAATCATTTTTTACCTTTTCCAAATGAATTGCCAGATACCACATAATTTGAGAGTTCTATTGTCATTTTTGTCAAAATTTTGATACACCCTTCTATGTGGACTAGGTCCAAATATGGGCCAACTTCTCCTAATTTCAACACAATTATTTTTTGGGTCAATAAGAACTCTTGTACAAAATTTCATCAAAATATATGCATAATAGTCACTTTCACATACAAATAACTTCTCAAAAAATATGACGAGCATTTGTACCGAATATCTTACCTTGGGTCAGAAAAATTGTTGTAGCTCAAAAAGTGCAGTCCCGATGCATGGACATGTATATATAGGAATGAAGGGGAGAGTTAGGACTACAAAATAGCAAATTTGTGTTTTGACTTAGCTTGACTCACAGGAGTTGTGCTCTATGAAGTAGGAAATTTCCCATAAATTTGACCTTTTTTAAAAAAAATATTTAAGTTGTTCTGAAAACAGTAGAGCTTAAATTTTTTTTACCAGTAATAGGAAATAAGTTAAGTTACAACACAAAATTTATTTCGTCCAAAAATCTTGAAAAACAAAAAAGTTATGATCATTTAAACTTTAAAAATTAACTAAAAATATCATAAATTTACTAAATTCTGAAGAAGCCCATTTTGGACCACCCTGTTCTCAGTGAAATAGTTGAAATAGAGTTCTAATTTTTTGGCTCCCGAGGTTTACTACTGTTTCATATGAGTCTAATAACTTTAAAATCGGAGAACAAAAACCAAAAGGAGTTTTGGCCGCTATCTCAAAATATTGACCACAGTGGGACGGCAGTATAAGGGTGCGTATTATTTATTTTATCATATAAGCATTAATAATACGCACCCGTATACTGAATTATGATAAAATGAAAATACCACACTAAAATCAACTTAATCGATCTAGTTTATTTATATTCATCAAAGTGACAATAAACTAAATCGATTAAGTTATGACTAGTTGATTTTTTTAAGTCCAAGCCAAAAAGGACATACAAATAAACGCAATCTTACTTTTTCGCAACTGTCAAAAAAGTTCCCACACCAAACGATTGGTCAATATTTTTAAGTTTAATTAAAATATTTCATTGAAGTTTATAATTTTTTTGAAAATGTGTTTTTTCTTTGAGTGTAGTCATAAATAACCAACAATATATAAATATTAATAGCTTTATTATGAACCTTCTAAAGAAGACTTACATTTAAATATAAAAAGAAATAACATGAAAAATGAAATGATGAAAGTACTATTTATATACTCAAAAAAACAAAGTGTGTTGAATCAGAAAAAATACATCGAAGGAACTTGAAGTATGTGCACGAAAAAAAATTATGATAGGTAAAAGAAAAGATGGGCGTGTGAGTGACTTTTGACTCACACTCACGAATGGAATTTTCCAATTATCCACACTAACTTATGAGCATTCTATTTAACATGATTTTAATTAACTTTAATCCAAAAAGGTTTGCAGCTTGGATAATAACACTGTAAGTATAATTTAAACTTTTGAAATGACACACAAAAACGCCGAGACACCCCAACTTATTTTTGAGTCATAGAATCCAGTGATATACTCTGTTTTAAAAAGTTAGCTCAAAATAACGAGATATTTCGATTTCAAATTTGCAAATGTAGAGTAAAAATTTAATAAATTCAAAAAAAAAAATTATAAAATTCATAAAAATATGAGCAAGTATTGTTCCATGCCTGCTTGAAAATGGACGTCCATTATTTCTAGATATAAATTTTGACAAATATTAAGTTTCTAACAAGTTTTTTAAGTTTTTTTATTCAAATAAAATTAAAAATCGCCTTAAATCTACTACAAATTTAAAATCGAAATATCTCGGAATTTTGAGCTAACTTTTCAAAATGGGTTACACCACTGGATTCTACGACCCAAAATTAGGTTGACGTGTCTCGGCGTTTTGGTGTGTCATTTTCACCTACTTACAGTGTAATTCACCTGCTGGTGAAAACAAAAAGTCACCAGCTGGCGAATAAATCTTTAACCTCAGTATTTCTCATAATTTTTTTTTATTCCCGTGTAAAAACGGATTAGATCTTATTTGATCTGTTAAAATATATTCATATATGATCGTATCTCATTTTATATAATTATATCTGAAATGACCAAAATCGAGATCTAATTATATCTCGGATTTGGTCAACATTGGCAGATTTTTTTTTCCATCAACAATTTTGTTTTATAATGGTTCAGGTTGAAAAAATGTAGAGGAAAAATTGAATTTCTAAAAATTATAGACATTTTTAGTATTCTCATGCCGGTTATATATCGGATTAGGTCAACATTGGCAGATTTTTTTTCCATCAACAATTTTGTTTTATAATGGTTCAAGTTGAAAAAATGTAGAGGAAAAATTGAATTTCTAAAAATTATAGACATTTTTAGTATTCCCATGCCGGTGTCAAACACTCCAGTTAGGGTTATCATCATTAGGATTTTGTTGCAAGATGCCAAACTCTTCAAATCCAGATCATGTTGGTAACCCTTGCAAAATAATGTAATAATGTAATCGGTCTAGGACCCCATAAAGTATATGGGGCATTCCATGTGAAATCGGACACTTTGAAAAACTTTTTTTTTAGATTTTCCCAATTTGTTTACAGTTTTTAGTACCCTTCGAAAACTCCTTTGTGGTAAATTTTCAGATTTTTTTGATGACCCGTTCAAAAGATATCGAATTTTTAAAAATTGGTAGTTTGTTCCTTTACTCAAACTTCTTTTAATCATAACTTCTTCAATAATGGTCCAAATTTAAAATTTTTTTTTTCAAAATTTTTGTTTTTCTAAGTACTTTCTAAAAAAAATCCCAAAAAATTCTTAAAAGCGCTCTAGTATGCGATTTTTAAGTTTTAAAATTTAAATCTCATTTTTGAAACTGTTTGTACTCTTCGATTTTTTTGTAATTTTTTTGTGTAAAACTTCTATCAATTCTACAAATTTTTTGCCCAGGACGATCGTGGGATAACGATTATTACTATTTTTTAAAATTTTTTGAAAAAATTTTATTGTAATTTTCCAATCTTAAAATCATTTCTACTGCTCCAAACTGCTCCCTACTTAGGGAGTGGAGATAGGGCGTAGGTATGTTTTGAAAAAATGTTGTAGGGTAAAAATAAATGGGGGTCGGTCTCACTAATGACCCCTCTCGGACGCACCATTGGACCGGTAGAAGCTGATTAAATAAAACAAATTTACAAAAAATAAAAAAAATTGTATGGGGACCTCCTTAACAGTTAAAGATAGAGGGTAGGTGTGTTCAGAGAAAATGTTTGGACTAAAAAAATATTGTGGGTCGATCATACATTTTGTTGCTCTAAGGGCACTATTAGGGCAGTTAGAGCGGTTGGAACAAATTTTAAAAAATGTTGTTTTGTGTGGGAGCCCCCTTAGAAATTGGAGATAGGGTATTAGTTTGTTCCAAAGAAATGTTAAGACGTAAAAATTAATGGGGGCCGGTCTTATAAAGGACCCCTCTATGACGCACCATTGCACAGTGGTTCCAAGTCCAAATCTAGCTGGACAAAATTATTTTATCACCGTTTTATATGTTTTTGGGGTCGCTGAGTTCAAAAAACGTGTTTAAATTTTTCTAAGACAATTACACTAATCGACAAATTTTTATTTTTTTTCTAATTTCAGTAATTCATTAATGACAAAAATGGTTTATATGCAGAACAGAAATATGAAATGCAAAAACTTATTTTTTTAAAGTTTTGTAATCTCTAAAAAATAAAAAAAATTTTGTCGAGAAGTGTAATTGAAAAAAACAAGTGAGTGTGTTAAATTCGGCTATGCCTAACGTTAGGGAGCACCTTCCCCTTGCGATTTCGAACTTCATCGGAGAGAAGAATGTTGCATTTGCTTAGCAAAAGTACAAAAAACTCTGCAAAAAATGCGATTTTTCTTAGGTTGGTTTAGTTCTCCAAGGGGGAACTTTTTCCCCTTGGTCCGATTTTATCCATTTCCAAACTTAACCTGCCTAGGAATATAAGACATATTCGAGCCAAATTTCGGAAGTCTAGCTCTTTTATTTTGGACTGTATCGTGTCCTCTACAGACGGACAGAAGGACAGACGGACGGACATTTTTGAATTTAGTCGAAGTGTGTAGTTGGCCGCGGTTTAATAGGAATCATCACATTTAATGCTTTATTTAAGCTAAGCATAATTATAATACTTAAAAGTTATTAAAAACTTACAAAAATTCGATACTTTATTTAGAAAAAAAATTTTAGGCGAAAATCTATTTTCATAAAAACTGTGATTAATTTTAAACCTGCAAAAACCTGCAAGAAATGTTTGCATGACAACGTTCAGTAATAAATTACCTATAAGTTGTATGTAGTAATTCGACATGATATGCCTGGATTCGGTTTTGGCAAGCTGCGAAAGTTTCATAAGTCCTCAAAAATATTGTTATTATTGACCATACTTAAAAGTACAAAAAATATAAGAAGAAGATCGATAATAAATTTCTTATTAATGTCCAGAATAAGTATAAATTTGTAGCTTTCTTGTACATAAACCGTTTTGAAACCATTGATGTAACATGGATAATATGATGTTATTATTTGAACACTTAAATATATATATATTTTTTTTTTTAAATATTGGATACCAAAAATGTTATTTCATTCGCATATTTAACAAAGTTAAAGACCTAATTCCAAAAAATGGTTATTAGTTTGATCAGAACACACCCTTAGCTTGCCCCTAGCACTATTAATTCCCAATTTTAAGGACACTAATTTTTGGACTTTTGTCCAGCTAGATTTTGATTTGGAACCAATGTGCATTGGAGCAGTAGAAATGATTTTAAGACTGGAAAATTACAATAAAATTTTTTCAAAAATTTTTAAAAAATAGTAATAATCGTTATCCCACGATCGTCCTGGGCAAAAAATTTGTAGAATTGATAGAAGTTTTACACAAAAAAATTACAAAAAAATCGAAGAGTACAAACAGTTTCAAAAATGAGATTTAAATTTTAAAACTTAAAAATCGCATACTAGAGCGCTTTTAAGAATTTTTTGGGATTTTTTTTTAGAAAGTACTTAGAAAAACAAAAATTTTGAAAAAAAAAATTTTAAATTTGGACCATTATTGAAGAAGTTATGATTAAAAGAAGTTTGAGTAAAGGAACAAACTACCAATTTTTAAAAATTCGATATCTTTTGAACGGGTCATCAAAAAAATCTGAAAATTTACCACGAAAGAGTTTTCGAAGGGTACTAAAAACTGTAAGCAAATTGGGAAAATCTAAAAAAAAAGTTTTTCAAAGTGTCCGATTTCACATGGAATGCCCCATATATATCATTGATCAGTAATCGATTGTTAGCCATTATAGCGATGTTCGTCCGTCTGTCCGTCCGTCTGTCCGTCCGTCTCTCCGTCTGTCCGTCCGTCTCTCCGTCTGTCCGTCCGTCTGTCTGTGGAAGACACGATACAGTCCAAAATAAAAAAAGCTAGACCGCTGAAGTTTGGCACGAATACGTCTTATAGGCGTAGGCTGGTTAAGTCTGGAGAATCTGACCAGGGTTAAAAAGTTCCTTGAAGAACTAAAACTCATTGGTAGTTTTAGTTCTGCAAGGGGGACAATTGTTTTACATATTATTTTTGTAAATTTCTTTAATAAATGAAACATTTTTATGCCATATATAATTATTTTGCATCAATATTTTTTTTCATCAATATTTTTTTTCATCAATATTTTTCTTCATCAATATTTTTTTTCATCAATATTTTTTTTCATCAATATTTTTATTTTCATCAATATTTTTTTTCAACAATATTTTTTTTTTCATCAATATTTTTTTTTTCATCAATATATTTTTTTTTAATCAATATTTTTTTTTCATCAATATTTTTTTTTCATCAATATTTTCTTTTTTCATCAATATTTTTTTCATCAATATTTTTTTTTCATCAATATTTTTTTTCATCAATATTTTTTTTTTCATTACTATTTTTTTTTCATAAATTTTTTTTTCGTCAATATTTTTTTTTTCGTCACTAGGGATGAGATTTCCATGCAAATGCATGTTTTTTGTCGATAGTCTAAAAACGATATCGACCAATTATCTTTCCGAATCAAGAAATTTGCGTTAAAATGGCATCGATTTGTTTTTGCATATTTTGGTGAAAATGCATATTTTTGCATATTTTAGTTTTAAATGCATATTTTGTGCATATTTCCAACTTTTAAGTGCATATTTTTGCATATTTTGGCATAAATTAGCAAAAACACAAATTGAAATTTATTTGTTTCAAAAACTATTTTAAATTTTAAAAATTTATTTTGGAAATAAGAAAAATTATTTTTTTTTCTTTAAAATTTTTTTTTACAGATGGTCTTAATTTCAAAAAAAATCTTTATTATATAAAGATTTAAATGTTACTATTTAAACCCGGCGTTTCTTTTTTGCTTTTTAAGAAGTTTTTCCTATGAAAACAAAATTTTTATTGCACAAATTTTATTTTTTAGTGCATATTTTTAGGTTTTTTAGTGCATATTTTGAATTTTTTAGCGCATATTTTAAGCGCATATTTTCGATTTTTTAGTGCATGAAAATCTCATCCCAATTCATCACTATTTTTTTCATCAATATTTTTTTTTCATCAACATTTTTTTTCATCAATATTTTTTTTTATCAATATTTTTTTTTCATCAATATTTTTTTTTAATCAAAATTTTTTTCATCAATTTTTTTTTTATCAATATTTTTTTTATCAATATTTTTTTTTTTCATCACTATTTTTTTTCATAAATATTTTTATCACTATTTTATTTCATCAATATTTTATCACCATTTTTTTTCATCAATTTTTTTCAACAATTTTTTTTATCAATATTTTTCTTCAACAGTATTTTTTTTTTCATCAATACTTTTTTTCATTAATATTTTTTTCATCAATATTTTTTTCATTTTTTTATTTTTTTTTCAGAAATATTTTTTGTTGTTTTGTTCATCAATATTTTTTTTTCATCAATATTTTGTTTTTTATCAATATTTTTCTATAAAATTTTTTTTTCATCGAATTGTTTTTTTTTCATCAAAATTATCTCTATATAAATAAAAATCAATTGTCGTTCGTTGGTAACCGCATCAGTTGAGAACGGCTGGACCGATTTGGACAATTTTTTTTTTGAAATGTTCGTCATAGTCCAACTTAGGTTTTTACGTAAAGAAAAATTGACCACGCCCTCTTTTACGCCCATTTTTTGCGATTTATCTAAAATCGGAAAACGGCTGAACCGATTTGGGAATTTTTTTATTTAAATGTTCGTAGTAATACAATTTATGTTTTTGCTGAAAGAAAAATCGACCACGCCCACTTTAGCGCTCACTTTTTCAATTTATCTAAAATCTGAGAATGGCTGGACCGATTTGACAATTTTTTTTTAATGAATTTTCATCATATTCCAACTTTGTTTTTACGAAAAAATATATTGACCACTTTGGCAAATTTTTGTTGAAAATGTTCGTCATAATTCAACTAAGGTTTTTACGGATAGTAAAATTTCCCACGCCTACTTTTTTTCTATGTATCGAAAGAACTATAATGGCTAGACCGATTTGGTTATAGTCCGCAAAAGATTTTTGAGGTAAGAAAAATTGTCTACGTCTACTTTTACGCTCACTTTTCCCGATATGTATATTTTAAATCATCAATAGATAAATTTGTCTAATTTTTTTTTTAATGTTCGTCATAGTCAAACTAAGGTTTTTCGGAAAGAACAATTTTCCATTTCTAGGCCCACTTTTGAATGGATGGACCTAATTGGTTAAATTCAAATAAGGTTTTTACGATAAGAAAAGTTGTCAACCCACTTTTGTCGATATATTTAAAATTTGCTGCATAGAAAAATACAATTTAAATAAAAATCAAATGTAGTTCGTTGGTAATCGCACCACTTGAGAACAGACCGATATGGATAATATTTTTTTTAAATGTTCGTCTTAGGTTTTTTCGGAAAACAAACTAATCACGGCCACTTTTACGCCGCCGTTTTTGATATATCTAAAATCGGAGAACGACTGGATCGATTTAAATACACTTAGGTCCACTTTTATTTACGGCAGGGCCGATTTGGCTATTAGTAGTATTTGTTGACGTTCGTGATAGTACAACAAAGGCTTTTACGGCAATAAAAATTGTCCACTCCCACTTTTTTCAATACATCTAAAATCGGAGAACGACTGGCCTGATTTGGTAAATTTTTTCTTTAATGATCATTATAGTCCAAGTTAGGATTTTACGGAAATAATTTTTGTCCTCCCCCACTTCAAAGCCCACATTTTTCAATATCCTTAAAATTTGCAACGAACGCCTGGACCGATTTGGGTATTTTTTTTTTTGTTTTAAATGTTCATAATAGTCCATAAAAGTGTTCGGGTAGAAAAATTGCTCATGCCCTTTTTTCGATATATCTAAAATTCATTAGTCTTATTGGATCTTTTTTTCAAAAAAAAAGTATTTCTTAATAGATTCCGCTTAAACTTGGTACAAATGATTATAAATTCTTGGGTATTGTTACCATATAAGTTTAACTTACCACATGTACAAGTTTAACTTACCACACAAATTTTAACCCCCATTTTTATCTAAATCTGTCGATTACTAATGGCCGGACCGATTTTTTTTATTATAATTATAGTTCTAATAAGGTTTTTAAGGAAATGTAAATGAGAAAAGTGTTCCGGAAAATTCGGGAAAACTACAAAGGTTTGTTTGAACTCAGGACTATGGCTCACAAAGTCGAAGAAATGGTAGTTTTTTAGTTCCTTAAATATAATTTGAAGATGATTATCTGCCTAATCACCCACTACTAGATGTAGACAAGTTTTGCTATCTCGGTAGTATCATAACTACATCCGGTGGTAGCAAAGAAGATATAGCTTACCGCATTGTCAAAGCAAATCAGTCATTTGGCTCACTAATTAAAGTGTGGAAGTCCAGTCGTATAACTCTTCGCACGAAAATAAAACTTTTTAATTCAAATGTAAAATCAGTTTTACTATATGGATGTGAAACATGGAACATAACAAGTGAAGACTCAAATGCACTCCAGGTTTTTGTTAACCGTTGTTTGCGAAGAATTTTACGTGTTTTTTGGCCTACAACAATTTCAAATAATGATCTATGGCGAAAAACCCAACAAAATCAGATCATGTTAGATATCCGTTTGAAAAAGTTTAACTGGCTGGGTCATACCTTTAGAAAAAGCCATGACGACGTCACAAGAAAAGCTCTTGATTACCATCCCCAGGGCAGCCGACGTAGAGGAAGACCCGCAAATACATGGAGGCGCCAAATAGAAAATGAACTGCTTTCAGCCAGAACTTCATGGAGAGAAGCAAAAAGACTAGCCGAAGATAGAATTCAATGGAAAGCTTTTGTACTGGCCCTTTGTTCCAACTAGGAATCCCAGGAATTTATATATATATCTGCCTAATCGAGTCTTAAAAACCACGCCCACAAATTTTCCTAAGCCAAGAAATTCATTACATTTTCTGCTGTGCTATATATTTGTCATAGAGACGAAATATAACACTGATCTTATATTTGGGCCAGCAACGCGGACCGGGCCAGCTAGTTTTATGATAATTTTTTTTTCTCAATATTTGTTTTCATAAATTTTTGGCAAAAGTGCACTTTACGGGGTAAAAACCTTTTTTGGGGGAAACACGTAATTAAAATTTAAGGGGCTGGGCCCCGGACCCTCTGGAGCCAAACAAACCACTCCCCCACCTTCAGGTTTGTGTGGGTACTTCAATTAAAGGTTATTAAAAAAGAAAAATAAAAATAAAGAGGGCTAGGTCTCAGGGCCCTTCTAGGTCCATAAATTTTAATTGTGGCATATTGTTTTTGCCAAAATATTCGTGCCCCGTTAAGTGCACTTTTTCCGATTTTTTTTTATCAAATATTTTTTTTATCAATAATCTCTTTTCATAAAAAACTTTTTTTTATCGAAAGACACAGACAAACAGATTGATGGATATCAATAAAATGTCTTATTGTTAGAAACATTTACGGATCAATAATATATCAACATAATGGGGTCCTCGAACGATATTTCGATGCGTTTTGCATTGAATGACAAATTAATATCGCGTTATTTTTTCTAGAAAAATTTTTCTTTAGAAAGATTTATTCAGCAAAACATTATCATGATTCAATGGTTTGGGCAAGAGTACAAACTTCGCAGACATTTTCGAAACGTTCCGTCTTGGGGGGCGTAAATGCAAAAAAAAAAATATTAAAATTAATGATCAAATTGTATTCATTAACCCATTACTGCCTGCCCATAGATCGGCTCGTACGATTTTGATGAAATTTTGATATGTGTGCCTAGAAGACCACAGAAGTTGATAGAAAAAATAAAAAAAAATTTACCTCAGCTCCGACCTGAGATATGGCATGGGTATTAGGGCGTGTAATTTTTTACTTTTATTTTTTGTTTGAGCTGAAAGGGGTCCAAAAAGTTTCTATTGGGTGTCAAAATAACTCCAATTAATTTTCGTGAAAACCAAAATTGTCCTTACCCTCCCGCATCGCGTTTTAGGTGAACTTTTCCTGAGTATTTTCGATAAAGAAAAACCTTCGATTTTTGTCAGTGAAAAACAAAAGTTCAACAAAACAAAAAAAAAATCTTGTTAAATGTTCACATTTAGCCCAATCTCTTCTCTTTTTTATGAAAAAAGAATTAGCCCAATAGCTTACATCTGGCCCGCTCTAAATTTGTTTAAGTATCAACACTTTTTTGGGTATTTAAATACCCATTAGGCAGGAATGGGTTGAGTGCAAAAACCATAATTAATCTAGTTGTCAACATTTATCACAAGGAGGAAGGTGTCCCCCTAGGTCTACCGCCAACCACGCCCCCCCCCCCCCCCGAAAAGAGACGACTATTTTCTTTTTTTGCTTGTTTACATGTTAGAGGGTATAAAATTCAATTCTGATGTTAGAATCAAATTCTGAAGGTCAAAATACATAAGGATTAGTGGGTCTAGTTTCTGGGTCAGAACCTGTTTTTTTGGTTTTACTAATATATTACAATTTAAGGTTTGAGGAAAATTTTGTGTGAGAAATCTAATTGAAAACCATAAAAAATGTGAAAGTGTATTTTTTATACCATGTATACAACAATCACGTACACTCAAAAAAAAACTGTAATGTTAGCAAAAAAAGCTTGTAAAGCTACAAGAAAATTTGCTGATTTTGAACCCACAATTTTTTTGCTAAAGTTAGCAAAAATGTTTTGCCAATAATTAGTTAACATTGGGTTCGGACCCGATAGGTCCAGACCCCGATGGGCCTAGACCTAGTCGGGTTCCTTAAAAATCGTCATAGTTTTTGATCCAAAAAACTATGCTTAGTTTTGAGATACGTGACTATAGGGGACCACTGGGGTCTTGAGAATTAAAAAACTCGATAACTTCAAAAATATTACTCGGAGAGCTTTTGACTATTTTGCGGTCTTGTTCTACGTGTTTAAAGCTACAAAAATGGTTTTGGACTTTTTGTTGTGTCGGCAATACAACAAATTACCGAGATATGAGCATTTTAAAATTTTCGGGAATACTAACTTTTTTGGATTTAAAGTTAGGGTCCATTAGGGTCCACACATGTGAAGAGGGCCGCCGATACTATGGAGAGCTCGAGTACCAAAAATGGCCTCCATTTTGCTCTATCTGGCTTCGTTTCCGAGATAGCGCCATTTTAAGTTTTCTGAAAATAAAAAAAAATTACCATTTATTTTGCTAATATTAGCAAAAAAGCTTGTAAAAATTTGGTCAACTCAATTTTAAATTTAGCAAAAAAAAATTAGCTCAAATTTTGTTTAAAATTGCTAATGCGCTAAATTAAGTTTACAAGATATTTTTGCTAACATGCTAATCTCAACTAAAAATTTGCTAAAAGTTAGCTAACCAGCATTAGCAAAAAAAAAATTAGTAAATCTACTAATGTATTATTTTGAGTGTAAATTCAATAAAATTTCAGTGACGGTTACACGTGACTCACCCAAAATTATTATTAATGGACATTTTCGTTAATTTCAATTTGAGGTTGCAATTTTTCTTCACTTACCTACCGCTATTTCACATTTAATCAATGAATACTTTCATTATTTTCATGAAAAACTTCATAAAACGTTTCAAACAAGTTCTATGAATGTTTTCATTATTTCCATGTTAGTCCAGTTTAATGAAACCAGTTTCATTGGTCAAACGAAATTCGTCTTCGGTTTAAAACGTGAGTAATTTTTCAGTAATTTTTCATTTCAGTGTGCTAGAATAAGAGCGGCCGGTAAAAGTGATAGTGAATTGTTACCCTACTAGAAGAGATTTTCTTAAAACGTGTGCCATTTATTAATTATAATTTAATTACAAAAAGAAAATAATAATAAAACACAATCTACAAATGTTTGTAATCAATTTATTGTAGGGGTCTGTAAGTAATTTTAGGTTATCAAAAAAATTTAACAAGTCATTGGCTTAACGATAATTTTTAAAGTATGAATAATGAAATTTATACGAATAACTCACACCATAAATTGATGACCATACTAAAAAAACAACAACCAATACCAAGATATAAATAATTTCGACATTTGACCATTTAAAGATTCAGACATTAATATAATTATTAAATTAAAACAAAAAAAAAAAAAAAATATTAAATGAAGAATGAATAACAAACGACAGACAACAAAATAATTAAATAAAACAAATAAAAATTTATTAACGATAACGTCATTGTTTAAGAAACTGTTTTGATTTATAAATGACAAAAACTATACAACACTTTACATACAATTAATTTGTAGATAAGAACATTATTTGAGTTAGGTAAATATTACAGTTAATGATACTTACAAATCATATAAGTTTTCAACTACTTTTAGGGAAAGTAACTTATTAAAAGTTTATTATTTATAATAAATGCTTAATTAATTAATACTAACAAGGGAAGTATCTCAACCCTTATGAACCGATTTGCCTGAAACTTAAAAAATATATAAAAGAGACGATTTTAAGGTTGGGGTGTCTCGGCTTATCGGCCATATCAGTGTTTAAAAATTTCGTTGTCCCCTTATGAAACAATGTGGACCTTCGGGAAAATTTGGATAACTCCTGAACTAACAGGAATATCGTCTCGAGCAAAAATACGTGTCGATTTAAATTTAATAAAAATTATTTCGTACATATCGTAGGTTTATGTCTTCATATAAATACCCCCCAAAATTTCCACATTTTCATGAAAAAAGTATTTAACGAAGGAATTTTTGCAAGGATTGGCAATAAAAAAAACTTTTTTTCTCATATGTAAACATCAAATAGTTTCTTAGAATGAAATAGCTGAAAAATAAAAAAAAAACGATTTTTCGCCATTTTTTGACCCATGTTTTGAACCCCTAAATCCCCGTTATGGCCGAAAAGCCTAGACACCCCAACCTTAGAATTGTCTCTTTTATTTATATTTTAAGTTTAATGCAAATCGGTTCATAAGGGTTGAGATACTTCCCTTGTAAGACAGAAAAAATAGTAAAAAACTATACTTGAATAAAAGAAAAACTCAATTAATATTTTAATTGAATCAATTCAATTACCTAATTGAAATGTTTGCAATTGTAAAAAAGTACTCAATAAATTTTTTATTAAACAACTACATTTTTTGGAATGTATTTTTGAAAAATCTAATCCAATCCAAAAAGTTTCTTTGTATTGATGAATGAATTAATCAATATGATGACACGTTTTCATTGATTTAATGACATACATATTTTCATCAATGTTTCATCATAATGGTGAAAATGTGTCATCAAAATTGATGAATCATTGTTGTCAAATTGATTACAATTTTTCATAATAGATACGTAACATTGAAAACATATTGAAACATATATCGATGTAAATTTTATATATATCGTTTTTAAAATTAACATGATAATATTTTTAGGCTGATGTCTAATTCTAAAACTGACGCAAAACGAAGCCTCAGTTTGACTATTTAACGGGCTGTAAGCAAAATCGCACAAAGAAAAATCGCCAAAAAATGAAATTTCGCCCAAAAATTTTTCATACAAATTTGGGACATATTTCATATGAAAAGTTACCCCAAATTTTTGGGAACATTTTCATAGTTTTTGAGCGAAATTTCGAAATGAAAAATTGGGTGATTTTTCATTACGAAAAATTGCCCAAAAATAAAATATGAAAAATTGTCCATTTTTAGTTTGGTTTGAATTTTTGTCAAAATCTTAAAATGTCAAAACCAAAATAAGTTGCAATGAAACAGCCAATTGAAAAATTTAATATCCTACATAGTAAAACAACCTAAAACAAATAGTTTATTAATTTTTTAGAAACAATACAACGAATTGTTTTGTTTTTTTTATAAATTATATTTGTACTTAACTAACCAAGAAAAATCTGATGAACAACCTTCCCGTTGTGGAGTAACAGACAAATCGAACTGACAACCCCTGCACTTACTTCCAGATTATCAGATTTCATACTAATCTACCGCTTCCTGTAGAAAATCAAAAGTAATGAATTAAAAAACAGCGTGGAGGTGCGATGAAAGCGCCGAAGGCGAAAATTTTTAACAACAAATTTTAACAAAAAATCGCGCGATTTTTTTCTATTTCTTAATAATTTATGTTACACACTTAATATTTTTTACATCAATTACCTACGTATAGCTTTTTCAGACCATATTATCAAGAAGACAATATGTCAAAAATATTGATAGGGATTTTTCTTAAAAGTTTGTTTGCATAGTCGGCCTTAGGCCGGGCTTAGGGATAACAAACTCCATGCCTTTAACCCACCCTCTCCGCAAAAAACTTTTTTGAGTAATATGTGTTTTGGGGGAATTTTTTTTTTTTATTTTTGGGTCATTTTTTATTTCTTTCTTGGGCTTTTTTTCGTTAATTTTGGGCAAAATTTCGTATTTTTCTTTTTGGGTAATTTTTCATATTTTTTGGGCGATTTTTCTTTAAGCGATTTTGCCTACAGCCTCAGGCTTACAGCCTGTTTAACGACTAATAGTGCGGAATTCTAATCTAGTAAATTGCGATTTTAGAAGAAGATTAAGATTGTCATTTTAAATAACAAGCTGGCAATAAATGTATGTGACTGCGTCAAAAGACAGCGACGGTAATTAGTCGTCGTATGATTAACAAGGACAACAACGGCGTTTACAAATAACTTTGCCGGCGGCATTAACTTACTTGGCGGCGTCATCAAAACGGCAGGCTTTGTGTCGGTGTTTTTCAGTGTTGGAAAATGAAAATAATAGAAATACAGAGTTGTATCTAACTTTAAGAGATTGCGTTTGCCGATTAGAGCCTAAACTACTAGATTGAAAAAAATAATTTGTATGGACAATCTAATAGATTGAAACTGGATTGGAGCCACAATCTACTTTAAGCTAGCTTAAAGGACCAGTGTAAATGCACTATAAGAAAATAAGTAAATAAAAATTTCTGTTTTCATTTCTTAAAAGGTTTGAAACTTGGATAATTAGTTTACTATTGGTGAATAAATGCTTCACCAGCTGGTGAATAAAACGTAACGTAACTATTTTCATATTTTTCATAAATAAATTTGTTTTTTTTCATTAAAATTTTTTTTCATTAAAATTTTGTTTTTCATTAAAATTTTGTTTGTTTTTATGAAAAAATTGTTTTTTCACGACAAATGTTTTTAAATTTTTGTTATCAAAAAAAAAAAACTTTTCAAAAACTTTTTTTTTTATCAAAAATGTTAAATTGAAAAAACAAAAAAAAAAAAAATTAACTTGTTTAGAGCTTTCTGATTTTCAAGTTAAAAAAGAAACCCAAAGACATTGACCTACACATCAAGCAAATTTTCCGACCCGAGGATTTTGAAATTCAATAAAAGGAAAATTTACTGCACCCTAGTGTACAACACCTGAATAATTTATGAAATTTTTGTTTACCATAGTTACTAAACTATTTAATAGAAAACGTTTAATTGAATAAAGAAAAAAATAATGTCTGTTTTTTTTTATTAAAGCATTGATTATAATTTGTTTCTACATGATTCAAGGACTCTAAGTGGCATGTTAACATGGCAACTTAAAACAAGAATAAAAAAAACGTCATAGTCAGGCGGATGAAAACAGATTATTGTCTTTGTAACCTCCACTTATTGTGATAGAGGGATACAGCGCACAGTGGCCGAAACACCCAATCTAGCGGCGCTTAATTCGGAAATGTAAAATAATAAAGCCCAATGCATATTTGTGATTATAAAACTTATAAAGAATTTAATTACACTGCGTGACAAAACTAACCACTATTTTAGAAAACAAGAGGTACGACCATCATTTCAATATATTTCGGACATGCTGAGTCGAATGGCGTACTCCGTTTTTCGATGTATGGTACAGTTTTCTTGTAAAATGTCATTAAAGATTGGCTGATTTTCAGCTGCTTTTTTAACAAAAAAAATTCCAAAGCTAATGATTTTTAAATTTTATGGCATGGAAAACAAAGATATAACTTGTAGCAATATTTCTAATATAAATTTGGTTTAAAGCTTTTCATCTTAACCCCTTTAATTCGCGGATTTCTTCATTTTTTTAAGTTTTCGCGAAATTAACCGCTAAATTGGTCTCTGATAAAAAACTTGCATTTGTGGATCATAAAGGCGTCCATGACACTACGAATAGTGGACAAAAAACATCTATGTTATATGGACCATCATGAAGAAAATCGCGAAAAACCGTTTTTTTGTATATGGCAGCATCACTTTAGGAGATGATTTGAGGCTTCATCTTTTAGTATATAATGTGGGAACCTTAAACAATGAACTGACCCAAAATTTGTCCAAAAAAGTTTTCATTTGCAAAAGTTATCTTAACAAAAACTGTTATTTTAGTGTTTGCGATACAATAATTATAGTTTTTGTTAAGATAACTTTTGCAAATGAAAACTTTTTTGGACAAATTTTGGGTTAGTTCATTGTTTAAGGTTCCCACATTATATACTAAAAGATGAAGCCTCAAATCATCTCCTAAAGTGATGCTACAAAAAAACGGTTTTTCGCGATTTTCTTCATGATGGTCCATATAACATAGATGTTTTTTGTCCACTATTCGTAGTGCCATGGACGCCTTTATGATCCACAAAATGCAAGTTTTTTATCAGAGACCAATTTAGCGGTTAATTTCGCGAAAACTTAAAAAAATGAAGAAATCCGCGAATTAAAGGGGTTAAGATGAAAAGCTTTAAACTAAATTTATATTAGAAATATTGCTACAAGTTATATCTTTGTTTTCCATGCCATAAAATTTAAAAATCATTAGCTTTGGAATTTTTTTTGTTAAAAAAGCAGCTGAAAATCAGCCAATCTTTAATGACATTTTACAAGAAAACTGTACCATACATCGAAAATCGGAGTACGCCATTCGATTCAGCATGTCCGAAATATATAGAAATGATGGTCGTAACTCTTGTTTATTTTTTAGTGTTCCGCAGTGTTATTAACCATATTTATTTATTTCAGTGTTTTTATGTATTTTGGGAAATTTATGTGAATATCGGGAGGGTGGTCTGTATGAGGACTAGAAGTTAAAATGTTCCGATTCCGTTAAAATTTAGAGTGATTATTTATGGCTACAAAAACATCTAACAATCGAATTTCAATTGGATATTTGTTCAAATACTATTGTTGGGGATTTTTAAGTAAAACAGGAAGGGGAAATTAACATGGGGGCTATGGGATAACATGGACCGATTTTGTCAAAAATTTAATAGGTTTTGTTCTTTCGATAAAAAATCTTAAATTTCAAATTTTAGCCAAATCGATTGAAAATTGTGGTCTGTATCGCGTTTATACTGTTTATTTGGATATGCAGATGGACCCTAAAAAACCGAACAACTTGCGCGAACTAGCACGCCATACTGAAACGTCACAACAAAAATAACTCAAAAAATAAACCAAACAGGAATTGGACCGAATACGATCGAATTTCAAAAGTTGCAGTCCATGAAACTAAAGTTTATATCACAAATGTAAACTTCTATAATCTATATATATAATTTCCCTATTTGTGTGTTCCTCTTTTTTTGTCTCTCCAGAGCTTTTTGAAGCCCACTGATGAGCTACAAAGCTGAAAATTGGCATGCATATAGTAAAACACCTGGGGCAGATCCTAACGTAGCCGGATTTTCGGTTTTTTGCCTGTGGGCGGAGAAATAAGCGGGAAAGTGGGCGTGGCAAAATTCAATTTTTTGACGTTTTTGCTTAATTCAAAGCCCCCAACTGACTTAGGAAGCTGAAAATTTCCTAGAATATCGTCCTAACGATGCCGCATATCCCCAAGTAGTCGGATTTAAAATTTTCGCAATGTGGGCGGAGAATTGAGGGGAAAAGTGGAGTGGCAAAATTTTGATTTTCTTAACATTTTTACTTCTTTTGAAGCCCCCAAATGACTTAGGAAGCTGAAAATTTCCTAGAATATAGTCCTAACGATGGCGCATATCCCCAAGTGGTCGGATTTAAAATTTTCGCAATGTGGGCGGAGAATTGAGAGAAAAGTGGCGTGGCAAAATTGGGATTTTTTAAAATTTTTACTTCTTTTGAAGCCCCCAAATGACTTAGGAAGCGGAAAATTGCATAGCATTTAGTTCTAACAATGAAGCATATCCTGAAGTAATCGGAATTAAAAGTTTTTAGACTGTGGAAGGAGAATTAAGAGAAAAATGGGCGTGGCAAAATTGTGTTTTTTAATATTAAATTTGAAGACCCCCAACGACCTATGAAGATGAAAATTGGCATTTTTGCTTATTTTAAAGTCCTCTAATGACTTAGGAAGCTGAAAATTTCCTATCATATAGTCCTATCGATGAAGCATATCCTGAAGTAGGCGGAGATTTGTGGGCGGAGATTTGAAAGGAAAATGGGGAGTGACAAAATCGGGATTTTTAACATTTTAACTTCTTTTGAAGCCCCAAAAGGAAGCGGAAAATGCACAGAATTGGCATGTTTATAGAAGGTTTCATGTGGAAGATCAACACGAGCCTGGATTTTTGATATCCTGTGTATGGGTGGAGAACAAGAAAGGCAAAGGGCGTGGTAAATTTATTCCATCAATTTTCTGAATATATATTTTATTTTTTTTGTGTTTCTCTTATTTTTTGTGTATCCAGCGCCTTTTGAATCTCATTGATGGACTTAAAAGCTTAAAATTGGCATGTATATAGTAAAACACCAGGGACAGATTCTTACGAAGCCGGATTTTTTGCCTGTGGGCGGCGAATTACGAGAAAAAGGGGACTTGGCAAAATTATTTTTTTTTAACATTTTAGAGTATTATAAAAATTAAATATTTGAGCTCGAGGCCTGGATTGTTCTTTAATTAGAATTCTTCTTTATTAATTTTCAATATTTCGTTACTCTTCGAGTAGCATCCTCAGTATCTTTAATTTAGTATCTTTAATTTAAATATAAAAACTGAGGATCCCTGAGGATGCTACTCGAAGAGTAGCGAAATATTGGAAATTAATAAAGAAGAATTCTAATTAAAAGAACAATCCAGGCCTCGAGCTCAAATATTTTGTTTTTATAATTTATTGGAAAGGTCGAATAAAAAACAACTTTAATTTTAGAGTATTTTTAAGCTCCGCCCCAATGAATACGGAAGCTGAAAATCCCTAACATGTAGTCCTAACTATGAAGTATATTCTAAAGTAGTCCAATTTAACATTTTTGGAATGTAGACGGAGAGTTGAGAGGAAAAAGGGGCAAGGCAATATTGTGTTTTATTTTTTTTATTTGACTAACTTTAAAGCCCTAATGACCTACGCAGCCGAAAATTGGCAAGCATATTGTCCTGACACTGAAGCATATCCTTAAGTAGTCAGACTTAATATTTTTGCACTGTGGACGGAGAATTGAGAGGGAAAAGGGGCGTGGACACGAGTATAGTACTAACAGTGGAGCTTATCCTAAAGTAGTCAGATTTAAAAATTTTGGAATACACAGAAAAAAGAGTTTTATTGTGCTAGCCGAATTAAGAGCCAACTGCATGGTTTAATTACAACAACTGAAATTTTCGGTTGCGATTAAAGAAATTTATTTGGACCAACAGAAGTTAAATTTTCAAAACAAATTTTGGTTATCGCAACTTAAAATTTCGGTTGTTGTTATTAAACTATGCAGTTGGCTCTAAATTCGGCTGGCATAACTAAACTGTTCTCTCTGTGTAGAGACGGAGAATTAAGAGAAGAAATGGGCGTGGAAAAATTATGTTTTAACATCTTACCTAATTTTGAAGACACCTTATGACCTTGAAAGATGAAAATTGGGATGCATGTGGTACGGACTATGGCAAAGATCAACTCTGACCTGGATATCCAGCTAAAGGGCGGAAATACAAAAAAATCTGTAACGTAGCCGAATTTTCGGCCTTTAAGTCAGGGGGAGTGGCGGAAGACGGCGAAATTTAGTTTTTAAACATTTAAACTATTTCTGAAACCCCTAATGACTAAGGAAGCTGAAAATTGTAAAGCATAAAGTATTGACAATGGATCATATCCTTATGAAGTCAGATTTAATATTTAAACTGTGTACGGAGAATTATATGGAAAAATTTTTGTGGAAAAATTGTGTTTTTAACATTTTAGCTAATTTTAAAACCCTTCATGATAAAAAGAAAGATAAAAATTGCCATGTATATAGGAGTGACCATGGGCCAGATCAACACGATGGATTTTTGATATCCGGTTTATGGACGAAGAGACGCAATGGGCGTGCTAAATTTAGTTCTAAAATTTTATCAATAAAACCTTTTGTACTCATTAAATTTTTTTCCAGTTTGGGAAATATATTGATGTAACTCAATCTAGCAATATTTAATTTTTGAAGCAAAAACATAATTTTTTATAAAGTTTGGTAAAATATTAGAACTATTGAGAAAAGTGATTTGGTGTTCCGCCTGGCAGGGACAGGCTATTCGACTAGTGAACTAATAATAAACTAGATACACACAGGCCACAAACATTTATTTTTTAGTTAAAACATACCTTTTACTTTTAATTAAAACTTTTTGGATCAAAATGTATAAACAATTGACTTAAAAGTGTCAAGAAAAACTCACTGAGTAATTAGGCCCCAAATTCCTTTAATACACTTGCTGCAGAAATTGTAAATTTGATAGCTTACAGCTGTGCGAATATTGAAAGCAAAACAAAAGTAAAAACGGAAATTTTTTCTGTAAAGTATAGGTAAACGATGCAGGGCAAAAACATTTATCGATCTTAATTTTTAAAATTTGACTTAAGCGCCGCTAGATCAGTGATTTCGGCCACAGTGCAGCGTTGGCAATAATAGGGACACACTTTGAAACTTGAGAACAAAATAAACATATACAGTGGCCGACAAATGTCTACGTACGATTACATAGGAGATTTCATTCGCTAACGACAAAGTTAACAATCAAATATTTTTGTAAAAAGTGCTGCGTAGGTAATTTATCAAGCTTTAATTTATGCATTATATCGTCCAGATTGAGTAAATATTAAATGTGCTACGAGGGTTAGAAAATTTTTTAAAAATATTTTTAAATCGATTTTTTCTGGCACAGAGTACTCTGTCATTATGAATTCAGCTTTACTGAATCTGGACGCCATTAAGCTTCAATTAAAGCTTGATAAAAAAGTAATATTAGAATTCCGAAAATCTAAATTGAAATTCGATAAAGACCAGACAAAATTCAGAAACCCTCAATTGTTGTTTGGAATATACAAATGAAAATTTCATATATATTTTCTTAATTTTATTTGAGGTTTCTGAATTTTAATTTGACCTTAGTCAAATTTAATAAAGGTTTCCTAAATTTGTATTGGCCTTTTCTAAATTTTAATTGAGATCTGATATAGATTTTGAAGATTGCAGTAAGACCGATTACTCGAAAGACCGGTCTACCTATTTTTTTTGTAAAAAGGCAACACTCAGGCAATACTGCCTATCAATAATTAATGTAAACGTGGTGATTATTTTGGAAAGTTTGAAGAAGTGAGAGAAGGTGCTGCAAAAGTTATTAGTTATAAATATTAGAGTTTGTTTTTAATTTTTTTTTTTGGATTTTGATTTCTGGATATTATCACTTTTTAGAAGGTTTGTGTATCAACAAAAATAATGGCGTATTTTTTTTTTAAATTCCAACTCCTTCCCGTGCTTATAGGCGACTCAAATCGCGGATTTTGGGTCCCTTTTCACATACAACAAAAACGGCTAAATGTATGTCAAATCTGACTTCAGTATTCGATTCTACGGGAAAACTTAAGCCCATAAGCTTTTTTTTAGTTTTTGGAATGCACCAGAATGCATAATTAGAGTGGTCCAAAAAAATAATTAAAAAAAAATATTTTTTTTTTGTTAATATACAATGAAAAAATACTTACATCTGAGAAAAATTGTCCAAAAATTTTAATTTTGTAATTACCCGTTCATAAGTTATTAAAGTTTAAAAAATTAATTTTTTAGTGAATACAAAATAATTTATTGCTATTGTAATTTCTATTTAACAGCAATTCTAATTAACTCTATTCCTTTCGACAGTATATAAAACTAAACAATTTCAATTATCTTTATTTTTAGCGAAATTTTACCAACAAATTGTTCGGTGGTAAAATTTCGCGCCTGAACAGCTCGTGTTTAGTTAAAAATAAAGATAATTTAAATTGTTTAGCTTACTCTGCTTGAAAAGGAATAGAATTGATTAGAATTATTGGCTTGCTGGCTAAGTAATAAATCACAATTTTAACTTTAGAAAACATTTGGAAAATATCTTTGATACATATTTTCTATAGTAAAGTCTCAGATTTTGTCACAACTAATATAGTTAAAGCAGTGCGACTATTTCTGAATTTTAAGTAATTTTTTTTAACTTTTTTAAGTATTTGTTTTTAAAAATTTTTAAAGCATACCTTAATTTTTGTCTGATTTTGCTTCACTTTTACAGCACACTTTAAGGATACAATTGTCAATGAACTTATTGTTAGTAAATTCAAATAATTACAAAGCACTGCAAATGCCTTAAAACATATGTAGCTAATTGGTGTTTTTGATCGATTTTACACTTAATATAATTTATCCCTAAGGTCCTGAAAAAAGCAATTTATAAATATTTTTGACAGTAGTTTTTCACCCTGTAAATTTTGTTAATTTTTAAAATAATTTTTATTTTATTTATATAAAACATTTTAAAATATTTCTATCTATTTTAGTATATTTTCAACATGTTTTTTTTAAAAACCCACGAAAATAGCAACTAAAAATCAATACCAGATTTCGCGATACAATAATGTTAATAAAATCAAAACATATACAATTAGAAATTTTAAGTAATTACTACCTAATCGAAGAGGTAGTAAAAAAACAATAAATTCAATACAAAATAAATTTAATTGCAAAATTTTTCAGTTAATTAAAATTGTAAATGATTACTTAAATAATATGTGTTGGCCAAAGAAAGAGAGAATCGTTGATGAATATAGTGTACTATATCAATAAACAAAATCTTTAAATATATTTGTATATTAATGGAAATTTAAATTTATTTTGGATAATTTCAGGAACATCTACAAGATATTGAAGTCGAAGATGAACCAATCTATCACAATCCAAATTTGGGAGATATCCATGAGGGTGTTAGTTTTACGGTAACGGGTAAAACCAAAAGACATTGTGAAAGGTATGTTTTTGTTAAGTATACTTTAGGGTGCTAATAAGTTTTAAAATTTTGGAATTTCAAGAAATATGTTATGTCTATACGAAAAATCTATACGAAAAATGACTCAGAATGTAAGAAGTTTTCTATACTATAAATGTCTGAGAATTTTTTTGTATGAAAAATTTCTCAGAATCTAAGAATTTTTCGATACGAAAAATTTCTAAGTATCTGAGAATTTTTTTAAACGAAAAAGTCTAAGAATCTGAGAATTTTTCGAAGCGAAAAAAGTCTCAGAATCAGAATTTTTTATGCGAAAAATGTGCAAAAAATGTTTCTATACGAAAAATGTCTCAGAATCTGTTGTATTTCTATAGGAAAAATGTCTTAGAATTTTTCCATTAAATTTTTCCATTCTATACGAGAAATGTCTCAGAATCTGAGAATTTTTCTATATGAAAATTGTCTTAGAATCTAAGAATGTTTCTATACGAAAAATGTTATATCTGAGAATTTTTCTATACGAAGAATGTCTAAGAAACTGAGAATTTTTCTATACGAAAAATGTCTCAGAATCTTAGAAATTTTGTACGAGAAAAGAGTCTCAGAATCTAAGAATTTTTCCATAGGAAAAAATTTTTCAGAATCTGTCTTAGAATCTGAGAATTTTTCTACATGAAAATAGGTATCATAGAATTTTTCTATAAGAAAAATGTCTCAGAATCTGAGAATTTTTCTATATAAAAAATGTCTTAGAATCTAAGAATTTTGCTATACGAAAAATGTAGCAGGATCAGAGAAATTTTCTGTCTCAGAATATGAGAATTTTTCTATACGAAAAATGTCTCAGAATCTGTGAATTTTTCTATACTAAAAATTCTTAGAATCTGATAATTTTTCTATACGAAAAATGTCTCAAAATCTAAATTTTTTTCTATACGAAAAATGTCTCAAAATCTGAGAATTTTTCTATACGGAAAATTTTTCGGAATATGAGAATTTCTCTATACGAAAAATGTCTCAGAATCTGAGAATTTTTCTATACAAAAAATGTCTTATAATCTGAAAATTTTTCTGTACGAAAAATGTCTCAGAATCTAAGAATTTTTCTATGCGAAAATTGTCTCAGAATCTGAGAAATTTTCTGTACGAAAAATGTCTCAGAATCTGAGAAATTTTCTGTACGAAAAATGCCTCAGAATCTGAGAAATTTTCTACATGAAAAATGTCTCAGAATCTGAGAAATTTTCTACATGAAAAATGTCTCAAAATCTGAGAATTTTTCTATACCAAAAATTTCTCAGAATCTGAGAATGTTTCTATACGAAAAATGTCTCAGAATCTAAGAATTTTTCTATGCGAAAATTGTCTCAGAATCTGAGAAATTTTCTGTACGAAAAATGTCTCAGAATCTGAGAAATTTTCTGTACGAAAAATGCCTCAGAATCTGAGAAATTTTCTACATGAAAAATGTCTCAGAATCTGAGAAATTTTCTACATGAAAAATGTCTCAGAATCTGAGAATTTTTCTATACCAAAAATTTCTCAGAATCTGAGAATGTTTCTATACGAAAAATGTCTCAGAATCTGAGAATTTTTCATTACAAAAAATTTCTTAGAATCGGAGATTTTTTTTAAGAATCTGGGATTTTTTCTATACAAAAAATGTCCCACAATCTGAAAATTTTTCTATACGAAAAATGTCCCAGAATCTAAGAATGTTTCTATACGAAAAATGTTTCAGAATCTGTTAATTTTCTATACGAAAATTTTCACAGAAAAATGTCTCAGAATCTTAGAATCTAAAATTTTTTCTGTGCGAAAAATGTCTCAGAATCTGAGAATTTTTCTATACGAAAAATGTCTCAGAATCTGAAAATTTTTCATTACAAAAAATTTCTTAGAATCGGAGATTTTTTTAAGAATCTGAGATTTTTTTTATACAAAAAAAGCCCCACAATCTGAAAATTTTTCTATACGAAAAATGTACCAGAATCTGAGATTTTTTTTTACGAAAAATGTCTCAGAATCAGAGAATTTTTCTATACAAAAAAGAATCTGAGAATTTTTTATTCAAAAAATGTCTCTGAATCTTAAAATTTTCTATACAAAAAATGTCACAGAATCTGAGAATTTTTCTATTCAAACAATATCACAGAATCTGAGAATTTTTCAATTCGAAAAATATACCAGAATCTGAGAGTTTTTCAAACCGAAAAATGTTTCTGAGAATTTTTCACTGGTAAAAATGTTTCAGGCTACGAGAAAAATGCCTCAGAGTCTAAGAATTTTTCAAATCTGGGAAAAACGCTTAAAACCTCAAATATTTTTTATAATCTGACAATTTTCTGTTCGAAAAATGTCTCTGAATTTGAGAATTTTTCTGAATATGCGAATTTCTTGTCAAAGAATCTTAGAATTTTTCTATAGGGAAAATGTCTCAGAATCTAAGAATTTTTCTAATCGAAAAATATCTAAAAACCTGAGAATTTTTCTATACGGAAAATGTCACAGAATCTGAGAATTTCTCTGTAAGAAAAATGTCTCAGGGTCTAAAAATTTTTCTATAGGAAAATCGTTTTAGATTCTGAAAATTTTTTATACAAACATTTTCTCAAAATCTGAGAATTTTTCTGGACGAAAAACGTCTCAGAAGTTTTTTTTTAATACAAAAATTTGTTCAGATTTTGAATTTCTGAAGCAAAATTGTTTCAGAATTCCAAGAAAAATGTCTCAGGCCACGAGAAAAATGTCTCAGTGTCTGCAAATCTAAGAAAAATGTCACTGAACTTAAAAATTTTTCTATAGGCAGAATCTGAATTTGAAAAATTTGTAAGAATCTGAATTTTTTTGAATCAGAATTAGATAGTTGTTCATGTTGAACAATTTCAGGAATTAGGACTCTAATATACATTATATTCTGAAAAGTCAAAATTAACCTCTGTTTCTTTCATTTTTCTAGATTTTCTATAAACTTTATCGTGGAAAATGCTACCAGAGATTTGGCATTACATATTAATCCACGTTTGCCACAAAACTACATTGTCCGCAATAGCAGAGTACGCAATGTTTGGGGACGTGAGGAAGTGGCCTCTGCCTTACCCTTTAGCCTAAGACGTGGTGTCTCATTTTCCATACAAGTTCTATTCACCGAAGAATGTTATATGATTACAGTGAATGGTTATCATTTCTGTAAATTCTATCATCGTTTACCCTACAAAAGTGTCCAAACTCTAGAGGTAAAAGGTGACTTGGATAATGTTATTGTAGAACGTATGATTGTTACTCAATATCCGGAACGTCTACCGGAATCTATACCAAAATCTATAAGATTGCACAAATCTCTTAGTGGGTCAGATGATGACCTAATTCACGATACTGAAGTGGATAATAGTAAAGTAGTCACTAAATGGAATGATGTTTTAGTAAATAATGTTGCGATACAAGAACCAAAGCTTCTGCGTAAAAATGAAATGAAATTACCCTATTATGGCGTAATACCGAAAAATTCCTTTACCATGGGTCATGTTATAAAAATTGAAGGACGTGTTCGTCTACTGCCGCAGTCATTTTATATAAATCTACAGTCTGGTCATGATTGTTGGCCACATCCTACCATTGCTTTGCATTTAAATCCACGTTTTACTAAACAAAATGCCGGCGCTATTGGAAAGACCACACTCATACGCAATTCATGGTTTGATGGTAATTGGGGTACTGAAGAATGTTCCGATATGGAGACAAGTTTTCGTCCAGGCAAAACTTTCAGTTTATCCATTGTTCATGGCCGAAAGGATACATTTGAAATTTATATTAATCATGAACTGTTAACGGAATATACGTTTCGTGTTAAACCCTCAACGATTGATACAATATATATACAGGGTGATATAAAATTGTTTGATGTGGTTTTGCAACAAAGTGCTTCATTTGAGAGAATTTCACCAAAATAAATGGCCAATAAATATAATTGGAAATTGATAGAATAAAAACTAAGCAGTAAGTGGGTAATTCCAAAAATTTTCGCCCCACTGTTCGGAAACATGCCTTTGAACGCCACTGAGAATTTGGCTCATAGATATCCACGTTTATATGAGATATGTTGCATTTTTGGATTTTCAAAATTTGCTGTAGTTTTCAAATTATCGCGGGTCAAAGTTCGACTTTTTTAGCAAAAGTCAGAAAAATACATGACGTTTAACGTGCTCTAACTTTTTAACTAGTAATCCGATTATCACAAGTAATGGCTCATATGAAAGCTTAATTCTTCTTCTTTTAGGAAATATTTTCAAAAGCATACGTTTTTTTTCAGAAGTGTTGCAAAAATTCAAAAACATTTTTTTTTTGCGAATATTTAAAAAAACACATCTTCGTTTTTTTGTAAAAAAAGTTTGGTGATAAACAATACTGTTTTGTACAACATATCAAAAATTCAGAGTGGGATCCCAATGGGATCAAAAAATATTCTGGTTTTAGTACGAAGTTCTTAAATTTTACCTTAGAAAATTAAAATTTTATGTTTCTTCAATATAAAAATTTAAATTTTCAAAGAAAATTATACTATTAAAATTTTGAAAAACATTCAAAACATTAGAAATTTAAATTTTCTAAGGGAAAAATATGAGAACCTCGTACTTAAAACAGAATAGTTTTTGATCCCATGGAGATCCCACTCTGAATTTTGAATATGTTATACAAAACATTGTTATTTTTCACCAGAATTTTTAAAAAAAAAATCGAAGATGTGTTTTTTTAAATATTCGAAAAGAAAAAATGTTTTTGCATTTTTGCATCATTTCTGTAAAAAAAACTGTGTTATTTTAAAAATATTTTCTAAACGAAGAACCCCAGCTTTCACATGAGCCTAAATTTGTGAAAATCGGGTCATTGGTTAAGAATTTACAGCTCTTTAAACGTGATGTATTTTTCTTACTTTTGCTTAAAAAGTCAATCTTTGACCCGCCATAATTCGGTAAATACACCAAATGTAAAAAAACGATATATGGTACATATATCATATTTATGAAGGCTATCTATGTGTCAAGGTTCAAATTAATCTGAGACACCATTTCCAAAAATGACTAAAATTTTAGCTAAATTTTCTGGAATGGCCCAAGTGTAAAATATTGAAAATAACATACAAATTCAGATTTAAGTGTTTAGGATTGAAAGGAAGAGAAAATAATGAAAGGGGTGATTTTTAAAGGGAATCTCTATTTGTACATACAGTGACTCGCAGCTTATTTTGTGTGTGAGATATCAGTTAGCAATCCATTTAAGACAAAGTTTCCAATAATACACCTAATTATTATCAAACAAGTATCTTTGTTAAAAGTGCTGTATAGGTAATTTATCGAGCTTTAATTTAAGCTTAATGGCGTCCAGATTGAGTAAATATTAATCGTGCTACGAGGGTCGAAATGGAAATTGAAATTATTGAAAGACGTTGTTTAGAAAATTTCTTAAAAATACTTTTAGGTCGATTTTTCCCAAGCTCAGACATGTAAAATTTAAAAAATTGTCCAATAGTATATAGTCATAAATCAATTTTTTTTAAAATGCAGTCGAAGAAATTCGAATTTTTTGACCTCCAATTCTTTTCACCACTATTTTTTTGTAAACAAAGGAAATGTTTAATTATTTTTATATCTCATTACAATACACTTAGGTGCACTAAAATTATTAAAAAATTAAATCTTTTCTTTGTTTACCAAAAATTGGTGGTCAAAAGAATTGGAGGTCAAAGAATTCGGATTTCTTCTACTGTGTTTTAAAAATTTTGATTTTTGTTTGGATCTTTGGAAAAATTACTTAATAAATGCATATTAACTATTGGACTATTTTTTATTTTTTTTATGTTTGAGCTTGGATAAAATCGACCTAGAAATATTTTTAAGAAATTTTCTAAAAAAGGTCTTTCAATAATTTCAATTTCCAGTTCGACCCTCGTAGCACATTTAATATCACTGTGCAACAAGAAAAATGAGCCTCAATGGCTTCAACGCCATATGAAAGTAGACCATCAAGTGGACAAAATCACCAAAGGGTTTTGCAAAGTCAGTTCGGATTTCTTTTTTATAGCCCACTGAAGTTTTTATTTTTTTATCAAAGGCGTTTGGAAAACGTCAAAAATACTATAATAAGAACACATCTGAGCTTCAAAATATGATTTGATGTCTTCAGTGAAATTTTATGGTGGTTTTTTTCTTAGAACATTTTAACCCTCTAACTGCCATTTTAAGGGGTCATTTTAGTCCTTTTTCAAAAACTAAACACAAAAGTCTAATAAAACGTCCATTTAGAGGGTTAAAATGTTCTACAAATATTTTCCTCATAAAATTTCACTAGGGGTTGTCAAATGTTCAAAGTTTGTGCGACATGCGCAAAGTGCTTAAAAAGGGTCAAGAATAAATAATCAAAGTTTGTTATTTTTTTTTTACCAAAGCAGTGTTAAGACATATCGACAAAAAACAGTGCAAATATACTTTTGAGTTAAAAATGAAGTTCTAATGTGTTTTATATAATTTTATGATGATTCTTTTCTTTGATTAAATTAACCCTCTAGCTCCCGTTTTAAAGGGTCATTTTTGCCATTTTTTAAAAGAAATACAAAAAAGTCTACAAAAAAAGGCAGCTAGAGGGTTAAAATGTTTTACAAATATTTTCTGCATCACATTTTACTAGGGCACGTCTAAGACAGAAAGTTCGTCCAGCATATAGAAAATGCTTAAGACTTTTAAAGTGTTAACATTTTTTTTTATATTATTTTTGGGCCGAAATATAAAAAAAACAAGTGAGAGTGTTAAATTCGGCTGTGCCGAATCTATTATACCCTCCAACATGTAAAGAAATAAAAAAACAAATTTGACAGGGGCGTTGTTTTAAGGGGAGGGGGGGTAAGGTAGGGGGAGGGGTCGGTGAGCTGGGGTGACTCCTTGGCCCTCACGGTATATGTTTACAACTTCATTTTTGTCTGCTTTGTGCACTTGAGTATTATAGTTTTATAATTATTTTAGTTATTTTTTTATCCACGCCCTTAAAAGAGGGGCGGGGCAAAAAAAGAGACATTTTTTAATCCCCAGGGTACAAGCTCAGGACTATAAACTTCTACGAACATAAAAATGTTTCATTTGGTTCACAAAAATATATGAAAACGTCAAAAAATTAGCATTTTTAAGAGGTCGGTTTAGTTCTTCAAGGGGGAACTTTTTTCCCCCTGGTCCGATTTGGCCCATTTCCGAACTTAACCTGCCTAGGGCCATAAGACATATTTATGCCAAACTTGAGGGGTCTAGCTCTTTTATTTTGGACTGCATCGTGTTAACTACAGACGGACGGACGGACGGACGGACGGACGGACATCGCTAGAATGTCTTAGAATCGATCACTGATCAATAATATATATACTTTATGGGGTCCCCGACCGATATTTCGATGCGTTACACACGGAATGACAAAGTGAGTATACCCCCATACTGTAGTTGGAGGGTATAAAAACAAGTAACAAAGTTAAATTCGACTTTGTCGAAGGTATTTTTACCCTCCACGATGTAAAAAAGTTTATTTTCAAAAAAAAAATAAAATAAAAAAATAAAAAAATCCGTGAAATACATTTTTTGGTAAAAAAAAAAAATTGACGAAAAATTTTTTTTTTATATGTTTGTACTTATTTAAATACCATTTGGTGATCAATTCTGTTCATATGCGTCGGACATACATGTATAACTAAGACTTAGCATATTTACTTGTTGTTGCCCTAAGCAGTTTGGAATTGCATTTGATCGAAATTGGTTCAGCGGTTCAAAAGTTATAAACGAAAATGTAAGAACACCTCAAAAATTGTGGTAAATTCAACACAACCTAAAACACAAAATGTTTAATTCGGCTGCTGGTTGACACATGTTAATAAAATTGATCACCGACTGGTATTTAAACAAGTACAAATATAATTTTACAAAAAAAAACATTTTCGTCGTTTTTTACCAAAATTTTTTTTTCGCTGATTTTTTTTTTTTTAATTTTTTTCGAAGATTTTTTTTTTTGCAAATAAACTTTTTTACATCGTGGAGGGTATTAATACATTCGAAAAAGTCGAATTTAACTTTGTAACTTGTTTTTTTATATTTCGGCCCAAAAAAAATATAAAAAAAATTTGAATACTTTAAAATTTTTAAGCATTTTCTATATGCTGGACGAACTTTCTGTCTTAGACGTGCCCTAGTAAAATTTGATGCAGAAAATATTTGTAAAACATTTTAACCCTCTAACTGCCTTTTTTTATAGACTTATTTTTTTTTTTTATTTGAAAATAAACTTTTTTACATCGTGGAGGGTAAAAATACCTTCGACAAAGTCGAATTTAACTTTGTTACTTGTTTTTTTTATATTTCGGCCCAAAAATAATAAAAAAAAAAAATTTTAACACTTTAAAAGTCTTACGCATTTTCTATATGCTGGACGAACTTTCTGTCTTAGACGTGCCCTAGTAAAATGTGATGCAGAAAATATTTGTAAAACATTTTAACCCTCTAGCTGCCTTTTTTATAGACTTTTTTATATTATTTTTTAAAAAGGACAAAAATGACCCCTTAAAACGAGAGCTAGAGGGTTAATTTGATCAAAGAAAAGAATCATCATAAAATTTTATAAAACACATTAGAACTTCATTTTTAACTCAAAAGTACATTTGCACTGTTTTTTGTCGATATGTCTTAACACTGCTTTGGTAAAAAAAAATAACAAACTTTGATTATTTATTCTTGACCCTTTTTAAGCACTTTGCGCATGTCGCACAAACTTTGAACATTTGACAACCCCTAGTGAAATTTTATGAGGAAAATATTTGTAGAACATTTTAACCCTCTAAATGGACGTTTTATTAGACTTTTGTGTTTAGTTTTTGAAAAAGGACTAAAATGACCCCTTAAAATGGCAGTTAGAGGGTTAAAATGTTCTAAGAAAAAAACCGCCATAAAATTTCACTGAAGACATCAAATCATATTTTGAAGCTCAGATGTGTTCTTATTATAGTATTTTTGACGTTTTCCAAACGCCTTTGATAAAAAAATAAAAACTTCAGTGGGCTATAAAAAAGAAATCCGAACTGACTTTGCAAAACCCTTTGGTGATTTTGTCCACTTGATGGTCTACTTTCATATGGCGTTGAAGCCATTGAGGCTCAATGCGATGACCCAAAATTTGTTGCACAGTGTATTTAGGCAATCTGAACGTCATTAAGCTTTAATTAAAGCTTGATTAATTACATACACAGGACTTTTTACAAAAATACTTATTTGATAATAATTAGGTCTATTTTGGTTAACTTTGCCTTGAATGAATTGCTAACTAATATCTTTCACACGAAATAAGCTGCGAGCCACCGTATGTATATGGCATTCCTTATGTCCAGCGAAAAAACCGTGTGTGCCATGAATTTCTGAATAGGTTGTATTGATAGCCCTGTGTAGAACCAGAAAATTGCATTTTTAGTTTTACAATTTTTCGAAACCTAAATTGTTTGTTGAGTTGCCTTTATTAAATTTTTATCAAATTAAAACGGAATGCACCACAATCCCAAAAACTTAAATTTTTGGATATTTTTTTGTGGTTCGATTAAATTTTTTTGGGGGCAATTTTCAGAATTAATTCTGAAATTTTTTATGTTTTAAAAAAGTTTGTTTATCAGAAATCCAGCCATTTATTTATTTTTTATTTTTAAGATTTAGATCTTTGTCTATCTATTCACACCAAAAAATTCAAAAACGCGTTGTTAGATGTTTTCGAGAAAACTGCATTTTAAATATTGAATTTCATAATAATTTTGTAATTTGCTTTGTAATTTTATGTTTAAACATAGCGTATGAGTAACAACTATTTCCGAAAATGTTACTCATACGCTATGTTGAAACAAGAAAATACAAACAAATTCCAAATTTGTTATGAAATTCAGTATTCAAATGCGATTTTCTCGACAAAAAAAGACAAAACGCGTTTCTGTTTTTTTTTTCGTGTGGATAGACAAACATCTGAACTTAAAAAAAGAAAAAAAAAAGTGGCCAGATTTCTGATAAATTTCAGAAAGGGTTCTTTAAATTAAAAAAAAAAAAAAAAAAAATTTAATCGATAACAAAAATTTACACAAAATGTAAATTTATAATCAGATTATTATTAAGGGTCAAGGGAAGAAATTTTGAAATTAAAAGAAAAACTCTCGAAAACCGATTTTAAAAATTGTTTGATCGATTTTAAAAGTTGTTTGATATTCAAAAATCCTAAATTTTCAAAAATCCTCAACTTTGGTCGCCTTCTTCTTGGAATAAAAACTCCCCTGAAATACTGATGACTCCTCCTTTATAAAATTTCTGACAGCTTCATATAATTTTTTCAAATGTACCTAAGGACAATTCAGCAGTTGGTCTGCGGTTTTTTAAACGAATTGTTGGTGGCCACCGATACTGGTGGGCACTGCTTACCAACTGCTGACATGTAATTGGGGACATTTGAAAAAATTGTATGAAAATGTCACCAATTTCATAAAGGGAGAGTCAGTAGTATGCGATTTTATTTTGCCAACTGGGCTGACGCCAGGGAACAGACTATATACAGAATCAACAGTAGAGTCACAGACTAAATACAGACTCGACAGTAGAGTTTTATAAGAAAAAATGGGGAAAAACTAAGCGATTTTAGGAGAAAACACAGCGGTTTTTATTCCGTTTTACGCTAACATGGCAGCACTTTCTACGACTTAGGAGTGAGTGAAACAGCAAAAACCGATCTGGCATCCATTTTTCTTATGGCGCGTTATATCAGTTTTCTCTTTAAAACCTAATTCGTAGAATAATTTGAAAATATTAACCATATGGTTAAAGAATACTTTTTTGACACCTGTCACTTATGTCGAGTCTGTATTAGTCTGTGGTAGAGTTTTATAAGGAAAAATGGGGAAAAACTAAGCGATTTTAGAAGAACACAGAGCGGTTTTTAGTTAGTTTTAAGCTAATATGGCAATACTTCTACTACTAAGGAGTGAGTGAAACAATAAATACCGATCTGGCATCTTATTTTCTTATGGCGCGTTATATTAGTTTTCTCTTTTCAACCTAATTCGTGGAATAATTTGAAAAAAAAATTACTTGTTTTGACACCTGTCACTTATGTCGAGTCTGTATTAGTCTGTGGCCAGGGGTTAATTTAATCCGATTGACCTTAAATTTGCACCACATAAGTTTTAGGCCTAGTAGAACAAAAATTTGTTCGGACATTGAAAACCGGAAGAAAAACTTTTTTGTCATACAAAAAATGCCGCAAAATTCTGTTAATGCACTTTGAATCCTAGACGCACATTTAGGAGCCAAACAAATGTTTAGCTTTTTACAAAAAACAGTAGTATTCATTAAGTAACCACTCTAGGAGAAAATAAATCGTTCGTAGAAAGAAAATTCCATCGCTTACCCTCCTGCTACACCTGCCATAATTTTGTAGACATAAAGCAACAAACACACACAAACAATAGCAAATTTTAGTTTGTTGTTGTTGTTTTGTGAGTTTGTTGCTTTATGTTAACATAATTATGGAAGGTGTAGCCGGAGAGTTAGTTTGGTCAGGACATACATTTTTGTAAAAATTAAAAAAAATTAATTTTTTGGAGACTTTTTTATTTTATTTTTTAAAACCACTTCCAATCATGCGATTTTCCTGAAATTAATTGGAGATTATAGCTATTACAAGTACCTTTATTACCCATTTTATGATTTTTAATATTCCTCTTTGTAAGTAGAAAATACAGGCTATCAAAAAGTGTCAATTTTTGAAAAACTACACCATTTCTAATTGTATTTTAAAAATTTCCAAATGTATTTTAAAATTGTCCAAATGTAGTTTAAAATTGTCAAAATTAATTTAAAAATTGTCAAAATTTATTTTAAAACTGTCCAAATATATTTTAAAATTGTCCAAATGAATTTTTAAATTGTCCAAATGTATTTTAAAATTGTCCAAATATAGTTTAAAATTTTCCAAATGTATTTTAAAATTGTCCAAATCTATTTGAAAATTTTCCAAATCTATTTGAAAATTGTCCAAATCTATTTGAAAATTGTCCAAATGTAGTTTAAACATGTTCAGATGTATTTTAAAATTGTCCAAATGTAGTTTAAAATTTTCCAAATGTATTTTAAAATATTATACATAGAAAAAATAAAAATAAAAACTACACCATTTCTAATTGTATTTTAAAAATTTCCAAATGTATTTTAAAATTGTCCAAATTTATTTTAAAATTGTCCAAATACATTTTAAAATTGACTAAATGAATTTTAAAATTGTCCAAATGTATTTTAAAATTGTCCAAATATATTTTAAAATTGTCCAAATTTATTTTAAAATACATTTGGAAAATTTTAAACAACATTGGGACAATTTTAAAATTCATTTGGACAATTTTAAAATACATGTGGACAATTTTAAAAAATATTTGGAAATTTTTAAACACCATTTGGACAATTTAAAAATACATTTGGACGATTTTAAAATACATTTGGCCAATTTTAAAATGTATTTGGACAATTTTAAAATAAATTTGGACAATTTTAAAATACATTTGGAAATTTTTAAAATACAATTAGAAATGGTGTAGTTTTTATTTTTATTTTTTCTATGTAGAATATTTTAAAATACATTTGGAAAATTTTTAACTACATTTGGACAATTTTAAAATACATCTGAACATGTTTAAACTACATTTGGACAATTTTCAAATAGATTTGGACAATTTTCAAATAGATTTGGACAATTTTAAAATACATTTGGACAATTTTGAAAATACAACTGAACAATTTCAAAGTACATTTGGACAATTTTAAAATACATTTGGAAAATTTTAAACTACACTTGGACAATTTTAAAATACATTTGGACAATTTTAAAATACATTTAGACAATTTTGAAAATACAATTGGACAATTTTTAAATAAATTTGGACAATTTTAAAATACATTTGGACAATTTTAAACTACATTTGGACAATTTTAAAATACATTCGGACAATTTTGAAAATACATTTGGACAAATTTTAAAATACAATTGGACAATTTTAAAATACATTTGGACAATTTTGAAATACATTTGGAAAATTTTAAACTATATTTGGACAATTTTAAAATACATTTGGACAATTTGAAAATACATTTGGACAATTTTAAAAATACATTTGGAAATTTTTAAAATAAATTTGGAAAATTTTCAAATACATTTGAACAATTTTAAATTTAATTTAGACAATTTTAAAATATATTTGGACAATTTTAAAATATATTTGTAAAATTCTAAAATACATTTGGACAATTTTAAAATACATTTGTAAAATTTTAATATATATTGAAAACAATTTTAAAATACATTTGGAAAATTTTAAAATACGTTTGAAAATTTTTTAAAATGCAATTGGAAATGGTGTAGGAAAAAATCGTTTTGTTTTTGGATAGTAACTTTTGTGGGGAGCGAAAGGTAATGGAGATTATTTTTGTTCAATAAACAAGAAGTATCCCTTAATAATCCTGGAGTAGAAACTAGGGCAGCCAGTTGCAGCTGCGGCATGGAATGAGCTTTAAACTGAGGTATATCCCAGCAAAAAAAAATCGAAGTAGTTCAAAACGAAGTAGACTTGAACTACATAAAAAGTAGCAATTAGTGAATATTTTTTGTTGCAAAAAAAGTAGTTCAAAATAACATTCAAATATGTCAATAAGAAGGACAATAATATGGATTCCACTACTTTAGAACACTATAGTCGGAATGAGTTTTTTTTAATATTTTTCAAACGTAATGAAAAGAACATATTTATTTAAATTTATTTAATACAGTTTTAGTCTAAACTATAGTTTTATATATAATCAAAGGGCAAAAAGTTAATATTTGATAGGTTACAATTCCAGGAATTAAAACATTTTTTTATTTTTAATTTGTTTAATCTTAAATTTGGTGTAAACTGATTTTGTTTTTTACCTTTTAACTACAGTATAGTGGGTACACTCACTTTGTCATTCCCCATAAAGAGAACCGTCGCCTAAAATGCAAAACAAAGTGACAACACTTTTTTTAAAATCAAGTTATTGATTGTGATGCATTGTCCCCCTATAAAATTATCAAAATGTCATTTGCTAGTTGTGATACAATTCATTAACTTGAACCATTTCCAAAAATTCAGACATATCCGATGAAAATTGACGGACTTATGAACAAAATTAAAAAAAAAATGTTTCACAACGTTTTTCGCTGCTACTTTAAAAAAGCAAAATTTGTTGGATTGTTGGTGAAGATATATTATATTGATCAGTGATCGATTCTGAGAAGTTCTATGAACATCCCTCCGTCTGTCTGTATGTAACACGATGTAGTCCAAAATAAAACAGCTATCCACCTGACGTTTGGTACAAATATTTTTTATAGTCCTAGGTAGGTTAAAATCGGAACGGAGGGGAAAAGTTTCACCATGGAGAAGCGAACCAACCTCTAAAACGCAATTTTTTAGCGATCATTGTTTTTTTGTCAAGCAAATGAAACAATTTTATGTCGGATGAAGTATAAAGTCCTGAACTTGGACCAATTTTTTGAGGTACGAACACTTTCATTGATGCGACTGGTCCGCGACCTTACACGGTTAATTGCAATTGTTCTACTCATCACAAATCTGGTCTCCAAACTTTTCCATCACATCAAGTTTTTGGGAAAATTAAAAAAAATCGCCGTTTTGTTAATTTTTGCCAAATCATAGCAGATGAAGCAGATATGATAGCGACTTAAAAATAAGTCGAGGCTAAAGCTTAAACATTGCTCTTAAGGATTCTGAACTCTTTTGGTCAGTCGCATCAACCCCTAGAGCACCAATTATCTCTCAATGATGTCTTGTTCCCAAAAAACGATTTTTGTCGCTACAAATCATATGAAAAAAAACCTTATTCGAATGGAACGCCACCTTATAGTATAAGGCTTATAAACATGATTACAATTATTCTCCTGGTCAAAAATCCGGTCTCCATACTTTTTAAGGGTAATGCTCAAACATTGCTCTTAAAGACGTATAACTCAATTCATCAGTCGCTTCAACCTTTGGAGCATCAATCTTTTAATAAAGTGTTTTCCCCCAAAAACGTTTTTTTTGATATGACAGTATTGAAATACAATTGGTGCCCAAAAAGTTAGGGCGACTGACCAAATGAGTTCTGCATCTTAAAGAGGAAAGTTTTAGCTTAACTCAATACGGCGATTTTTTTGAACTTTGACCACAATTTTCTCAAAAACCAGATGTGATGGAAAAGTGCGGAGACCGGATTTTTGACCAGCAGAACTAATGTAATCAAGTGTATAAGGTTGCGTCCCAGTCGCATTTTCGATGTTTAGTAATGTTATTAGAACATTGGCATCGTCAGAATCGCTTACTAAATCTACTTCCTAATGAATTCTAAAAATACACCATTTAAGTAGTGCAAAAATGTTCTTAAATAGTGATCTTAAAGATGTAATTAAACTTTACTTACAAAAACTTAAACTATGACAACAGTATGAGTACTACTTTATATGTACTTAAAAAATGTAAAAAAACTACTTATTTTGAGCGACACCGCCTTGTTAAATTCACTAGAGTTTCAGCAAAGTTAGAACTACTTTAGCAGCAGTTGAACTACTTTTTATTAACATTTTAGTATGTTCTTTTTTTGCTGGGATTTAAGAAAAAAAAAACAATTATTTTTAAGTGATTGTTTTTAAAAATAATTTACTTTTAATAGTTTAATTACAAAATAATAAATACTTTATGGAGTCCTGGCCCAGATTTTCATGCCTTACACACTAAGGGACAATCTGGGCGATTTTAAATGTTCCCGAATATAGCGTAAAACTGGTGTTTTTAGCAGTATTCTAAATTGAATTTGTCATATAAAATATAATGTCAAATTCGAAAAATCTGCCAGGGTTACCAATATGATGTCATATGATATAAAAGTTTTGTAAATTGGTTTTTATTTACTGAATCTGAATTTGTTTCTTATTTTCATTAAAATATTCCTGCAAGATTTACTAATATTTTTTTTTTTCTTTTCTTTACAGTTTTTGAAATTATACATTTAAAAGTCTTATGAAAAAGCTTTAAGAGCATAAAACAAAAAATGCAATAAAAACTAAGGGAAGAAAGGATGAGTGAGCAGCAGCAACTTTAATAAACAATTCTTTCATCAAAACAACATTAAAAATTATTAAGTTGTTATTTAGTTTTTAGGCTTTAAATTTTACTGTTATATTTATTATTGGCTTTTAATGCAAAAAAAGGAAATGAAACAGAACTCGAACTATATTTAATACTTTCCCCCCTCTCCCCCTGAATATGGATTTATAATTAATATTTTTAATTGAAAAAAAGTTAAAATATTCTTAAAAACTAATTGAAACTCTTTTTTATATGATAGAAATTAAAAAGACAATAAATTGACTCCTATTGAAAATTTACTCCCTTAATTTTAAACATCTTTTTTAATAATATGTATTAATAACTGAATTTCATTGAATTTAATTATGCTGATGTCTGTAATTGTAATATGTATGTATGTTTACTAATATTAGGATATGTTGTGGTATTTACAAAATGTTACATTAACTTCTAATTTTCCGTTGTACTATTTCAAAATAAGATTAATAATAAGTGCGTTTGCTCTCATATTAGTTTATCATGTCAAAATCATGAAATCTTAACTTTGGTTTAAAATATATATTAAAAAACAAGAAAAAAAAAAAACTTATGCAAAACATAATACGAAAAGTGCAAATTTTTTTCTAAATGATTCTATATTAATAAAAATATTTTCCATATAAAAGGAAAAAAAAACTATTACTAAAAAAATTGTGGTTTTAAATTTCTAAGAGTAACACTAATAAAGAGATGAATCGGAAAATAATCGAAACCCTTGGATTTTAAATATAAGTTTTTTCGATTGATCTAAAAGGCAATATTACGTAGATGATTTAAAAAAACAGCATGTCAAAATTTCTTGTTTTGAGCTCCCCACACAGAAAAAATAAAAAAAATATTTGAGTAAATTTTTAATACTATTGAGTAAAAAATTACTAAATTTTGCACCAGTAAACGATTTATAGTATTGAGTAAATTTTTAATAAAAATTTATTAAATGTGTGAAAAAAAATTGAGTAAATTTTTAATTGACATAATTAAAAATTTACTCAAAATTTATGTATTTTTTTTATAAGTTTAAAAAAGTTTTAAATTGTTTTACAAAAAAAAAACAACAAAAAACGTGTTTTTTCAAACTTTACCAAAACTATTTCTATCTCAAAAACATAGCAAAATTTTATAAAGACGATTACAAACTTCATATACATACACAAAAAACTATAAACTAAACGAGAATACAAAAAACTATGATGGTTTAAAAAAATTAAAAAAAAAACTATTAAATTTTTAATAAATTATTTACTTAAATTGTTTTTAAAATTTTTGAGTAAATTTTTAATTGTGTCAATTAAAAAAATTACTCAATTTTTGTTTTTGAATTTAAACAAGTGATTACTCAAATTTGTTTCCTCCATATTTTTTTTCTGTGCAGCCTTATCGAAAATTTACCAATTTTTAACACAAATTTCAACTTTAACCCCTGGGAAAAAGTGCACGCCTCTGCAAAGAAAACATAGATTCTTTAATATGTAAGTAGCTTACAACATGAATAGCTAATAATATTATGAAAAATATTTAATTTTTATATCGCGCTTTTGAATATTGAATCTCATAACAATTTTGTAATTTGCTTATACAATTATCTTGTTTTTAACATAGCGTATGAGTAACATTTTCGAAAATATATGTTACTCATGAAACAATAAAATACAAGCATATTATAAAATTTTTTTAAAATTCAATAATCAATTGCGATTTTCTTGAAAAACTCATTTCTGATTATTTTTGTGTGGAAAGATAAACATCTTAACTTGAAAAATAAAAAAGCAACTTTTTTTAAAAATGGAAAAATTTAGTCGAAAGCACATAAAAAATATACCAAAATATAAATTTTTGGTATTGTGGTGCTTTCAGTTTTAATTTCATAAATATTTAATCAAGGTAATTCGACACAAATTTGAACTTTTTTTTCAATATTTAGCCACGAATCAAAATCCAAAATTTAAAGACCAAAAAACGCAATTTTCTTAGTTCCATATAGGGCTATCAATACAACCTATTCAGAAATTCACTTGTTTTTTTTTGCTGTAGACTTGGTGTGGAATGTCTCAAATACAGGGTGCGCCATATTTTGTGTCGGTACGTGAATATTAAAAGTGTTACAAAAAAAATCATCCAATTTCCATAAATAATATCGATGACCTATATTCAAAACCCTCTATCTTCCATTTTCACGAAAATGACTTTTTGATGGCAAAATATTCAGTAAAACGGCCCTCATCTATGGTGTAAAATTAAGAACAAAAATATTTTTTTTTTGCTATTTTTTTGGTTTTCTCTATCTCTTACACAATTAATTTTTCTAAATGCAAAACCTCTATCTTTTTTTTCAAATAATTAATTTATAAATATTTTTTTTTAATAATTTCATCATGCATTACATGCTTTCATACTAAATTTTGTATGCTGAACATGAATTTGTCAACAAAGTTCCTGAACCACGATTTTGGTCCACTGAATTTTTTTTTTGAAAAATCTTGTTTGACTTTTTTGAAAAATATGGCTCAAATTCGGATGTCTTGTGTACATTATGAAACAAAAATTTTAATCTTAAAAATTGCGATGTTGATCAGCACGAGTGAACCTAAATCGCGTTTTTAATTTTTTTTACTATTTTTTACATAACATACTCAACAGTCTGTCAACTTTTGCGATAAATTCGATAAAAAAATATTTTTTGTCTTGAAAATCAGCACCTGTGGATCAAAACCGCGCTTTCGGAATTTTTTATAAGCCCTTATCAATAATAAATCACGTTTAAAATTTACGGATGTCGTAAATGAAATTATAACATTTCATTTTTATTAAATTAAATATTTTTGTGAAGCAAAACCCTCTATCTTTCATAAAATCCCCAATAGTGCAAAATTTTAAAAACGAATTATATGTGAGATTCAGTAGTTGATTTAAAAAATATTGTAGAACATCGAATTTTAATTACTCTAACAATACGAGAAATAAACAGTTTTTTGGCTTTCCTGAAAAGTTTTTTTTTTTTTAGATAGAGGGTTTTTTAATATAGGCCCTCGATATGCACATTTTTATTTATTTTTTTTAATGCAACATTTTTTTTGAGTGTTAACAAAGGTGGACCTTATTTTGTTTATTTTCAAATTTTCCAACATCGGTTGCTGCAAAATGGAAGAAAAAAAAAATACGTCTGGCGATTAGAGTTTTTCTTTTCTTGGACTTTTTCATTTCCCGGGAAAGCGGGATTCATTTTGAGATTTCCCGGGATCCCGGGAATTCCCACAAAAACTAAAAACCCAAATTTTTTGTGAAAAAAATAAATAAAAACCTTATGATTGCGAATGCTCTATTTTTAATGTTTATTAACACCATTATAATCTTATTTAGTACCTTAAAAACAAACAAAAATAAGTTTCGAGAAAAAAGAAAAATTTTTGTTAAACAGTTTTTATAAAAAAATAACGGCCCAAATATGTCGAAGTCTTTTAAAAGTATTTTTAAGGGAATATGTTATTTCACATCGCTTTAATTGTTTTAATAATTAAAATTCATCATTTATTCTAATTCATCTAAGTTCATTTTTACAATTGGTTCTCAACGCTTTGCCTCTAAAACACAATGAAACTGATTCAGAGGAACTTCTCAATTATGTCTCTGAAACTGAATGTAACTGTTTTAGAGAAATAAAATTATAGGAAGATTTACCGCAAAAAATTATTAAAAAAATTTAAAAAAATTCTAAAAGAAAAAACCGTTAACTTCAGAGTCATTCCTTACACAGATTTTATATCAATTTATCGATTTTACAAGAATCATTCCCAGAGACATAAATATTTTCTATAGAAACAAATAATCACACGGCAAATTTCTCTAATGCATGTCTCAGAAAGAAAATTTTTCAGCTTCTAAAGAAAATATCAGGTTCTGATTATATCCTTTCGAAGATTAAGATATTGTGAAACTTTTTTTATTTTTTTATTTTTATTCTCAGATTTTATGTAATTTTTTAGTTATAAGGTCTCTCTTGAAATACTTTCAAAGCCCTCCTGGTCCCTGCGTACGTTTCTGCCATCAATTATCAAGAATTTTAATAAAATCTCTAAAAAATCACATACAAAATAATCAATAGGAGTCGAAAAATCAACAATTTCAAAGAAATGAAAATTCCCGGGAATTCCCGCTCTATTTCCCGGGATTTCGGGACAGAAAATTTACGGGAATTCCCGGGAAATCCCGTCCCGGGAATTCCCGTGAAAAACTCTACTGGCGATACATCATATTTTAGTGCGCTGAACACGAATATAAAAAAAAAATTTAAAATCGGTCGAACGGTTTTGGAGATATCGCTATTTGAAATAAAAAATGGCTGGTTTTTCCAAAAAAAAAAAATTTCTTTCCCTTGACACTTTAGTAGATCTTGAGACAAACTTTTACTTAAAATCAATTTTTACTAAAGCCGATCATTAGAACCCGTTTCGTCCATCAATCAAAATCGAAAAATTCGGAATTTTCATGGAAGCCACCATTTTTTTTTTACCAAAACATTTTTTTCTGCGGAAAGTATTTTCCATTTTTATTTTAAAAAAATCTTGTTTGGATTGTGGAAGTTAGCAATATATTCGGCAAGGCCGAATTTAACTTTTTTTACTTGTTTTATTTCCACTTTGCCTCAACCAATTAAAAAAATTGAAAATAAAAGAATTAGTTTAAACTAAAAAAAAAAAAAAATTTACAATCAAAAAAATATTTAAACTATTTTTTTTTACATAAATAACACAGCTCTACAAGAAAATGCGTATTGGATTCTGGTTAGTGATTTGGATAGAGTTTGCTGCGCTGATTCCAAATCCGGAGCCCAAATTTGTCTATCACGTCAGGATTTTGAGTAATTCGTGGTTATAGTGCCGAAAAAGGGAATTTTTGACCCATTTTAGAAGCTTATAAAATAATATCCTGGCAGGCGAATGACTTGTTATCAAGCTCATTCGAAAGTCTGTAATTTTCTCTTAAAGATAAGAGAAAATGTTCTAAAAATTTAATTTTCTAAAATGGTAAAAAAATCATTAGCAAAAAACCTTCAATTTTTTGGATATTTAGTTTATTAACACAGTGTTTTTTAAAAAATTTCCATACAAATTCATACGTAAATTTTAGATTTAAAGCACTTATGGCTAATAATTTGTTTACCATTTTAGAAAATTAAATTTCAAGAAGATTTGATCTTGTCTTAAGGAGAAAATTACACACTTTTGAATGAGTTTGATACCAAGTCATTTGCATGTCACGATCTTATTTTATAGGTGTTTAAAAATTGTCAAAATGAGCCATTTTTGACACTTTAACCGCGATTCATTAGGCATTGTGGATTGTGTCCATGTTTTTGGCGAAGTCCAATTAACATTTCTTATTAATTTAAAGTCGGTTAACAAATTTTTAAAACTTTTTAATTAAAATATTTTTCTTAGAAAAATTTAATATAATATGTATAAAATAAATGTTAGATATTACGAAAAAGTAAATCCCTTCACTCATCCAAAAATTTACACTTACAATCACAATCCTGAAACTTAAAACTAATTTGCATTTGTTCATATAATTGGATAATTTTCTCATCGGCACTATCATCTTCTGTATACAGTGTCATATTTAAGGCTTCATCAAATACTTCTTTAACACTTTGCAACTTGATGTTTGAACATTCCAAATAGTGGACATTTTGATAGTAGAGACAAACATTTACACCGTCACTATGGCTGACATAATTGTTGGTAAGTTTCGTCAGCAATTGTTCACGTAAATCACATTGTAGGCCAACAAGGAAAATTTTTGATTTCGGCTGAGCTTTTAAAATTTCCAATATCCAGTCATTGCGAGCCGCTGTAAGAGTTTTTCGATCGGTCACATTGAAACACACTAGAAATATATTGATAACTTTATGGTTTTCTTCTGTAATGTGCTCCTGGAGTTCTTCAATTGTAGAGATTTCTAAGACATCGATGAGATAACGACGGTCTTCCACCATATGATCGTGATAGACACAACCACAATTTAGTTTCCATAGATATGCTTCCAGCAGTGATGATTTACCCACTCCTTTATCACCCATCAATAAAAATTGTATTGTTTTCATGTTGATCTAATGAAGAATCTTTTGTAATTGATGATGATATTTGAAATCTTATTTACTTTTCTTGGTATTTTTTTTTGTTTTAAATAAGCCATTGTAATATCGTTGTAGGAACAAAAACAAGATAATATCATTTATAGAGATATTAATCATGATATTATTTTAAGAATCAAGAAGATTGCAAATAATTTAATTATTTTTATTCTAAAAATACAAATTTATATACAAACCGCTTTCATTTACAATAAATTCACTCGTTGTAGCGTGATCAGTCAAGGGCTATGATGGGAATCGAACCCACGAACCCTATACTACACTTTTTTAACACAAAATAATTATACTACTAACCATTTCCAAAAAACTTGATGCGACTGGGACCCCGAGTAAAAAATATTATATATGGGGCATTCCATGTCAAATCAGACATTTTGAAATTTTTTTTTTTTTTAATTTTCCCAATTTGTTTACAGATTTTAGTACCCTTTGGAAACTCCTTCGTGGTAAATTTTCAAATTTTTTTGATGACCAGTTCAAAAGATATCGAATTTTTAAAAATTGGTAGTTTGTCTCTTTACTCAAACTTCTTTTACTCATAACTTTTTCAATAATGGTCCAAATTGCAAATTTCTTTTTTTAAAAATTTTGTTTTTTTACGTACTTTTAAAAAAAATTTAAAAAATTCTTAAAAGCGCTCTAGTATGCGATTTTTAAGTTTTAAAATTTAAATCTCATTTTTGAAAATGTTTGTACTCTTCGACTTTTTTGTGTACAATTTCTATCTATTCTACAAATTTTTTGCCCAGTAGGATCATGGGATAACGATTACACCGCTCAACAGTCATTTTCCGGTTTGAATTCTGGTGATCAATTTTAGTAGACTTTGATCTCCTGATTCCAAATCTGTACTCCAAATTTTTCCATCACGTCCAGATTTTTAGTTATTCACGGTTAAAAATGCGAAAAATGACGGTTTTTGCATTATTTGAAAGCCTGCACAGCAGCCATTGAGTGGAATACAAATCTGGTATAAAGCGCAAAAGTATAATTTGTCTTTGGTCTCCAACATAGAAAACAATTTTTTTCTAATTATTGCGTTTGGTTGGGTTACAATTGCGTTTTAAAATGACTGTGTTAAAATTATAATTTTTGTAAAAAAGATAAGGTAGGTACCTTAGTTTTTTTTTGATATTTTTCAAAGAAAAACTAAAAAAAAGAATTATTTTACAAATTTAAGTTTCCTGTGTTATTTTTCGTATAAACCGGAAGATATCTTTAATGGGTTTAAAAGTCTATAAGAAAGAATGGGATTTTGTCTAAATTTTGAGCTCATCACACTAAAGATTGATCATCTGGTTTTTGTTTTAGAGCCTTTTAAAAATGGTGCTTTTTCTAATTTTTTTCACAGTGTTTTTTTTAAATACGCGTTTGGCCAATAATAGTGCAACAACTTGAAATTTTTTTGATCATATATTTGAGATCATAGTTCAGTTCTACTCTAACGCTTTATACCAGATTTTTATTCCACCCAGTGGCTGCTGTGCAGGCTTTCAAAAAAGGCAAAAATCGCGTTTTTTCGCATTTTCAACCGCGAATAATTAAAATTCTAGACGTGATGGAAAAATTTGGAGCACAGATTTGGAATCAGCGAGTCAAAATCTTTAAAAATTTTGTATCAAACTTCAAACCGGAGTCAAAAACCTTCGATTTGTTGAGCGGTGTTATTAATATTTTTTTTTAATTTTTTGAAAAAAATTTATTTTTATTTTCCAATCTTAAAATCATTTCTACTGCTCCAATTGTGCGTCATAGAGAGGTCACTTCCAAGACCACCCCCATTAATTTTTAGGTTAAAACATTTCTTCGGAACAAACAAATACCCTATCTCCAAATTCTAAGGGGGCTCCCACACAAAACGAAATTTTTTAAAATTTGCTCCAACCGATTAAACTACCTTAATAGTGCCCTTAGAGCAACAAAATGTATGACCGACCAACAATATTTTTTTAGTCCAAACATTTTCTCTAAACACACCTACCCTCTATCTTTAACTGTTAAGGCGGTTCCCATACAATTATTTTATTTTTTGTAAATTTGTTTTATTAAATCAGCTTCTACCGGTCCAATGGTGCGTCCAAAAGGGGTCATAGGTGAGACCGTTTTGTTTGGGAGCCCCCTTAGAAATTGGAGATAGGGTAATAGTTTGTTCAAAGAAATATTTAGACGTAAAAATTAGTGGGGGTCGGTCTAGGAAATTACCCCTCTATGACCATTGGAGCAGTAAAAATGATTTTAAGATTGGAAAATTACAATAAAATTTTTTCAAAAATTAAAAAAAAAAAAAATAGTAATAATCGTTATTCCATCATCCTACTGGGCAAACAATTTGTAGAATCGATAGAAGTTTTACACAAAAAAATTTCAAAAATTCCAAGAGTACAAACATTTTCAAAAATGAGATTTAAATTTTAAAACTTAAAAAGCGCTTTTAAGAACATTTTGTGATTTTTTTTTTATGTACGTAAAAAATAAAAATTTTGAAAAAAAAAATTTAAATTTGGACCATTATTAAAGAAGTTATGAGTAAAAGAAGTTTGAGAGAAGGAAAAACTACCAATTTTTTAAAAATTCGATATCTTTTGAACGGGTCATCAAAAAAATCGGAAAATTTACCACGAAGGAGGTTTCGAAGGGTACAAAAAATTGTAAACAAATTGGGAAAATCTAAAAAAATATTTTTTCAAAGTGTTCGATTTGACATGGAATGCCCCATATGTTTATTAGAGTGCCCCTTATTTTAAAAATGTTGAGACGGTACCCGCTCATTTTTTGTCCATTTGACTTAAAAATAACTCAGGAAAAATTTTACGCCCCTACCACCACGCCTTCCTAAGCGACGGGGCCTTAAAGAGATGGGCCTTAAACTTAAAAATCACTTTTCCACACAAACCAACAATTTTTTTTTTTATTTTTAATTTTTTTGTTATTAATTATTATATTACTTGGTTAGCTTATTCACAACAAAAAATTTGATTTTGGTGGGATAAGGTTTTCGATCTAAAAAAGCCGTTGGGGTCCTACGGTAAAAAAATTAAATTTTTTTTTTTTTTATTTTTGACAAGCAACGGTTTTAGTTGTTATATACAATTTAAACTTTTTTACTCGGAAAGTAGAAAAAATAAATTCGACTTGGCCGAATCTATGAATACACTCCACAATGCCCTTTTTAAGTAATAAAAATTTTCTAACGCGAAAAAATAACATTTTTGATTAGTTTTTATTTTGTGTAAAAAAACTTTTTTTTAAGTAATTATTGAAAAAAAAAATTTACTATTTTTTTTTTGAGTGTAAAAATTTTTTCGAGTGTTATATTTTCTAACGTGAAAAAATAAAATTTTTGATTAGAAATATTTTATATTGTGTAAAAAAACTTTTTTTTACCTAATTTTCGAAAAAAAAGTAATTTACTAAATTTTTTTGAGTGTAAATTTTTTTTTGAGTGTAAAATTTGTTTCGAGTGTATTTTGTTTTTAGTGTAAAAATATTTTTGAGTGACAAAAATACGTTGTAAAATATTTTTGTGACTTACCAATGTTTTTAAAACATGTTTAACGGGATTTTAACACGTGAATTTAAGGTGGAGCTAATCTGAAATTCACGGTTTTGCTAATAACTTTTGAACCACTGGACCGACTTGGCTGAAATTCTATACGAACCAGCCCAGAGGAGCGAAAAATATATATGCTAAGCTTCAGTATCCTCATAAATGCCTTTCGAAAGTTAGCGTGTTTTTTGTCTCTTAAATTCACGAAAAACCCTTGCCGAAATTCCGTCTTTTGCTCATAACTTTTGAACCACTGGACCGATTTCGATGGATTGTGATACCAACCTGACCAGATCGTGATACCAACCTGACCAGCTAAATGCCAAACATATATGCCAAACTTCAGGAGCCTCCGTGAAATCTTTCAAAAGTTAGCGTGATTTTAACAGACAGACAGACAGACCGACGGACATCGCTAGAACGTCTTAGAATCAATCGAGGATCATGAATATATATACTTTATGGGGTCCTAGACCAATATTTCGAGGTGTTACAAACGGAATGACAAACTTATATATACCCTTTATCACTAAGAGTGGAGGGTATAAAAAAAAGGAATCTGTGAAGCCATAATTAGTTTAGAAGTGTAGTAGTGAAGTAGTGAGGTAGAGCCTTATGTGAAGAAAGAAGAGTGTATATAATTTTAAAATTTGTGTGCTCTTCATACGCATTGAATTTTTCCATAAGACTAAAAAGTAGAGAGACGTAAACAAAATCTGTTGAGAATAGAATTTCTCTACCTCGCTCTACTTTTTATGCTTATGTCAAAATTCAATGTGTATGAAGAACACACAAATTTAAAAAATTTCTATACTCTTTTTTCTTATTGAAAATCACATAAGGCTCTACCTCACTACTTCACTACTACACTTCTAAACTAACTATAGCTTTATTTGAGTTATCGAAAGCTCACTGTATATAAATAAAATAAATAAAGCTTTTATAAATGCTTGAAAAAGCTTTTATATACTAAAGAATGGTTTGTGCCTCAACTAAACAAAAAGCTTTTACTTACTCTCAACTGAAAAAGTTTATACCCTACACTTGTGGTACAGAGCAGAATGAGTTTGTGCTGATGTTTGTAACTACCCGAAATATTGGCCATATATCCATCTTTAAGTATACCGATCGACACAGAATCACTTTTTCAGTCGAATCATCCATATGTAGCTCTTCTACATTTTCATAAAGAAAATAATATCCAGAATCTAACCCCTAGTTCTGTAACATGAACGTCATTCGTACACGACTAATTTGCATGTAATTTGTTATTGTAACAAAATACATGCAAATACGTCGCAAACGAATGACGTTCGTGTTACAGAAACTGAGTGTAAGACTTTTTCTACACCATTTTAAGTTGATATTGAGAAAATACAAATTGATATTGAGAATTAAAAATTAATATTGAGAAAAAGCAAATTGATATTTAGAAAAACAAATTAATATTGAGAAAATACAAATTGAAATTGAGAAACAAAAATTGATATTGAGAATTCACAAATTGATATTAACAAATGAAAATTGATATTGAGAAACAAAAATTGATATTGAGAAAATACAAATTGATATTGAGAAATGAAATTTCTAATTGAGAAAATACAAATTGATATTGGGAAAAGACAAGTTGATATTGAGAAAACAAAATTGATATTTGGAAAAGACAAATTGATATTGAGAAATAAAAAATTGAAATAAAGAAAATACAAATTGATATTGAGAAAAGAAAAACTGATATTGGGATAATACAAATTTATATTGAGAAATTAAAAAATAATATTGAGAAAATACAAATTGATATTGAGAAAAAAAATTGAACTTGATACTGCCGTTTTGATCATTTTAAATTTTTTACTTACAAAATGGATTAACCTTTACTCAATATCAATTTGTATTTTCTCAATATCAATTTGGGAATTCTCAATATCAACTTTGTTTTTCCCAATATCAATTTTGTATTCTCAATATCAATTTATTATTTCACAATATCAATTTGTATTTTCTCAACATAAATTTTCCTTTCTCAATATCAAATTGGAATTTCTCAATAACAATTTGTGTTTCTCAATATCAATTTTCATTTCTTAATATCAATTTGTGTATTCTCAATATCAATTTTCTTTTATCAATATCAATTTATTTTTTCTCAATATCAACTTGCAATTCTCAATATCAATTTATTATTTCTCAATATGAATTTGGAATTTCTCAATTTCAATTTAAAATGGTGTAGAACAAAACATTTCATGCTGGGCTCCCCATACAAACTGATGCACACGTCCATGATAAAATAAAACATTGAATTCTATAGTAATTAGTAGTAAATATTTTTGTATAGAAAATACATTCAAATTCCTTAGACCCTTAACTCAAGATCCTTTTTAGGAATAGACCATAACATTTTAATGAAAACAAAACAACCACAAAAAACATTTTAATTATGATTTTTTTTATAGAAAAAAATGCATTAAAAATAATCATCTTAATTAAAACATGCATAATGAATTTAATTAAAATACACTTAGCGAAAAAAAAACATTGACTTAATTTGAGCAAAATTGTTTTTTATTATTATAATTTTTTTTTTTCATCACAATATTTCTCAGTGAGTTCGTTATATAGAGAAAAATGAAATAAATAAATAAATATAAAGAATGTATATGACTACTTTAACTTAAATACTGTCACTTATGCGCCACGCATTTTTAAGCAATTTTTTTTTTCTTAATATTAAACATTTTAAACCATAACACACATTTAGCAACGATCGGCACCAGCTCCAGTACTACTCCACCACCACCATCATTTTAGTCTCAATCAAGCATAAATATGAGTATGATGAGTATGAGTTTGAATTTATGTGGTGAATACCCAGCAAAAAAAGTGTTCCAGTTCATAGTGCTATAACTTCGAAAATTCGGTTTGAACATTGAAGGATCTATTTGATTATTATTCAAAATTATAAAATTTATTTTCAAATCAAGTCAAAACGCGCTCACCTCACTGGCGAGCTTTTGATTAAGAGAAGGACCGATTTGTCGTATAGTCTAACACATCCATCCATCTGCCCTACTCTAAATAGTCTATTGCACTCTTACTTGTTTGAATAACATCTGAATAAGGTGAAGTTCACCCGATGCTGCTTCCAATCTTTCTTAAGAAATGGAGTATATTGTTTTATTTGGTTTTGTCGTGCAAGTCAGAACATAACCATTGAAGAGAACCGGTCCTGTGACTGGTTCTGAACTGGTCTAAAGTAACAAGGACCGGTCCCAGACTGGAACTTTTCCTTATAAGCGACCCATCAGTTTTACATGGCTATGTCCTAGGACGGGGTTAATTGATACCTAGTGACATGTCATCTAAGGGAACATGTCACTAAACTAGCACTAATGGGTATGTCACTGAACTAAGCCACTTAAGTTCACTCGTCACGAGCTCAGTACTTTCTGATTAATTTACCCATTTCCCTAAAACATATGAACCTATGTACCAGTTTGGAAACCAGATGAACCAGACCAATTGGTTCATCTTTACTCACAGAGTGCGAATTTTTCAGGAGGTTTTTTAAATCTTTGTTTTATTGCGTTACTTCCATTGTAGTTTTAAAGAACCCCTGTTAGAATTGCTATGCATAATTTTTGCTGGGAATCTCTATAACCATAACTATCAATCGAATTGCCGTAATGTCAGGCATGTGGAACGAAAGATGCCCACAACAATATTCCATACCTCTTTCCAACAAAACCAACATGCAACAAATACTACAATGCATTGCACGTTCAACAATAAATAATAAAATTAATGCATATATTTCATCATAAAGAAGTTTGGTTGTTTTTAATGTTTGCTGTTTTTTTTTGCAGTGACAATCGAAAAAAATATAAAAATTAAAGAGTCTTCTTATATCAGACTTATGAAAACATTTGTTGATGATTCTTGATATGATTTTTTCTAGATTTGAAAAAAAAAAAAATATTTTCAAGTTCACTTTGCAATAATTTTTATTGACTGTCTTGTTTAGCTGCTCTAAATGGTTTTGGTGGGTAAACTAAATTATTTAAACGGTTTGTTCAAGGAAAAGGGTTATTTTTTTGCAGGACAAGGTCTGGAATACAAAACCATGAGCAATTTAATTATGTTAGAAATGTTCATCCATATGACACGGAAAGCTTTTGGGGCAAACGTGATTGTGATAACCACATTGGCATAATCCCAAAGTGCTCTCAACACTGGGAAAATATAATGCGTCAGCTAGCACCCCCACATGTAACAACTGTCACACATGAGTACCAAATCAAAATCATGCATTATAACATGATTCCCCCTTGGTAAGGAGCGGAGCCTATCTTAACTCCTACCGATATTTTGGTCGCGGCAACCGGTTGAGATACGCAACTCTACTTTGAGCAAACGGTTCTCCCCGTGGTTTGGTTCTAAACCACAGCCACCACGAATGCTCCCCGAAGAGCCACACCATGGCCAGTAAGAAAACAAGTTCAACGGACTCATAAATCCCGTGGTACCATAATACAGCTTCCGGTCGAGCTTCGTAATATAAATATTACTACTAGTTGAACCCCAAGCAGTTCAGGACTCGTAACCTTGGCAGCTATGCCAACACCATGCAATTACCGCACACAAAGAGTGACTGTCCAGAGGGAAACTCCTTTATTTACTTCTAACCTCCTCCTATTAAACACAAATGGCGAATTCACCTAACCGCCCAAACGTTCGCAGGTCCTCTACAACTTTAAGGAAATCCCAGCTGTAGCTGGAATTGTTAATAAACAAGGCATCTCCGATGGAAAAATGCATTTAGAGAACCATGTCCCATTATTATGAAGCACAGGCCAAAGTAAATATCTGGCCGCTTCAGTACGAAAGTTAGATCACGCATGACTTCAAACGTAACCTGGACATTGTCAGCGTTCGTTTACCTCGTTCGTCACCTAAAAACAACCCACAAGAGTGTTTTGATTCGCCTTATCTCCCCATCTAACAAGTCATTCGCATAAAGCCCAGCATGCCGTAGAAGTGGTAGTCCCTTCTTGACTTTGAAAGCAACAGCATGCCGTAACACCTCCAAATCAAGGGGCGCTACACCAAACAACACCTGTAGACCGTCCGTAGGCACCGTAATACACACTGGCATACATACCAGCAACCTTTGACACATCAATAACTTGCACCTGCTAGCAACAGACACAACCGTCTTATACCATACAAAACCTCATCGTACACAGTACGGACAGCACGCCTACTAAGGCCTTAAACATTTTTAAAGATGCGCCTGACTTTATCAACAACTAAATGAACTAATAGTTCATCCTCTCCCTCATCACTATTCACAGATAATTCTAATCTTTAGTTGCATATCTGAGACTAACTCCAACAGACCGAATAAGTGTAGGACGACCATGCGACAATTTTTCCTTGAGCAGCATTGTCTCCATATCCAAAGTTACACCTACACTCACTTGCATCTCCCATGAAGACTAACCTTGTGAGAACGACCGAGGTTTTATATAAATAGACCGCATATGGACTCTTTAGGCAACAACGAACAACGTCCACTGGCTCCTTCCTGTCACTGATATAACTTTACCAATAGAGCAGCTCCCGACAACCTACACTAAAAAAAAAAACTGTAATGTTAGCAAAAAAAGCTTGTAAACCTACAAGAAAATTTGCTGATTTTGAACCCACAATTTTTTTGCTAAAGTTAGCAAAAATGTTTTGCCAATAATTAGTTATTAATTTTTTTTTTTAACTTAGTTCATACACATCTGAGGACACCATTGGGTTCGGACCCGATAGGTCCAGACCCCGATGGGCCTAGACCTAGTTGGGTTCCTTAAAAATCGTCATAGTTTTTGATCCAAAATTTGTGTCCGTTTCGCTCTACCTTGCATAGTTTTTGAGATACGTGATTATAGGGGACCACTGGGGTCTTGAGAATTAAAAAACTCCATAACTTCAAAAATATTACTCGCAGAGCTTTTGACTATTTTGCGGTCTTGTTCTACGTGTTGAGAGCTACAAAAATGCTTTTGGACTTTTTGTTGTGTCGGCAATATTTACCGAGATATGAATATTTTAAAATTTTCGGAAATGCTAACTTTTTTGGATCCAAAGTTAGGGCCCATTAGGGTTCACTCATGTGAAGAGGACCGGCGATACCGAGAACCAAAAATGGCCTCCATTTTGCTCTATCTTGCTTAGTTTCCGAGATAACGTCATTTTAAGTTTTCTGAAAATAAAAAAAAATTTACCATTTATTTTGCTAATATTAGCAAAAAAGCTTGTAAAAATTTAGTCAACTCAATTTTAAATCTAGCAAAAAAAAATTAGTTCAAATTTTGTTTAAAATTGCTAATGCGCTAAATGAAGTTTACAAGATATTTTGCTAACATGCTAATCTCAACTAAAAATTTGCTAAAAGTTAGCTAACCAGCATTAGCAAAAAAAATAGTAAATCTACTAATGTATTATTTTGAGTGTACCACAGATAGCCGTCTGATGACACCATCCCATAACAGGTAGTCAAACGTACCCTTAAAATTAACAAATTTGCCAAGAACATATCTGACCATCGATTCTCCTTTGCTTCGTCTGGCATGTAGCTATGCGACCTCAAAAATATACCTTCCCTTAAACCAAACTAAAACTCCGAAGTCCCTTCATTGGCACTATTCCTTAGCAGAAACACCATAATTCTTTCCAACACCTTTCCAAGTACAGGAAGAAGACTGATGCCTCGATAAGAGTGAGGATTACTCCTCACCCTATCAGGAGAATTTAGCAGAACTACAACTCGGGCACTTCACTCAAACACCTCCAAAGATTAACAACAGGCATTCTAGTATAACCTTCTAGATGCTTCTACACATCTCTCTAGTCATAACATCAATACCTGGTGATTCCTTGCTACTGACGCGACAAATACTGTCCGAGATTTCCGACCTTTTTAAGATTGGGGGAGCAGCTTTTTTTCCACTACACTCAAAAAAATACGTTAGTAGATTTAATAATTTTTTTTTGCTAATGCTAGTTCGCTAACTTTTAGCAAATTTTTAGTTGAGATTAGCATGTTAGCAAAAAATTCTTGTAAACTTCATTTAGCACATTAGCAATTTTAAACAAACTTGGAACTAATTTCTTTTGCTAAGATTTGAAATTGAGTTGACAACATTTTTACAAGATTTTTTGCTAATATTAGCAAAATAAATGGTAAATTTTTTTTTATTTTCAAAAAACTTAAAATGGCGCTATCTCGGAAACTAAGCCAGATAGAGCAAAATGGAGGCCATTGTTGGTTCTCGAGCTCTCAATAGTATCGCCGGCCCTCTTCACATGTGTGGACCCTAACGGGCCCTAACTTTGGATCCAAAAAAGTTAGCATTCCCGAAAATTTTAAAATGCTCATGTCTCGGTAAATATTGCCGACACAACAAAAAGTCCAAAACCATTTTTGTAGCTCTCAGCACGTAGAACAAAAGCTCTCCGAGTAATATTTCTGAAGTTATCGAGTTTTTTAATTCTCAAGACCCCAGTGGTCCCCTATAATCACGTATCTCAAAAACTAAGCAAGGTAGAGCGAAACGGACACAAATTTTGGATCAAAAACTATGACGATTTTTAAGGAACCCAACTAGGTCTAGGCCCATCGGGGTCTGGACCTATCGGGTCCGAAACCAATGGGGTCCTCAGATGTGTATGAACTAAGTCAAAAAAAATAGTTAACTAATTATTGGCAAAACATTTTTGCTAACTTTAGCAAAAAAATTGTGGGTTCAAAATCAGCAAATTTTCTTGTAGGTTTACAAGCTTTTTTGCTAACATTACAGTTTTTTTTTTTTTGAGTGTATGTGGCTTCACTGACTCTTCACTGTGGAGAAGAGCTTACTAACTCCGCCCTGGCAAAGAAGTCCCAGTATTAATCGAGTTAATCAACAACCAATTGTTTCCTTAGAAACGACAAGAAATTAAATAATATATCAGGAGCCCTACGTTGGGTGCCAAAATACAAAATGGGATGTTTTGTTTTTCAACGCCTTATGTATGGAACAACATTTTTTCTAAATAGTGATAGTAAATATCACTTTGAACGTGGGGGAGTGGGTTCGATTCCCGCTAGAACCCTTGGTTTTTTTTCGATACAACGAGACGAAGGTCATTGTTACCAGTTCTCGGTTAGGTTGAATTTATTAAAAATGAGTTGTAAATAAATAGAAAAGAATAAATAAAAATAATTGATCATGTGATCAAAACTATTATTATATTAGCGCCCCTTCGACAGAAAATTAGCTTTCTCTGGATTACGTTATGCAAAACACAGGATAAGAACTACAACCAGATAAAAGAGTATCCAGAAAAAATCTAGAATTAAGAAGATAAGTCACTTATCTGAAATGAATACCGTTTACATTCTGACGATGCTCTAATGACGTAAATAGGGTAGTAAAAAATATATGCAAATCAACCATTTACATCACAGTCCCAAAATCAAAGGACTACCCACGGATAGGATCATATAAAATAGCAAATATTATAATGAGACATCTTGTTTTCGCGAATATTAATTCTACAATTATCCTGATTATAATCAGGATAAACAGGGTTAGGAAAAATAAATGCAAATCGACCATTTCTTAGTTTTCATTGCAATTTTTCTATTTTGACAAAGACTGAACTGGTTTAAAATTAAAGATATTTTAAAAAAATATCTAAAGGTTTGAATTGGGTGTTAACGCTTGGCGTCAAAACACAAAGACACTGACGTCCATTGTGAAAATTATTGGGTTGCCATACCCTTCCGGTAAAGCATTATGAGTTTCTAATGAAACTCCTAAGGCAGGTCACTATGCAGCTTAGATGCCAATGAAGTTATGCTTCTATCCATAAAGTACCGGGCAGTGACAGATAAAGCTTTGATAGTTTCCAACTCCTCCTCATCTATACAGACCGGAAGAAGTTATGAAACGCCACTTTAGGCTTGTTTCTTAATATGGTTCTCCGATATGGTTTTCCCCATGGGAAAATTATGAAAGAAAAACTCATATATTTTTCTGGGGGCATGTCACAGACTCAATTCCATTTGGAAGTAACATTAGGTAGTTTACTCGAAAAACGCAAAACGAATATTTTTTTTGTAATGAAATCACTTTTAAAAATCAAAGAAGAATTGAGTTGTATGAAAGTGGTTTCAAACTGATTTTTTTTTTCTTTTACGTTTTTAGAGGAAAATTTTGAATACACTTCCGAACGGAACAGACTCTGTGATAGTCCCCTTTTTCTCCCTTTAACCTCTTAAACATGGGTTTGACCCGTGATTTTTGACAATCTTATTCATTGAATTCCCTTAACAATTGAGATTAGGGAATATAGAATATCTTTGTGTATCAAACAGTGAAGTGCATTTAAAATTCGTCTTAACAAAATATGTCATTCGTACCTGCTTTATTTTTTTTTTTTAATTTAACTTAACAATACAAAAACTATAATCGAAGTTAACTTCATATTTAAGAAAAATCATATTTAAACAAAAAAAAAAAAAACGAAAAGCCGCCTTTTTAAATATGTTGTGTAGTTTCATTGGAGTTTTTTTTCGTCATCTTTTGTTGTTCCATTTATTTGTGATTAATGCATAAATTTCAACATCCTTGAGAACTGTATGATTTTTATTGGCTGGTCTGGTCTTGGAAGCAGCAGTAGCATCAGCCAACAGATTCTTCAGGCATTTGGGTTTGTTTTTCTTTTTATTCAAAAACTCATCATATTTGTATCGTTTCTCTCCTTTGCAAACATACACGTACACAGAAACAAACATATGTCAACTGTCTTGCTAAACACATGTAGACATAAATGTCAGATGTCGCTTCTGACTCTTCGTTTTTCTTCTTCTTTATCACAATCATCATCGTCATCTATCTCCAAATAGACCATAATCATATAGTACTACTACTCCAGGTTTATTAACCAGCCGTAGCAGTCAAGTAATGTCAGACAGACGGACGGACAGACAGACATAATATGCAGTCCATCATTTAGTCATAATTGTAAAGCATCATCATAATCATCTTCCTACTCATCATCGTCATCATAAGCAGTCTCATCATTTTTGTTTTACTTCTTTTTTTATAGTATTTTTTTAGCAGTTTTTTTTCATGATAAGTTCTGTTTGATCATGACCATTTATTTAATCGATTATCATTTTTAATAAATCGCAAAAATATTGTTTTTTTTTTTACTTGATACTTCTGCTATTTGTGATGCTACTGTGATGCTTTTTAGCTACTAGCACAGTGGGACTTTTGAAAGTGGAAGTGTTAAATTAGAATTCGCCAAATTTTTTATACATTTTAAAATGAAAAAAGAAAACTTCAGGGGATTTTTTGGCGGGGTCGGTAGGAGATTTTGGGGTTCCTTGGAAATACCTTCCCCCTTAGAAATATTTGTCGGAAGTCTTACTGAGGCCTAGATTTCAAGTCGCTCAGAGTACACCTCCGAACCTGTACCCCTCTTCATATATGAATAATGCGTCAGTAAAAAAGAAGAATGCGTTGTTTGTCATGACAGATTTTGCTGCCAAGTTTTACCTGGTCGATACTTGGATTTTGATATTTCTTTCCGTTCTTAGCTGTAAGTGAGAAAAGGGTGTTATTGTCTTTTTTGTAATAAAATTATAATACTTCCCTTTCTATGCCATTTATACAATAGTCAGGGTCGTCTTAAGATATGGCTTGCCCCCTGGGCACTCAAGAATTTGGGGGACCGCTGGAAAGTAAAAAGTCGCATGACAAAGAAAACATACTTTTGGTACAAATAAAATTCATGTTATTACCATTTTTAAGAAAAATAAACTAAAAAAAATATTTTGAGTAGGGATATTATAGCTCGAGGTAATTTTTCTTGTCTTTATAAAACCATGAATTTGGGTACAACAATTAGGGTTCAATAAGACATTTTCTATATCAAAATCTGAGACTTTTCCTAAACGAAAAATGTTTTATAATGAGACCTTTTCTATTTCAGAATCTGAGACTTTTCCAAAACGAAAAATGTTTCAGAATTTAAGACGTTTTCTATTCGAAAAATGTCTCAGAAACAGAAATTTTTTCTATACGAAAAATGTTTCAGATCTGCGAATATTTCTTTACGAAAAATGTCGCAAAATCTGAAAATATTTTTATACTAAAAATATTGCAGTATTAGCACGAAAATTGTCTCAGAATCTGAGACTTCTTCAATATGAAAACTGTCTCAGAATCCGAGACTTACGAAAAATGTCTTTGAATATGAGATCGGAAAATGTCTCAGAATCTAAGACTTTCTATACGAAAAATGTCTCAGTAACAGACACTTTTTCTGTACGAAACATGTCTCAGAATCTGAGACTTTTTCTATACGATAAATGGCTCGGAATCTGAGATTTCTTCTATACGAAAAATGTCTCAGAATCAGAGACATTCTCAGAATCAGAGACATTCTTCGTATAGAAAATGTCTCAGATTTTGAGACATGTTTCGTATTGAAAAACTCTCAGATTCTGACACATGTTTCGTATAGAAAAAGTGTCAGTTGCTGAGACATTTTTCGTATAGAAAGTCTCAGATTTTAATTTTTCTATTGACTGTTGCATTGTGACTTATTTCGCTTTTGACAAAAATTTAATCCATACTAAAAATGGAGAATTTTTCATATATTATTTTCGGGCAATTTTTCGTAATGAAAAATCACCCAATTTTTTAATTTCGAAATTTTGCCCAAAAACTATGAAAATGTGCCCAAAAATTTTAAATGAAAAATTTTTGGGCGAAATTTCATTTTCTTTTTTGGCGATTTTGCCTACAGCCTCAGAGACACGTGTCCAGTGTGCCCTAATGGTTAAAACGGTACTGACAATAGTCAGGATTTTTAATTTTAGTTTTTCCTCATAATGACTGAAAGGTTTTGGCTAAATTTCTACAACAAACGTAGATTGAGAGCTTATTTCGTTTACGAATATGTTCACTTTCGATTTCATCAGCCGGATGTTTTTCCGGGGACCACGAACACTATCCCCATAATAGAAATGGGGACTATGATCGAATGGATCACGGTCATTATCCCCAAATAATTTGTGGGGACTATGACCACTTCCAAAACGGTCATAATCCTGTTTTGGGACTATGACCGAAACTATTTCGGTCATAACCCACATTAATTTTATGTGGACTAAGTCTTAAAAATTTCGGTCACAACCCCTTTATTCTGCGGAGAAGGCGGTTTTAATGGAGTAAGTAGTCCCTAAGCCCGGCCGAATGCCGTCTATGCTTAATATCTCTGAAAGGTGACGTCACATAATCCTCACGGACATAATGCCCATAAATATAGTGTCATAGTCCCCATTACAGGAATTATGTCCACTATAATATTTGGTCATAATCCCAAAAATTATATTTTTTTTGTCTAAAAGTTTTTCTGGGCGTACGGACATAGCTCCCAAGTTCATATCGCCCAAACCTTTATAACAAATCATAGAACTCGTAATTTCGACGTTTCGCCCAAAAAAAGTATTTTGGATTTTTTGATAATTTTGTTTTGGGAGAAATAACATTTTTAGACCTATCGTTTTGGGCTATATGTCGCAGCTTGAGCGATATGACATTTACGGGTTTGGGCGATAAGACCTTGGGCGCTATGTCCGTACGCCGTTTTTCTGCGTAGCCGGCCTCCGGCAGCGCTTAGGGATTACAAACTCCATGAATTAACCCATTGGTTTGTACTTAGTCCTTATAATATGAATGGGGGTTATGAACGAAACAAATTTTGATCGTAGTCCCAACAGGGAACGGACATAATCCCCATTGGGATTATGACCATTTTGGAAAAGGTCATAGTCCCCACAACTAATTTGGGGATTATGATCTAATATGGGGATTATTTGGTCATAATCGCCATTTCCGTTACGGAGATAATGCATGTGGGGATTATATCCTGTCACCTCTTTGACGACAAAAAGAAATCAAATAATGTTTGATATAGTATACATAATCCCTATAATGGGGATGATGACTATTTGTTACGCGGTCATTATCTCTATAAGTTAGGGAATTATGTAAATTTTTTTTGGGACTATGTCCAATTTTTCCGGTCATAGTCCCCACCACCGTTAATAGGTATTATGATCGAATTCGGTCATAATCTCCTTTCCGGAAATGGGGATTATGTTCGTCATGTCCAATATTTGTCATGTCCAAAGTTTTCACCTTTTGTGAAAGCCAGGTAGGCAGGGATGCTGATCCACAGGATTTTGAAATACCGTGGTTCTTTCACATTCATCTATTTTTATTTCTCAACGAGGTCTTGTAATGTTCATTCGGAAGGATCGGTTGTTGTTATCTAGAGTTCAACTCCATCTCGGTTAAATTCCAGTTAACATTGCACATTCTCCGCTACGGGTTTCTCTATGGAAGCCCAAATATGGAAATGGAGGGGTCTTATGATGCCTTAGACACCGTTTCCGACTCTATCAGCAGATGCTCAAGATTTGCCCGGGCAGTGAAATGGTTGTTGTTTGTGATTTTTATGTCTACAATTTCTCCTGGCTTTGTCATTCTAGCCACTCGTTTCCTGAGGTAAATACGCTGTGTTTTTCGCTGCATACAACTACCTAGTAAATGTTCCAACATATATTCTGTTTTTTGAAGGAAAGTTTCATAATGTGCTCGACCTTTGCTCCTTTGCGCACCTTAACAAGAGCGAAGTTGAGTTTCTTGCACATCTCGGCAACTCAGATCCATTCGTATTTGGCAATTTACAGTGTTTCACAGACGGCGCGAAATTTCGAAATTTCGCCAGTATCAAAACTAAATATTATGAAAGGAGACGTAGGCTGTGCATTTTTGTCGTTGTCAAATTATAAATTATTTTTAGCGAAATTAAAAACCTTAAAAAATTATTGAAAAATATGAAATTCGAAGACTCCAATTGAATTAAGTAAAATATCAATTAAAATTCGTAAAAGATAATTTTTGTTTTTATTCTTAGGTCCCACTGTGCAGCTTCTCCTTAAAATGTTGTCATTTGTTGCTTGTTAACTGAATCTTCGTTGCTTATTTTGTTTTTGTTAGAGTTAAGTTTTTTTGATTTAGTAGAAGTTTCAGTTTTTAGACGCAGAGGCTCTTATAATTTTCAATATGGACATATACGCATGTTTTAATGACATTTCATTTGACATTTATGACTTGTGTGTACGTTTGTGTGTTTAGGAGAGATATTGTTGCATGTCAGGATTGATTTCTTTCTTCTTATTATATGTTTTTTTTTTTCTACTTAACTATTTATTTTCAATTTTATAGATATTTTCTGTTCTATTTTAATTGTTTATCATTATACAAAACACTAAGAGAAATTTTGTGATAATATTTAGTTGAAAATGTTGTTTAAGTAGTAAAACATATTTGTTTTATAGATACGGGGGGTGAGCCCCGTAGGGTAGTTGGTAGCGTGCTAGCCTTTCAACGTGGGGTTCGTGGGTTCGATTACCACCAGAGCCCTTGGTTTTTTTCGCTACAACGAGACGACGAACATTGTTACCAGTTCTTGGTTAGGTTGAATTTATTAAAATAATTGATCATACTGATCATATACATATTTGTTTAAATACTTTAAGATGAGAATTCTGGAGCGAAGCGCTTGATCAGAAATGTTCTGGGAGCAGGATCCCAACTCTTTGGATTGATATAGCGACGGATAAAATATGACGGACAAGGGAATAGGTATGTAAATCGCAATTTTCAACGTTCTTTACCTGTGTGGATAGAATAGGTTAGGTTGGATGGGTGTCTTGTATTTTGTGGAGTTCAATAGTAAGTAAAGGGATACTTCTTAAACAACCTCGATTCCTTGAAATATCAACGAGACATCGTTTAGTCATTCCTGGTCATCGAAAAATCTTCGCTTCAAATGTTTAAGTCGACGATCCTTCAGTCCCGAACTTTCACAACTTATACCTTTTCCACTTAATAATTCCTATCAGAGATTCCCGTAATCGGGAAAATTCCTAGCGCATGTGACTCCAAAATGTTTATGGTGCAAGGATGTAGTTCGGTTTAAGCGAGACCCTTTTGCCCACGTTGAAAGTATCTTTGGTGCTGAGTCCACTGAACTGAACTTCAGTTATTGTTGTTAAGTTTTACCTTTGATTAGAGCACAATATCATCAGTATAGCCAAAAACCTTCTGTTGAGTGACTCGAGGATCTTATTTATTTCAAGATTCCACAAAAGTATATATTATTCCTCCTTGTGAAGTGCCTCTGCTTGGATCAGTTACACATTACACGAGGATTATAAATCATTTGTACCAAGCTTGAGCAGAATCTACAAAAAAATCGAAAAAAGGTTAGCGTTGAAGTAAGCATAAAAGTGAAAGTAGACGGACTATTGCAACCATTTTGCAAGTGAGGATCTAACCAACAAAGAACATTTCGTTGAAAAAAAGGTCTAGGTGGAAGATTTTTTTTATTTTTTTTTTAAGTATGCCATGAGGTCCTTAATTGCATACACACTCGCCCACGAAGTCTTTTTGAGATTTTTTAAAACTGCACATAGGCCTTCTTGAAGACCCGTCAACGATTTCATTGTTTTTGTATAGAAAATAGAAAATTTTACAATAAGTTTTATTTTCAAAGTGTACTTTAAATTATGAGAGCTAAATTATTTGCTGAAAATCATTTAAAACTTAAATAAAGTAATAAATTTTGTTCAAGTCATTGATTTTTATAGACGTGAAATAAATAATTTTAACAGATATAAAAACATTTTGTAGAATTTATTCGCAAGTTAGTAAATTTTCTTTTAATAAACGTGCATTTAAAATTTACCACATACCAGTTAAATTTAACTTTAGTTTTAGCCAGTATATAACTGGCCTGCCTTAGATTGTCTAACATCTCTAGGAAATTAACTACCTCTGTGGTTTTTTCCTCTGCGGTGGTTTTCATCCCAATGAGATGAAAGATATCCCAAACGAAACCGAAAGACTATAGACCTATTAGTTTTTCTTCGTTTCATTTGAAGACTCTGGAGAGTATTATAGATTCATCCCGTACAGTGGCGGGTACAGCTTTTGGGTTTGGGGGGGGGGGGGGGGAAATTTTTTTTTACTTCGAAAAAAAATCTTAAATTCTCCTTTGTTGACGAGCAAAAAAAAAGGCTTACGTTTTTTTTAACAAAAAATTGAAAAGTTTGTAATAAATTATATTAACGGAAATAAGCATGCTTTAATGTCATTTTATAAAAAAACATCTAAAAATAGAACAAAAAAAATCTAAAAATTAAAAAAAAAAAACATTAGGCGGCAGCTGGAATCGAACCCGCAACGAACATGATACGAGTCTAGCACACTACTACCGTGCTATTCCTTGTATATATTTGTAGTTGACTATACGCGTATATTATAGGAAATAAACCGGTTTTAATTTCATTTTATTTAAAAAAAAATATAAGAAACTAAAAAAAAAAAAACATCTAGCGGCAGCTGGAATCGAACCGGCAACGAACATGGTACGAGCCTAGCACACTACCACCGTGCTATTTCTCATATATTTTTTACTTGACTTAAAGCGTATAAAAGGTATTGCAGATTAGCAAAACAAAAATAATTTAAAATAAAAATAAAAAAATGTTTCCGCCAGCTGGCAGCGAACCCGCAATGTTCATGATTTGAGTCTATCACACTACCACCGAGCTATCGTCACATAAATTTAAGTTTCATTAAATGAATTTATAAGGTGTATGTGTTATCAATGACCATTTTGTGCGTTTTTCAACAATGATTTTAATTGATGCATTTAATTGGAAATTAAATTGGATTTTTGTCACATTAACTATATACATTGTTGATACAATTAAAAACGTTGTTGAACTGGAAGTTAGTTGCTAACAATTAGTTTTGTTACTTTTGATTTCACGATATTTTTTTCTGTGTTTAGATCATTTTTTTTTAATTTGTTTTTAATGAAAATTGTATATTTTTCGTATACATAAGAAGATAATTTTTTAAAAGAAGAAATTCTCCCTACATAGAAAACTTCAGATGTTGAGACATTTTTCGTGAAAAAATTATTTTTTATAGGAAACTGTCTTAGAGTGACTAAATGTCTCAGAATCTGAAACTATTTTCGTATAGAAAAGTTTTCGGATTTTTAAAAGAAATTTAAAAGAAAGTTGTATATTTTTCGTATACATAAGAAGAGTCTAAATCTGAGAATTTAATAGAAGAAATTCTTCTACATAGAAAATATCAGATTTTGAGACATTTTTCGTGAAAATTTTTTTTTATGGGGAACATTTCTCAGAATATCAGACTTCTTCTTAACGAAAAATGTGTCAGAGTCTGATATTTTTTTCGTATAGAAAAATTTTCAGGTTCTAAGAATTTTTTTCCACAGAAAAAGTCTCAGATTCTAAGGCATTTTACTATAGAAAAAGTTTTAAAGCATTACTGAGACATTTTTCCTATAGAGAAGTCTCTGATTATTAGATTTGTTTCGTACTGAAAAAATTTTAGATTCTGAGACCTTTTTTCTATAGAAAAAGTCTTAGATTCTTCGACCTTTTTCCAATAGAAAAAGTCTCAGATTCTAAGACCTTTTTCCTAATGAAAAAGTTTCAAATTCTGAGATCTTATTCCTAAAGAATAGGGCTCAGATTCGCACCCATTTTTCCTAAAGAAAAAGTCTCAAATTCTGAGAACTTTTTCTTATATAGAAAAAGTTTAAGATTCTGGCACTTTTTCTCTAAAGAAGAAGTGACAGATTCTGAGACCTGTTTCTGATTCTGAAATCTTTTCCGATTCTAGGACACTTTTCCTATAGAAAACGTCCTAGTCGGAAATGTTTTTCCTATACAAAACGTCTCAGACTTTAAGACCTTTTTCCTATAGAAAGGTCAAAGATTCTGAGACCTGTTTCCTATAGAAAAAGTGTGAGATTCTGAGACATTTTTCTGAGATTAGTCTTAGATTCTAAGACCCTTTTCCCGTTGAAAAAGTCTTAGATTCTGCGACCTTCTACCAATTCAGTTAGTTTCAACTTCTGAGACTATTTTTCAACAATAAAAAGTCTCAGACTTTGAGACCTTTTTCTTCTTAAAAGACTCAGACTCTGAGACGTTTTTCCATAAAATAAATCTCAAATTCAGAAATTCTGAGACTTTTTTCCCATAAAAAAATTCTTCTGCAACCTTTTTCCTATAAATAAGTTTTGAGACCTTTTTCACATAAAAAGTCTAAGATTCTGAGAATGTTTTCTTTAGAAAAAGTTTATTTTTTAGAAAAAAAAAAAAAATAAAATATTTTTTTTACAAATGTAAGTTCGACTATCAACATTTTTAATTTTCAGATTGATTCACTTTTTCCTTAAAAAATTTAAAATTTTTCCTTTTAAAATTTTCAGATCTTTTTCTATGAAAAATTTTTGGACTTCGAAATTTTTTTAGAAAATTTCCTTCTTTCTTTTTTTCTTCTTTTTCTTTCCTTTTCTTTCTTTTTTCTTTTTTCTTTTTTTTTCTTTTTTCCTTTTTTCTCCTTTTTTTTCTTTTCGAAATTTGGTCTGGGGGGGGGAAATTTCCCCTTTTTCCCCCCCCTTGTACCCGCGCATGATCCCGTAGAATGTTAATCAATCCAGAGCTGAAGACGGCACTGCACTCACTCACATCGAGAGGTCCCTGCAATACAAGGAGTATATCCTGGCTGCCTTTACATTATAAAAACTGTGGCAATTAGGTTTGGTCTGCACAATTTGGGGGTGGATAATACCATAACCAGATTTATCATTAACCTGCTCGGACATAGGACTATTAGGTCCACTTTTGCCAGGTCAGTGTTAAGCAGGACTGCGGTACGTGGTACTCCGCAAGGAGTAGTCTTATCACCGCTTCTGTAGAAGCTTACCATACTCGTAAAATTAGACGAGATGGGGATTAAGACCGTTGCCTACGCGGACAATGTGGCCGTTGCAGTATCCGGAAGATATCTATAGACACTTTTTGAACGCGTGAAATTATCTCTTGAACTTCTTTCTGAATGGTGTCAGATAGCGGTCTGGGTGGGGGAGGGGTAAATGGTGACAAAACGGATCTTGTTCTATTTTCTAACAGAAACAAGAATTCCAGGTTCAGCCCGCCGAAATTAGTCAGTATTTAACTCACGGTGTTTGATAGTTTTAAGTATCTAGGAATCATACTTGACTAAAAGCTAATATGTAACTTGAACACTCAGGCAAGAGTAGCCATTGGAAGCAACTGGAGTCTTACTCCCCGGAATGTCAATTGGCTATTCAAAACGTTCGTCACGCCTATACTTATGGAGTATCCGATTGGTGGGTGCCGACGAGAAGGGCCAATCACCAAAAGGCATTATATATCATCCTTTGGACAAGTGCGCTGATGATAACGGGAGCACTTCGTTCCACTCCGACGAAAGGTCAACTCATAATGCTTCACTGGCTCGCAATACAACTAGTCGGAAACACACCCACTAGGCTTGTGTCTCCTTAGGACTGATAGGGGGCCGTTTTTATGAGTCAACTGGATTAAAGGGGGCTAATCATCGACCATTTTTAATTACACTGTAAGTAGGTGAAAATGACACACCAAAACTACGAGACACGTCAACCTAATTTTGGGCCGTAGAATCCAGTGCAGTACCCCGTTTTGAAAAGTTAGCTCAAAATCCAGAGATATTTTGATTTTAAATTTATAGTAGATTTAAGGCGATTTTTCATTTTATTTTAATGAAAAAACTTAAAAAAATTTTTAAAACTTGTTATTTATCAAAATTTTTATCTAGGAAATAATGGACGTCCATTTTCAATCGGACATGCAGCAATACTTGCTCTTATTTTGATGAATTTTATAATTTTTTTTGGATTTATTCAATTTTTACTCTTATAATTGCAAATTTAAAATCGAAATATCTCGTTATTTTGAGCTAACTTTTTAAAACGGAGTATACCACTGGATTCTATGACCCAAAAATAAGTTGGGGTGTCTCGGCGTTTTTGTGTGTCATTTCAAAAGTTTAAATTTTACTTACAGTGTTATTCAAACAGTTAATCGACCAAAATTAATCGGTTAACCGATTAACGGTTTATCGATTTAATACCCTAGTTTTAACCCAAGGATGGTGTGACCCTCATATGTTCGCCGGCGTAAGGAAAAGATCATTCAACCGCCTCGGAACCAGGTACGCAACCTGGTTGCATCCGTTACGAGGCAAAGTGCACGCTTCGGTGCACACTAGGGTGGCTCGTTTTTGGGCTTTTCTCTCTGATCAAATTCTAATACCCGCCAAAAGTGTTGGTCCCCTAAGGGTAACTCATAAGATTTTATTAATCCAAATTATTGAAAAAAAAACAACATTTCCTTGAAATCCGCTAACTACCCCCAGCGATTCCCGAAAAGTGTCTCGACGGATATCCGCCATATTTCACATTTTTCTTCTCCAAGGTGTTCTTAATGAATTCAGTAAGAAAAAATTATATATTTAAAATTTTTTTTTAATAAAATTTTCAAATTTTGAAAAAAGGTGTTTCAAGGCATTTTTTGGTATCAAGTTTGAACGGGTTAATGATATCGTAAAATCTTTAAATTTCATATTTAAGTATTTACGATCAAATATTATTCAAAAATAATTTTTTAATTATTTTAATAAAAAAACTTAAATTTTTTTTTTTTTTTAAAGTCCTTTTTTGCAAAAACCCCAGTTTTGAGGCTCAAAGTGGAGACAGAAGATAAACTCCGATCGGAGTGATATTTTGCATGTGAGTTACCCTTAGGGGACCGACACTTTTGGCGGGTATTAAAATTTGATCAGAGAGAAAAGCTCAAAAACGAGCCACCCTAGTGCACACGCCAGTAAAATGGGAGTCCCCAAACGCATTTCTTAGGACCTGGTTAAAAAATTCAAAAATGCCTCCACGGTTTGCGAGGTTAAAAAGATTGCGTATAAGAGGAGCTAGCGACGAAGAACACATCTTGAGGACAATTAGGATTTAGGCATATTAGAAGATATTATATCCAAAACAGGTGGTGGTTGACAGCTATCCGGAAGTGAAGAATTACTTGAAAAGAGTTCGTTGGCCATATAAACCATTTTCCATTCAAAAGAGATGAAATGGAAGAATTACAACATGTTTTCCATCTATAAAATGGAATATAATTAAATTCCAGTCTTTTTTGGCAATAACTTAAAAACCCTGCTTTATCAAAACATTGCAGATGCGTTAAATAATGAAGCTATTAAATCATTTTGAAATCGTTTAAACGTTCTTAGAATATTATCATACTTCTGAATGGTGTGATAATTTCATATCGAATATTAATTTTAGACATTTAAGATACAAAATATAAGATTCATTAAAGTAAAAATGGAAAAAAATCAAGCATCAAACGTCAAAATCATAAATGCCAATGTTAAAACTTAAAATCTTAACAAATTAAAATAAGGAAAAAGATTGAAAAGACTCTGACAAATTGAAGACATGTATTGGAAAATATGAAACTCTTAATTAACATTAAAAGAATTTACAAAAAAAAGGTTAAGATTTGCTAAAATACCTGTAATTATACAATGAACAACATACAAGAAACAAATATTAAACAAAAATATTTTTTTTTAAGTCATTTAAATTTTTAAACAGACGCCATCCAACCATACTGTTGTTGTCACTTGACATACAGCTCAGCTGCAAGACCCAAGTGGCGGTACCACAGCACCCAACTCTCAGCTTCGGCTAAGTTTTATCGAAAGAAAGACACCCAAAAAACATAACAGCACGATCAAAAATATCGTCATCATAAAAGTATTAAAATCAAAAATCCATTTTTTTTATTTGCAAACACACATCAGCGATTAAAGGTACTTTTTTTTGTGGCTTTATTGGTGGTACTTTTTAAAATAAATTTAACAAAATAAAATTTTTCTATAAAAATTTTTTATAATTTTTTTTACCTTAAAATTTTTTTTTTGGTTTGCATTGGGGAGATCATTGATGGGTTCGGCCAAGTTTTTCCAATAAATTTTCTTTTTTTTCCAGTAAATTTTAGAAAAGTCTCAGATTCGGAGACATTTTTTCTATAGAAATATATCTAAGATTTTTTTATAGAAAAAGTCTTAGATTCTGATACTTTTTTTTATAGAAAAAGTCTTAGATTCTTAGACATTTTTTCTATGGAAAAAGTCTTAGATTCTGAGACATTTTTTCTATAGAAAAGGTCTCAGATTTTTTCATAAACATTTTTCCATAAAAAAGTCTCAGATTCAGAAACATTTTTCTACAGAAAAAGTCTCAGATTCTGAGTCTCAGATTTTGACTTATTTTTCTTTAGAAAAAGTCTCAGATTCTGAGACATTTTTTCTATAGAAAAAGTCTCAGATTCTGAGACATTTTTTCTATAGAAAAAGTCTCAGATTCTGAGACATTTTTTCTATAGAAAAAGTCTCAGATTCTGAGACATTTTTTCTATAGAAAAAGTCTCAGATTCTGAGACATTTTTTCTATAGAAAAGGTCTCAGATTCTGAGACATTTTTTCTATAGAAAAAGTCTCAGATTCTAAGACATTTTTTATGTAGAAAATGTCTCAGGTTCTGAGACATTTTTTCTATAGAAAAAGTTTCAGATTCTGAGACATTTTTTCTATAGAAAAAGTCTTAGATACTGAGACATTTTTTCTATAGAAAAAGTCTCAGATTCTGAGACATTTTTTCTATAGAAAAAGTCTCAGATCCTGAGACATTTTTTCTATAGAAAAAGTCTCAGATTCTGAGACATTTTTTCTATAGAAAAAGTCTCAGATTCTGAGACATTTTTTCTATAGAAAAAGTCTCAGATTCTGAGACATTTTTTCTATAGAAAAAGTCTCAGATTCTGAGACATTTTTTCTATAGAAAAAGTCTCAGATTCTGAGACATTTTTTCTATAGAAAATGTCTCAGAATATGAGACTAGAAAAAGTCTCAGATTCTGAGACATTTTTTCTATAGAAAAAGTCTCAGATTCTGAGACATTTTTTCTATAGAAAAAGTCTCAGATTCTGACACATTTTTTTCTATAGAAAAAGTCTAAAATTCTGACACATTTTTTATAGAAAAAGTCTCAGATTCTGAGACATTTTTACTTTAGAAAAAATCTCAGATTCTGAGACATTTTTTTTTATAGAAAAAATCTCAGATTCTACGACATTTGTTGTATAGAAAAAGTCTCAGATTCTGAGACATTTTTTCTATAGAAAAGTCTCAGATTCTGACACATTTTTTATAGAAAAAGTCTCAGATTCTGAGACATTTTTACTTTAGAAAAAATCTCAGATTCTGAGACATTTTTACTTTAGAAAAAATCTCAGATTCTGAGACATTTTTTCTATAGAAAAAGTCTCAGATTCTGAGACATTTTTTCTATAGAAAATGTCTCAGATTTTTTTTCTATAAAAAAAGTCTCAGATTTTAAGACATTAGATAGAAAAAGTCTAATTTTTCTATAGTCACAAATTCTGAAACATTTTTATACCCTCCAACCACAGTTGGGGGTATACTCACTTTGTCATTCCGTTTGTAACGCATCGAAATATCGGTCGGGGACCCCATAAAGTATGTATATTATTGATCTATGATCGATTCTAAGACATTCTGTGAATGTCCGTCTGTCCGTCCGTCCGTCTGTCTATAGATAACACAATGCAGTCCAAAATAAAACAGCTAGACTCCTGAAGTTTGGCACAAATATGTCTCATGTTCATAGGCAGGTTAAGTTCGTGAATGGACAAAATCGGGACCGGGGGAAAAAAGTTCCCCCTTGAAGAATTGAACCAACATTTGAAAAAATACACTTTTTTACATGTTTTTTGTTAAATAAATGAAACATTTGGTATATTTATCGCGATGGGAAGGTGCTCTCAACGTCCCCCACTGATCCCTATCACCCCCTCCCCAAAAAAACGCTCCTGACAATTTTTTATTTTTGTTACATTTTGGAGGGTATAAAAGATTCGGCACAGCCGAATTTAACACTCTCACTTGTTTTCTATAGAAAATGTCTCATGTTCTGAAACATTTTTCTATAGAAAAAATCTCATGTTCTGAGACATTTTTCTATAGAAAAAGTCTCAGACTTTTAGACATTTTTTATATAGAAAAAGTCTTAGATTATGAGACTTTAAAAGATATTTTTCTATAGAAAGAAATGTCTTAACATCTGAGACATTTTCTATAGAAAAAAATGTTTCAGAATCTGAGACCATAGAAAAATGTTTCAGAATCTGAGACTTTTTCTGTAGAAAAAAAAAATTCAGACTATAGAAAAATGTCTCAGAGTCTGAGACTTTTTCTATATAAAAAATGTCTCAAAATTCGAGACTTTTTCTATAGAAAAATGTTTCAGAACATGAGACATTTTCTATAGAAAAATGTCTCAGAACATGAGAGGTTTTATATAGAAAAATGTCTCAGAGCATGAGTCTTTTTCTTTAGAAAAAATGTTTCAGAATCTGAGAATATAGAAAAATTAGACTTTTTCTATATTAAAAATGTCTCAAAAAGTCTTAGAATCTTAGAAAAATTGTTTCAGAATTGAAAAAATTTCTCAGAATCTAAGACTTTTCTGTAGAAAAAATGTCTCAGAATCTGAGATTTTTCTATAGGAAAATGTCACAGGATCTGAGATTTTTTCCAAAGCAAAAATGTTTCAGAATCTGAGACTTTTTCTATAGGAAAAATGTCTCAGAATAGGAGAATCTTAGACATTTTCTATAGAAAAAATGGAGAGAAAAATAGGAAAGTCTTAGACTTTTTCTATAGAAAAAATGTCTCAGAATCTGAAACTTTTTCTATAGAAAAAATGTCTCAAAATCTTAGGTTTTTTCTATATTAAAAATGTCTCAGAATCTGAGACTTTTACGTTTAAATTGTACCCAAGTTTCAATTGTACCAATTTTTTATAATCACCATCACACATTCAAAAATTTTGTTATAAGACAACATTTTAATTGCTCACCATGACAACCAGAAAAATAAAAAAACGCAAAACTGCATGCGTACCAAAATATAATATTGCAAATAAAAAAGCCTTCGGCTAAAAAAAAAATGCAGCGTACATATTCGAACATATGCACGTTTTTATGTTCATATTCATTCGTTCATACGCATAATTAATTGCCTGTTTGATTAATAGCAGGCCCAAATATGATCTTTACTCGTTTTGATCTCTTGTAGACGCTTTTCAGGCTTTAACAAATTTTACGTTTTTTTCGTTGTTGCTTTTTTGGCTTTGTTACGTCACATTATTCCACGCTTTAATGCATAACATTGCATTTTTATAAATTTTTATGCATTTTTAATTAAATTTTGTGATTAATACTGAATTCAGCAAAAAACAAGTAGAAAAGTTAAATTCGACTTGGCCGAATCTATGAATACCCTCCACAATGCCCATTTTAAGTGATAGTAAATTTTCTAACGTGAAAAAAATAACAGTTATGATTAGAAATATTTTATTTTGTGTAAAAATTTTTTTTTTAGTAATTTTTGAAAAAAAAAAAAATATTAATTTTTTTTTTGAGTGTAAAATTTTTTTTGAGTGTAAAATTTTTTCGAATTTTACATTCAAAAAAAATTTACAAATTTTTTTTTTTTGAGTGTAAAATTTTTTTTGAGTGTAAAATTTTTTCGAATTTTACATTAAAAAAAAAAAAATTACTAATTTTTTTTTTGAGTGTAAAATTTTTTTTGAGTGTAAAATTTTTTTCGAGTGTATTTTTTTTTTGTTTTGGTATAAAAATATTTTTGAGTGACAAAAATACGTTTTAAAATTTTTTTGTGACTTACCAATGGTTTTAAAACAGGTTTAACGGGTTTTCACCACGTGAATTTAAGGTGAAGCTAATCTGATATTCACGGTTTTGCTAATAACTTTTGAACCACTGGACCGAATTGGGTGAAATTCAACACGAACTAGGCTGGAGGAACGAAAAATATTTATGCCAAGCTTCAGCATCCTCAGAATTGATTTTCGAAAGTTATAGTGCTTTTTATCTCGTAAATTCACGAAAAACCCTTGCCGAAATTCAGTCTTTTGCTCATAACTTTTGAACCACTGGACCGATTTCGCTGGATTGCAATACCAACCTGACCAGGTAAATGCCCAATATATATGCAAAATTTCAGGAGCCTCCGTAAAGTCTTTCAAAAGTTAGCGTGTTTTCAACAGACAGCCAGACAGACAGACGGACAGACGGACGGACGGACGGACGGACATCGCTAGATCGTCTTAAAATCGATCGAGGATCACGAATATATATACTTTATGGGGTCCTAGACCAATATTTCGAGGTGTTACAAACGGAATGACAAACTTATATATACCCTCTATCACTAGAGTGGAGGGTATAAAAATTATTGAATTAATAAAATTCTTGCAACGTTAATAATACGTTGTTAAATGTCACAAAAATTGATATTTGTATTTCTTATCATGACAGCACGGTTATGATGAAGTTATAACATGAATAAATAAGAAAAATTAAAAAAAAAAAAAATATAAAATTGAAAATGTTAATATTATAAACCAGCTGGTGTGGAATATTAGCGTGTATTGATTTTTTAATGTCAGTAATTTTTGATTTTTTTTAAAGAAAAAATAAAATAGTTAAATTTGACTTGGACGAATCTATGAATGAATACTCTCTAAAACGCCTAAAACCTACAACTCTAATAAAAAGTCTTGTGAAATTAAAAAAAAGGTTGTGGGTTTTTACCAGGAGTTCTCTTAAGTTTATTCTCTAAAAAAGCTTGGAACACCCTTATGATCATTGTAAAATTTCTGATGTCGTAATACAACCCTATTTTTTATCATCCACTTCCATACTAGCCAATTTTTGTCCAATATTTTATTTTGTAATCTTTTTGTTCAAAATAGAAAAATATTTTCGTTGAAATTTGTCAAAACATGTTTACATCATATCAAAAAAAAAAAAAAAATAAAAACTTTGTTTGATTACTTGTAAACTTAACGTGTTTAACAAATTAATAAAAATCTAATAAAAATAGTGAAAAACAATCTGTGAAAAATCTACTATACCAAAATGTAAAGTTGTTTTGACGACATTTTTTTTTTTTGTGAACAATTTTGGAAAACAACAAATCATTTACTGACAAAATTGCATGATAATCACCCAACTATTAAAATGACCATAAATGAGAGTCTAATTAAATACTTGTTAAAACAACACCAAAAAAATACAAAAATAAAAAAAAAAAAAAAAAGATACAAAAGAAAAAAATAATCCAAAAACAGAGCTTTAAAACAATTCTACAGTAAGGTTTTTGTGGATCTCTGAAATTTGACGACTTTACCCGTATTATCTACGAATTGTGGGAATCATGAGCTATAACAATTTTACCAACTGATTCCAGATCTGGTTTTTAAATTTTTCTAGAAAATTTTTATTTTTTTTTGCAGAAAATCTCTATTAAAATTTCAAAAACGTTATCAAACAAATTAACGAATGCCATTACGTATGAGTAACCTGACCAACTATCCCGCTTTTGGCGGGATTATCCCGCTTTTTGATGTCTCATGCCGCCTTGAATTCCGATCCCGCTTTTTAAACAAAAGTCCCGCTTAATCCCGCTTTATCCCGTTTTTTGACTTTTGGAATAGCAAAGTATGTACCATTTTTAGGTTATTTTAATAATATTTTGAGAAATATAATTTTGAGAATATTAACTATTTCTTACCGTATAAAGAAAATTTTAAGAAAAATTTTGTTTACCCAAAAAAACTGTTCACAAGAGAACTCTACTGGAGTGATTTAAATCAAAAATAAATTAAAATTAAATTTTTACATAAAATTTTTTCATTGTGATCAGTGTTACCATATATTTTTTTGAAAAATCTTATTTTTTCTGAAAAAAAATCTTTTAAAAAAAAAAAAAAATTTTTTTTGAAAAAAGTATTAAAATCATTAAAAAAACTCACAAAGTGTATTTTAAATTCAATTTTAACATAAAAACAAGTTACAGCATAAAAAAATGTATATTTCTGAGATAATTTGAGCTTATTTAGAAATTAAATTTTTGTTTTTGCCTTTCCAAAAATCTTTTTTTCAGAAAAAAAATCTTTTTAGCACCTCAAAAAACTTGCAAAAAAAGATAAATCTTGATATATGGCAACACTGATTGTGATACTTCGAATATTCCAAAAAAAGCTTTCAATAAAACAGTATTAAACTTAAATACATGTTTCCTAATTCTCAGATTCTTAGAATTTTTTTGTATACAAAAATCCTCAGATGCTGAAACATTTTTCATAAAAGAAAAATCTCAGATTCTAAAAAATTATCGGTTTCTAAAAAATTGAAAAAAAAATCTGATACCCTTTTCTAAAAATAAATTCTTAAATTTTATAGCCCCGTGAAAAAAAATGATTAGATCTGGTCTGATTTGTAAAAATCTAATGATGCCATTTGTATCTGATAAGATCTACCAGATACGAAATTTGTCTCCAATTTCGTATCTGATAGATCTTATCTTAACTCTGATCCGTAATTGAATCTGATCAGATCATGAAATTGTGGAAAAACCTCGGATCAAAAAGACCTGATCAGGTAAAATTAAACAGATTAAATCAGATCCAACCGATTTTTTCAAGGGGCATTTTTCGATAGAAAATATTTGAGAAGGGAAAAAAAGAAGGGAAATTTTTAAAGTTCCAATGTTGTCTAAGATAATTTCATATAGTAAAATTATTAGGTTCTAAGGCATTTTTCTAAAGAAAAATTTAAGACGCAACTTCAGAAGAAAAATTTACAGACTCAAAGACACACTTCCTTTATAAAATTTCTCAACAGAAATATTTTTAGATTCTGGGAGATTTTTTATACAAAAAAAAACTTAGATTCTGATATAATTTTCTATAAAAAAATTCCAAAACATTTTTCTTGTTGGAAAAAATCATAAATTTTGAAAAACTTTTCCTATAGAAAAATTCTCTGATTCTAAAGTATTATTTAAACAGGAAAAATCTCTTTTTCCATGTAATAAATTCTAAGATTCTGAAATATATTTCTCATAAAAAAACTATCAGATTCTGAAACGTTTTTCCTGTAGAAAAATTATCCGATTTTTGATTTTTTTTCCAGAAAAATTCTTGTCAGACTCTAAAATATTTTATTCTGAGGAAATTAACAGTTGCCAATGGATTTTTTCTACAGAAAATTTATAAGATTCTTAAACATTTCTCCTACAGAAGAATTCTTAAAATTTTAGATAATTTTTCTTTTAAAATATTTTTAAATTCTGAGTCAAATAAGTATCTAAATATTTTCTAAAGACAGTCTCGAGTTCTGAAACATTTTTCTATAAAAAATATATGAGATTTAGTTTCTCTTAGAAAATGATAAGAAAAGTTATCAGATTCAGTCTACGACTCTAATTTAGGCCTCTGTTCTGTCTTTCACAACTTTTCAATTCACATGAAAATTTCCGAATCAAATGAAATCAAGTTAATGTTTTGTTGATCACGTTTTCATTCAAAGTTGAAATCGAATAATTAAAATTTAAAAAATTATCGGGAAAAAAGTGCATTCGTTTTACTTTCACCAAATTTTATTTATGTGAAACAAAACGAAAAAGAAATTCGGATGTGAAATCTAGAACACCAAAAAAAATCGGAAATTTCCATTTTCACATTTTTTATGTGAATTACTTTTTTTGGAACAGCGGCCTTAATTTTAGTTTTTCATATGCAATTTATTTTGGTTGGTAAATATTTTATTCCATGGTTGGTATAAAAATTTCTTAGACTAGAGACTATGGGGCCTATTCACAAAAAAAGTCATAACTCAATCATAACTCAATTTTTTCCATGTGGTTGTTGTAAACAATCATAAAAAAATTCAAATTTCGTTTGAAAATTTCAAAAAAATAAAGACCTGCTACCCACATCGTCTCAAAATTGAAAAATAATTTTAAATTTTGAGACTTTTTATGATTGTGTTTACAACAAACACAGGGAATATGAAGTTTGAAAATAATAAAATTAGTCATAACCAGTCATAACTGTGAATAGGCCTGTATGTTTGCTGTCGTAATCAAAATAATATTTTTCTAGTCAAAGTTCTTATGCATTTTTTTACATAAAAAAAAAATACAATCCCATAAAAGTATTTCCAGAATTTTGTGCATTTTGGAGGGTATTCGTGGGTTCGTTCAAGGCAAATTTCACTTATTAAAAAAAAATCCCGCTTTTTAGATAAAAATCCCGCTTTTTCAACCTTTTGATCCCGCTTTTCAGTCAAAAGCAGTTGGTCAGGTTACGTATGAGTAATAAATAAAAGTCTTTAATATTACTCATACGCTAGGGTATTTTACTACATATTTTAATTTTACAGTTTTTATTACACCAAAAGTTTTTCACGAGAATTCCCGGGACCGATTTTTCCGAAAATTCCTGGGATTTTTCAATCTCTAAGTCTCGGGAAATAGACCCGGAATTTATTTTCTCCTAAAATGTTAATGTTTTAACATTTTCGATAGCAAAAATGTCTTAGAATCTGAGCCTTTTTCGATATGGTCCCGAAACCAATGATTTGTTCAATTAAAAAAAAAATAGTCTAAATCTGTCTACAACTGTTTTATGGAAAAATGTTTCCTAAGCTGAGATTTTTTTTTTGACAAAATAGCAATATTTGAACAGATATTTAAACTAAATACAAGTGTGATTGAAATTGTCTTTCTTGTATTAGAAGCATACATAATTTTAGAATTAAAAAAAAATACAAGTGAGGGTGTTAAATTCCGCTGTGCCGAATCTTTAATACATTCCAAAATGTAAAAAAAATTAAAAAAAAAATTGTCAGAAGGTTTTCTTGGGAGGGGGTTTGGGTGCGTGAAAAAATAACACTTGATTATTTTGTAGCTAATAAAGTAAAATTGTAACACTCAAAAAATTATGTCTTTAACTGTTTGTAGTTTATTTAAAAAGTTTTCCGTTTAGCCGTTTTTAAAAGAAATAACATTTGTTTGATGTTCAGTTTTTATTAATGACTACTTCTGTCCTTTGTTTCAAAAATGACACACTAAAAAATAATGACTTTCATTAACATTTAATCTTTAAAGTCATTTATTTTTGTTCTGTAAGTAAAAACTACTGATTATTCTTTAAATTTTTAATGATTTGTGTAAGTTTTTAAATTGTTGGTATTTTTTAATGAAATACATTAGTTTTTACCTACACAAGTAGGTTATTTATTTGTAGAAAAAAAATTCAAAAAAATATTTATAGAAATATAAAAACATGTTTGTAAAAATTTAAAAAAAAATATTTCAATAGAAAATTGTAAAAAATAACCTACGAAATCATTAATTTTAAATGTTTTGGTAGGTTATTTTTTTTGGAATTTGGCAGTAAAAATAACAGAACTATCATTAATTTTTAATGTTTTCGTAGGTTATTTTTTCGAATTTGTTAGTAAAAAAGAATGAAAAAACCGTAATTTTTTAATGTTTAATGTTATTTATTTTAGAAAATTTTGTCAACAGCAAAAAATAAATGTTGATGTTTGTTAAAATAAATGAATAATTACTGGAATGGTTTTTAATTGTTTATTCACTTGTTTTAAGTGTGTTTTTCATTTGTTTTTGCCTACAAAATATTTTGAGTGAATATTTGTACAACGTTGCAAATTGTTTTTTTAATATTTGGTAATTTGCTGTACATTTTTTTAAAATAATTTAAATCTTTTTTAAACGTTTGAAGGTTTGTAAGAGAAAATTCTTGATTCCTCCCTTATAAACCTGCTTCGCGAAGGCATGATTTTATAAATGCGATCTCCCACTTAAAAGCACTTGTTTTTGATCCAAAAAGCGCATTATATGGTTGGTAAGACTTTTCAGGCATAAAATTATTAAATATTGTGCTTAATATATGCTAGAAAAGAGGGATGAATGAAGCGCTTGAAGGAAGCTCTTTTTAAGGCATAAAATATTAAAAAATCGTGCTTAATATATGCATGAAAAGGGATGAATGAAGCGCTTAAAGGAAGCTCCTTTTCAGGCATGAAATATTAAAAAAAAAAACAAAACGCATATAATGCGCTTTTTGGATCACAAACAAGTGCTTTTTAGTGGGAGATCGCCTTTATAAAATCATGCCTCCGCGAAGCAGGTTTGTAAGGGAGGAATCGAGAATTTTCCCTTACAAATCTGCTTCGGTGTAAGCACAATTTTTTGCTGTGAAGCTAATCAAGCTAAATTATAATAAAAATAAAAATTTTTCATTGTGTGAATTTTTTTTTTAGGCCCAATGTTTATAGCCTGGTAGCGACCCCTAAACCTTAATGAAAAATTCTGAAAAAAATCACGTGTTATTTTCTTATGGTGCTTAATATGTATTCCCGCACAAAAATCAATCTTTTGTTTTTATGAACCACCTTCATATACATATTACTTTAATAAGAAAATTTAATCAATATTTCTTATTATTTTAACCAAGCCAAGAAAAGGGGGACGGGACAAAAAAAAAATTGAAATTTTTTAATCCGCTGGGTTCAAATGTTGAACTTTTGAATTTTCTTGCTCAAAAATGTTTTATTTGTTAAAAAAATACCAAAAATATGTAAAAATAATGTTGTTTTTCAGTGGTTTGGTTCCTCAGTGGTTTGGTTCCTCAAGGGGGAGCTTTTTTACCCCTGGTCCGATTTTGCTCATTTACGAACTTAAGCTACCTATGACCGTGAGACATATTTGTTTCGGACTTTTACTAAAAGTCGATTTTAACTTTTAAACGTTAAAAAATAAGTGATAATTACTTCAAATAATTTTTTCATATTTTTTTTTTCTAAAACTACATTCAAATAGCAACAAAACGTAGTCCAACTTTTTTTAAGATATCTATATTTTTTACAGGTCAAAATTAATTAAAAATTTAAATTTTTCATTTTTTAACTGAAGTTTTATTTAGTTCGGTTTGAGTCCATATTAATTATTTCTGAGAAATAATTATTTTTGTTGTACAATGAGAAAATCTGAAAAAATTAATTGACAACACAGGCTAAGTGGAGATGTCGACAGCATTCGGAAGAAGCCACCCTTCCTTCGTCAGCACTCTTCGATTGTCACTGTAGGTGTGTAATATTAAAATCAGCTATTTAAACGTACATTAAGGTGAAAAAGCGGACGGGAATTATATCACATTTCATCACCCATATGTTAAGTTTACCACGAACTTAATCAATCTATTTTTAACTTTTTCTAACACAGTTGTAATTTCTTACACTGTAGTAGATTTTCTCAGAGTTGCAACCCTTAGTAGGACTTTTCAAGTCTTGAATAATGTCCGTTAGGTTTGAATTTATACTTCATATTTCTAATTCTTGAACTACTAAATTGCATGGTACCTTATGAGTTGAGTATTAATTTTTTCAGATTTTCTCATTGTACAACAAAAATAATTATTTCTCAGAAATAATTAATATGGACTCAAACCGAAATAAATAAAACTTCAGTTATAAAATATAAAGTGCAACAATAAATAAAACAGAATTTTTAATTTTTTTTAAAAAATCGCCATTTTGAAAAATTGATTACTCAACACCAACATGGTATAAAAATCTGAAAATTTTGCATTTAATACGTACTAAAACATATAAAAAAAAATAATCGAAGGAGGTCGGGTCTAAAAGTAAGTGATTTGGCCTGGAATGCCCCTTATATACTTTATGGGGTCCCCGAGCGATATTTCGATGCGTTACAAACGCAATGACAAAGTGAGGAAAACCGCCATACTGTGGCTGGAGGGTATAAAAAGTTCAATTGAAATTCTAAGAGAATTAAGTGAATTTCAACAAAATCAATTGAATTTCGAATTTAAATTCGAAAAAAAAATCAATTGATATTTGGAAACATCAATTAAAAACATCAAATTAAAGAAGAAGCTAAATCAGATGTTCGCAGCTTTCAGAAGTTTCCACCTTCCATTATCTGCGCTCTTCGATTGTCCCACTTAATGTGTGTCCGATTTAACTAGGGTTGCCATCCGTCCTCTTTTCCCCGGACACCGTCCTCTTTTTTAGGGCGTCCGGGGCAGTCCTACTTCTTTTTTAGAAAGTGTCCGGGGTTGTCCTACTTTTTCCCCATAAATTTTTTTGTGTTGGCATCGCTGTATTTTCGCTTACCAGCAGTAATGACAACTTTTTGAGAGCAAAATGAGCACAGTAATAAAAAACACTTAAAAACACTTTATGTAGAGCGAAAATTACTACGTTATTATCAGCTGGTTTGTCTTAAAGTTGGCTCTCAGAAAAAAATTTGTATATCAAAAATTTTGATTTCAAAATTTTCTAAGTGATTTTAAGCAAATTCTATTTGAATTTCCAAAAATTGTATTTCAGAAATTCTCAATTGTATTTCAAATTTGTATTTTAAAATTTTCTAAATGCTTTTTAAAAATTCCATTTCATAAATTTTAAATTGTATTTAAAAAATTTCCATTTATAAATTCTGATTAATTTTTATTAAAAAATAAAAATTGTTTTATTCGACCTTTAAAATATTATATGTATTTTGAGTTGGTTTATTCTAGATCGAGGTCATTATTTCCTTTACTAATTAAAACTATGATATTCTCAAAGAATATTTTTCAAAAAAAAATAATTTTTCTGTTTTAAATTTATTTATGTTGGTAATTTTTTGCAAGACTTAATCGACACGTCCATTAAGTCCTAAAAATGACCAACATAAATAATTTTAAAACAGAAAAATAATTTTCTTAAAAATTATTCTATGAGAATATCATAATTTTAATTAGTATAGGAAATAATGACCACGATCTAGAATAAACCTACTCAAAATATTTCCATTTAAAAATTTTCTAAATGCTTTTCAGAAAATTCTATTTAAGTATATATCAAATTTGTATTTCAAAATTTTTCAAACAATTTTGATATACAAAAAAAAAAAAATTGAAAAGCAGTTACATAATTTTTAAATCAAAATGGAATATTTTGAATTACAATTAAAATATCTGAACTTATTTAAATTCAAAAGTAATTTTCTTTAAATTTTTTAGAAAATTTTGAAATGAAAATGGAAATTTTTGCAAAACAAATGGAATTTTCTGAAAAGCATTTAGAAAATTTTAAAATACAAATAGAAAACTCTGATATAAATTGAAAATTGTTGACTTATATTAAGAATTTTTTTAAATATAACTGGAAATTTTTTAATTATAAATAGATATTTCCAAAATATAATTGAATGGATATTTCCAAAATATTGAAATATAATTGGAAATATATTTTTTTAATGGAAAAAAATAGTTTTCTTAAAAAAAAAATATTTGTTTTTGCATTTTATATTGCGTTGTTGATTTTTTTCAAATTAATTTATTTAAAAAAACCTGTCCTCTTTTTTGGGTCAAATGTCCTCGTTTTTTTAGGTTGACGTCCACTTTTTCTCAAAATGCAAATGGCAACCCTAGATTTAACCAAACTATTTATGTAAATGAAACTTTAAATCAAGAGGATATGAGAAATAATCAAACCACATAACCCAGATTAATCAACTTAACTTTTTAATAGAGTTGTGTTTTTTCGTTACTGCTAACCCTCAGTAGGGCATTAAAAGTCTTTAGTTTGATACACATTAAGTGTGACTATCGAAAAGCGCTGTTGACATCTCCGCATATTCCGTGTTGTCACTAAATTAATTTCCGATTTTTTTTTTTTTTTAGTTTAAATTGACTTTAATCAAATTTCAAATTGAATTTTTCAAAATGGAAATCTGAAAATGATGGCAGTCGAGTCAATTGACTTAATTCTTTAATTTCTCTGTTTTCAAAATAAACTATACAGAATTGCCGTTGTCTAAGTAAAGCAAGTAATTTACACTGAATTTAAGTAGATTCAAAAAATTAAATCGACGAAATTAACGCGAACGATACAAAAAAAAAAAAAAAGAAGGTATGATTGAACAATTGCTGATATTGCTGTTCTTATCGATGATGCTGTTGCTGTTGCTGTTGCTAGTGCCATTGCAGTCTGCTATTGGCTGCCATACTGCTTGACTGTGTACTGAGAATGTCAATTGAACGATGTCATTAAGAATCACCTTCAATATTCAGACACACAGCAATAAGAGCAATTTAATCAAGAATTTACAATGACAACACAAATAACAACAACAACAACACCAACATAAACGGCAACAGTATCAGCAGCAACAACAAAATGGAAAGGACATAAAGAAACATGCATGCATAGTCGTACGTACATAAAATGGTAACAAATGCATTCGCACCAAATAACAACTTGTTGTTGGTGTTGTTGTTGTTTTGGAGAATGTTTTGCACACCATTTATTTGCAATATACATTGGAAATGTTTAAAAAAAAGATCCACTTTTATAGGGGGTGGAATTGTAAAGGAAACTTAAATAAAACTTAAATTATCGATGTATCGATAAATTAAAATTTTCTATAGAAAATTATTAGACTATCGAAGTATCGTAAATTTAAATTTTGTATAGAAAATGATTATATTATCGATGTATAAATAAATTAAAATTTTCTATAGAAAATTATTAAATTATCGATGTATCGATAAATTAAAATTTTCTATAGAAAATTATTAAATTATCGATAAATTAAAATTTTCTATAGAAAATTATTAAATTATCGATGTATCGATAAATTAAAATTTTCTATAGAAAATTATTAAATTATCGATGTATCGATAAATTAAAATTTTCTATAGAAAATGATTAAATTATCGATGTATCGATAAATTAAAATTTTCTATAGAAAATGATTAAATTATCGATGTATCGATAAATTAAAATTTTCTATAGAAAATGATTAAATTATCGATGTATCGATAAATTAAAATTTTCTATAGAAAATGATTAAATTATCGATGTATCGATAAATTAAAATTTTCTATAGAAAATTATTAAATTATCGATGTATCGATAAATTAAAATTTTCTATAGAAAATTATTAAATTATCGATGTATCGATAAATTAAAATTTTCTATAGAAAATTATTAAATTATCGATGTATCGATAAATTAAAATTTTCTATAGAAAATTATTAAATTATCGATGTATCGATAAATTAAAATTTTCTATAGAAAATTATTAAATTATCGATGTATCGATAAATTAAAATTTTCTATAGAAAATTATTAAATTATCGATGTATCGATAAATTAAAATTTTCTATAGAAAATTATTAAATTATCGATGTATCGATAAATTAAAATTTTCTATAGAAAATTATTAAATTATCGATGTATCGATAAATTAAAATTTTCTATAGAAAATTATTAAATTATCGATGTATCGATAAATTAAAATTTTCTATAGAAAATTATTAAATTATCGATGTATCGATGTATCGATAAATTAAAATTTTCTATAGAAAATTATTGAATTATCGATGTATCGATAAATTAAAATTTTCTATAGAAAATTATTAAATTATCGATGTATCGATAAATTAAAATTTTCTATAGAAAATTATTAAATTATCGATATATCGATAAATTAAAATTTTCTATAGAAAATTATTAAATTATCGATGTATCGATAAATTAAAATTTTCTATAGAAAATTATTAAATTATCGATGTATCGATAAATTAAAATTTTCTATAGAAAATTATTAAATTATCGATGCATCGATAAATTAAAATTTTCTATAGAAAATTATTAAATTATCGATGTATCGATAAATTAAAATTTTCTATAGAAAATTATTAAATTATCGATGTATCGATAAATTAAAATTTTCTATAGAAAATTGTTAAATTATCGATGTATCGATAAATTAAAATTTTCTATAGAAAATTATTAAATTATCGATGTATCGATAAATTAAAATTTTCTATAGAAAATTATTAAATTATCGATGCATCGATAAATTAAAATTTTCTATAGAAAATTATTAAATTATCGATGTATCGATAAATTAAAATTTTCTATAGAAAATTATTAAATTATCGATGTATCGATAAATTAAAATTTTCTATAGAAAATTATTAAATTATCGATGTATCGATAAATTAAAATTTTCTATAGAAAATTATTAAATGATCGATGTATCGATAAATTGAAATTTTCTATAGAAAAATATTAAATTATCGATGTATCGATAAATTGCAATTTTCTATAGAAGATTATTAAATTATCGATGTATCGATAAATTAAAATTTTCTATAGAAAATTATTAAATTATCGATGTATCGATAAATTAAAATTTTCTATAGAAAATTATTAAATTATCGATGTATCGATAAATTAAAATTTTCTATAGAAAATTATTAAATTATCGATGTATCGATAAATTAAAATTTTCTATAGAAAATTATTAAATTATCGATGTATCGATAAATTAAAATTTTCTATAGAAAATTATTAAATTATCGATGTATCGATAAATTAAAATTTTCTATAGAAAATTATTAAATTATCGATGTATCGATAAATTAAAATTTTCTATAGAAAATTATTAAATTATCGATGTATCGATAAATTAAAATTTTCTATAGAAAATTATAAAATTATCGATGTATCGATAAATTAAAATTTTCTGTAGAAAATTATTAAATTATCGATGTATCGATAAATTAAAATTTTCTATAGAAAATTATTAAATTATCGATGTATCGATAAATTAAAATTTTCTATAGAAAATTATTAAATTTTCGATGTATCGATAAATTAAAATTTTCTATAGAAAATTATTAAATTATCGATGTATCGATAAATTAAAATTTTCTATAGAAAATTATAAAATTATCGATGTATCGATAAATTAAAATTTTCTATAGAAAATTATTAAATTATCGATGTATCGATAAATTAAAATTTTCTATAGAAAATTATTAAATTATCGATGTATCGATAAATTAAAATTTTCTATAGAAAATTATTAAATTATCGATGTATCGATAAATTAAAATTTGCTATAGAAAATTATTAAATTATCGATGTATCGATAAATTAAAATTTTCTATAGAAAATTATTAAATTATCGATGTATCGATAAATTAAAATTTTCTATAGAAAATTATTAAATTATCGATGTATCGATAAATTAAAATTTTCTATAGAAAATTATTAAATTATCGATATATCGATAAATTAAAATTTTCTATAGAAAATTATTAAATTATCGATGTATCGATAAATTAAAATTTTCTATAGAAAATTATAAAATTATCGATGTATCGATAAATTAAAATTTTCTATAGAAAATTATTAAATTATCGATGTATCGATAAATTAAAATTTTCTATAGAAAATTATTAAATTATCGATGTATCGATAAATTAAAATTTTCTATAGAAAATTATTAAATTATCGATGTATCGATAAATTAAAATTTTCTATAGAAAATTATTAAATTATCGATGTATCAATAAATTAAAATTTTCTATAGAAAATTATTAAATTATCGATGTATCGATAAATTAAAATTTTCTATAGAAAATTATTAAATTATCGATGTATCGATAAATTAAAATTTTCTATAGAAAATTATTAAATTATCGATGTATCGATAAATTATAATTTTCTTGAGAAAATTACAAAATTATCGATGTATCGATAAATTAAAATTTTCTATAAAAAATTATTAAATTCTCGATGCATCGATAAATTAAAATTTTCTATAGAAAATTATAAAATTATCGATAAATTAAAATTTTTTATAGAAAATTATAACATTATCGATGTATCGATAAATTAATTTTTTTATAGAAAATTATAAAATTATCGATGTATCGATAAATTAAAAATTTTCTATAGAAAATTATTAAATTATCGATTATAAGTTTTTCTATATGAAAAATATCTCGGAAGTTTTTTTGTTTTTAGGACTTTTTAAAATGTATCATCCAGAATCTTAAGAATTATCCCACGTATGAATATTGTTGTAAATTTAAGTATGAGTAAATAATATGTACATGTATTCATTTGATGTGATTTGTATAGAGAAGAAGGTTTAGTTGAGTTGGAATTGCAATTGGTTGGTGGACTAGCTGGCCAACTTACTAACTAGTCTGTCTGTCTGTCTGTCTGTCTGTCTGTCTGGCTGCCTGTATAGACCGACAGGTCGGTTTGTTAAGTTGTGTTTTTATATTTTTTTTGTTGTTTTTATTTTATTTATATATTTTTTTGTGATTTTGGCCACCTTATCAATATTCCAGCTGTGTACGATGACAACAGTAGTAACAGCAGCCAAATCGGCTGCATTCTAAATTAAACCTCAATTGAGATTGTATAGCAACAACAATAATAGCAGCAACAGCAGCAGCAGGAGCAACAAACATCATGTACATATAGATAATATGCACAGTATCACACACAACATCATTCAACCATTTAAACATGCATCACCACCATCACCGGCATTTTGCTAGTTGGAGAGATACATGCGGCTTACTGTCTGTCTTAACAAAATGGTCAATGGAATGTTACTTGTTTTCATACATTTATACTAAAAAAAATAAAAAAAAAACTTTAATTCGACTTGGCCGAATCCAGAAATCTACTTCACAATGCCTGAAATATTTTGAATACAAATTTAACGCAAAAAAATCTATAAAAAAAATATTTTGAACAAAAAAATAATAATTTTTGAAAAAGAAAAAAAAATTTAGTGTAAACTTTTTAAAGGTTAAAAAATTTTTAGTTTGAAGTTTTTTTTTAAAGAAAATTTTTTTTAGTGTAAAATTTTTTTGGAGTGACATAATAGGTGTCATAATAAGTCAGCATACCAAGAACTCTCCAATCGTGTTTCGATTGTTTTTAATAATCAAAAGTATAAATTAAAAATTCGCGGTTTTACTAATAAATTTTGAACCCCTGTACCGATTTCGCTGAAACTCAACACACTTAAAATAATACATTAGTAGATTTACTAATTTTTTTTGGCAATGCTGGTTAGCTAACTTTTAGCAAATTTTTAGTTGATATTAGCATGTTTACAAAAATATCTTCCCGGCTAAAAATAAAGTGTTCAAACGCATGTACGATTATATATAATAATTTATGTTAAGGATGGACCAATATATGATCGCATATTATCATATGTTCTTCCATATATGGTCATATATTGAATAAGCGCCAATTTTAATATTTGTTAAAATATGATCATATATGTTTCCGAATTAATGAAGTATGGTCAGATGTGTTCATATATGCTCATATACAATTCATTTTTAGCCGGGTTGTAAACTTCATTTAGCGCATTAGCAATTTTAAACAAAATTTGAACTAATTTTTTTTGCTAAATTTAAAATTGAGTTGATAACTTTACCAACAAAATTGTGGGTTCAAAATCAGCTAATTTTCTTGTAGGTTTACAAGCTTTTTTTGCTAACTTTACAGTTTTTTTTTGAGTGCACGAACCTGACTGGTATAAGTATAAGGCTGCTGTCATCAGACAAACTATCGGACGGTTAGACATCACTAGAGCATTTTAAAATCTATAGAGGATCATTATATTCATGATTTCCAAACTCCTAGACTGATATTTCGAGGTGTAGCAAACGAAGACACAATTTTATATATACCCTCTAATACTAAGTGTAGGGTATGAAAACAAATCAAATATATGATTGCCAAGTGTAGTTAGTTTTATGTTAGTGATGTATCACAAACAGATACATTGTAGAGTTATCAATACATTATAGTATCGATTACTCAATAACACTACGCAACAAAAAAAGACTTTTTGAAAAACACAAGATCTTGGCTATATAGGTTCGATTCTACTACCAAAAGGTAGTAAAACCCTATGCTCGGTTTGTCAAGATTGGTGACCAATTCCTTTTTATGGGCCTCCAAAATTTCTGAAAAACAATGGGACCCTCAAAAAATGGTATCATTAGTTTTTGCCCTAAATCTTAATAGGACTTGGTGCTACGGCTTAACTATATTTGGCAATAATGTGGCTAACAGTCCACTGAACAAATTCTTTCAACATTTTATGCCATTTTTTTCCTAGAGTTTTTTTGAAAAAACATAGGAAAAAAAAGTGTTTTTTCACTTTTTTCAGTATAACTTACAGGGACTGTTAAAGTTTTGCTAACAATGATAGACAAAAGTGTAGCCAAGGTAACGTCGAACAACTCTTCTGAACATACCAACACAATCTGAACGTGTTTAGGCACTCTAAATTGCTCATAAAGACCAACCTGTACATTAAAATGTGTGTTATTGGCTAGACTAGTGCCCCCCATTTCCCGGTTCACGGTATTCCCGGTTCTAGATATATTCCCGGGAATACCGGTATTCCCGGTTCTGAAAAAAACAAAAAATTCTATACCATAAAATTTTAAATTATACCATTTAATCAGAATTTCAGAAATATTTAGTTGTGTTTGCAAAATTATTTAAAAATCACGTAACAATTTTTTTCTTAAATTCATAAAAAATGAGGAAATGGTGTTTTTCATATGTTTTGTATTTTTTTTTTTTGTAAAAGCGAAGACAAATTTTTTATTGAATAAAATTTTACAAAATATACATACCGGTAGTACCGGAAATACAGTCAGAACCGGAACCGGGAATACCGGTATTCCCCGGAATACCGCGAATAATTCAAGAACCGGGAAACCGGTACGATTTTGCGGTTATACCAAGAACAGGGAATACCGGTATTCCCGGTACTACGGTACTGACCGTAGGCACTAGGCTAGACTATACTTTTATTGCAATTTGTTTACAGGTTGTTTCGTATTTTTGTTAAACAAATGAAACATTTTTTATGTCAGAGTTAGTTCAAAGTCCTGCATGTAGGCCCAGAGGATTTTAAAATGCTATTTAGCCCGCCCCTTTTTATTGGCGTGGATATAAGAATGAATTCAAATAATAACACTGTAAGTAGGTGAAAATGACACACCAAAACGCCGAGACACGTCAACCTAATTTTGGGTCGTAGAATCCAGTGGTGTACCCCGTTTTGAAAAGTTAGCTCAAAATCCCGAGATATTTCGATTTTAAATTTGTAGTAGATTTAAGGCGATTTTTCATTTTATTTGAATGAAAAAACTTAAAAAATTTGTTAAAAACTTATTATTTATCAAAATTTATATCTAGGAAATAATGGATGTCCATTTTCAATCGGACATCCAGCAATACTTGCTCCTATTTTGATGAATTTTATAATTTTTTTTGTATTTATTCAATTTTTACTCTTAAATTTGCAAATTTAAAATCGAAATATCTCGTTATTTTGAGCTAACTTTTTAAAACGGAGTATACCACTGGATTCTATGACCCAAAAATAAGTTGGGGTGTGTCGGCGCACTGTGGCGCCTTTTCCCTAAAAGCGTTGCAAAAATCCAAAAATTGACAGAAGAATTTGATAAAATGAATGATTACATCTGATTGAAAACTCCTCACTGATTATGAATCCAAAAACATTTTTGAAATAGGATAAAAATTATGAATTATAGAGCCACCCAAAGTTGGCAATTTTTCAGTCTGCTGAAAAAAGTTAAAATTTAAAAAAAATATATCATCTTTTAAATTGAATTTCAGGCAAACTATGCAACCGATCATTATTTTTTTGGTGTCGTTTGAAAGGTATATTAATTCAAATGAAACGATATAAAAAACGGGTTATTTGGTCGAATACTTTGTTTTTAGGAGCAGTTTTGCAAACACACAATATTTCGATCTTTTTTTATATTTGATAGAATAGAACTAAAAAAGTGACGGTTTGTGACGGGATCTATTAAACAGAGGATGTTAAGTATTAAATACTCTAACTTATTCAATAAAAATTGGGTGCCCGTACTTGCCCGTGCACATGAAAAAACAAAGAAACTGTAACAACTTTTACTACGAAAAGGAGATATTTTTAAAATATCCTAATAGATTTTGGGCAGTTTTGAGATCCACTGGAATTTTTTACCAAGCTTAGTAGATATATAGTTTTTTAATTTATTATTTTGCTTTTTGGCATTTTTTATTTGCTTATAACGCCCCCTAGCGGATTTTTTTTTTTTATATGTAACCACTTTGACGAGCTGTAACTCCTGAACGAATTAAGATATTTTAAAAGTTAAAATTTTGTATTTTTAATAAAACAAAGTTAAACATAAAAATTGCGAAAAACTTATGTTTCATCTCGGAATTTTTAAAAATTTTTTTAATAGACAAAGGTTTGTGTACAAAGGAAGAAACAAACGTTATCTAACAAGATTTTTAATAAGTTTTTAATTAAAAAAGTCTTAAATTTTTTTAACCCTAGTGAATGATCTGTTAAAATTGAACCTACAGCTAATTACAAAAAAATAAAATTAGTGTTGAATTCTCATTGAGTTTATAGTTTTTTTTTTATGTATTTGAAAGTTTCTAATCAGCTTTTTAAAATTTACCTATGTTAAGACATAAATATAATTGGTTAGTTTAACAGTTGAAACTTTTTTTAAATATATAAGTTTTAAGTAAACTTTTACTTGACACAATTAAAAAATTTCCTTAAAAAAAAAAACAAAAAAACAAAATTCAAGTAAAATTTTAGTTTTATAAATCGAAAATTTACTCAAATTTGTTGGTAAACATTTATTAAATTTTAAATATCAAATGGTTTTCTGGTGAAAAATTTAGCAATATTTTACTCAGTACCGTTAAAAATTTCCTAATTTTTTTTTTTCTTATTTTTTCTCTGTTATATTAGAGTGGTATTTTTTCGAGATATGTATTGTGATTATTGTTGCCCTTAGTCTAATCGGCAAGTTAAAAACGCTTAACGAGAATATCAGCGTGCAGATTGACTTAATTTCACGCACAAGAAGTTAAATTTTTAATGATTTTTAGATTTACAATTTACAACAAAAGAGGTCAAAAGGTGTCACTGTGCACAGTGCCGAAGCGGGCCTATTACAATGCGGATGCGCTTTTCTTGAAGCTAAAGGAGATAAAATTCAAGTGCGTTTTAAACATTAAAAATGCCTTGATAACTTAAAAACTTATGATTTTTACAATGAAAAAAAGTCAAAACTAGGCACTGTGCTGCAGTGGGCCAATGGCCATGCGGGCTACTTATTTTAAGCTGAAGGGGTTTCTTTCAAATGCTTTATTAATCTTGATAATATCTTTATTACTTTAAAATTTATAATGCTTACAACGAAAAAAGTCAAAATACGACACTGTGCACAGTGCCGCGGCTGGCCTATTACCTTGCGGCTCATATATTTTGAAGCTAGGGGAGTCTTCTTTCGAATGCTCTTTAAATTTTTAAAATATCTTCATTAGTTCAAAAGTTATGATTTTTGCAACGAAAAAAGTCAAAAGGCGCCACTGTGCGGCGTTTTTGTGTGTCTTTTCAAAAGTTTAAATTTTACTTACAGTGTAATTAAATTGTATTACTTAAGTGCTAAAAGCATAATAAATGATTTTGTAAACATTTATCGCAAGGGGAAAGTGCCCCCAACATAACTCACCGACTACCAACAACTCCCACACCTCCGAAAACTCCCTGCAATTTTTTTACATATTTGGGGTATAACGATTCGACACAGCCGAGTTAAAGTTGTTTTTGACTTTAATTGTTATTGTTACATTTCTTGTGCTGCTGATTTCAATATTTTTAAGTGTTATCGTTCCTGCGATCGCGAACAATAGCATTACAATTTAAAAAAAAATATTTTTTAAATTTTTTTTAAAAAATGTCTATAAATAATTAATTTTTCAGCGCGACCCTCGTATCTCATTTAATATTTGCTCAATACATATGGAATTGATATCTAATATACACTGATACTTTATATGTTTGAGACACTATAACAAAAGAAAAATAATAGCTGCGTTCTTTTTTATTTTACAATATGTTTTGTCTACTTTTTAGTACTTAAATAAAAACCGAATATTTGTGACAGTCACTGTATATTTGCAATTTCTGGCAGGTTTGTATTCAGATATAGAGGAAAGGGGTCTCCGGATGCTGTAATGGCAGAAATTTGCTGGCGCGAAAAAAATATATTTGAAGACGCAGATTTTGATAAAAAGACAAGTCAGACTGAAGAAAAGAAAATGGCGAAAAACCGAAAGATCAATACCACGATGAACTAGAATTATTCGAGGTCTATGAGGATTCAGATGATAATGTTGATGATGCATATGAATTTGGAGAAGAGATTTATATGTATAGTGATCTCTCTGAATAAAAATTAAAAATTAAAAAAAAATTTAGTGGTCCACCTTAAGTGTTATACATTTGACTCGTCTAGGAGCACCATTGTGACAGAGCGGTAGGAGCAGTTTTAAAAAAATATAATCTTTGTATGTGACCACTCTTTGGGAGTGCACCCAGTGCTTAGGTATGTTTGGCAAAAATGTTAGGGAGCGAAAATTAATAAGGGTCGGTCTTACATTTTATCCATCTAGAGGCAACTGAGGGTGCTTTTTGTGGATTTTTTTAGTCAAAAACGACAATTTTTAAGGTGCAGAGTGGTATTTATGAGCTGTTTAGAGTGCCTAAACACGTTCAGATTGTATTGGTATATTCAGAAGAGTTGTTCAGCTTTACCTTGGCTACACTTTTGCCAAATATTGTTAAGAAAAATTTAACAGTCCCTGTAAGTTATACTGAAAAAAGTGAAAACCCCATATTTTTTTCCTATGTTTTTTAAAAAAAACTCGATGAAAAAAATATTTTTTTGGCATAAAATGTTGAAAGAATTTGTTTAGCGGACTATTTGCTACATTATTGCCAAATACAGTTAAGCCGTAGCACGAAGTCTTATTAAGATTTTGGGCAAAAACTGAGGATACCATATTTTGAGGGTCATACTGCTTTTCAGAAACTTTGGAGGCCCATAAAAAGGAATTGGTCACCAATCTGGACAAACCGAGTATAGGGTTTTACTATCTTTTAGTAGTACAATCGAACCTATATAGTCAAGTTCTTGTGTTTTTTTCACTGTTGCACAGTGTAATGTTATCGATGTATAGAAAATTCAATAAGTTTCAAAAGAAAATTTTAAGTTATTGAAATTTTATAATGTCATATAGATATTTTAAAATATCGATACATCGATAATTTAATAATTTTCTATAGAAAATTTTAAAATATCGATACATCGATAATTTAATAATTTTCTATAGAAAATTTTAAAATATCGATACATCGAAAATTTAATAATTTTCTATAGAAAATTTTAAAATATCGATACATCGATAATTTAATAATTTTCTATAGAAAATTTTAAAATATCGATACATCGATAATTTAATAATTTTCTATAGAAAATTTTAAAATATCGATACATCGATAATTTAATAATTTTCTATAGAAAATTTTAAAATATCGATACATCGATAATTTAATAATTTTCTATAGAAAATTTTAAAATATCGATACATCGATAATTTAATAATTTTCTATAGAAAATTTTAAAATATCGATACATCGATAATTTAATAATTTTCTATAGAAAATTTTAAAATATCGATACATCGATAATTTAATAATTTTCTATAGAAAATTTTAAAATATCGATACATCGATAATTTAATAATTTTCTATAGAAAATTTTAAAATATCGATACATCGATAATATAATAATTTTCTATAGAAAATTTTAAAATATCGATACATCGATAATTTAATAATTTTCTATAGAAAATTTTAAAATATCGATACATCGATAACTTAATAATTTTCTATAGAAAATTTTAAAATATCGATACATCGATAATTTAATAATTTTCTATAGAAAATTTTAAAATATCGATTCATCGATAATTTAATAATTTTCTATAGAAAATTTTAAAATATCGATACATCGATAATTTAATAATTTTCTATAGAAAATTTTAAAACATCGATACATCGATAATTTAATAATTTTCTATAGAAAATTTTTAAATATCGATACATCGATAATGTAATAATTTTCTATAGAAAATTTTAAAATATCGATACATCGATAATTTAATAATTTTCTATAGAAAATTTTAAATTATCGATACATCGATAATTTAATAATTTTCTATAGAAAATTTTAATTTATCGATACATCGATAATTTAATAATTTTCTATAGAAAATTTTAATTTATCGATACATCGATAATTTAATAATTTTCTATAGAAAATTTTAATTTATCAATACATCGATAACTTAATAATTTTCTATAGAAAATTATTAAATTGCCGATTTATCGATAATTTAATAATTTTCTATAGAAAATTTTAATTTATCGATATATCAATAATTTAATAATATTCTATAGAGAATTATTAAATTGCCGATTTATCGATAATTTAATAATTTTCTATAGAAAATTTTAATTTATCGATATATCAATAATTTAATAATATTCTATAGAGAATTTTAATGTATCGATACATCGATGATTTAATTTTTTATAGAAAATTTTAATTTATCGATACATCGATAATTTAATAATTTTCTATACAAAATTTTAATTTATCGATACATCGATAATTTAATAATTTTCTATAGAAAATTTTAAAATATCGATACATCGATAATTTAATAATTTTCTATAGAAAATTTTAAAATAGAATTTTTCGAAATTTGCTCTCGTCATAACTCCAAAACTAAAACTGTCAGAAAAGGTTAATACCAGTTTTGGAATCCTCGCATCCAATTTAGTTAAGTTCTTGATTAAAACTCAGGCTCTAAAATAAGTGTTGGGAATTATAGCCTTGCAAAGTTGGTAAAAAACGCAACTTTTTGACTCTAACAGCGATTTGCTCGCGAACGCGAGCTGATTGAAAAAATCGGATAACAGATTCGGAATCAGCACACTAAACTCCATCTAAATCAGTTGTCAAATGTCAGGCAAATTGAAAAAGGTAATTTTTTGTGACCCTGTGTGATTTAATAAATTTCTATAGAAATTTATCAACACGTTTTTTTTGCCCGGGTGGTGATAGCAAATTTTGGGTAATTGGGGTACGCTGATTTCAAATCTGCCTTCCGTTTTTTTTGGGTCAACTCTAGTTTTCGAGATATAGCCGTAGGAAACTTTGAAAATAGGCTATTTTTGGCTCATTTGTGAGTCCATATTTACCAACACTGGTCTTGTATTAAAAAATTGAATGACGATTTTAGGTATGTTGAATATGCTGATTCCAAAGAAGACCTTCGTTTTTTTGAGTCATCTTTAGTTTTTGAGATATTGCTAAAATAAAATTTTAAAATTCTCATTTATGCCATAATTCGATAAAATTTTTTTTTGTAATTTCATGTTATAAGAGAGGTGCTACGCCCCTTAACCCAATCTTGCCTATATATATTTTCTACAAAGTTAAGCAAACAAAAATTAGCATCCTGTACTCAAATTTGTTGAAAAATATTTTTCAGAAGCCAAATAACAGCAGTTTGCTGTTTTGGGTTACATGGGAGGTGCCACGCCCTCGCCACCTACCCACACCACACATTCCTTAGAACAATTCCCAAAATCAAGTAAGCATATGATGTAAATATAAGGTCAATCACAAGAGTGGTTTGGCTGGAATGATGAAAAGAATTTTTCGAAATTTGCTCTCGTCATAACTCCAAAACTAAAACTGTCAGAAAAGGTTAATACCAGTTTTGGAATCCTCGCATCCAATTTAGTTAAGTTCTTGATTAAAACTCAGGCTCTAAAATAAGTGTTGGGAATTATAGCCTTGCAAAGTTGGTAAAAAACGCAACTTTTTGACTCTAACAGCGATTTGCTCGCGAACGCGAGCTGATTGAAAAAATCGGATAACAGATTCGGAATCAGCACACTAAACTCCATCTAAATCAGTTGTCAAATGTCAGGCAAATTGAAAAAGGTAATTTTTTGTGACCCTGTGTGATTTAATAAATTTCTATAGAAATTTATCAATACATCGATAATTTAATAATTTTCTATAGAAAATTTTAATTTATCGATACATCGATAATTTAATAATTTTCTATAGAATATTTTAATTTATCGATACATCGATAAGTTAATAATTTTCTATAGAAAATTTTAATTTATCGATAAATCGATAATTTAATAATTTTCTATAGAAAATTTTAATTTTTCGATACATCGATAATTTAATAATTTTCTATAGACAATTTTAATTTATCGATACATCAATAATGTAATAAATAAAATTGTTTAAGTTTTTTTCTGTCTCTAAATTTCTTTCCCAATTTCAAAAGGAGACCACTGCGGCAACTCTAAATTTCACATGTCTCTAAGGTATGAGAAAAACGCTTTAAATTGAAGTTTTGTCACACCATACAAAAAAATTTCTAAAAATCACTTAAAAACGCAATCAAATACAGTATCAATAAAGAAAACTATTAAATTATCGATGTATCGATAAATTAAAATTGTCTATAGAAAATTATTAAATTATCGATGTATCGATAAATTAAATTTTTCAATAGAAAATTATTAAATTATCGATGTATCGAAAAATTAAAATTTTCTATAGAAAATTTTAATTTATCGATACATTGATAAATTAATAATTTTCTATAGAAAATTTTAATTTATCGATAAATCGATAATTTAATAATTTTCTATAGAAAATTTTAATTTTTCGATACATCGATAACACTGTGCAACAAGAAAAATGAGCCTCAATGGCTTCAACGCCATATGAAAGTAGACCATCAAATGGACAAAATCACCAAAGGGTTTTGCAAAGTCAGTTCGGATTTCTTTTTTATAGCCCACTGAAGTTTTCATTTTTTTTATCAAAGGTGTTTGGAAAATGTCAAAAATACCATAGTAAAAACACATCTGAGCTTCAAAATATGGTTTGATGTCTTCAGTGAAATTGTATGACAGTTATTTTCTTAGAACATTTTAACCCTCTAACTGCCATTTTAAGGGGTCATTTTAGTCCTTTTTCAAAAACTAAACACAGAAGTCTAATAAAACGTCCATTTAGAGGGTTAAAATGTTCTACAAATATTTTCCTCATAAAATTTCACTAGGGGTTGTCAAATGGTCAAAGTTTGTGCGACATTCGCAAAATGCTTAAAAAGGGTCAAGTATTAACAATCAATGTGTGTTACTTTTTTTTACCAAAGCAGTGTTAACAAATATCGGCAAAAAACAGTGCAAATATACTTTTGAGCTTAAAATGACGTTGTGATGTGTGTTATAAAATTTTATGTTGATTCTTTTCTTTGACCAAATTAACCCTCTAGCTCCAGTTTTAAGGGGTCATTTTGTCCTTTTTTAAAATAAATAAAAAAAAGTCTATAAAAAAGGCAGTTAGAGGGTTAAAATGTTTTACAAATATTTCCTGCGTCACATTTTACTAGGGCACTAAGAGAGAAAGTTCGTCCAGCATAAAGAAAGTGCTTAAAAATTTAAAAAGTATTCAAATTTTTTTTTATTTTTTTTTTTGGGCCGAAATATAAAAAAAATTTTATAAATATAAAATTGTTTTGCTTAAGTGCAAAAAGCATATAACAAAAATTATTTTGGTTTTATTGGCCAAAAACGTCTCGGTAAATTTGGTTGATACAGTTTAAAAGCAGTACTGCTCCATTAAAACTACTCCAAACCATCATTACCAATAGCATACAGCATTGAAACAAAAGAAAACTACGATGTGTTAAAATCAATGGCCCTTACCACAAGAAAACAAAAAGTATATTTTAACAAAAGTTTTATTTCAAATTTAAAATTTTCAATACTGTTTTTGAAAGTCGATTTTAAAAACAAAAACAATTTGTATGGAAATAAAATTAAAAGCTGATTTTAAATATATTTTATTTTTCTATGGTAAGGCTGAATCCTTTTAAACGTTGAATACAAAAAACATAAACGGAAAATTTTATTTAGTGAAGCCAACCAAAAAGAAGATAAAACAGCAACATTTATTTTTTTTTTTTAATAAAATAGAGACAGTTTGATTCAGAATCAAAAAAAGAGAGTGGTGATAACCTATTTTTTCAGCTGCCATCATTATCTAAAAGACCTCGAACCATATAATAAAATTTTTTTTTTTTCATGTGAGAAAATTATTAAATTATTATTATTATTCAATTTTATTAAATTTAAATTAAAAAAAATTAATCACCTTGCCGTAGAAAATGTAAAAAAAGTATAATTTTTAATTAATTTAAAGTAGTAAAATTTGTGTAGAACATAAAAAAAAATTGATTGTGCAAATTTTACAACTTTACTTTTCTAGCATTTTACATAGTCCTAATGTATTTTTTGGCTTTGACGACTCCCAGTAAAATTTGATGTAAAAAAATATTTGTAGAACATTTTAACCCTCTAACTGCCTTTTTATAGACTTTTTTTGTATTTCTTTAAAAAAGGACAAAAATGACCCCCTAAAGCGGGTGGTAGAGTGTTAATTTTGTCAAAGAAAAGAATCATAATAAAATTTTAAAACACACATCAGAACATCATTTTTAGCTCAAAAGTATATTTGCACTGTTTTTTGTCGATATTTTTTAACACTGCTTTGGTAAAAAAAAGTGACAAACATTGATTGTTTATACTTGACCCTTTTAAAGCATTTTGCGCTTATCGCACAAACTTAGAACATTTGACAACCCCTAGTGAAATTTTATGAGGAACATATTAGTAGAACATTTTAACCCTCTAAATGGACGTTTTATTAGACTTCTGTGTTTAGTTGTTGAAAAAGGACTAAAATGACCCCTTAAAATGGCAGTTAGAGGGTTAAAATGTTCTAAGAAAAGAACCACCACACAATTTCACTGAAGATATCAAACCATTGTTTGAAGCTCAGATGTGTTTTTCTTATAGTATTTTTGACATTTTCCAAACGCCTTTGATAAAAAAATGAAAACTTCAGTGGGCTATAAAAAAGAAATCCGAACTGACTTTGCAAAACCCTTTGGTGATTTTGTCCATTTGATGGTCTACTTTCATATGGCGTTGAAGGCATTGAGGCTCAAAGCGATGACCCAAAATTTGTTGCACAGTGTAATTTAATAATTTTCTATTGAAAAATTTAATTTATCGATACATCGATAATTTAATAATTTTTTATAGACAATTTTTATTTATCGATACATCGATAATTTAATAGTTTTCTATAGACAATTTTAATTTATCGATACATCGATAATTTAATAATTTTCTATAGAAAATTTTAATTTATCGATACATCGGTAATTTAATAATTTTTTATAGAAAATTTTAATTTATCGATACATCGATAATTTAACAATTTTCTATAGACAATTTTAATTTATCGATACATCAATAATGTAATAAATAAAATTGTTTAAGTTTTTTTCTGTCTCTAAATTTCTTTCCCAATTTCAAAAGGAGACCACTGCGGCAACTCTAAAGTTCACATGTCTCTAAGGTATGAGAAAAACGCTTTAAATTGAAGTTTTGTCACAACATACAAAAAAATTTCTAAAAATCACTTAAAAACGCAATCAAATACAGTATCAATAAAAAAAAATCAAAAAAAAAAAAACGTAAAACGAAAAAAAAGGAAAAAATCTTTTCAAAAATAAATCATGCAATTCAGACAAAAAACTTCATATATATTTGGTTTAGTTGGCTAAAGTAACGTTTAAATCTGTTTTGGAAATCAATCAATACACGATTCGTTTTTTTTTTTTGTTTTTTTTTGGTACTTTAAAATTGGCTTAAAGGTGCGCCTGTAGTATTGTATTCCTGGCTCAGTACTTTGTTTATTTTTTTTTTGTATTTTTCGTTCTCCAATTCGTTGAAGAATTCCACATACAAAAATGTCAAAATCAATTACGCGCTTTTGTACGCGTGAATTGACAAGAAAATGTTTTGTTCTTCTTGTTATACTTAGATTGAATCCCAATATTGAATTCAAAAGGATGAATGCATAAATTTTACAAAAAAAAAATACAGAGGATAATTTAAAAAATTTTAAATTGCAATGTGTAAATTGTTGCAAAAATAAGTATATATAAATAAATAAAAATACAGCAAAAACACACTTAAAAAGTTAAACGTTTTGTTTTTTTTTTTATAAAATTGTTTTTTTTTGTTTAAGTTCAAAATTGGGATCATGATGCAGTCGTACGCCAATAAAGGACAAAAAGTTTAAATAAATATAAAATTAAAAAAAAAATCGGAATTTTAAATTAAGGCTTTGAGCTAAATATTTTTAACAATGAGTCCTTTAACCGAATTTAAACACGTGTCGTCTTAGTTAAGCAAAAATTACTAAAATCATTTTCAAACAAAACAAGTAATCTACAGTATAAAAATAGAATACAAATTTTTATTTAAAAAAAAAATTGTTCAACATGTTTTTTTTAAAAAAAATTTTTTTAAAATTTTTTTTTTTTTTAAAATAGCTTTGACGGTATTTATACACAGCCTTATTTTGCTTGCAATAAAGTATTGCAACTTTTTTTTTTTATTGGCAAACGGGGGTGAAAAGAAAACGGAGTAGAAAAAAAATCACGAATTCTGTTTTACTTCTTCTACGCTTCTCACCCCCGATTGCCATAAAAAAAAAACTCAGATAAAAAAGGCGTGCAAGAAAAAACGAGTGTATAAATACCGTCTTTGAAAAAAAATAACTTAAAAAAAAATTTAAAAAATTTTGTTAAAAAAATTGGTAAAAGAAATAATTTTGACTAAAAAATATTTATAATTGAATTTAACACATAATTACAAATCAAATGCCCATTAAACCGAGAACGGGTATGAGACGGTGTCCTTAAAGAAGTTTTTCACTTCTCGCCTGCACTCAAAAAATTATGTTAGTAAAATCAACTGAAAGTGTCAGTTAAAATAACTACTTTGTAAGTTGTTTTGGGGTCAACTACTTTTTCAGTTAAATCAACTAACAATGTTAGTTATTTTAACTGACAAAAAACAACTGACTTATGTAGTAAAAACTACTTACATTTATAGTCAAAACAACTAAAATGTAGTAAAAATAAAATAATCAATACATAATTTTTTTTTTTCAAAAAAAAAAATTGAAGACCAAATTTTTTCCAAAATTTTTTTTTTAAGTTATGAAAAATAAAAAAAACCAAAATTTATTTTTATTTTTTGGAAAAAAAAACTTTAAAAAATTTTCAGATATAAAAAAATAAAATTAACTACTTTAAATAACTGTTACTAGATCACAGTACTTTTTTGTTAGTTGTTCAAAAAAACGACTTAAAATAACTAACAGAAATAGTTGTTTGGTATGTTTCATACAAAAACAACTGACTTTGTAGTTGGAAACAACTAGCTACTGTAAAATATACAAATAACTAACATGTAGTAACTTACATAATTTTCTGAGTGCACTCAAAAAATTATGTTAGTAAATTCAACTGAAAATGTCAGTTAAAATAACTACTTTGTAAGTTGTTTTGGGGTCAACTACTTTTTCAGTTAAATCACCTAATAATGTTAGTTATTTTAACTGACAAAAAACAACTGACTTATATAGTCAAAATTACTAACATTTGTAGTCAAAACAACTATAATGTAGTAAAAATAAAATAAATAAAAAAAAAATTTTTTCAAAAAATTTTTCAGAAAAAAAAAAATTAAGACCAAATCGCTCCTTTTCTTGAATAGTGTCATAACTCAAAAAATGCGTTTTTATGAGTTAATAATGCAGAATTATTCGTTATATCGTGCTTTATATTGTGTCAAAAATTCGTATTAATATCTTTTTAACTCACCGTTTGAGAATAGTACACGCCATTATTACATTTTCTATGTACCGGCCCTTTTCAATTAAAAACCAGTTTCAATAGTAAACTTTAAACGTGTTTTCTGCAAAATCAAATATTTTGAGTTGTGACACTATACAAGCAAAGGAGCGAAATGTTTTCCAAGTTTTTTTTTTGGAAAAAACTTTGAAAATTTTTCAGAGATAAAAAAAATAAAATTAACTACTTTAAATAACTGTTACTATATTTCAGTACTTTTTTGTTAGTTATTCAAAAAAAAAACGACTTAAAATAACTAACAGAAATAGTTGTTTGATATTTTTCATACAAAATTAACTGACTTTGCAGTTGAAAACAACTAACTACTGTAAAATCTACAAATAACTAACATGTAGTAACTTACATAATTTTCTGAGTGCACTTCTGGTTTCTCTATAGACGACCAAATATGGATTAGGAGGGGTACTACAATGCCTTTGCCCTTGGCCCTATTCAGGGCCGCTTTGAGGTATGCTGGGGCCCTAAGCACACAAAAATTTGGGGCTCTGCGAGAACGCAAAAAGTCGCATGACAAATAAAAATCATTTTTTGCTACACTAAAAAAATAAAACTGTAAAGTTAACAAATATTTTTTTGTTAACTCAAGTTTACTGGCTTTTTAGCAAATTTTTAGTTAAAATCAGCGTTTTAACTACTTTTTTTAGTTAAGTTCAATTTACGAAAATACTAGTTTTGAACAAATTTTGAATTAATTTTTTTTGTTGACTTCAAAACTGAGTTTACGAATTTTAACTAATTAATTTGCTGATTTTTCGTAACAAATTTGTTAAGTGAAATTTCTTGTGTAGCCTCCTATGCAAATCTCATAAGTTCTACTTAAGCTGATGAAAAACAGAAAAAATAAACTTACAACTTTTTACAAAATATTTTCTAAATTTTAGTTTACGAAAAGTAACAAAAAGTTTAGCTGAATTCAAATAATTTTTTTGTTAATATATGTACATAAAAACGTTACGAAATTTCAGCTAAATTTATAGTTAAAGTTACGGTTTTTTTTGCTACATTCATTCTACGAAAAGTTAGCTAAATATTTTTAGTTAAATTAACTAAAGCAAAATCAGGTGCTTTTTTAGTTAAATTTAACTAAATTTTTTGCTAACTTTACAGTTTTTTTTTTTGAGTGTACAAATAACCCCATGTTATTATCTATTATAAAAAAATATTTTAAGTGGGGATATTCCAGCTCGAGGTCATTTTTATTTACTATTAAAACAATGATATTTGTGTAGAACAATTTGGTTTTAATGAGATCTTTTCTATCTCAGAATCTAAGACTTTTCCTTTACGAAAAATTTCTCCGAATCTGAAACATTTTCTGAATGAAAAAATTCTCAGAATCTGAAATTTTTTCTATACGAAAAATGTCTCAGAATCTACGACAACTTCGTTACGAAAAATTTTTTAGAATCTGTTAATATTTTTGTACGAAAAATGTCTCACTATTTGAGACTTTTTTTATACGAAAAACGTCTCAGATTTGAGACTTCTTCAATACGAAACCTGTATCAGCATCTGAGACCTTTTCTTTACGATACATGTTTTAGAAACTGAGACTTTTTCTATACTAAAAATGTTTTAGAGTCTTTTACTTTTTCTATGCAAAAAATATCTCAGAATCTGCGACTTTTTCTATAGGAAAAATGTCTCAGAATCTGAGACTTTTTCTATAGAAAAATCTGCGAATTTTTCTATAGGAAAAATGTCTCAGAATCTGAGACTATGTGTATAGGAAAAATGTTTCATCTGAGACCTTTTCTATAGAAAACTGTCTCAGAATTTGAGACTTTTTCTATAGGAAAACTGTCTCAGAATCTGAGACTTTTTCTATAGGAAAACTGTCTCAGAATCTGAGACTTTTTTTTATAGGAAAACTGTCTCAGAATTTGAGACTATTTCTATAGGAAAAATGTCTCAGAATCTGAGACTTTTTCTATAGGAAAAATGTCTCAGAATCTGAGACTTTTTCTATAGGAAAAATGTCTCAGAATCTGAGACTTTTTCTATAGGAAAAATGTCTCAGAATCTGAGACTTTTTCTATAGGAAAAATGTCTCAGAATCTGAGACTTTTTCTATAGGAAAAATGTCTCAGAATCTGAGACTTTTTCTATAGGAAAAATGTCTCAGAATCTGATACTTTTTCTATAGGAAAAATGTCTCAGAATCTGATACTTTTTCTATAGGAAAAATGTCTCAGAATCTGATACTTTTTCTATAGGAAAAATGTCTCAGAATCTGAGACTTTTTCTATAGGAAAAATGTCTCAGAATCTGAGACTTTTTCTATAGGAAAAATGTCTCAGAATCTGAGACTTTTTCTATAGGAAAAATGTCTCAGAATCTGAGACTTTTTCTATAGGAAAAATGTCTCAGAATCTGAGACTTTTTCTATAGGAAAAATGTCTCAGAATCTGAGACTTTTTCTGTATGAAAAATGTCTTAGAATCTGAGACTTTTTCTATAGGAAAAATGTCTTAGAATCTGAGACTTTTTCTCAGAATCTGAGACTTTTTCTATACGAAAAATGTCTCAATATCTAAGACTTTTTCTATACGAAAAATATCTCAGAATCTAAAACTTTTTCTATATGACTAATGTCTCAGAATCTGATACTTTGCATACGATAAGTCGCAAAACTTCTATAAAATTTAGATTTTTTAAATCGGAGAATCCGAAACTTTTTCTGTACGAAAAATATTTTACAATCTGAAACTTTTTATGTAGGAAAAATTTTTATGAATTTGATACAGGACAAATTTCTCTTTTAGAAAAAGTATCAGAAGTATCAGACGTCTGTTAGATTCCGAGAATTTTTCTGTAAGAAAATGTGATATTTTCTTTAAAAACAAGTTAAAAAATTTACGTAATTTTTGTATGAGCGAATTTATTGACATTTTGGGGCCCTCTTAGGTTAGGAGCCCTGGGCACGTGCCCAGTGTACCCTAATGATTAAAACGCTAATCTTTCATTTAAAATTAATTTGAGCCCTTCGATCAAGTTTTGAATTTTTGAAAAATTAATAAAAAATTTTTGCGATAAATTATTTTTATTAATTTTGGCATCAACAAATTTCTGAAATGCAGAGTTTCCTACCATAGAGTATACATAGAGGCGAAGGCGTCAACAATTGAGTCGTCAAAGTACAACTTGTATACATGTATTTGTTGACAAAGTACGACTTGTAAACATGTATTGTGTTTTGAATTCACATCGACAACGTACGTGTGAGAAATTAGAAAAAGATAGTGATATCATACGTTCCACTATGGTATCAAATCAATTTTTTTTTTCAAGAAATTGTTTTCTATGTTGAGGATGTTTATTCTGGCTCGAGGTCAATATTTTCTTTACTAATTAAAACCATGATATTCTCATAGCATAATTTTCAAGAAAATATTTTTTTTTTGTTTTAAATTTATTTATGTTGGTCATTTTTGCAAGACTTAATCGACACGTGTTTCGGAATTTGTGAGATTCCATTGTCAAGTCTTGCAAAAATTACCAACTTAAATAAATTTAAAACAAAAAATATAATAGAATAAATATCATCATCATATAATAATTTTTGCAAGACTTGACAATGGAATATGACAAATTCCGAAACACGTGTCGATTAAGACTTGCAAAAATGACCAACATAAATAAATTTAAAACAAAAAAAAAATTTTTCTTAAAAATTATGCTATGAGAATATCATGGTTTTAATTAGTAAAGAAAATAATGACCTCGAGCCAGAATAAACATCCTCAAAATATAATATTTTAAAGGTCGAATAAAACAATTTTTATGGTTTAATAAAAAATAATCAGAATTAGAAATTATTTTCTTTTAGAAAAAAAAATCAGATTTTAAAATATGTTTTCAATGGAACAAGTTCAAAATTTATTGCGAACTATTTATCTCTCACAAAAACTTAGATTATGAAATATTTTTCCTTTGGAAAACGAAATTTGTTCTTAAAAAAAACTCTGGTAACCCAAAGAACTTAAGCTGTTTAATCAATGATAATAATATGCTCATTGGTAATTTAACTAAATTAATAGAGTTCAACTCTATTATCACCCAAGACACGTGACACTGTTTCCCTTTCTACATATTTTGTATTAGGGTATTTTCTGTCCCCCTACATTAGTTTCAATGTGTTAAAGAAAAATATTTAAAAATATACAATAATCTACAAGAAGCAATCAATGCCACACATTAGGCATTACACACCAAGTGTCCCGCTGCAGAAAAAGACATGTGTCCCATGAATTTCTGAATTGGTTGTATTGAAAGCGCTATATGAAACTAAGAAAATTGCATTTTTCTTTTTAAATTTTACAAAACCTGAGCTTAGTAGGCCTGGATAAATATATAAAAGTGATTATACTTGTGCAGAGTTGCCTTGTTGAAATAATTATCAAAATAAAATAGAATGCACAATAATCTCAAAAATTTGCAAAAAAAAGTTCAGACGCGCGTTTTTGTTTCGAGAAAATCACATTTGAATATTAAATTTCATAACAATTTTGTAATTTGCATGTATTTTCTTGTTTCAACATAGCGTATGAGTACTATTTATGCTAATATTTGGTACTGATCCGCTATGTTGAAATAAGAAAATACAAGCAACTTACAAAATTCTTATGAAATTTAATATTTAAATGCAATTTTCTCAAAAAAAATTTTAAACAAGCTTCTGATTTTTTTTTGTGTGGATACACACAAAAATTTTTTTTTCCATGAACGATTTTCATAGTATTTATGAACAAATTCATACAATTTATTAACTTTTTTATAATATTTATAAACTTTTTCATAGTATTTATAAATAAATCATAATATGTAAAATTAAAGAATTTTTAACATTTTTCATAAATACTATGAAAAAGTTTATAAGTATTATGAAAAAGTTAATAAATTGTATGAATTTGTTCATAAATACTATGAAAATCGTTCATGGAAAAAAAATTTTTGTGTGTAGACACCGTAACTAAAAAAAATTAAAAAAGAAAAAAAGGGGCCGGATTTGTGATAAATTGACTTTTTTGTAATATGAGAAATTTCAGAACGGGTTCTAAAAATTTTTCGAAATAAAAAATTTTAATCGATAGTTCATAAAAAAGTATATGTATGTACAAGATTGCAAATTGTTGAGATAGTAGTGTATTTAGTTTTAATTTGATAAATATTCAATCAAGACAACTCGACAGAAATTTTACCATTTTTTTCAATATTTAGCCACGGTTTCCAAAAATTTCGAAAAAAAACCAAAACCTCAATTTTCTTAGTTCCATATCGGGCTATCAATGCAACCTATTCAGAAATTCATGGGACACGTGTTTTTTTTTCGCTGAACATTTGGTGTGTAATTCCTCATCTGTAGTAGTGGAATAATAAAACAAGCATAAAACACAAAAAATTATTGAAATATTTGCACCGCATTGTACACCCTAAATTAAAGGTGGAAAATACGAAATAAAATGCGCCACGCATGCGTCTGGCACACAAGTTAAAAAAAAAATAACAGCATCACTACACAAATATAGCAACATTATTACCGATGATGATGACGACGACGTATGACGACGACGTCTGTAAAAGCAACAGCAGCATCATCTCATCCATAGCCGCATCCACAACCAGAACTGAATAAAACCGTAAAAGGATAAAAAGAGTTAAAATACACAGAGTAACAACAACAACAAACATAACACAAGGGAACTATTGTAAAACTACAACATGAAGTGCAGCATAAAATTAACCTTTCAAGGGCATGGGAGTAAAATTGGTAAATCTGATTAAATTTTAATTAAGAAATTAATAATTTGAAGTGTCAAATTAGAAACAAAAAATTCAAAATAGATTAGAGAAACTCAAAAATGTCCTCAAAAATTCAGAAAATTTCAGAAAAATTTCAGAAAAATTAAAAAAAAAAAAAATTATAAATCAGGAAAGTTCAGAATAATTCAAAATTATTTAAAAATTCACAAAAAAAAAAACGGAAAATTTAAGAAAACAAAGTTATTTTTACAGGGTCGTTTTAGAGGGGAGTCGGCGAACACCTTCGCAATAAACATCCCGGAGGAAAGGTGATACATAGCTAGGGTGACCATTTTTTTCTGAGCTTAAATCAGTACGCCCAAGTTTTTATGTTTTTGATGTTTTTTCAACACTCAAAAAATGTAGATTAAACTAACTTGACCCCATGTATTTTGATTTAAAGCAATTGCTAAAAAACAACTGTTAATACTTTGCAGAAAATTTAGTTGACTTTAAACGACTTCATTTGACACGGTGAGCCTCAGCGATGTTTAGGTTGAACTTTAGTGTCGACGAAAAGTGTAAACGCAGTTCGATTTCTACTTGATTAAATGTAACAGAACTGTTGACAGCGAAATCGTAGCTGCTCGCATTCGCGAGATATCGCGAAATGAGTGTTTTTGTATTTTCTAAATTTTGACAATAAAGTTTTTTAAATATCTTCAAAAACTGAGTATGCAGTTTTAATTGTATGTATTTACAGGTCACAAAACAATTAACATCGAAATCATATCTTCTCAATTTCGCGAGAAATCGCAAAATTAAAAAAAAAAATAATAAAAAATTTGAAAAAATATTATTTTTCGCGTAAATTAGCAGTCAAGATATTGATATCAGCAGTTTTACCACATTTAACCACGTAAAATTTAAACTGCATACAATATATTTGTCGTTTATTGATTTTTTTCCTTTATTTTAGACACTTACGAAAAAATAAATAAATTAATATAAAAGCATGAACTGTAATTTAGCTACTTCTCGGGAAATTGATCATCTATAAGTTTTATGCTTGCAGGTTTGTCACCTTTAATAACCTCGAATGCAAACTGCATACCACATTTTTGTCGTTAATTGAAGTAAATGTTTTTTCAGACCAAAAATAACACAAATTAATGAACAAATAGTAGTTTAGCGAGTTTTTTAGCGATATCCCGAAGAATTGAGCAGCTAGAATTTAAATGTTAACAGCCTTATCGCCTTTAATCAATAGCAAATCAAACTGCATTTTGTGTTTTTCAACAATGTTAAAGAAACTTCTTTTATTAATCAAAACAAGAAATACCCCCAAAAAGCTGTTTTTCGCTATTTCTCGCGAAAGTGAGCAGCTAAATTTTTTTTGTGGGCAGTTTTAATTTCTTCCAACAAGCTCAAATCAAACTGCATTCCACTTTTTTGTATTATTTCTAAAGAACTGGTTTTAAAATATAAATAAATAATAATAAAAAATTATATAATTACGCGATATCTCGCGAAATTTAACACCTTCAATTTCGATGTCAACAGCTGTGTGACCTTTGATCAAGCACAAGTAAAACTGCATACCATGTTTTTCCAAAATTTTAAAGAAACCTATCAAAAGATAAAAAACGAAAACAAAAACAGCAAAAAATTAATTTCGCGATTTCTCGCGAACTAAAGACGGTAGGATTTTGATGTTAGCTGTTTTGTGACCTTTAAATAAGTACAATTAAAACTGTAGACTAAGTTTTTGGAAATATTTAAAAAACTTCAATGTCAAAATTTTAAAAAATACAAAAACACTAATTTCGATTTCGCTGTTAACAGTTTTGTGACATTTAATCTTATAGAAAGGAACTGCGTTTACACTTTTCGTCGACACTAAAGTTCAACCTAAACATCGCTGAGGCTCACCGTGTTGAATGTTTTGATCGTTTTAGTGCAGAAAATATAACAAAATTCCACAGGTTTTGAATGCAAGAAACTCCCTCAGATTTTGAAAACTTTTTCCGTAAGTTTTGACAACTTTTCCTGTAAGAAAACTTCACAGCAAATAAGCACGTGTTTTTTTAATGGCTTTTTCGAATAAGCTCTAAAGACATTACCTCTATAAGATCTCAGAATCATTTGGATTAGTGTATTTTACATCATCTTTCTTAAAATATAAAAAATCAGTACAACGTTTTTTGATCAGTACACGTGATCAAAAATCAGTACTGATCAAATCAGTACGAATGGTCAGCCTATAAATAGCTCCATGATAGGTCACGTGACATGTCACCCGGACCCATAACTTGTCACAAATTCACACCGTTCATATAAACAAGTAAGAAAGTTATAGTCGGTCAAGACCGACCATATGATACCCTACACCAGTGTTTTCCGGAAAATGGGTCCCAAGTCCAAACATTGACCGATTTGACCTATCTTTTGTTAGATCTTTATTTAGTGTAGAAAACACACACAGATCAAATTTTAGTGGATTTTTTTGTTTTTGTTGTCAATAGACCGATTTAACTGAATATCGGTCGAAATTTTTATATGGGGGGCTAAGTCCAAAAACGGTTCAATTATATTCCGATTTGATTAGGTTACTAAAGTACACGTTTAACACGTAAAAAAAAAAATTATCAAATATTTCCATTTTTATGAATTTTGAGGGAAATATGTGAATATTGGGAGGGTGATTTGTATGGGGACTACGAGAAGGGCTGACCCGATTCCTTTGAAATTTGGTATGATGGTTTGTGCATACAAAATCTTATTACCTGCACACAAAAAAATTTTTTTCCCCATGAACGATTTTCATAGTATTTATGAACAAATTCATACAATTTATTAACTTTTTCATAATATTTATAAACTTTTTCATAGTATTTATGAATAAATCATAATATGCCCAATTTAAGAATTTTTAACATTTTTTATAAATACTATGAAAAAGTTTATAAATATTTTGAAAAATGTTGTTTTTTTATTTTTAGTACCAAAAGGTACATAAAAATAAAATGTATTTATTCGGCCTTTATATATGTATATATATTCGATTAGAGTTTTATTCTAGTTCGAGGACCAAAAATATTTCTATATATGATATTGTCATAATAGAGTATTTTTAATTTATTGCTTTAAAAAAGTTACTCATCTCATAGTATGTCTGTACTGATCAGTTTCTTTTTCTTCTCTTCTTTCTTTCTTTGTTTCTTTCTTTTGGCCTTAACACTAATCTATTTAAAAAAAAACTTAAGCCCCCGGCTAAAAATAATGGATACAAGCTCATGTACGATCATATATGATAATTTATGTTAAGGGTGGACCAATATATGATCGCATATTATCATATGTTTTACCATATATGGTCACATATTGAATAAGCGCCAATTTTAATATATGTTCATATCTGATCATATACATATGTTTTCGAATTAATGATGTATGGTCAGATGTGTTCATATATGCTCATATACAATTTCATTTTATCCGGGCCGGAAAAAAATACAAGTTTTTATACCCTACACCACTCTGTGGTACAGGGTATAATTAGTTAGTGCTGATGTTTGTAACTACCCGAAATATTGGTCATAGACCTACCTTTAAGTATACCGATCGACTCAGAATTACTTTTTGAGTCGATTTAGCGATGTCCGTCTGTCCATCTATTGGTTTAAGCACGATACAGGTCGCAATTTTCAATCAATTTACTTGAAATTTTAAACTTTAGCTTCTTTTGGCCCAAGGACGAAGCCTATTGAAATTGGAAATCGGCCCATGTTAAGACCTAGCCCCCATACAAACGCTCCCTTTGAATTTGCTTAAATGCCTCTAATAACCATATTATAATATAAATCGTTTTGAAATTTAACACACACAAAAAATTTTTTTTTCCATGAACGATTTTCATAGTATTTATGAACAAATTCATACAATTTATTAACTTTTTCATAATATATATTCGATTAGAGTTTTATTCTAGTTCGAGGCCCAAAAATATTTCTATATATGATATTGTCATAATAGAGTATTTTTAATTTATTGCTTTAAAAAAGTTACTCATCTCATAATATGTCTGTACTGATCAGTTTCATCCCCACTAAGGAATCTTCAGCAGACTTTAGAGAATCATCGTTGGTCAATCAAACATCAAACCAGACATAATATTTGATATATTTCACAAGTTATTTGAGAAATACTATTATGAAGGTCCGAAATCTGTTTTCCAACAAAAATAACTCTTTTAAAGCAAAAATTGTATATACTAAATCACCATCGGTAATTATTAATATATGTGTTGCTGTTATTTTACAATAACAACAGTACCTAACCAAACAATAGTGTTGGTAGGATAAGTCGTACTAAACTTTGTGTTAAATGTTGTTTTTTTATTTTTAGTACCAAAAGGTACATAAAAATAAAATGTATTTATTCGGCCTTTATATATGTATATATATTCGATTAGAGCTATACATATATAAAGGCCGAATAAATACATTTTATTTATTCGGCCTTTATATATGATATACATCTGACCATACATCATTAATTCGAAAACATATGTATATGATCAGATATGAACATATATTAAAATTGGCGCTTATTCAATATGTGACCATATATGGTAAAACATATGATAATATGCGATCATATATTGGTCCACCCTTAACATAAATTATCATATATGATCGTACATGAGCTTGTATCCATTATTTTTAGCTGGGGGCTTAAGTTTTTTTTAAATAGATTAGTGTTAAGGCCAAAAGAAAGGAACAAAGAAAGAAAGAAAGAAAGAAGAGAAGAAAAAGAGAAAGAAAAGGATTTTACTAGAGAAAATGTCTCGAAATCTTAGAAAATTCTGAAAATTTTTTTATAGGAAAATTTTTTTTTTTTAATATTTCTACTAAAGTGACAATTGTCAGATTGGTTTTAAATTAAAGATGTTTTAAGGACATATCTAACGGATTCAACGTCACGTTCATACATTGCATATTTCTCAAGTTATTAACAGGAAGTTCTGAATTTTTACTTTTAAGGTCATCTTAGTAACCCATGAACGTATAACTTTGACCGCGAATATTTTTTTAGGAGGCTAGCAACATTTAGTAGTAAGTATACAGTTTTGTAAAAGAAGGGGGACAAACAAGTTTTGTAAAAGAAGGGGGACAAAAAAAAAAAAAAATATGTTTCATAACCTCATTTTTTGGAAAAAATCGATTGATCGAGTTGACTTTTCTAAAAATCTGAAAAAAAAAATCTCAAACATTTTAGGCCATAAAAATTCATTTTCCGCTTCAAGAGGTGCAAAGAACCAAAAAAAAAGTTTTTAGTGAAACGCCCTAATAAACATGGAAAACACAGGACTTAATGAGTTAAACACCCGATTTCTCAAAATTTGTGTTCTACGATCAGAACAAAAAGTTAAGGGTAGATCGGCAATTATGTTTTGAGTATCCTTGTTCCAATGGAGTCATTTGAAGCAACCACGAAAAAGACCGTCCCAATTTCATGGAAAAAACAAGACTTTACAAAAACTATTTATTTTTTAACAAAAGTTAAAAAAACTTGTAAAAATTTCTTCAAAATCAAAAAAACTATGAACAATTTTGGAAAACCCAAATATTCAAAAAAATAAAAAATGGAAGATAACAAAGAGAAAATTTATCTTAAATAAGCACTTTAAAGGGTTAATCTTCTAAAATAAAATTTACAAAAAAAGAAAAACCTTAAAACTTTTTAAAAATATGCAATCAGTTAAAAAACAGCAACTAAAACACAAAACAACGAAATAAAACTAAAAAGAAACACAACAAAAAATGAGATTGATCACATTGATATTCCAAGAAAACTGCCAAACTAACGTGCATAAATTTTGGGCTGAATACACAAAATGCAAAAGGATCAAAAAGAATAAAGCGCATACTAAACTTGAAAAAAAAAATAACTATAAAAAAAAAATTGGGAAGCAACGAATTTATTGCTTACATTTTTACAAAAAATAAAATAATTTTAAATTTTATTTTTTGGTTAAATGAAGTCGATGTATTGAATGAGTTTAGTTTTTTTTTTGTAGTTGTTTTCATTGCTTAAAGTATGAAAAGAACGTAAAATAATGCATTGATTGCTTATCGATCGACTTAAATATCGGTTTGCCAGCCAGAAGCTTAAATATATTTCAACAGGAATTGTATGATGTTTCACAAACGCCTTGGGAATCAACTTTATGTTCAGTAGCGCTAAAGGCGGTTATAAGGAAAACCTTTAAAGTAACACTGTTTTTTGAGAGCTAGAAGATTTTTCTCATTGAACTTTGGCAGAAAGTTTATAATGCTGCAAGCAGTAGCGTATCTTAAACAGGTGGGGGGAATGTTTTTTTAAACGAAATAAATTTTTGTATAGAAACACCGATTTTAGTATTGATCTATTAAGATAAGCGAAAGCAAATGACGGGATCAATTTTATTTACATAATTTGTGAAGTTTGTGTCTTAAGTCTTTTGTTTTATATGCAATAATAACACAGTTCAACACAAACATTTTTTTGGCTAGAGACAAAAAAAAACGAAAGTGCCCGAATAGTGGACCAAAACCCCAAAGGATTTGTGTCACGTGTTTTCAGTTTTTTTAATGCCCCACTGAAATTTTTTCAAAGCCTTATGAATTGAGTAAAATAAATGAAATAAATATACTTCTGAGCGAAAATAATGTGTTGACATTTTTTCAGTAAAATTTTATTGTGTTTTTTTTTTATTAACCCTCTATCGCTCCTTTTTTTTCAAAAACTGTTATAGAAGTCCACTAAAACGTGTATATATTTTCTACGAATATTTCCTGCGACAAAATTCACTAGGAGTCGTCAAAAGTTTTAAGTTTGTGCGGCATACGTAAAATGCTTTAAAAAGGTTCTAATTATTACACTCAGAAAAAAAACTAACTAAAAAATGGGAAAATTAACTAAATCCAAGGAAAATTGATAATGATTTAGCTCCATTGCCATGTGTTCCTACTTTTTAGTCCATATTTTTCCTAAAAATAAGGACAAATTTGAACTAGAAAGTGGGAAAAAATTTCCCATTTTTTAGTTTAAAAAACATTTCTGATGAGGACATTTTTCCTAAAAATTAGTTAATTTCATATTTTTATTGGATTATTTATAGAATAGCATGTGAATACAGACAGAATTCTCATTATGTACATTTTTCATTATAAATATAAAAAGACGTTTGTTTCTTTTAATCAAGTAATAAATCTCATTAGTTTTTAAAGTTAAATTACAACAAAGACTTTGTCTTTAACGTTTGTTCCCAGACTATGGGAAAACACGCCAAAGCCAAGGCCTTTGTTGTGATTAAAATATTATATTTGCCCTAACACATACATGTGTAGGAAAAAATGTAAACATTAAATTTATTATTTGTTATACAAGACCAAACTCTCTTTTTCATATACTGCTAATAATAAACAAAATGTGAACTACAAGCAAGCATGAAAAAAAAAAATAAATCAACAAAACAATTTCAAGTTATGAAAAATTTACTAAACTTGTGGAAAAAACTTCCTCAAATTAAAGAAGATAAATATGATGAACTAATTGGTAGGAAATTACGTCCTAAAACTGAATTTTTTGAACTAAATTTTGCTTTTAGAAATATGTCTTAAAAATCAAGATTATTTTTCAATTATTTGGGGGAAATTTATATGACGGTAAGAATTTCTTCCATGTATTTGGGAATTCCATTTAAGGAAAATTATGGCCTATTTAACAGTCCATGAACTAATTTTTTTTCCTAAAAGTTGGGAAAATTTCCCAAATTTTAGTTAAATTTAACTAAATTGTGGGAAAATTTATAAACTATTTTGAAGAAAAATTTTCCAAAGTTTAAGTTAATGGATTTTTTTGAGTGTAATATAGAATTTTATGGTGATTCTTTTCTTAGACCAAATTAGCCCTCTATCTACTATTTTAAGGGACAATTTTTTTTAAGCAAATACGTAAGAGTCCTCCAAAAAAGACATTTAATGGTTTAAAATGTTCTACAAATATTTTCCGCAACAAATTTCACTAGAAGTCACTAAAGGTTGGAAGTGCATAAGATAGTAAAATTTTAAATTATTAACAATTTCGGTAAATTTTAAAAAAATGTATGGGTTAATTTTACAACTTTACTTTTTTAAGACTTTTAAATAGGCCTGATGAACTTTTAGCCATTAAAGCCCTTAGTGAAATTGCATGCAAATAATATTCGCAGAACATTTTAATACTTTAAATGCCCTTTTTAGCAGACTTATAGGTGTATTTTTTCTTGGAAAAATATTCGCTCCTTGGGGGAGTTCAACGCATCTGAAAACGCGGATTTTGAAATCTGAAAAATCCGCTGAATATATTGCAAATCTGATTTCACCAGTCGATTCTACAGCAAAAATTATAACAACGGCAGTTTTTTTTAACTCTTAAAAAAGTTCCAAAAACCCACAGCAGGGGGCGGAAAAATCGTTTAAAAAAAAATAATTATTTTTTTTAGTCATGCATGTCATGCTTATGAAGCAAAATGTTGGAAATTTTTTTTTTTCATGCTTTTTGAAAATATTTTGCTTCATAAGCACTAGAAAAATTTTCTAAATCAATTTTTTAAAAAATTTTAATTGTTGGACAGGTCTCTAGCAGTAATTTACAGATTGAAAAATATCAATTAGTCGACGAGTTATAGCCAAAAAACCATATAAACAATATGCTGAAAAACGACCTAACTTTTGCTAACCTGAATTTGTTCCACAGTGTAATTATACATATTTTTTGACTCACTGCACTTCTGTGACAATTTGTGAAAAAAGGACTAAAGTGATCCCTTTAAATGAGCGATAGATGGTTGATATGTTTTTAGAAAAGAAGCACCTTGAAATTTTACTGAAGACATCTAAGCATATTATTTGGCTCATAATTTTATTTACACCATTTATTTCAATTATTCTATTCGCTTTTGAAAAACTTCAGTGGACCGTTAAAAAATATAAGTACGTCTCTACTATTAGGGTACTTTGTTTTATTTTGGTATCAAGCCAAATACATTAAGTCACCTCAAATTTGTTGAACAGTGCTAATAATCCATGATATATTCTAAAGGCTGAGTTATATGAGAACAAATGAGAGCACTTATTCTCTTTGCAGACGTCTACGTGATTTTTTATTTGATTTTGATCGCTACGTTAGGGGGCAGTTACGGGTAGCTAACCCAGCTTTAAGATATTCTATGCACGTCCGTCCATCTGTCTGAAGAAACCATCCAAAGAGCTAGACTTTTCAAAAGTATCTACCATCGAAAAACAAAATGAAACATTTTTAATTCATATGTAGTTCATCGACCTGCACTTAAACCAATATGATCAGGAAAGTAAGTTTTTTCCAGCCCGCCCCTTTTTGTGGGCGTGTGTATTAAAACATAATTTAAACAATGATAAAATTATATTAATTAAGTGGTAAAATGTCTTTCTAGACAGAGTAAATGAAACTTTCCAAAAAACTTCACTTCCATCATCAGCACTCCTTCGATTGTCACACACTTAATGTGTGTCAGATTAAAATTAGCCATTTAAATGAAACTTAGCCTGTGTTGTCACATGATTTTTTTCAGATTTTCTCATTGTACAACAATAATTATTTCTCAGAAATAATTAATATGGACTCAAACCGAACTAAATAAAAATTCAGTTATAAAATATACAGTCCAACAATATATAAACACAATTACTACACAACTCATAAGGTACATTGCAATTTAGTAATATTTCTAAGAATTAGAAATATAAAACAAAATTTCCAACCTAACGGACATTTTTCAAGACTTGAAAAGTCCTACTAAGGGTTAACAATGGGAAAAATACAAGTCTGTTAAAAAGTTAAGATGGATTAAGTTTCTGCCAAATGAATACAACACGAATGATGGTGAATACGGGTTATTCAACACAAAGAGGTGTAATTCCAGTTCTTAATTTGTTCAAAAGTTTCATTTAAATGGCTTTTTAATCTGACACACATTAAGTGTGTGGCAATCGAAGGAGTGCTGATGATGGAAGGGTGGCATCTTCCGAAAGCTGTCGACATCTCCACTTAGCCTGTGTTGTCACTTGATTTTTTTTTTCAGATTTTCTCATTGTACAACAATTACTATTTCTCAGAAATAATTAATATGGACTGAAACCGAACTAAATAAAATATACAGTCCAACAATATATTAACACAATTACTATTTATGAAAAAATATGAATAAAAATAATATTGATTAAAAAAAATATTGATTAAAACCAAAAATTTATGAAAAAAATTATGTTATGTTTTATTCACCAGCTGGGGAATAGTTTTTTATTCACCACGAGGTGAATTATTATCCAAGTTTACAAATATTCTTTGGCTCTCAATATAAAAAAAAAAATGCTGTTTTTGGTGATTTGAATTTTCATCTTCTTTGCTAAAAAAGCGAAAGATATATAAAGCTCAAATATTTTTTCCAAAAAAGTATTCGTCGTTTTGCTGTTTTGTGAAATTCTCCACTAGTAAAACAGCGATTTGATTTAAAAAACTTACAGCGTCTAAGGATTTTAGTAAGTTAAGAATTGTTTCTGAAATCCCGATCGGAATCGTGCAAATTGGAAGAATAGGGCGGAATTCTAAAAAAAGTACCAAAGAAGAAGGAGAAATCATCATCAATAGAGTCAAAAAAGAAAGTTCTTTAAAAAATATAGCCCAAGCGGTTATTAGACTCATTACCACTAGCAACAGCGTTTTTATAGGTACGCGAGAACCAGGCGGTATGTAAATAATAAAAAAAATCGGATCTTCAACTTGTTGACTGATCAAAAAAAGAGCAATAGCCGTCAAAAATATCACAAAGGGTCCATTAAAAACTGCGTCTGTATAGCTGCGCAAGTATTTTACGACTATGTTAACAAGCTTCGGTTGAAACTATTCGCAATATACTGCATAAAGCCACGTACTTCCCGTAGAAAACACTTTATACCAAGAAAAAAACATGCCGAAGCGTTTGAAACACGTCAAAACTTACCTTAATCATAACCTTATGCACTAGAACCGAATAATTTTTACCAATGACAGTATATTTAACCTATTCAAGTCTGATGGAATGGTTAAAGTGTGGTGAAAGTCGTAAACGGAAACGCAAAAGAATACCCTAACATGCTCTGTTAAACATGCTGAAGTTCCCAACTAGTTAGGGGGTGTATAAAGACGAACGTGGAGTGGCAAAAAAAATTGTTCAATGTATTATGGACTAAAAGGTCTACATTTACATCAAAAATGCTTACCTCCAAGATAGTTTAAAAACAAAGCGCTTACCAAGCAATTATATATTTACTAAAGATAACAACCCAAAGCATGTGGCTCTTTATACGGAGTTATAGTTATTATAAAATGTTTCAATATGGATAAGACGCTTTCCGAAGTCCAGATATTAACCAAATCGAGGATATATGGGAGGATCTCGACCAAGTCATTGAAAAAAAAAACACATTTCTGATAAGAAAAACTTAAGAAATGCATTAAAAGAAAAATTTGGTAAAATTATACCGGAAATAATGCTCAATTACGTCAATTCCATGCCTAGATGTTTGACGGCTGTAATAAAGAGTAGTGTTGGTCCAAAAAACGTTCAAAGTCCAAATCGCAGAGTGATAATTTCAGTTCCTGAAAACAGACGAATACTTTTTTGTTTTTATTTTATGTAATTTTTCTTGTTATTAATTATGTTGGCTTTATTTTATGTATTCTTTGTTATTTTTGTTGGGATTTGGATAGAAGACGTAATTAACATTATGTATGCAAAAAAATAAAAAAAAATTTGCAGTTTCATGGCAAAAATATAGCATTTATAAAAAAAAATAAATCGACAAATACTTTTTACTTGCACTGTATGTTACGTTTTATTCACCAGCTTGGTTTGCAGAAAATATTTGTAAAACAATTTAACTCTTGAAATGGACTTTGTAATGGACTTTTTTTCTTTAATTCAGGAAATTTACTGTAAGAAAGGTAATACATCCTATGAAAAGAATGTTGCCATGTTTTATTGCAACATATTTTTTTTTTTTAAATATTTTTAAAATGGATACTTCACTTCAGTACTCATCTCTTGTATGTAAATTAAAAAGGTTTGTGTCTTAAGTCTTTTGTTTTGAATACTATTTTCGTCCTTCATTTTCTTTATTATTTCTAATATTTTGTATTTTGTCTATCCCATGATATATGCTTAACCCAGTTGGCAACGTATTCGAGCCATCCTCAGTGACGGAGCGGTGACATGTCAGGGTCACTGCTGACATCCACAAGACATCTCTATGTACTGGGTTAAGGATAGTTTCATACAAATTTTCAAAATGTCCTCACTCAAAGTCAGCAGTGGTCAGGGCTGACCTTCTGGGGACGTGTCACCTAAGACTTCTGTGGGGAAATGTCTGACGTAGGTCATGCGAAAATACAAAAAAATTTCGTATTTCTTTTAGTTTTTACTTTTATCAATTTTCCTTTAAAAATTATCTTTCTCATATTTAGAAAAAACTTTTCGCCTTTTTTAGTCCCAACTGGATTTGAACCTGGGACCTCCAGTTTATTAGTCCCACACCTAACTACTTGTTCCAAACTTTATTTTGAAAATTGTTTGTCTATTTATTACTTTTATTCTACTTGTTAGATTTTGATTTTATTTTAAATAAATCGATAATATTGCCATCTTTTCCTTGGAAATTGAAGAGTTGCCCAAATTTGAAATTCTAATTTAATATACTGCTATTCTGAAGACATTTCCTTTTAGACGTCTTAGAGGAATTGTCTACACTCTTAAAACAAACATTCAATGCTGACAATGTTAGGACATGTCATCAAGGATTACCTATGATTTGTCAGAACCTGAAGACATTTCCTCAAGGAATCACTGTTGAAATTTCCTCAGTGACACATTTTCCAACTGGGAAACCCCTTCCCACTTCACCCTACCTCTGCATAATAAAGATTGATGAACGTGCTAAAACCGACACACACACTAAACAGCATATGGTGATGTTATGTCTGTCTGTATGTTGGTTATTGCAATAACAAACAACAGCAACTACCTCGTACTAACAACTACTTTAACCATTATCAACTACAACAGATCGATTGTCTCCAAAAATATGTTGGCAATGTAACCAAATTTGGTAATAAAAGAAGCATAAAACTATTTCCACCAACAGGTCTACTACACCAACAACAACAGCAACAACACCAAAAACTTGGTTTCAATGCAACAATTGCAATGTATAGAATGTTCTTTTTTTAACGCTTTTTTAAATGCACAACTATGCATGCATACGCACGCTCCTTTTTTTCTGTTCATACATACATATTGCTGTTATCAGATACAAAATGATCAGCAACATTCAGACATAAGTTACATACTGACAGCCACACATACATACATTCCTTTTGTAAGGCACAAGGTTATTATAATACAACTAAGGAAGCAGAAGCTGGCAACAAAATAAAAAAAAAATACTTATATTGAATCTCTGTTTTACCAGTTTAACAAAAAATGAAGTGAACCATATGTTGAGCCTGGTTGTTGTTAATGGCTTAAACGTGGTGGAAACATAAAGGGCATCTTACTCGTTCGAATATTTACGACATAAATGGAAATGATGGGAGTTTGAAGAGTTCGAATAAGTGCTGAAGTATGCGCCGACTTTAAAGTGTTTTAAATATGACTATATGAAAACAGAAAACAACATAAACATAACTGAAAGATGGATATGAAGTAAGCGAAAAAAAAAATAAACTAAACTTAAAAAAATGTGCTTAGTATGAATGTAAAGAAAAATACTTGGTTTGTGATACAGTGGAAGTTACGGTTTTATATTTAAGGAAACTAATGGATTGCTATATAGGAAAAAGTTCTCAAAATTTCGAGATACAGGAATTTTTATTTGTCGTAGCCCAAACTTTAAAAAAATAAAAACGACCTAATATTATGAAAGTTTATGTTACATAAAATTACCTTTCTTTTAACATTATAATGTTTTTAGGCTGGTGTCTAATTTTAAAATAATTGCTAACGTTTAACAAAAAAGAAAATAAGAATTACTGTTTTCATACTTATAACAGACTTATTGTAGGTTTATTTGACAATTGCTCCTGCAATAACTGTCAAATAAACCTACTTTAAATATATTTTAGGTTTTATGAATAACCACAAAAAATTTTAGTAACTTGGTTTGCAACTTGGAAAATAATTCACCTGGTGGTGAATAAAAAAATATTCACCAGCTCGTGAATAAAACGTAACATAATTATTTTTCATATTTTTTTTTTCATCAATATTCTTTTTTTTGTTTTATTGTTTTATCAATATTTTTTTCCAGCAAAAAATTTTTTTTTTTTACACACAAAAATACGATGTTATATTGCCTAAGCTAGCTAAGGTACTTCGTTTTTGTATGAAATAAAAAAAAAACAGTTTTATTACCTATAAGTATTGGTCAAGGACATAACTATTATAAGTTTTATGGTGAATTACTTATGTCATAACTATTATAGGTCAATTTTTATTTTATTTCTTATGGATAACTATTAATTCCTAATTAATATTTTTTTTTATTGTAAAATAATAGTTATGGACCTAAGTAATTTTTATAAATCGGGCCATGGTCACTTTATTATTTGCAAAAAAGTATGTTTTTTAACGAATTATTTAGTTTCAGAAAATATACTTCCAAAAAAGGATATCACTTCATTTGCACATACAAAGGATACAAAATAACTATTATAAAATAATAGTTATTTAACAGTTATTTTGTTGATAATTATTATTTTCAATTTTTATAAATAACTATTAAAAATGCGCAATTTTTTGGAAATCAAAAATGTCAATAATAGTTATTTTGGGTCCTTGGTATTGGTAATATTTCACCTAAAAGCAATGTTGTTGTTTTTACCTATGCTGAATAGGAAACATCTTCGAAATATTTTGACATAATTTTTAATTTGAAAACAAATATATATTTTTTTTAATATTAAAATTATTAAATACGCAAAAAAATCTGCTAAAATAGTAAATTTTTTCTATAAATTATAATTTTATTTGGTATTGATACGGTATTTTATTTGCAGATTACGTGTTGTGCAGACAAGCTAATCCGCCTTTACAAAAAAAATCCTTGGAAGACCACAAAGGCATAGATGACAAAAGTAATGGATAAATGGATTGAAAAATTACAAGGACCCAAAATAACTATTATCCACATTTTGGATTTCCAAAAAATTGACAACTTTCAATAGTTATTTAAAAAAATTGAAAATAATTATTATCAACAAAATAACTATTAAATAACTATTATTTTATAATAGTTATTTTTTATCCTTTGTAGGTGCAAATGAAATGATATCCTTTTTTGGAAGGATATTTCCTAAAACTAAATAATTCGTTAAAAATCTTACTTTTTTCAAAAATTAAAGTGACCGCGGCTTAATTTATAAAAATTACTTACGCCCATAACTATTATTTTTCAAAAAAAAAATATTAATTAGTATTTAATAGTTATTCATAAGAAATAAAATGAAAATTGACCTATAATAGTTATGACATAAGAAATTCGCCATAAAACTTATAATAGTTATGTCCTTGAAAAATTACAAATAAGCTCCACCCTGTTGGCAACAGGTTTGTTTAATTGCGTCAAAAATGTTCTAACGGTACGGGCTAAGGAGTGAGATCATAAAAATGTTAACACACATTTTTGCCTACAACTTTGGTGTAAAGCTTCCAAATTTTTTTTTTTTCGGCAGTTTACATTTTAAAAATATGTCAGTTAATAAATTAATTTACATCATGAGTTTTAATTTGCAATTTTTTACACAGTGGACGATGAAAGAAAAGTGCGTTCAAAAATAATTAAATATTTTCAACAAAACCAAACATGGACATACAAAAAAATTGCCAAAGAAACTAATGTATGCCGCCAAACAGTTTCAAAAGTGGTAAAAAGGTATCTGGAACACCTAACAATTGAAAGGAAGCCGGGAACAGGAACAACGACTGGTTATCGTAACATTGGTAAGGCATATAAAGTTAAAAGCATCCTTAAGAGAGCTCCTAACACATCTGGCAGATAAACAGCTCGGTTAGCCCAATGCTCAGACTTTTTTGTACGTAAAGTGAAACGTAAGGCGGGACTAAAGTCCTACAAAGTTCAAAAAGTTCCCGATAGAAACGCTTTTAAAAATTTGGAGGCCAAAACCAGAGCTAGAAAATTGAAATCAAATTTTATAAAAAAATACAACTGTTGTGTAATGGACGACGAAACTTATGTCCTGGCTGATTTTGCGCAGCTCCCTGGTCAAGAATTTTATGTTTCCGATGTTCGAGGAAATGTTGCGGAAAAATTTCGGTCAAAAAAGCAAACGAAATTCCCCAAAAAATTCCTAGTATGGCAAGCCATATGTAGCTGCGGCCAAAGAAGCCAGTCATTTGTGACATCTGGCTCTATAAACAGCGAAATTTATATCAAGGAGTGTTTGCAGAAGAGACTTCTTCCGTTCTTGAGTCAGCACAATGTATCCACTTACTTTTGGCCCGATTTAGCATCTTGTCACTACAGCAAGAAAGCGCTGGAGTGGTATAATGATAATAATGTGGTTTTTGTACCAAGAGAGGCAAATCCACCAAACTGCCCGGAGCTCAGGCCAGTGGAGAGATATTGGGCTCTTGTTAAAAAAGAATTAAAGGGCACAAAAAAGGTCTCCCAGGACATGCAAGATTTCAAACGTAGATGGACCACCTGCTCTAAAAAGGTGACAGAAACTACCATAAAAGCCTTAATGGGAGGGTTTCCGGAAAAAGTGGATAACTTTGTTCGTAGTGGTTAGAGTTCCATGCGGTTTTTTTGTTATGATTTTGTATTAAATTTTATTTAATAAAAATTTGGTTTGAAGTCTTAAAATTCAGTAGTCTGTTTTTTATTTAACTTTATGTGTGTTAACATTTTTATGATCTCACTCCTTACATTAAGAAAAGTGTAAGTGCAAGTTAAATCTCAATAAAGTATGTGGACGTAGTAAGTCTAAGGGGCCTATTCACAAAAAAAGTCATTACTCCTAAGAAAATATTTTTATGGGAAAATCTCAGCTTCTGATATATTTTTCTTATGAAATAATTCCCAGATTCTGTGACCAGTGTTACCGTTGAGAATTTTTAAAAAGTCGCACAAAAAGTCGTTTTTTACAAAAAAAGTCGCACAAAAAAGTTGTTTTTCCAAACAAAAGTCGCAGATTTTTTTGAGGGTTGAATATTTTGTAAAAAATTGTTGTTTTTGTATAAAAGCTCCCTTAGGAGGTAGAGATAGGGCTTAGGTATGTTTGGAAAAAATTTAAGGGTAAAAAATCTCACATTTTTCCTCTTTTTTGGATACTGTTGTGGGACTTTTTGTGAATTTTTACACCTACACGCCTTAACAGAGATAAAATGTGAGATCGACCCCCATTAATTTTTCCCCCCTAACATTTTTTCCAAATATACCTAAGCCCTATCTTATTCCATACAAGAATAATAAAGATAATATTTCTCCTACCTCCAACTGACCCAAGGGTGCCTCTGGAGGAGTCAAATGTATGACCACAGACTAATACAGACTCGACATAAGTGACAGGTGTCAAAAAAGTATTCTTTAACCATATGGTTAATATTTTCTAATTATTCTACGAATTAGGTTAGAAAGAGAAAACTGATATAACACGGCATAAGAAAAATGGATGTCAAATCGGTTTTTGTTGTTTCACTCACTCCTAAGCAGGGTTGGCAACCGATACCCACCTAGAATAACGGTATTTCAATTTCAAAAGCGATTATGGAAGCTGATGAAATAGTATTTTAAATGTGTCACTTCGTGTTTCTACCGGTTCCTTTTTATATAGGCCAATACCGTTATAATACCGTTTTAAACGGTATTATAAAGGTATTGACCTATATTTCGAAAACGAACCAGTAGAAACACGAAGTGAAACATTTAAAATACAAGAAATTTCATCAGATTTCATAATCGCTTTTGAAATTTTTTCTGAACATACTTACACTCTATCTTCAACCTTCAAGGCGGTCCCCAAACAATGCTTTTTATGTTTAAATTTTTTTTTTATTATATCCGCTCCAAGAGGGGTAAAATGTGAGACCGACCCTTATTAATTTTTACCCCCCAACATTTTTCTGAACATACCAACAATCTATCTCCATTTCATAATGCAGTTTATATCTTTAAAAAAAAAATATTTCACTTATCAAAAAAGGGGAAAAAAGTCGCACAAAGTTGGAAAAAGTTGAAAATTAGACAAGTTTAAAAAAGTCGCACAAAAAGTCTCAGAGCGTCAAAAAGGTTGCAAATTGCAACTAAAGTCGCGCAACGGTAACACTGTCTGTGACACTTTTCTGATAGAAAAATTCCCAGGATCTCAGACATTTTTCTTATAGAGAAATTGTAAGATTCTGAGAAATTGTTCTAAAAGAAAAATGTCTCAGAGCCTGAGAATTTTGAGACATTTTTCTTATAGAAAAATTATCAGACTCTGAGACATTTTACTTTTAAAAAAATTCTCAGATTCTGAGCATTTTTCTTATCGAAAAATTCCCAGATTCTGAGACATTTTTCTTATAAAAAAAAAAACTCAAACTCTGTGACACTTTTCTCATAGAAAAATTCCCAGGTTCTGAGACATATTTCTTAAACAAAAATTCTCAGATTCTATGACATTTTCCTTATAGAAAAGTTCTCAGATTCTGAGACATTTTTGCTATAAAAAAATTCTCAGATTTTAAGACATTTTTCTTATAAAAAATTCTCAGATTCTGAGACATTTTTCTTATAGAAAAGTTTTCAGACTCTAAGACATTTTGCTTATGGACAAAATCTCAGATTCTGCAACATTTTTCTTATAGAAAAATTTTGAGACATTTTTCTTAAAGAAAAATTCTGATAATAACTCACCGGCTGGTGAATAAAAGTGTTTTTCACCAGATGCTGAATAAAAGGTAACATAATTATTTTACAACAAAAATATTTGTTTCATCAATTTTTTTTCATTAAAAAATTTTTTTTTATGATTTTTTTTTTTTCATCAAATTTTTTTTTTGTACAAATTTTTTTTTCATAATTTTTTGTTTTCTTTTATCAAAAATTTTTTTTCGTCAATTTTTTTTTTTGTTTTTCAAATTTTGTTTTTCACAACTTTTTCACGAAGACTAAAATTGTGACATAAAAATGTTCCATTTGTTTAACAAATGTACAAAAATCAAGTGAGAGTGTTAAATTCTTCTGTGCCAAATCATTTATGCTCTCCAAAATGTAAAAAAAAACATTTTGTACTTTTTTGCACTTAATACATATGTATATGAGGCATTCCACACCAAATGTCCAGCGAAAAAAAAACATGTGTACCGTAAACTTCTGAATAAGTTGTATGGATAGCCCTATATGGAACTTAGAAAATTGCGTTTTTGGTTTTTAAATTTTTCAAAAACTGGGCTTAGGAGGCGTGGTCAATTATTGGAAAAATGGTTAAATTTGTGGCGAGTTGCCTTGATTAAATATTCTGAGATATTTTTTCTATAAAAAAATTCCCAGATTCTGAGACATTTTTCTTATAGAAAAGTTCTCAGATTCTGAGATATTTTTTTATAGAAAAATTCTCAGATTTTGAGATATTTTTCTTATGGAATTTTTCTGATAGAAAAATGCTCAGATTCTGAGACATGTTTCTTATAGTAAAATTCTCAGATTCTAAGACATTCTTCTGATTCTATTTTTCTTATAGAAAAATTCTCAGATTCTGAGATTCTGAGACATTTTTACTACCCGAGTAAAAATTTTTATATGATACAATATATAATGATATGTAACACAATTAGGTTATTCACATGGGTATCGTATTTGTTGTATATATTGTATGTCCTATCTAAAAACAGGATTGGTAAAAATTATTTATCACTCATTTAATAATTTTCTCTTAGATTCTCTTCTTTTTAGCATACTTGAAAATAGCACACAAAACAGAGGTATAAATGTTGTATCGTCATATCGTGTAAGTGTCGTATTATTAATTTAAAGTTTAACCAACCCTGTTTTTAGATAGGACATACAACATACAACACCAAATACGATACCCATGTGAATTCCCTAAATATATAATTATACGCAATTTGATCCGAATAATGGTGGATGTTTTTGCATTAAAAAATATCAACTTGTATAAAATATGATTTGATTTCATCCGAGTTTTGACCAGACATGGCCATATATTAGTGGATCTAATTAGATCTAATTGCATAAAAACATGTAAAATCCTGGTGTTTTTTGGTTTGGGTTGAGTTACACCACAGGTCAACGATACATTCACCAAACATATAATTTTCTTAAACAAAAAAATGTTCGGGTACGCTTCGAACCAGATAGGTGATATACATAACCCTAACAAGGAAATGTTTAGGAACATTTTAAAAAGTTTCTTATACTTTGCCTTAAAAACTTAGAAAATTGTTGGTTAAATGGAAACATATAGTGTTATATATGGAACAGAATAGGATATATATAATTTTATATTAAATTATACAGAAAAACAAATTTTGTATTGACATTCATGTAATTTTATATAATTATATCAACCGTACACCTTTTAATCCGAATCATGATTCAATTATATATTACTACATATGACTGCATTAAAAAAATTTAGAAAATATCTCACGGATGTATAATCATATATAATATATTATGTTTGTATCAAGTTATATATTGTAATATATGTTTATTTTTACTCGGGTATAGAAAAATTCTTAGATTCTTAGACGTGATTCTTGTAGAAAAATTCTAAGATTTCTTATAAAAAACTTCTCTATTTAAAATTTTTCTTAAAGACAAATTCTGAGATTCTGAGACATTTTTGTCATAGAAAAATTATCAGATTCTGAGAGATTTTTCTTACTGGAAAACTCTCAGATTCTGAGACAATTTTCTTATAGGAAATTTCTCAGATTCTTAGATTCTGAGACATTTTTCTTATAGAAAAATTCAGAGATTCTTAGATGTGTTTCTTATAGAAAAATTCTCAAATTCTGAAACACTTTTCTTATAGAAAATTCTACGATTCTGAGACATTAAAAAAAAAAAGTCTTAGAGTCTGCGACATGTTTTCTGTAGAAAAAGTGTCAGATTCGGAAAAAAAGTTTTCAAAGAAAAAGTCTCAGATTTGAGATATAAGACTGTTCAGAATCAAAGGTTTTTCTTTAGAAAACATAAGTCTCCGAATCTGACACTTTTTCTACAGAAATTTGTCTCAGACTCTAAGACTTTTTTATAAAAAAAAATGTCTCAGAATTTTAGAATTTTCTATAAGAAAAGTGTTTCAGAATTTGAGAATTTTTCTATAAGAAACACGTCTCAGAAACTCAGAATTTTTCTGTAGGAAAAATGTCTCAGAATCTGAGAATTATCCTATAAGAAAAATATCTCAGAATCTGAGAATTTTTCTATAAGAATGTCAAATGTTAACTTTCATTGGCTTATGGTTTCATCCCATTCCAATTCCAAAAGTTCGATTATGTGTCACTGTCGATTTTGTGTCACCTTTTTCGAATAACAATTGATCTTTTTCGAATTACAATTGATCTTTTCCGAACTACAATTGATCTTTTACAAACTGCAATTTATCTTTTTCAAATTACAATTGATCTTTTTCGAATTACGACTTTTTCGAATTACAAGAGATCTTTTACGAATAACAACTGTTATTTTTCGAAATACAATTGAAATCTTCGGATTGCAATGGGAATTTTGGAATTACAAATGGAATATTCGAATTGCAAGTGGAATTTTCGAATTACAAATGGAGTCTTTGAACAACAAATAAAATCTTCGAATTAAAAGAAGATTCGAATTGCAATTGATCTTTTTCGTAGTACATTTGTAATTTAGATTTTAGATGTCATTTGTTTCTGATAGATTGCATCAATCAGCTACAATAATTCGGTTTCTAAAACCACTGTATTTTTGCTGCACTATATGCAACACTTTGCCATTTTTGGGTTTGGAGTGTGTTTAAATGCACTTATATTCGATATGGCATGGTACGTACTACGGTTTGATTCTTTTACCCAGTTGGCAACGTCCTCGAGCCATCCTCAGTGACGGAGCGATGACATGTCAGAGTCACACCTGACATTCACAAGACATCTCTATGTACTGGGTTGAGGACAGTTTCATACAAATGTTCAAAATGTCCTCACTCAAAGTCAGCAGTGGTCAGGGCTGACCTTCTGGGGACATGTCACCTAAGACTTCTTTGGGGAAATGTCTGACATTGGTCATGCGAAAATACAAAAAATTTTGATATTTCCTTTAGTTTTTACTTTTATCCATTTTCCTTTATAAATTATCTTTCTCATATTTAGAAAAAACTTTTCGCCTTTTTTAATCCCAACTGGATTTGAACCTGGAACCTCCAGTTTATTAGTCCCACACCTTACCACTTGTTCCAAACTTTATTTTTAAAATTGTTTGTCTATTTAATACTTTTATTCTTCTTGTTAGATTTTGATTTTATTTTAATTAAATCGATAATATTGCCATCTTTTTCTTGGAAATTAAAGAGTTGCCCAGATTTAAAATTCTAATTTCATATACTTCTATTCTGAAGACATTTCCTTTTAGACGTCTTAGAGGAATTGTCCACACTCTTAAAGCAAACATTCCGTGCTGACAATGTTAGGACATGTCATCAAGGATTACCAATGATTTGTCAGAACCTGAAGACATTTCCTCAAGGAATCACTGAGGAAATTTCCTCAGTGACACATTTTCCAACTGGGTAATGGCATTTAAATGTATTTATACATATTCCACAAAGGTTGTGTTTTATTTGTGAGATGCTGTATGTTGTATGTATTTGTGATTTGTGTGCGTTCAGTTCAGTTAGTCTCATATTGTTTTTGGTTCATATTCCAAAACTAATTTTTTTTTTTTTTAATTTAACATGTTTTGCAACTTGTTACTGACGCCTGACAAGCGATAACAATTGGTTTTATATCATGCTCAAATTGTCATATGACTTGACATTTTTTTATTTTTTTTTGCTGTTTGATGCAAACAAAGATCTGGCGTTCTTTTTCTACTCAAATTTTACCATATCGATAAACATCAGGGTTAGCGCCTTGTCCTTATTTATAATAAGCAGAAGAAACCAAAAAATCAGCCAACAATGATCATTGGACGTTAAGTAAGTACTCTGACTGACTTACTGGCTGGCTGGATGGTTGGTCGGTAGGTACTTGTTGGTAAATGATGGGATGTGATGGGTTGACCAACAATATAAATAAAATATAAACAATTGTTGGTATGTGAAATCAAGCAAAAAGAAAGAAAAATATAAAAATTTAATTACATAAATTATATCTAAGAGTTAAAGAATGTATGTATGAACGACTGGCTGGTTGGCTGGCTGACTGCACAGGAGCTGGTTGGCTTAAGGTCTGTGGGGAGGAGTATGGAATTTTTAAAGTTTACAAATATTCTAACCAAAAATGGTCAACATGGTAAAATGTTGGAATGTTTCATGTTAAAATTTTTTGATATCTCAAAGGATTTTACAACAATGGTCATAAGGAATGTTGCTGCAACTATGCAACAATAAACGTAAAAGTTTTGAAAGGAAAAACGAATTAAATACTATATGTATTTTTTTCTATTTTTTTTAATCTATTAATATGACCTTTACTTTTGTTTATAAAACTATATTTAGTTTGATTGCATTAAAACTTGACATAAATTTTATAACAAAGAGATAAAAGACAACAGACTTTTTTACTCTTGGACAACAGACTTTTATACAAAAATATTAGTGCCCTATAAAATATTGTAGTTCTTTAGTAAATTGCAGTGTACAGTGGAAAAAAATTAGAGTCAGAAAAGAATTTGAATGAAACATTATGGTCAACTTTCCCCTTCCGATTGATGTTGTAATGCAGTTTATTTTCCAGATGCACTCAAAAAACAGACTTAACTTAAACTTTAGAAAATTTTCTTCAAAATAGTTTATAAATTTTTCCACAATTTAGTTAATTTTAACAAAAAGTTGGAAAATTTTCTTAACTGCACTCAAAAAAAAAAAAAGACCCTACTTAAACTTTGGAAAAAATTTCTTTAAAATAGTTTATAAATTTTTCCATAATTTAGTTAAATTTAACTAAAAGTTGGGAAATTTTTTCAACCGTTACACAAAAAAAAAAAAAAAAAAAAACCTGTGAAATTACAAGAAAAACTTGAAACTTTTTTTTTTTGTTTGCTACCTCCTATTTGACAAAAATTCGTAGTAATTTTACCAATAATTTTGTAATTTTACAAGGTTTTTACCAATTAAATTGTAAATTTACAAATTCTCGTGAATTTACTTAATTTTTTTTATAAAATTATCTTGGAAATTTGTAAAATTACAAAAAAAATTAAAATTAAAAAAAAAAAAATGTAAATTTCGATTTGTTAAAAAAAAGGAAAACTGTCAAATATTGGTAAATTGGGATTACGAGACTTTCCTAGTAATTTGACAAGGTTTTTTTTGTGTGTAGGAAAAAACTGTAGTTCATGTACTGTTTAATAGTCAATTATTTTCCTTAAATGGAATTCCCTAATACATAGAAGAAATTGTAACCACCAAAGAAATTTTCCCGAAATATATGAAAAAAATCTTTATTTTAAAGCCATATTCCTCTTCTTTAGTTTTAGGACATAATTTTCTACCAATTAGTTCATCTTCTTAGATTTGAGGAAGTTTCTTCCAATATTTTTATAACTCAAGAATTTTTTTTTTTCAAAAACTTAAAATGGCGATATCTTGGAAACAACACCAGATAAAGCAAAATGGAGGCCATTTTTGGTTCTGTGTCGCCGATCCTTTTTACATGTGTGGACCCCAATGGGTCCTAACTTTTGATTTAAGAAAGTTGGCATTGCCGAAAATTTTTAAATGCTCATATATCGGTAAATATTTCCAACACAACAAAAAAGGATTTTTGTAGCTCTTAATACGTAGAACAAGACCGTCAAATACCCAAAAGCTCTCCGAGTAATAGTTTTAAAGTTATTGAGTTTTAAAAATGCTCAAGACCCCAGTGGTCTTCTAAATTCACGTATCTCAAAAACTAATCAAGGTACACTCAAAAAAATACGTTAGTAGATTTACTAATTTTTTTTTGCTAACGCTAGTTAGCTAACTTTTAGCAAATTTTTAGTTGAGATTAGCTGTTAGCAAAAAATTCTTGTAAACTTCATTTAGCACATTAGCAATTTTAAACAAACTTTGAACTAATTTCTTTTGCTAAATTTGAAATTGAGTTGACATCATTTTTACAAGATTTTTTGCTAATATTAGCAAAATAAATGGTAAATTTTTTTTTATTTTCAGAAAACTTAAAATGGCGCTATCTCGGAAACTAAGCCAGATAGAGCAAAATGGAGGCCATTTTTGGTTCTTAGAATCTCCATAGTATCGCCGGTCCTCTTCACATGTGTGGACCCTAATGGGCCCTAACTTTGGATATAAAAAAGTTAGCATTCCCGAAAATTTTAAAATGCTCATATCTCGGTAAATATTGCCGACACAACAAAAAGTCCAAAAGCATTTTTGTAGCTCTCAACACGTAGAACAAGACCGCAAAATAGTCAAAAGCTCTCCGAGTAATATTTTTGAAGTTATCGAGTTTTGTAATTCTCAAGACCCCAGTGGTCCCCTATAATCACGTATCTCAAAAACTAAGCAAGGTAGAGCGAAACGGACACAAATTTTGGATAAAAAACTATGACGATTTTAAAGAACCCAACTAGGTCTAGGCCCATCGGGGTCTGGACCTATCGGGTCCGAACCCAATGGGGTTCTCAGATGTGTATGAACTAAGTTCAAAAAAAAAAAAATTAGTTAACTAATTATTGGCAAAACATTTTTGCTAACTTTAGCAAAAAAATTGTGGGTTCAAAATCAGCAAATTTTCTTGTAGGTTTACAAGCTTTTTTTGCTAACATTACAGTTTTTTTTTTTTGAGTGTAGAGCGAAACGGACAAAAATTTTAGATCAAAACTGTAAGGATTCTTAAGGAACCTAACTGGGTCTGAACCGATTGGGGTCTGAACCTATCGGGTCTGAACCCAATGCGGTCTTCACTTAAACGGGTCCTCAAATGTGTATGAACTATAAATAAAATTTGTCCCATCCGACTAAAAAAATATACAGGTCCATATATAATATGAAATTGAGCCATATACACATAGAAAACAGTTTAATTGTGCCAGCCGAATTTAGATCCAACTACATTGTTTAATAACAATAACCGAAATTTTCGGTTGCGACTATTGAAATTTATTTGAACCAACAGAAGTTAAATTTTCAAAACTAATTTTGGTTATCGCAACCGAAAATTTCGGTTGTTTTTATTAAACCATGCAGTTGGCTCTAAATTCTGCTGGCACAACTAAACTGTTCTCTCTGTGTATAATTTAATACGGCCCAACACGTATTTGGATCAAATAATATGATGAAATTGGTGGATCAAAATAGTTAAAAATTTGTTATATTAGATTAAATATGATCATTTTTGATTCGATTATTGGGTTTATCTAATTTTATATAATTCTATATAATTTTATATCATTGGATTAAATATGTAGAATTTTGTATTATTTTTTTTTTGTCTTAAAATTTTCAAATTTATCCCATGTACCCACACTCAAAATAATCACTCTGTTGAATTACGGAGATACTCTGCTGAACCAGCAGAAAATACCATAGATTTCCAACCAGCAAGATTTTTTGTTATTTTACGAAGAAAACTCTGTAAAATGATTTCGAAGTGAGGTTGAGATTGCTAGAAATAGAATTGTAGTGTTGGAAACTGTCAAAATTTATTCTGTAGAAACTATAAATATTCACATATATAAACAAGTGAGAGTGTTAAATTCGGCTGTGCCGAATCTTTTATACCCTCCAAAATGTAAAAAAAAAAAATTGACAGAGGTGTTTCTTTTTTTTTTTGGGGGGGGGGGGGGGTTGATAGGGTCAGTGGGGCACGTTGAGAGCACCTTCCCATCGCGATAAATATACCAAATGTTTCATTTATTTAACAAAAATACAAAAAAACATGTTAAAACGTGTATTTTTTAGAGGTTGGTTTAGTTCTTCAAGGGGGAACTTTTTTCCCCCTGGTCCGATTTGGCCAATTTCCGAACTTAATCTGCCTAGGAACATAACACATATTTGTGCCAAACTTGAGGTTCCTAGCTCTTTTATTTTGGACTGCATCGTGTTAACTACAGACGGACGGACGGACGGACAGACGGACGGACGGACGGACGGACGGACATCGCTAGAATGTCTTAGAATCGATCAGTGATCAATAATATATATACTTTATGGGGTCCCCGACCGATATTTCGATGCGTTACACACGGAATGACAAAGTGAGTATACCCCCATACTGTAGTTGGAGGGTATAAAAACAGTTTTCATTAACAAGACAAACCGACATTTAAAATCCTACTGAAGATGACACTAACTGGGGTGTTTGAAACCGGTATAGGAAATACCAGAAATGTCAATAATTTTTAGAAATTCAATTTTTCTTCTGCATTTTTTCAACTTGAACCCTTATAACAAATATAATTAGAGCCCGTGCTCGATCTGTACTTACAGAAAAAATCAAAAAAAAACTGTAAATTTACAGAATTATCTCCAAAATATTGATTAATCCGAAAATAATTTTAACAAAAAACTTTGTAAATTTACAAAGTTTTAGTTAAATGCTTTTTATGAGTTTAAAATTTTACAAAAAAACTCTGTTAATTTACAAAGTTTTAGTTAAATCCATTTTATGATTAGAACTTCTCTGCTTCAAAAACATTAATTAAAATTAAAAAATTAAATTAATAAAAATTTTGTTAAATTTGCCCGCTTTAATGTTTCCAAATTGTAAATTGACTTTTTTATTTTTGTGAAAATTACGAGTTTTTAACGAGTTACTCCAATTTTACAAAATTTTGTTTTTCGGTCACAAGAAAATACAAAGTATTTTTTTTAATCTGTATTTCGACAGATAAATTTTTTAAATATCTGTCGAATTAAGATTACAGTCATTTTACAGAGGATTTAACAGAATAATTATTTTTAGTGCAGTTTTTTCGGGAAACGCAAAAAAATTTCCAAGAGAAATTTGTGTCCGGGACTTAGAAATCTAAAATCAAATTTTTTGTCGTGAATAAGCTAACCAAGTATTATTATAATTAATAACAAAAAAAAAAAAATTTTTGGTTTCTATGGAAAAATAATTTTTTAAGCCCCGCTTTTTAAGGCCCCGTCGCGTAGGGAAGGCGTGGTCGTAGGGGCGTAAAATTTTTCCTGAGTTATTTTTGAGTCAAATGAAAAAAAAATGAGTGGGTACTGTCTCATCTCAACATTTCCAACATTTCCAAAATAAGGGACACTCTAATATATATATATGGGGCATTCCATGTTAAATCGGACACTTTGAAATTTTTTTTTTTGGATTTTCCCTCTTCTCTTCGATTTTTTTGAAATTTTTTTGTGTAAAACTATCGATTCTTCAAATTTTTTGCCCAGGAGGATTGTGGGATAACAATTATTACTATTTTTTAAATTTTTTGAAAAAAATTTATTTTTTCCAATCTTAAAATCATTTCTACCGCTCCAATGGTGCGCCATAAAGGGTGTCATATCCAAAACCGACCCCCATTAATTTTTACGTTTAAACATTTCTTCGGAACAAACTAATACCCTATCTCCAATTTCTAAGGGGGCTCCCACACAAAACGATTTTTTTTAAATTTGCTCCAACCGATCTAACTGCCCTAATAGTGGCCTTAGAGCAACAAAATGTATGGCCGACCCACAATATTTTTTTAGTCCAAACATTTTCTCTGAACAAACCTACCCTCTATCTCTAATTGTTAAGGCGGTCCCCATACAATTTTTTTTTTATTTTTTGTAAATTTGTTTTATTTAATCAGCTTCTACCGGTCCAATGGTGCGTCCAAGAGGGGTCATTAGTGAGACCAACCCCCTATTTATTTTTACCCGTCAACATTTTTTTAAAGCATACCTACGCCCTATATCCACACTAGACTGCCTAGAAAAAAACAAAGTTGTTATTTTCTTGGGGAATACCTGCGAATTTTGTTCCTTTTTGTGCAAAAAAATTTCGGTTTTTTTTTGGGGATTTTTAAAATAATATCTAGAGGTCGCGAACTCGCGATTTATAACGATTTATTTTTTTTGAGTTTTTTATTATTTTAAATTGTTAAATATGATTAATATGATAAAATATTAATAATTTCAGACAAAAAAAAAATAAATTAAAAATTAAATATCGCTCATTCCATGAGATGTCCCCCAGCATCTAATAAAATGTTCTTTAATTTATTTGAAATTTCGCACACAGGTACAATATGGAGCAATTAAAATAAATTCGTTTTTAGTTTCGCGAAAATCCACGAATTCGCAAACGCGAATATATTCGCGAATTCGCGGATTTTCTCGGAACTAACAACTGATTTATTTTAATAGCTTCATAGTGTTCATGTGTGCAAAATTTCAAATAAATTAAGGAACATTTGATTAGATGCTGGGAAACATCTCATGAAATGAGCGATATTTAATTTTTAATTAATTTTTTTTTGTCTGAAATTATTAATATTTTATCATATTAAATTTACCCAATTTATAATAGTAAGTTTACATGCGTTTTTTAGAGTGTATATCTAAACTTTTTTAGTCGGGATTTTTTAGTTCAATTGGCAAAATATTAAATAATTTTTTCTTCTTTTATTTTTAAGAAGAACATGAACTTTATAGAAGGAAAACATGGCAATGGAGCTAAATCATTATAAATTTTCCTTGAATTTAGTTAATTTTCCCATTGTTTAGTTAATTTTTTTTTGAGTGTGTTAATGAACATTTTTGATATAAATTAGCGAAGTGTTCTTTCTTTATTTTAATAAAATTTGTAAACATTTTCATTTTATATTAAAAAATAAAAATCCTACATTATTTTGCTTAAATGTCACCTTATATTTGTAACTCGTTTAAATTGTTCCCCTGTTGTCTGATCTGCTGCAATATGTCAAAGTGTTTAAAATATTTAAATTGAATGGAAATTAAATTCATTTTGTGTTACTAACCCCTGTATATTTCTATATTTCTCTCGCTGTATTGACACGCATTTAATCAATCAGTCAATTAATTTATTATGTATTTATTTTATTTTCTTAATAAAATGTAAACAATTTTGTCTGTATTAATTAATTGTTGTTTAGCGTTTGTGTTTTTCTTTTCGTTTCGTTTCATTTGAACCGGTGTTAACAGCTGCTAGTTTTTGATATTGTCTACAAAACAGCATCTGTTTTAAAATTTAAATTATGAAAAAATATTGTAAATACTACTAGTTTGAAAAAAAAAAAAAATAACTGTAATAAAAACTAGAAATTGCATCAGTAATAGATAATTATTTTATCGCTACAAAAAATCGCATTAATAAAAATAGTATAGCCGTCATAAAATATTTAGCCCGATATTCAGTTATATCATTAAAGGTCGTGGCACCCAGCAATAAAATTTTTAGAATTTTGAAAATTAAAAAAAAAAAACACGAATATATCGTCGCTGCTCCGTCGTAATTTATTATGTGTTTTTAATGAAGTTTTCAGGAGAGCAAAAAAACCGTTTTATTTTGTCATTTTGATATATTTTATAAAAGTCAAGCGTCTTTAAAATACATAAAGATATTTAATAGATGTGTACCACAAAAAAAGGATGATTTTTTAGCTAAAACGAAGATATTAACGGATTACATAAAAACTACACATAACACATTTTGTCAGAACATTTTTGGTATTATTTTTTTATTTTTGGACATTTTTAAACACATGACCGTTTTTGTTCAAAGAACTTAAGTTATAAAATTGGATAATAGTGCAAAAAATTTAAATATTCATTAAAAAAATAGTAATTACACTTTATAAACCCATATTTTGTACAAATCTGCATCCAAGTCCTGCGTTGTTCCAATGAAATTTGTTTTTTTAGCGAAAAAATTTTACTCAAAAAAATGGTACTCAAATTTGTGCCATGAGAACTGACCATCATTTCTATATAAATGGGGCATGCTAATTTCAACGGTGAAGTCCGATTTTGAATCAATGAAACAGTTTTAATGCAAATCATCGTTAAAGTTATGCACATTTTGTTGCAGTTTTTTATTTAAATAAATCTGCTTTTACAAATTTATGGGAAATGGGGATTAGACTCATAACGATATATTAAATACAAATTTGGATAAAATTGTTTGCGTTTAAATGGCAAAAATCGCGATTTTCTCATATTTTATTAATTTTGCGTTTTTTTTTGCAACTGCATAATAAGTTTTTAGAATTGATATCCTGTGTATAAAAAGACAAATGAATGTAATTAATTTCTGCAAAAAAAGTGTTTAGATCATATTACTTTTATTGCAAATCGCGAAAAATTGATTTTTTATAATGACAGCATCTCTTTAAAATGTGATCTCATACTTCGTTTTTTAGTATAGTATGTAATCATGCCTAAAACCTTTATGTTAACAATTTGAAGCAAAAATGTTTATATTTGCAAAAGTTTTCTTAACAAAAACTGGTTTTAAACGACACATACCATTTTTTTTTGGAACATTTACATATGGATTTCACATAGCTACTTTTGCTAACTTCTAAACCTTTCAAGATATCGCTAAACGGTTTAGTGGGCAGACGGATGACCTATAGAGGTTTCATTTTATGCAATAAAAAAAAAACCAAAAATGTCACATACCCAATCACGACGGAGCAGCGACGATATAAAAAAAACACGAATAACTGGAACGGTTTTCGACAAAAAATTGATCCAATCATGTCCATATTTGGACTTGGGGTTCATTTTTCGGAAAACACTAGTATAGAGTGTAAATGGTCGGTCTTGGCCAACTATAATTTTTTTACTTGTTTTTTTTTTTGTAGCACAGTGTTATTGAAATTTGCAAATAATGGCGTTTTTTTTTTTAATCTCAATTTTTTTTCCTTGACCCTTTCATAGAGCTTGAGACAACTTTCTTTTAAAATTAATTTGAGCCGATGCGATCATTTTAACTCGTGGGTCCCTTCGATTAATTTTTTTTAAAGTGTTCACCAAAAACTCTAAACTTGGATCGAGGGCGATCCTCGATGGGTTAAAATCGTCTGATTTGTCTCAAATTAAGTTTAAATGACAGTTTGTCTTAGGGTCATTCTTATTGTTAGTGAATTCAATCATGAATATTTTTGACCCCCTCCGATATGGTTCTACTCATTTTCATAAATTAATAGCAAAATAAAAAAAATTAAAAAAAAAAAAATTTCGCAAAAAAAATTCGCGAAAAAATTTCTGCGAATTATTTTTTTTTTGTATTTCAATAGAGTTTAGTTAGATGATAAAAATTCAGCAACTGCCTAAATAATATAAAAAAAAAATATATTTTTTTTTAACTTTAATATAAAAAAAAATAATCGCGAATATCGAAATACACAACGCTACACTCAAAAAAATACGTTAGTAGATTTACTAAATTTTTTTTGCTAACGCTAGTTAGCTAACTTTTAGCAAATTTTTAGTTGAGATTAGCATGTTACCAAAAAATTCTTTTAAACTTCATTTAGCACATTAGCAATTTTAAACAAACTTTGAACTAATTTCTTTTGCTAAATTGAGTTGACAACATTTTTACAAGATTTTTTGCTAATATTAGCAAAATAAATGGTAATTTTTTTTTTATTTTCAGAAAACTTTAAATGGCGCTATCTCGGAAACTAAGCCAGATAGAGCAAAATGGAGGCCATTTTTGGTTCTCGAGCTCTCTCCCAGCAAAAACATGGTAATGAGTTGTGAAAAGTAATCATTACCAAGTACATTATTTATAATGAGTACCCATTACCATTAACATTATTTTAAGCCCAAAAGTAACTACTTCTCAGTAATATGTTATAAAAGCACCTCTAAGTAATAATATCTTCTTGCACTTGCAGTTTTTAACCTTTACAATTCAATTAACTTAAAAAGTACTTAAAAACTTAATAAAAATTACGGAATTTTTAAGTGTTAGTAAAAACAAGTTAAATTTTAAAAGTTTTAATTAACTAATTATTTTACTTCTTATTGGTAATGGGTTTTTACTCCTTATTTGTAATCCGAGGCAGTAACTACGTATTTATCTCCATACTCTTCACAAGTTATTTTTGTCTCACGCCCTTGTTAAAATAATTAGTGTTTCATTCAATAAGTAAGTAGTGATAAACATTTGTTTCGGATTACAAAACCCATTACTAGTAATGTCAGTTTTTGCTGGGCTATAGTATCGCCGGTCCTCTTCACATGTGTGGACCCTAATGGGCCCTAACTTTGGATCCAAAAAAGTTAGCATTCCCGAAAATTTTAAAATGCTCATATCTCGGTAAATATTGCCGACACAACAAAAAGTCCAAAAGCATTTTTGTAGTTATCGAGTTTTTTAATTCTCAAGATCCCAGTGGTCCCCTATAATCACGTATCTCAAAAACTAAGCAAGGTAGAGCGAAACGGACACAAATTTTAGATCAAAAACTATGACGATTTGAAAGGAACCCAACTAGGTCTAGGCCCATCGGGGTCTGTACCTATCGGGTCCAAACCCAATGGGGTTCTCAGATGTGTTTGAACTAAGTTCAAAAAAAAAAATTTAGTTAACTAATTATTGGCAAAATATTTTTGCTAACTTTAGCAAAAAAATTGTGTGTTCAAAATCAGCAAATTTTCTTGTAGGTTTACAGGCTTTTTTTGCTAACATTACAGTTTTTTTTTTTAGTGTAACTTTAAAATAACTGATATTACAATGGGATTTAATGTACATGAACTATGTAGCTTTAGCAGATGGCTGTCGTTAATTCAAATCAAACTATAAATATTTGTATTGAACCAATTTTTTCACGAAAATAAAGATTTTTCGCGAACAAAAAATGTTTTTCGCGAAAAAAAATCACGGTATTATGGTTTGTTATGTTAGTTTAGTAGACTTGAATGGTTTTAAATTAAAAAATGATCGCAAAAGTTTGCAAATATCGTTTTTATTGTACTTGAGCATCAACATTTTAAATCGCGAATACGAGCGCTAACTTCGAAAAACGGATAGCTCTATTGAATTCAGCCTACTCCAATTAACTTTACCAGTAGGGTGCCCAGCTTGTTAAAAAAAAGTGTTTAATTCGAGCACAGTGTAATTGCTTGAAAACTGAATAAGTAGGGTATATTTAATTTTGTAATTGCCTTTAAATAACAATCATACGCAACGGTGCACGGTGGTTTACTTTTTTATAATTTGGCTATTCAGTAAGTAGGTACTGGACCGTTTACAGTGAAATTTATACCGGTTACACTGTGCAACAAATTTGGGTCACCGAGTGTATTTTGAATGGGACAAACAAAATGAAAGTATACCAACACCACAAAAACGTGCGTTTAAAGGGTTAAAATGTTCCACAAAAATGTTCTTCATCAAATTTTACTAGGAATTGTTAAATTGTTAATTGCCTTTAAATAACAATCATACGCAACGGTGCACGGTGGTTTATTTTTTAATAATTTGGCTATTCAGTAAGTAGGTACTGGACCGTTTACAGTGAAATTTATACCGGTTACACTGTGCAACAAATTTGGGGTCACCGAGTGTATTTTGAATGGGACAAAAAAAAAATGAAAGTATACCAACACCACAAAAACGTGCGTTTAAAGGGTTAAAATGTTCCACAAAAATTTTCTTTATCAAATTTTACTAGGGATTGTTAAAGGTCAAAAGTTCGTGCGAAAAGTAAAATTTCAAATTATCACATACTGTTAAATTGTTTTTCACCAAAGTCGTGTGAAATACGTTAAAAAAATTTTATAAATCTGGTTCAGAGCTAAATAACGTTAAAAGATGTCTGCAGTGAAATTTGATAGCGGTTCTTTTCTCAAAATATATTAACCCTCTAGCTTCAATTTTTAGGGGTAATTTTGGTCCTTGTTTAAAACATCCTCATAGAATACCACTAAGACGTGCGTTTAAAGGGTTCAAATGATCTACAAACATTTTCTGCGACAAATTTTACTACAGGTTGTCATGGTATACCTCCATTTCTTTTTTATGTATTTATTCTCTGTTAAGGGTTAACATAGGTTCTGATTGGAAACTCCAGAGTAGATAATGTTTGACTCTGGAGTGAATTGAAAAAGACAGTTCAATTCAAAAAAATGAAAGTGCAAAAGAAAAGGTATAAAATTTTCTAAAGATTGGAGTATTCCAACATTCTGAATGCGGCTTAAACCATCAGTAATGAGTTCGTCCTGTTATCAAAACATTTCTTTCAACTCAAAAACAGAGACAAGTCTAATAAATTAAATAATTATGCATATCTGTCATTCTTTACAAATAAATTCAAATTAATTTACAATTAATAACATGTTATTCAAAAACAAAATTGACGTCACAATTTAATGTCTGTCTGTTCATTTCAGTTTGAAAGCAAATTTATAAAAACTTGACCATAAATTAATAATTAAAAATAAAAAAAACATGCCTACATGTGAGTTTTTATTAATACATGTAATTTTCTACATAAAATTAATTTGTAATATGTACAACAATCTAACCGCAAAATACAATGTTGCACATATGATTGACATTTACATAAATAACCTTCTAGTTTTTATTTTATTTTTTTTTTGAATACCAGTAGTGAATCTATAATCAAAACCCCTCTCCTAAAATACATAATAATTATCACAGATGACGCCTTAAAAATGCAAAAAGAAAAAATGATTATTGTCTCAAACAATTGTCCGTACCCCACAAAATCAAAAAAATATTTGCTTATATTTCGAAAAATACTTAACCGATTCGCATGAAATATTTTTTTTTAAAAAGATCAATAATTATTTATAATAATTGCACACTAACAATAAAATAAACGTGCTTCATTATTATTTTATACCAAAAAATATGAAAAAAGTCCAAAAAATCAACTCAAAAAATTGTCCGTACGGGGAGGAAAAAATAAATTTTATGTTTATAAAATGATATTAATGGGCCAGAATGATATCCTTAACATCGAGTACGATATCCTTTGGCCGAAATTACTTCTCTGAATCGGTTATTTATAGGTAGACCCATCAATTGTCTGATTTCAGGTCCAATAGTCCACCACTCCTCAATGATAACATATTTAAGCATTAGTTGATGGATTATTGTATGCTGCCGGTTTTGTTTTCTCCAAAAAACCCTATAAATGTTCTATGGGGCCTAAATATCGCCTCTTGGACATGTGTGGTACCACTTCTTCCACCTTATAATGCAGTCATTCTCACACAACCAAGAGAGTGTGCTTTGGGCAATTGTCGTGTTAGTATCCAAAGTTGGTTCGAATGTCCCATTTAGTCGCACTTACCTTTTAATTTTCTTTTAAAATGTCTAAATGATTAAATTTCCTCATTTTTGGTACTAAAAATCCAAGATTTCCGATACCTCCAGGCACCATTGCGACCCACGTCATCGCAGAGACTCCATCCTGTTTCACTGTTGCTTTGAAATTCTTTGGCTGCAACATACAAATCGTCTGCCATTCGACCCAAAATTATTAAAATTACTTTTGTTGTAAACATAACAGTTTTTCAAAAGTAATTTTAATATTTTTGAGTCAGATGGTAGACGATTTTTGTGGCGGAGTGTTCCACTTCGCGTTGCAGCTAAAACATTTCAATGCAACAGTGAAAAAGGGTGGAGGCTCTGTAATGGTGTGGGGTGAAGTAGAGCCTGGAGGTGTCGGAAATCTTGGATTTTTAGTACCCAAAATGAGGAAATTTCATTATTTAGACATTTTAAAAGAAAATTAAAAGGTTAGTGCGACTAAATTCGACATTCGAACCAACTTTGGATACTAACACGACAATTGCCTAAAGCACACTCCCTTGGTTGTGAGAGAATGACTGCATTAAAAGGTAGAAGAAGTGGTTCCACACATGTCCGAGAGGCGATATTTAGGCCCAATAGAACATTTATAGGATTTTTTGGAGAAAACAAAATCGGCAGCATACAATAACCCATCAACTATTGCTTAAATATGTTATCTTTGAGGAGTGGTGGAATATTGAACCTGAAACCAGACAATTGATGGGTCGATTCAGAGAAGTAATTTCGGCCAAAGGATATCGTGCTCGATGTTAAGGATATCATAATGGCCCATTAATATCATTTTATAAACATAAAAATTATTTTTTCCTCCCCGTACGGACAATTTTTTGAGTTGATTTTTTGGACTTTTTTTATATTTTTTTGTATAAAATAATAATGAAGCACGTTTATTTTATTACTAGTGTGCAATTATTATAAACAATTGTTGATCTTTTTAAAAAAAAATATTTCATGCGAATCGGTTAAGTATTTTTCGAAATAAAGGCAAATATTTTTTTGATTGTGTGGGGTACGGACAATTGTTTGAGACAGTGTATATAAAACTGCGTAATTTTCACCTAACAAGATTTTTAATTGAATCATTGTCGTCGTCGTCGTTGCCATCATCATTATTATCATTGTCGTCATCATCATCATCATTATTATCATTATCATCCTCGTCACCATCATAAAAACAAACTACTGATATTAATATGTTGAATTGGTAGTTATAAAATAGTTGCAGATATAACTTTTAGTATGAAATGGAAAACTTCATAACAAATTAGACTTTATTTAGTGGGTCTTTAACTTCAACCGTATGCTGTAACAATAAGGGTATTCACATATTCCCACTGTTTTTGATTGTAACAAATTAGTGTTACCATATTACTTAAACTTAATTTATATGAAGGACAGACAGTCGGACATCAATTAATTGACTAACATTTTTTGTGATACAAATTTGAAGCCAATCGGATTAAATTAGCCAACCCTTGGCGCCAAGTGATCAAAGTTTAGGATTTCTGAAAACTTTATAAAAAAAAAAATGTGTGTACTCAAAGAAAAATGCTTCATCATATTGATGATACTTACTGTCATCAATTTTGATGACAAATTTCTTCATATTGATGAGACTTTTCTTTAATATGATGAAACATGTCATCGAAATTGTAAAAACAAGTGATGACACATTTCATCTTGTCATCAAAGAGTGTCATCAATATGCATTTCAAATGTTTTTTTTTTAATAATTAAAATAATATTACCCGTGTAAAAATTTATTAGATCTTACCTGATCTGTTCATATATGTTCATATATGATCGTATCTGATTGCATATAATTATATCTGAAATGTCCAAAATCGAGATCTAATTATATCTCGGATTTGGTCAACATTGCCAAATCCGAGATATAATTAGATCTCGATTTTGGTCATTTTAGATATAATTATATCTAATCAGACATGATCATATATGAATAGATATAAACAGATTAAATAAGATCTAATCCATTTTTACACGGGTAAAATAAATAAGACTATTGAATAAATATAAAAAAAAATAACAAAAAAAACAACACAAAAAAATATTATAAAACAAGTAAGAAAGTTATAGTCGGTCAAGACCGACCATATAATACCCTACACCAGAGTTTCCCGGAAAATGGATCTCATGGACCGATTAGATCTATATGTTGTAAAATCTTTAATAAGTGTAAAAAACACTCACAAATCAAATTTGAGTGAAATAGGCTTCTATTTGTTGACAATAAACCGCTTTAACTGAATATCGGGCGAAATTTTCACAAGGGGCCTGAGTCCAAAACTGGTCCGATGATTATCAGGTTTGATAAGGTTATTTAAGTACGCGTTTAACATACACAAACAAAATTTTAATTAAACATTTTCTATTTTCATGACTTTTGAGACATTTATGCGAAAATCGGGAAGGTGGTTTGTATGGGGGCTACAAGAAGAACTGGTCCGATTTCTTTGAAATTCGGAATGATGATTTGTGAAGACAAAACATGTTTACCTTCCAAATTTCAAAACGATACCTTCTATAATACGGTTATTAGAGTCATTTGAGCCAAAACTAAAGAGGACCTTTGTATGGAGGCTAGGTCTAAATATGGACCGATTTTTTCCAATTTCATTAGGCTTCGTCCTTGGGCCAAGAGAAACTTAAGTTTCAAATTTCAAGTCAATTGATCAAAAATTGCGACCTGTATCGTGTTTACACCGTTTACATGGACAGACAGACAGACAGACGGACGGACGGACAGACGGACGGACGGACGGACATCGCTAAATCGACTCAAAAAGTGATTCTGAGTCGATCGGTATACTTAAAGGTGGGTCTAGGACCAATATTTCGGGTAGTTACAAACATCAGCACAAACTCATTATACCCTGTACCACAGTGTGGTGTAGGGTATAAAAAAGAAATCCTGCCCTGGCTGGGACTTGAATCCAAGGTTCCCCAGTTATAGTGTTTGTTGTCGACGCCTCAGCTAGTTCAGCTATCTATTGATGAAAATCTCGCACCACTAGTTAGTTAGATAACGGTAAACGTTTGCTAATGTGTGTATATAAAGACTCAACATTTTTTGTTACATACATACATATATGTTTAAAAACATTTGCTTATGGTGATTTGTAGACACACACATTTTATTATTGTACAACAGTGTTGCCACTTTCTGGATAATTATCCAAAAGTGGGACAATTTCAAAATCCTTGGATAATTTTTGGATAATGAGATTTTTTGTGTAATTTTACCTCAATAAAGTTCCAACTTTTTTTTTATCATTTTATCGACGTTTTTGAATTAAAAAATCATTGACAACATCGACTTTAAATTTTTTTTTTACTAAATACAAATGAAGAATATGCATATTTGGACCATTAAAACCTTAATTTTGTTCATGAATTAGATGTTGAAATAAAATGCTCTAAAATTTTTTACATTAAAAATTGTTCTGGAGAATCCCTATACCCAAATCTGAAAATTGTTATTCAATATCTTTTAATATCTTCATATTGGGAGACACTTTTCCCCACGCGATAAATGTTGGCAAGTTGATTTATAATGATTTTTGCACTTAATTATTACAATTATATCAATATTAAAACCATTTTATCATTATTAAAATTATTTTTTTTTTATCTACGCCTACAAAAGGAGGAGGACTGAAAATTGTTTCATTTATTGAACAAAAATACAATGAAGTCATTCCAAAAATTTCGTTTTTCAGAGGTTGGTTTAGATTTTCAAGGGGAAACATTTTTCCACCTGGACCGATTTTGCCCATTTACGAACTTAGCCTACCTATGACCATAAGACAAATTCGTGCCAATCTTCAGCAGTCTAGATTTTTTTAGTTTGGAGTGCAGTATGTTTTATATAGACGGACGGACGATCATTCATAGAATGTCTTAGAATCGATCAATACTTTTAGGGCTCTTTGGCCGATATTTTGTGTCCAAAACTGATATAACGTCAAAATTTTTATAGCAATAATTGCTTGGAAATTTTTCTGAGCAACTATTGCTGGCAATTAAACATCAAAATCGTACGCCATCTTTGTTTGGAATTCATCGAAATAGACACTAAGCGGGTTTTTTGTTCATTTTGCATACGTTATTGTTTATTGCCCCCAATAAAAATCAGGTGTAGACCAGGGGTTGCAAACGGAATGGCAAAATAAAAAATTTTGTGTAATTTGCGAGATTTTGGATAATTTTTTGTGTAATTTCCAATTCCATTGGTGGCAACACTGTTGTACAATATATATCCCTCTCTTTCCCTCACAGCTTTTAGCAGAGCATAGTTACACACAAATACTAGCGTTATAGTTAGCACACAACAAACGGCTTTTTAGTGTAATTACAAGAGGTCCGGCGTTCAAATCGAACAAGAGGTCCGGCGTTCAAATCTTGGTAGATACGAAAAAAATTTAAGTTTTTAAAAATAGAAAATAATAAGTAAATAAAAATAAATTAAATAAAATCAAATAACAAAAAAAAAATGATTTTTTTTATTTTCTTATTTTTCAAATAAAAAAAATGTTATTGATGACACCGCTTCATCATATTGATGACAAGTTACATTGGTCGAAAAATTATGTAACATTTCATCATATTGATGTAACTTTTCATCAATATTAAGAAGCTTTTCTCTGAGTGTGTCTTGCGATACATCATAATTGTTAATTAGGATGCCCTGAAAACTGAAATCAACAATTTAATAATTGGTCAAACGGTTTTCGAGACATCGCGTTTTGAAATTTAAAAAAATTTTGTTTTTTCCTGCGTCCAATATTTTTTTTTTTTTCAAAATAATCTCAAAATTTCTTTTCCTTAATTTTTTAAAGACTTTAACTGTGCGATTCGCTATCTCGGTCGAAGTGAGTGACTACAAAATTTGTAAGTAAAACAAAAAACTCAAATTTGTTTTTGTTTTACGTACAAAATTTCTAGTCACTCACTTTGTCACTCACTTTGATACTGAATCAGGGCATAAATGAACTTTCATTTAATCTTAATTTGAGCCAAGGCCGATCATTTTAAACCGTGTCTCGCTTCGAGAAATTTTGGAAACTCAAAAAGTTTATCCATGGTCTCCACGGGTTAAAATGATCTGCTTTGGCTCAAACTCTATGCCTCAAGCTCTATGCAAGGGTAATGGAAAAAATTTAAGATTTTTTTTTAATTCTTGAACGTGGAAAAAAGCCTTTTTTTTAAATTTGTTGGGAAGGTTGAAATGGCGCAATCTCCAAAACCGTTCGTATTCAGCCAAAATAAATTACAACAAGTGAAAGTGTTAAATTCGGCTGTGCTGAATCTATGATACGCTCTAACATGTTAAAAAACAGAAAATAAATAAAAAAATTCAGGGGCGATTTTTAGGAGGGGTTTCGGCGTCAGACGTTGGGGGACACCTTTCATCTCGCCACATAGGTTGAGAAAAAGATAAAAACAGTTTTATCATTATTTCTTTTTTTTTATCCACGGCCGAAAAAATTTACTTTCCTTATCCTCTTGATCTCAGTACAGGTCAATGAACGTCATATGACATAAAAATGTTTCGTTTATTGAAAAAATATACAAAAAAAACATGTAAAAAATGCGTTTTTCTGGGTTAGTTATAGTTCTTGACGGCGGAAAGTTTTTCATTTGTTCGATTTTTCCATATACGAACAGGACCAGCCTATGACCATAAGACATATTCGTGACAAACTTCAGGGGTCTATCTCTTTTGGTTCGAACTGCAATGTGATTTCTACAGACGGACGGATAGACGGACATCAATAGAATGTCTTTGAATCGATCACAGATCAATAATATATATCATCTTTTCCATCAAACAGCACGAGAAAAAGGGTATTTTTGGGGTCTTCAGATTTTTGTTTTTCATATTGTGTATATAGATACCGTATGGAGCCATTTCCATTTACTGTTTGATTAAATTCCAAAAACTAGCGATTTTATTCGCGATTTTCATTTTTAAAAACTCGCAAAAAATTCAAAATGTGATGTATTTTGAAGAGCTATTACTTCTAAAGTAAATATAGGATCTTAATTATCAGAATCGAAATTAAAAGATAAATTTCTCTACTTTAAATCAAATGGGGTAAAAGTTCACGCAAATTAATTTTTTCAATAACACATTTTTTTTTTAATTTTACGTTTAAAGTAGAGAAATTTAACTTTTAACTTCAACTTTGATTGTAAAAATCCGATATTTACTTAAAATGTTATAGCTCTTCAATACTCTATGGATGCATAGAGTAACTGTGTTCATAATGTGAAAAAAATCTGAAGACCCAAGTCAAGATTTGTGGTTTTGTATCGTAATTTTAACCGATACATCGGATCCCCGATCGATATTCGATGAGTTACACAAGGAATCACAAAGTGAGTATAACCGCATACGGTGCACACTGGGTAATTTCCCAGCAAAATTTTCAGTTGCAAAGAACCGATTGTGGAACAACTTATACTTCCCTAGAACCTGTTCTAATTCTTGTGCAACACCGATTCTTTTTACAAAGAGATTGTCCCAAAAGCAACAGGTGTTTGTAAGCAAAATTGGAACACATTTTTGTTCTTCGGAACCGGTTCTAGAAGTAAAATTTAGAACAGAAATGAGAATTAAAGAAATATTTTGAATTGCATTAATTTATTAAAAAAGATAAAGATAATCCTATATGACATCGTATATTAATTTTTTTTTAACACACATACATCCTCTTTCGTCTCCAAAATTGCATTTTGGGCCTTGCAATAAAGATACACCAGAACATGAATTTTCTGCAAACAAAAATGAAAAACATTATTTTATTAGTATTTGTCCCGACCCAGACAATCAAAATTTAATTTACTTACCTTCGTATCAACAATTTTCACGATAATATCCTGATATTTTCATAGAATTTCGTGTTTTTTCTTGGTGAACACAAAAAAAAATATATTTATTTTTAAATTTTTTTGACACATAATTTTTTTTTTTAATTCCTGAGAACCAAAATGTTTTGAAATTTAGATTGCATAGAACAAGCTTCACTATAATATTCACTTAACTTGTTCTGAATAATTAAAGTGTAATAGTGTTTGATTACCGAAGAACCTGTTCTTGAACAAGTGTTATCGGAATCGGTTCTGAAAAATTTTCCTGGGTTGAGCCAATTTTTAGGCCAAAAATAATTACAGCCAAAGTTTTAGACCGATATGGCTGAAATTTTAAATTTAAGAGTTTTTTGTGAACACGCACAGCTGGATTTTATGAATTTGGTAATCGTGGAAATTTTTAGGGTTGCCACCATACGAAAAAAAGGGAAAATACTAAATATCTCGAAAACGAATTGGCTAATTTTTTTGAAACTCGGCACGAAGAAAATACGCAAGAAGGCTAACAAAATGGCACATAAACCGTTTTGTTTGATTTTGCTGAAAAAAGCTGTTATTTTTTGAGTGGGCCTTGTACCACCTTAACGAAAAATTTTCAAAAAAAGTTCGTACTATTTCCTTCAACGAAGCCAAATATTGGTTTAAAACATTATTTTAATCAATTTTACTGACAACAAAATTATAAACAGCAACAGGGTTTTTTCTCTTAGTTCTTTTCCCAATCCAAACGTTAGAAAGTTCAAGATATGGCAAGATGAGGCTGTCTGAAAGAAAATTGATATCTCAAAAAGTGCAAAAAAGTGCAACGGAAAATAAAAAAAATGAATTCAGAATTATTTTCTTTAAATTTTTCATCAATCAAAAACACGGCACACCACGGCTAACATTATTAAAAGCTTATGCGAATTTTATATTCATTGAAAAAGTCATTTATTTAAGGTTAAGTTATAATTACACGTTTTGTTAAAAAAAGCAATAACGTCCACCAAAATATTTTGCTATTTTTTTATCACTTAATATCCCCTCTCTTCTCCATATTATACACGATATCCTTCTTTATGTTTAATAGCTGAAAAAATCGTTTGAATTTATATCAAAATTAGGCGTTTTATATTGCACTGTGCACGTTGCTTGAAAATGCCGAATTCGACTGCCCGTCAATCAGTTTGTATTTGTTTTTTGGAAAAACCAAATATGCAGTTATTTGCTTTAATATTTTCTAAATCGAACGTAATTAACAAAAACATTATTATTGTTAGTTCGAAAAATGATTTTTGGCCAAGATTTCGGTTCAAATTACCTACTGTGCGGTGGTTGGAGGGTATAATAATGTATCACAAGATTTATATATTTTTATTTTTAAATTTTTGATGTAAATCCGAAATTTTAATCGAAGGGCGTCACGGGTTTAAATCAAATTATGTTTAAATAAAAGTTCGTCTCAAGCTCTATGAAAGGGTAACGGGAAAGAAATTTTGAGATTTGAGAAAAAACCGCAATTTTTTTGCAAATTTCAAATGGCGATATCTGTTCGACCGATTTCAAACATTTTTTATATTTGTGTTTAGCGCATTTTTCCCAAACGTTCAAAATCAAAAAGAAAAAATATTAACAATTGTTAAATGGAGAACATGAATTCCCTCATTGTTTATTATTATTCAGCCACATAATGTTGGAGACTTCTTAGTCATAGCTTAAATTATGACTGCGGGCTACACAAAACACCGTCGTATAGAGTAGATTGCTTTCTTGTCTGTCTATCTGCTTGCCTGCCTGGTCTGTGCATAAACTACACTATTAATATACTTCGTTTTTTTTCCTGACGAAAATTAATTCAATTAAAAGGCGACACGCGACTTTTAGCACCTGTGCGGAAAATAACAAACCATATGTTTTTTTTTATTTTTTCTTAGCTACGAAACAAAATGTTCGTTGTATATTTATTGAGCATAATTTGAAATTTGTGCAAATTAGAGTGACATTTGCAATGTAATCATAATTACGGTTAATTGCTTCAAGGACGTTTTTTATTTTTATTTTTTTTTAAATTAAGTTGTTAATAAATGCTGAATTTGTGAGAACGAATTTTGATTTACCTTATTTGGCAGAATGGAATGGCTGCTAAATATGGGCGTTTTTATGAAAGCCAAAGGGCAGATATCATAACTTCTACCAAAAATTTTTTAAAAACTAATCGAGTGTTTTCATAGAATTGTATTTTCTTATGCCGATGCAAATGTCAGAAAAAAACGCTAAACAATTTAATATAAAAATTCTATTTTTTTTGGTTTATGGAGGTTCCAAAAAAAATTAAATTTGCATCAAATATGAAATTTTTTTAGATACTTTGTCAAATATGCCTTCTCAAAGTTTTGTATTTTTTTGATAATACTAGCTGACCCGGTCCGCGTTGCTGGCCCAAAAAAACATCGATTCTGGTTTCTATTGCATCTAGCTCTTAATATACAGTGTCGGACAAATTTAAAGCACGGAGCTGGGTCCAGAAGTAGCTTTTAGTTCCACCTTCGGTTAGCACTATCTATAGAGAAATCTATAGAGAACAGACAGACGTAACGTTGATTATAGTACAAAGGGGAGTGTCATTTTACGCATTCTTATCGAATCGTGGCTTTTAATATAGCTAAACTTCCAAGTTGCGTCCTCGGTAAGTACTATCTTTGCAGCAAATTTCCATGATATCGGTTTAGCCGTTTTTGTGTGATTGCGGAAGAAATAACTTTTATTAAATCAAAAAAAGGGAGCGACATTTTTTACCCCTTTGCCGAATCGCGCTCTAACATGAACTATAAGCATTTCCAACTCGGTTAGTACTATCAGTAGTAAAAGATAAAATAACTTTGAGTATAGCATAAAGAGGCGAGGAAACTTACGCCTCGTTGTCGATTCGTGTTCTTATATTCCCCCATCGATTTTGCTTGATTGCGGAAGTGACAGAAATATATTTTTATTTGTGTGTTTGACCAACGCTCAGGGAATGCCCCTATAAATTAAATTCATTGTGTTTTCGCGTCTTTTTACAATTATAATCTTACATATATGGCCATCATATGCAATTGATTAGCACTATCTTGATTAAAAACGCCAAGAGAATCGGTTCAACTGATTTTGCGTAATTGCGATCGTAGTGTAACGTGACCTATAGTTACGCACTCCGTTGGTACCATCAGTGCTAAAAATTTAATTAAAATCGTAACAACGGTTTTTGCAGAAATATTTTCAATTCAATACAAAGAGGCGTGGCATTTTACGCCCCTTTGGCCGATAACGCTCTAATTTGACACATAGTTAGTTCTCGATTAGTACTATCTTTGGTTTAAATTTCATCAAAATCGGTTTATTTCATTTTTAAATACAGACGTCAATAGTGGTGCAATGTAAAAATTCGATTTTGCCACGCCCCTCCGCCCACAGATTGAGAATCAAAAATCAAGAATCAAAAATCCGCACAGTCTTACTCATCAGGCTATTCTGAATATTCCCTGAAAGTTTCATCAAGATCGGTCCAGCCGTTTTCGCGTCCATAAGGAACATACAGCCGTTTTTACATTATTGCAAATCATACAGAAATATTTTAAGTTCAATACAAAGGGGCGTGGCATTTAACGCCCCTTTGTCCAATAACATAGGTAGTACTCGGTTAGTACTGTCTTTGGTTTAAATTTCACCAAAATCGGTCCATCCGTTTTGTTTATATGTAGATGTCCTTAGTGGTGGAATGTAAAAATTTGATTTTGCCACGCCCCTCCGCCCACCGACAGAAAATCAAAAATCTGACCGCACAGTGTTACTCCCCAGGCTATTCTGAATATTCCCTGAAAATTTCATCAAAATCGGTCCAGCCGTTTTCGAAAAAATTAATATAAAATTGATTTTTTGAAATTTATAGCTATGATCCACAATGTTTGCTATTTTTTTTAGCAGCTTTAGTTAAGCCATAAAATTAAGCCATAAAGTCTTTAAATGAAAAAAAAAAAGAAGTCATACAAAAAATGAATTTTTGAAAATTTTAGGGATGATCCCCGAATTTTGCTAATTTCTAAAAAAATCTATAAATGAATTGTTTAAAATTTATAGGGATTATACCGAATTCTTGCTATTTTTGTTCTAGTACCTCTAGTTAAGCCATAAAATTAAACATTAAAAAATAAATTTTTTGAAATATATTAGAGTGATCATCAATTTCAGCTATTTTCGCTCTGGTACCTCTAGTTAAGCAATAAATTGCAGTTAAAGTTTTTAGGAAAAAAGATTTATAAAAATGGATTTTTAGAAATTTATAAGGATGGTCCCCAATTTCACAATCTTCGCTCAAGAATCTCTAATTATGGATTTAAATGCATTAAAAAAATAGGTTTAACGCCGAAAACCATATAAAAATGAATTTTTGAAAATTTACTGCTTGATCCACAATTTTTGCTATTTTCGCTATACTATCTCTATTTAAGCAAGTTAAGGATTTTTTAGAAAGAATCATAAAAAATAGATTTTAGGATATTTAAAGGAAATATCCCCAATTGCATCTATTTTCGCTCTAGCACCTCTAGTTTGGGATTTGATTGCATTAATTAATTTAAAAATGCATGTTTAAAAATTTAAATTAATGATTCCCAATTAAAGCTATTTTCCTTCAAAAAAAATATTTTTGTAAATTTATAGCGATTATCCTCGATTTTAGCTGTTATTGGCCAAGCACCTCTAGTTAAGCCATAGAATAAAAAATTTGAGTTTTTAAGGAAAAACTTATATAAATATGGAATTCTAAAATTTATAGAATTGATCCTCAATTTAAGCTTTTTTTGCTGTAGCACCTTGAGTTTAGGATTTAATTGATATATTAGTAAAAAAAAATATGTATAAAATGGATTTTTTGATATACTTATGGGGATGATACCTGATGTCAGCTGTTTTCGCTATAATCACTCTAGATAAGCCATAAAATGTAAGTAAGTTTTTCTTTATTAAAAAGTTAAATAACATTTTTTTTGGAAATTTATAGTGATGATTACCAATATTTGGTATTTTTGTCCTAGCACTTCTAATTAAGCTACAAAACGTAAGTTATGGTTTTTAGAATGACAATGGTTAGGAAAGTTTCCAAATGAATTTTTGTAAATTTATGGGGATTATCTCTATTCCCAAAATTTTAATTTCGTCATTTTAAAGGTAAAGGAGTGTCTTTTTTCTAAATGCACTGTAAACTGCAATTTTGAGATTTTTTTTTCAAATTTTAAGCGTTGATCCCAGTGTTTGCTAATTTTGCTCTTTAAAAAAATTAACAAAAATTTTGGAAAATTAGATATGATTCTAAATTATTTTCGCTCTAGTGCCTCTAGCTAAACCAAAAATGCTAGTAAAGAATTTCAGATAGGTTTCGCTTAGATTTTTTTTTAGAAAAACAGATCGTATCGTCATCTAAAATGCAAAAAAGTCCAAACTAACATTTTATTAATTTTACAGGAGAAGCAAAAAACAGTATTGAATTTTATTTTAAATTTGTTAATAACTTTGTTGTTATATAATGAATTTGGCTAAAATTGTGTGAGTACGTTCTTTTAATAAATATGAATTAAAATAAATAAAAAAATATTAAAAAAGTTTTTTGTTTAGTTACGTCCATTGGCGATTGCCCAAATCACATGTTTTGTTTTTAATTTTGGCTATAAAATCGCTAATATTTATTATGCAGTCCTAATTTTTTGTGGAGACGTGTATGTTGATAAAATAATCCAGAACTAATAAAAAACTGATTTTGAATTTTTTGTTAGTTAGGACCTTTTGCATTTTAGGTGACGATATACAAATGACATTTATAGCGATGATATCCAATATCGGCTATTTTTGCTCTAGCACCTCCAGTTAAGCAAGAAATAGCAATAAAATTTTTTTCTAGAAAAAACTTATATTCTTAAAACAACTTATGGATTCTTAAAAATTTGTGGCGATCTTCGAGCTTGTGCCTCTAGTAAATTAAAATTAAAAAAAAAAAAAAATCATACAAAAATTAATTTTTGGAAACTGCTTGTTTTATTTACATGGTTTGTGAACTTTTCCCTTATTTTTTTCAAAAATTATGATGATGCAAAAAATTTAAAACCAGATTCAGAATCAGCATCGAAAGGTTAATCGAAAATAAGTGGTGAGTTCCGAGAAGCATTTTTTGAAATCGGACAGTTTATAGATATATATTTAGCCGTGATGGAGCAGCGGTTTTGCTTTTACTTCTTCTTCTTTTTCTGTCATCCTTCTCTCCCATTGGAGCATAGGGCATCACTAATTCAAATTCATGAAATTTTATTAAAAACGTATAATGATAATTTATATTCCTCATACGTCTCCGTAGTTATTTCATTGGAAAATTAACTCTGATCAGTGGCTCATGTCTCGATCAAAATTTGTCGGCGAGGTACAAATTCATTTATAAAGTTTTCTGCTCTTAAGAAATACAACCTTATCATTATTTAAACAATTATTTTATATAAAAAAAACTTTTAAAATGTAATTTTCAGGGGTTGGTTTAGTTCTATAGAGGAGAACTTTTACCCGTAGTCTGATTTTACCCTTAACTAAATTAGCCGTAAGAAAAATATTTTTAAATATTTACTTTAGAACACCTTTTTAAAACATTTTAGAAAAAATATTTGGGGTAAATTATATGGTGTGCTACAAACAAACATGATTGACAAAATTGATATTAAAAACTTAGGAAACGTATGTAGGTATTTGTCTAAATCAGATATCTTGTGAACAAAACTTTAGCACAAAAAATTTAAATTCACTGATACCAATGGTGTTAAAAATCAATTACAATCTTTTAAACAAATTAAAAATCATGAACCAAATAACTTTTTGTTTTTTATTCAACACAATCTTAAGACCTTTTGAACTCCTGCAACCAAAACGAAAATAATATTTTTCAATTAAACACAACCCACAAGCGTCTACATCACTACAGTCCGACTTTAAATTCATAATTTTAACATTACTCACAATTCGCAGGAAACTATTACCATAAATCTGATAATGCCAACCAAAAAAAAATAGTTTGAATGGAAAAAACAAACAAAACTTAAAAAAATCCAGCAAATCTAACAAATCAACAATAAAACAATAACGAAAGCCCAAACGTTGATTTTTGTAAAGTACAGAACAGAAAAACAAAAAAAAAAAAAATACCAAAAGGGCAAATGAGCCAAACAAAGTTTAAACACTATGAACAACATACAACTATAATACAAATCTCATAGACGGATATAACAAGTACCGACACAAAGTTGGACATAATGACGCCAGGCGCCAATTGGTAAATAACTAGCAACCGTGGTATTATAGTAAAAAAAACAAGCAACTACTACTACATCACCACCATCATCATCATCATCATGGGTGAGGGTATAAAACATGAGCATGAAATAAAATGAAAAAAATATTAAGGAAATTTATAACGGTTGGAATCGACTATAAAATGTCCTAAATACTTCATAGTTTATGAGTACCGGATATTAAAGAATCACAATTGTACCAATGACTTAAGCCAGGCGCGGATCCACGGGGGGAAGGAAATTCCCCCCCCCCCCCCAAACCGAATTCGAAAGAAAAAAAAGGGAAACGGAAAAAAAGGAAAGAAAAGAAAGAGAAGAAAATAAAAGAAAAGAAAAGAAAAGAAAAGAAAAGAAAAGAAAAGAAAAGAAAAGAAAAGAAAAGAAAAGAAAAGAAAAGAAAAGAAAAGAAGAGGGGAAAGGAAAGTGAAAAGGAAATAATCTGAAAAAAAATTTCTATGAAAAATGTTCAAAGATCTGAAAAAGTTTTCTAAGCAAAATGTTAAAGAATCTTAAAATTTTTCTAGGAAAAATGTAGCGGAATGTTAAAGTTTTCCTATATGAAAAAAATTGAGAATTTTTTTAGAGAAAAAATTGAGAATTTTTCTATAGGAATACCCTTCAAAGTTCTCTATAGAAAAAATCGGGGAATTTTTCTATAGGAGAAAATTTTTTTATAGAAATTATTCTATGACAAATGTCTAAGAATCCTAAAATGTTTCTGAATGTTAGAATTTTTCTATGTGATAAAAGTCTCAAGAATAATACCAAGAATTTTTCTAGACGAAATATTTGAGAATTTTTCTAGATGAAAAATTCTCTAAATGAATAATTTGGGAATTTATCGAAAAAAGGTGAGAATTTTTCTTATATAAAAAAAATCTTATAATTTTGACAATTTTTATATGAAAAATATAACAGGTTTTCTGTATGAAAAATCTGAGAGTTTTTTTTATAAGAAAAATCTGAGAGTTTTCTATATTGACAATTTGATAATTCTTCTGGGTAAAAAGAAAAAAGAGATTGAAATCATGAGTGAGAATTTTTTCTAGAATTTTCAAGAACCTAAAAAGTTTTCTTTAGAAAAATTGTTTTTAAATCTTAAATTTTTTATAGAAAAAAAGTAAAATTAAAATAAAATTTTTTTACAGGAAAAATAAAAAAATTTTCTTCTGGGAAAATTTGAGAATTTTTTATACAAAAAATGCAATAGAATCTTAGACTTTTTCTACATGAAAAATTATACAGAATCTGTGACTTTTATAGGAAAAATGTCTCGAGATCTAAGTATTTTTTCTTAGGAAAAATGTCTTAGAATCTGAGATTATTTTTATTAGAAAGATGTCTCAGAATCTAAGACTTCTTAATAGGAAAAGCAGAGGCCTTTTCTATAGGAAAAACGTTCTAGAATCCTAGACAAAATTTCAGAATTTTAGAAAAATATCACAGAATCTAAAAAAAGGATTAGATTCCGAAAATTTTTTTTATTTAAAAAATGTCTCAGAATCTAAGATTTTTTGTAAGAAAAATTTCGGACACTCAGACTCTGAGACTTTTTCTATGAGAAAAACGACTCAGAAACTAAAAAAATAAATTCTTAGACTCTCTTATGAAAATGTTTCTCCGGAATTGCTTGACTATCTTAGACTTTTTCTAGGGAAAAGTTTTTCAGAAAACAAAACCTTTTTAATAGAAAAATGTCTCAGAATCTAGAAAATTGCCTCCAAAAATTTTAAAAAACATTTAAGTTTTCAATTTATCAAATCTCAGGTACTTTCTACGGAATATGTTTTCAAACTCTAAAAGTTTTGGTGTAGAATGATCGTTTCGTTATCTTATCCCAAACCGAAGAGCTGGATCCGCGCCTGCTTAAGCAAACACTTTTTTTGAAAAGGGACCGATGCAAAGTGGCCGAAGTACTAGCGGTGGATAATTCGGAAATGTAAAATAATAAATCCTACACACAAAAAAAAACCTTGTCAAACAAATTACAAGAAAAAGTCTCGTAATCCCATTTTACCAGTATTTTACAGTTTTCCTTGTTTTTTAACAAAAAATTTTCGATTGAAATTTACATTTTTTTTTTAATTTTACAATTTTTTTTGCAATTTTACAAATTTCCAAGGTTTTTTTACAAAAAAATCTCGAAAATTCATGAGATTTCCCTGTAAGTTTTATTGCGCCAAAAAAGTTGTAAATTTACAATGTTATTGGTAAAACTCTTGTAAAATTACGAAAAAGCTCGTAATTTTTACTATTAATTCTCCTTCTTGTAAGTTTTATCGCAAAAAAAATTTAAATTTACAATTTTTTTTTTGGTAAAAAGCTTATAAAATTACAAAATTGTTGGTAAAAAATTTGTAAAATAACAAGGAATTCTTGTCAAATAGGAGGTAGCAAAAAAAAAAGTTACAAACTTTTCTTGTAATTCTACTTCATAAAATAATGTAGGGTGTAGAAAAAGCCAAAACCCATGGATATTTTACAACACGCAGTGGAAAAAAAAAAAACGAAAATAGCACCTAGAGATGAAATTTTTTTTCTGTTCATGTTTGGTCGGTTTCCATTGAATTAGAGTAGGCAAGCAGGGTAAAACATGAACATCTAGGAATATAAGTGGAAGCCACGACTTTTTTTTCGGTATGTTTGGTCCATACACACTCGTTGCTCTTAAACGTGAAGTTTAACACAATTCATGTTTGGACGGGAGGAAGAAAAAAAAAACAAACGCAAACCATTCAACCACAGCTGGCAGCAATTGTGTAAATTATGTTGAACACTGATAACCATCTCAATGAAGGCACGACTTTTTTTTGGTTTCATTTTCTGTGCCTGTTTAAAACACAGTCAGTGTGGGTACCTTGGAAAAAAATTCTCAGCTTTGGCTGGGTAACACAGTTTAGTAAGGTGTATGAAATGATTTTGGATTTTGCTGTTGGATTAGAAAGAACAGAAATATACTTATGTAGGTGGATTTAATATTGTTGGTGCAGTATCACGAAGATGCTTCTTTTTTTTTAAATAGATAAAATAGCTAATAGCAGAGATAGCAAAACTTTTTGTTTTGTGAAATTAGAGGTTACTGAAATAAAGAGAAAGTTGGAGCTTTATCCTGTATTGTCAACTAAAGAACATCAAAGATTCTATCAGGAGTGGTCGATAGAGGAATTTTTACAAAAAAAAATTTTCAACAGATCCGGAGGCTATTGAAATGGTTTCAAATCAAGTAAAAAGCAACTAATAACTAATAAGTTAGTTCCGTGACATGTTATTTTAAATTAGTTATATTGTTTCGGCAGGTCCAAAAATAAAACTAGGTCAGTCCATGCTACTCATACTTAAAATTGCCCATTGTACCTAGAATAAAAAGTAGTAAAGGATAAAATATGTTTAAAGTGAGTGAAAAGTGCTTGCTCTGAATTTCTTTGTTGCTGTCACAACCCTGAAAAACTCAGACAAGTCTATGGATCATAGGTTAGGTTGTAAGTGGCTGCTGATGCTTTACGTCAGCACACATAGACTCTGAAGTCCCTTGTGATAATACGGGACGATAATGGGTTCTTTTACTAGTCCCTGCCGTTAAATTAATTTGAGCTCCCTTATAAAACTGCTATGATATTGAATTTTGATATCCAACAAATCAGAAAGATCGTGCAGCTTCCTAGATTTCAGTAAAGCATATCTCCGACCAGAAAGTTTCGGGAAATGACAGTAAAGTTTTATATAGTTTCCAACTCCTCCTCATCCATGCAACTCCGAAAAAGATCATTTGATGGCACATTTAATCTCTTCGCGTGATTTCAATAAGACAGTGTTTGGTAATTACAGCATCGAAATCTGTCCTCTTGGAGGCGATAGCAGCTCGAGAAAACCAAATCAATCTCTGATTAATCTCCGTCGCGGAAAAAAGTCGTAGGTTTTGTTTGAAAGTTTCTATATTTATACCATCACATTTGAATTCCTTCGGAACCTGTAAGGTAGTAATCTAGTATTCCAAGTTGTGAGATATTGTGTCGGATCCCATGTTTGACAACGAATCGAAAATATTATTTCCCCAATAAAAGACCTACCCTGATCGCATGTGAGACCTCGTTGAGTCGCCTTTATTCTTGGAGTCTTAGATGAAGGGACAGGAGATTCCAGTGCATGAATTATGACTGTCACTGCAGATACTGATTCTCGTATCCCTTTAACTGTTCTCAATTATCCAAGTTCACAATAGCAAACACATCAATCTGAAAAAGTTTTGAAATTTTGACTATTTCATGAGAGTATTTGGTTTTCTCATCCTAATGTCAACCAAATCCTGAACCAATTAAGCTACTGAAACCGTCCGTATGGAAAGTATTAGAGTAATTTCAGAGAAGCTATACTGGCTGGCATCAATGTTCCCCGATCGAAAAGTTTACACTGAATTGACTCACTAAATCTATGCAAGGTGTCATATCGTATGAAGGCATTTCAAACATTGGACTAACAAGGAAGGCCTTTCAGAGGGCAGCCACCGATTGTCCTGAAACTTGAATATGGAAATGAGGGGAGAAAACCAAGAGTTACCTATGTTTTTTAGCTGCTCAATCTCAAATTTAAAAAAAGGGTTGCCACCTTATGAAAAAAATTGCGCTCTCGGAAAAATCCGAACAATAGCGGAACTAGCAGGAATTTTGGCAAACGAAAAATAGAGGTCAGCTTAATCTTAATAGAGATTATTATATATGATTTTGGTGGTGTTCCGTATATACAACTCGATATATACTACCCTAACGTTTACACTTTTTTGCAATAACGAACTTAACGAAGCCGAATTCGAACTTATGCCGTTGGATAGGCATTAAAAAACCTTCCGACCTGGATAAAATGTTCATTAGAGTGTCCCTTATTTTGGAAATGTTGGAAATCTTGAGACGGTACCCGCTCATTTTTTTCCTTTTGACTTAAAAATAACTCAGGAAAAATTTTACGCCCCTAGGACCACGCCTTCCCTACGCGACGGGCCCTTAAAGAGCGGGGCCTAAAAAATCATTTTTCCATACAAACCAAAAAATTTTTTTTTTGATTTTTAATTTTTTTGTTATTATTTATTATATTACTTGGTTTGCTTATTCACAACAAAAAATTTGATTTTGGTGGGATAAGTCTTTCAGCGCTAAAAAATTTTTCGCAAAAAAAAATTTTGAGCCGCCGGGGTCCTACAGTAAAAAATTTTTAAAAAATATTTTTTTTTAGTTTTGACCAGCAACGGTTTTAGCTGCTATGTTGCTTTAAATGATATATATTCATAAAAAAATATTTTTTGTATCTGTGACATCTTAATCGTGTTCTAAAAAAGGGTAAAAAATGCATTGATGATTTATTTCGATACACGATAAAAATGTCACAAATATGAATAATATTTTTTTTGGAATATATATCATTAAAAACAACATAAAAACTAAAACCATTGCTTTTCAAAACTAAAAAAAAATATTTTTTAAAAATTTTTTACCGTAGGATTCCTACGGCTCAAAATTTTTTTTTTTCGAAAAAGATAAAGATGTCACAGATATGAATAATTTTTTTTTTGGAATATATATCATTTAAAGCAACATAGCAGCTAAAACCGTTGCTGGTCAAAACTAAAAAAAAATATTTTTTAAAAATTTTTTACTGTAGGACCCCGGCCGCCCAAATTTTTTTTTTGCGAAAAATTTTTTAGCGCTGAAAGACTTATCCCTCCAAAATCAAATTTTTTGTCGTGAATAAGCAAACCAAGTAATATAATAATTAATAACAAAAAAATTAAAAATCAAAAAAAAATTTTTTTGGTTTGTATGGAAAAATGATTTTTTAGGCCCCGCTCTTTAAGGCCCCGTCGCGTAGGGAAGGCGTGGTCCTAGGGGCGTAAAATTTTTCCTGAGTTATTTTTAAGTCAAAAGGAAAAAAATGAGCGGGTACCGTCTCAAGATTTCCAACATTTCCAAAATAAGGGACACTCTAATGTTCATATATTTTCTTTTGAAGAAATGGAAAAAATCATCAAAACACAAAAAAATCACGTTTTCCCCCTCCCCTTTGACCAGCTAAGTAGATTGGGCAGCTTAAAAAACAGATAACTCCCTTTTTGCTCCCCTCTTTCCCTTATGTTAGTTTCAGGACAATCGGTGGGTGCCCTGTGAAAGACCTTCCTTGTAAGTTCCGAAGTCCCAATAAACAATTGACCATGACCTGCATTGTAGTCTCCATTAGAGATGGGCGCTGGTCACGTGATTTGCGTGATTCACGTGAATCACGCGTGAGTGTGAGTGATTTTTATTTCAATCACGTGATTTTGAGTGAGTGTGAGTTGAAAAAAAATCTGAGTGAGTGATTAGTGAGTGAGTCATGTATTTTTTGCGTGAGTTTGCGTGATTAGATTTTTTGATTTGCCCAAATTTTTTTTTTAATTTTTTGTAAAAAATTTTTTTTGGGATTTTTTTTTCTTTTTGGTAAGAAAATTTTATTGCGTGAGTAGATTTTGCGTGACTCACGCGTGAGCGTGATTGAATCTGGCGTGAGTCACGCGTGAGCGTGAGTAAGTTTTTTATTACTCACGTGAATGTGAGTGAGCGTGAGTAAAAAAAAAATTGCGTGAGTGATTAGTGAGTGATTCGATTATTTTTTGCGTGAGCGTGAGTGAGTGTGAGTCAAAATCCACTCACGCGACCATCTCTAGTCTCCATGGCATGATTTCCTTTTACGGAGTCTACACGCAGATTTCACGGCAAGCAGCCCTTAGATATGAAGAAGAGCTGCACATGTTGAGATGTGTAAGGAACTCGTCGCTCTTTGAAGTCTGTCCAGCTGAGCAAGGTGAATATTACCTTCGTCCCAAAATATCTGATGACTCCGAGATACAGCCAGTTCACTACAGTTGGTCTTTGACCCCATGTCTTCAGAAAAGCTGGCCCGACACGGCCAAAAAAAAAGTGAGCAGGTACCCTTAGTTCAACATGTTTTGTTCACATTAGTATACAATCTAGAGTGACCTTTAACTAATTTATATTTATTAATTACTGTCAACATTTTTCTGCAAACCATTCTAAAGAACTTTTCGAAACTAATGGTTGATTGACATGTCAACTACACTTGACCACCCTTATCTACTATTTCCCAGTATTGGGGGATAACAATTGTCAAATTCAAATAATTTTTAATACATTTCCCACCTACACTGGGCAATAGTAGATAAGGGTGGTCAAGGTTATTTCCACAAGAAAAGAGAGTCGAACACAAAACTCCACAGCAGCAAAGTGCCTCTTTGGGGCAGCCTCACTTAAGTTCAACCACGATTTTTGTAACCCACTGACCACTTCAGTGGATCCAGTTGAGCAGAACTGTGTCCACACCATGCTCTTTAGCTGCAGTCTTAATCGAGTCAAAGTCTCTGTCTGGCCAAACTTATTTGCGACCGGAAATACGACGTAGAATTTCCAACTCCAAAAATTTCTGTCCAACCGGAAAAACCCCCCAATAAAAGCTATTAGCCTATTCACAGTTGGCTCCAGACAGTCCAAGCTATTAGCATATTCACAGTTGGATCCAAACAGTCCATGGGAGTCAGTGCAGGTATTTTAACCAGTTTTCGATATGGATAAAAGTTGGTTCCCTTCTTTGAACTCCAACATCTTCCAGGCCGAAATAGTTGCCATTGGCCATAAGAAAGGCAGCTTTACAGTTCGGTAGTGAGGCAAACAGGAAATTAAACTGTTATGTTGTCAGCGGGGCAGCTTTAAAAGCTCTTAGAAGCTTTCTTATCAAGTCAATGGTAGTCTTCTAATGTTACAAGAACTTCAAATATTTAGGTAGTATGAACAAGGGGAAGCTAATATGGGTACTTAATTACTTAGGTATTCAAAGGAACGAAAGAGCGGACGAGCTCGCAAAATGATCAATACAAGATTGTGGACAATTACTGGAGTGATCACCGGGCACTGCTTTTTAGGTTATCATAGAGAGAAAATGGGACTCAACCCCCATGCCAACAGCAGTGTTGCGATAAACTAACACCGGGGAAACGGTCTAACATATTCCTTGCCACCGTCCTGCTTTTGCAAGAGCCTGCCTTCACATATTGGCAGACATGTCTTCAAGAGCTTGGAAACGATTTCAAATGGCGACCTTAGGCAAATATACAATTCGCGTTGAGAACTAACGCATTGTATCATCATCTTTAAAGAATTATTCTGGTGTCTTTATGTACCATTCGGTCTGTGCCAGGAGTCTTTGATCCCGCCACCTCTAACCTAACCTTAACTAACCTAAAGTCTCTCTTAATATCCGCAAATTCGCTCAATATGGTTTTATCTACCAAGGTCCTTCTTAATCTTGAATACAGGATTATGAAGTGTGGACTAGTAAGATCTACTGCTTAATACGTGTGTTGCGGACTATTTTATTACCATTCATTCAAGACTTTTCAGTAGGAAAAAGGACAAACTGGTCGGCATAAAAGTTTTTGGCAAAGTGTACTCCTTATTTTTGGTTTGGGAATAGAGACAATGAACCACAATGATCAACATAATTCTTTCAGGATTCTTCGCTAGGACTATTCTTTTGCATAATAGGATATATACCATCGTGACCAGGGGATTTATAGTTATCAAATGACGAAAAAGCGTACATAATCGAATATTCAGTAACTACTCTCTGGAAAGTGAGTAGACAACAGCATATCAATAATTCCGTTTAAGTTGTTACTGTAGGTACCCTGCAAAAAAAGTCATTACCACTTCTCAGTGGAGTGCTTTGAAACTAGGGCTGTCAAACGGGATCGGCTTTTTAAAATTCCGGGATTCGGGATTTGAAAATCGAAATCCCGGGATTTTTCGGGATTCCGGGATTTTTCGGGATTAAATTTCTTTGATTATAAAAGTAAAAAAATAGTAGACTCTTTATGTTTCAATTTTATTGTGCATATTAAGGGGCTACTGGGTGTTAGTTGGTAGCGTGCTAGCCTATTAAGCAGGGAGTCGTGGGTTTGATTCCCACGAAACCCTTGGTTCGATTTCGCTACAACGAAATTATTAAAAAAAAATGATTTCTTATTATTCTTATTTAATATGCTATTTACATATACCCCGAAATCCATATAAATTTGGATTTCAAATCCAATTAAAATTTATACCGTTTACATATGCTTTTTTTGACATTTAGCGGGATTTTGTTTGTACTAACTCTGTATTTTCTTTTGATTTGTGTACAGGGTTGTTAGTGGGAAAATTACCCAATTTTATAAATATTTCTAAAAATAATGATTTTTCTTTGCCGGAGCCAATATTTTCAATCCCACTAGTATATGTTGGGACCACAATATCAAAAAATGTGTTTTTATATAGAGCTGCTTCTTTAAATGCACGAAAATTAACATTTTTGCCAAGTTTGGGGCCGCCACCATTGAGTGTTTTTCTTTGTTAGGTAGACCAAATTGGTCAACTAAATTGTGCGTTTACCATTTGCAATGGTAAATTTTAAATGAAACATTGTTAAACATTGTTTTTATTAATCTTTTAATAGTTTTTAAAAAATAAATTTTAATTGTTTTTTTACTTTATAAAAAACAACAACAGCTGATAAAAAAAATCGTGTGCAGCGTTGCAAAAAGGCATTAGGGATGAAAAACCATAGTTGTACAATTAAGTAGTATAAATTTTTTGGGATTTTGAATTGCGATTTTACGATTTTCCCAAAATCCAAGTTTTTTTTATATGGGATTTGACATTTGAAATCCAAAAAAGTAATGGGATTTAAGCCCCTATGACACTACATTTTTTTTGTATTGATGAAATTTATGTGAACAGTGCAAATATATCACCATAGGAAATCTGAACAAGTGGGAAGAGTAAAAAAATACTAATAAAAAATAGTAAACGTCAAATTTTATTCTTGTGTTATCGATAAATTTGGTTATCAAATGACTGAATGTCAAAAAAAATGCAAAAATTTTACATATTTTTTTGACATTTATGTATTAATGATATTAAGTGTTGCCAACTTTTCTGTTTTTCATTAAATGCAGCGATTTTTTGTTTGTTTTTGGCTTTTTTTTTAATTTATACAGCGGGTTTTTATTAAAAAGAAAGTAATCACCACTATTTGTTTGTTTATTTTATGTTTCTTTTTCATTTCTTCTTCTGCTGCTTCATTCTTTCAATTAATAAAAAATAAAATACAAAAAAAATCTAGTGTCATAGGACCTTTACTTGGATTTTCATTGAAATCCCATTTTTTCTGGATTTCGAGGTATATGTAAATGGCATATAAAGGCAATTAAAAAATTAAGTAAACGCCACTTATGTAGTTTTCAAGTAATTATTAATATTAAATATTCAGCAATGAACTAAGAATTTGCTTTTGGTTTCATCCCATTCCGATTTTGGTTGTTGCACTGAATAATTTTAAAACTAATTAAAGAAATAATACATTAGACTTGCTTTTTTTTGTATAAAATAGGTTTTCTTCCAATTTTGAACGTCCGGGAAAATTTTTATTCTCCTACGCCTAAAACTTATGTGGTACAAATTGAAGCCAATCGAATTAAATTTACCCGTGGTGCCCTTCGATCAAAGTTTCGGTTTTTTAGAAAATTTTCGCCAAAACCTTCAAACTTTGGTCAAAGGGCTCCGTGACTGTGGCTTAATGGTTGGTGCGAAGGACTATTATTCTGCAAGTCTGGGTAGAATTCTCAGTTCAGTCAAATTCGTGGCCAGCTACGTTGAAAATTAAAAGAGGTTTTAGTTTTAATTTGTTTATGTAAATGTAAAAATAATTGAACAAAATTGTATTTAAAAAAAAATTCCCATACATTTTTAATATTTCAAAAATCCCGGGATTTGAGCTTAAAAATCCCGGGATTCGGGATTCATTTTATGACAAAAATCCCGGGATTTCGGGATTCGGGATTTCGGGATTGACAGCCCTATTTAAAACTATAACAAATGTAATGAAATACAACAAAAATAACAAATAACACAAAACAAAAACACACAAATAGTTTTTTCTATTCCAGAATACATAGATATTCAGCTCTTAACTCATTACTAGGGCAAGTACTTTCATGCATCTAAAAATCGAAAATATGTGCCTATAATATGCATCTAAAAATCCAAAATATGCACTAAAAATTTAAAAAATATGCATTTAAAATTTTTTGTTTTAACAAAAAAAAAAATAGTGTTGTTAACATAAAATAGGGGTTTTCTTAAACATTTGATGCCCTCTATATTTTTTAAAAAAGTTTTTGTTACTGGAAACCATTTTTAATTGGTAAAACATCTTGTTTCATAGACACATTTTGTGATGTGTCTATAAAACAAAAATTTCCCTTCCAAATATTCGGTTCTAGAACGCAACATATTACCCTGCAGCCGATTCTACTTAATATTTCAGAATCGATGATTTAATATTCCTGGGGCTCAAAAAAAATTTTTTAGTCATTTTTGTAAAAAAAAATTGAGTGAATTTTTTTTTGAGTTTATAAAAACGGAATGACAAACTTATATACATAAACCTTCCCAGCAAAATTTTCCGTTTAAAACAATTAGTTCCAGAACCCAGTATATTATCTTGAAAATCATTGGTTCCAGAATCAATGATTTTTTTTAAATTGTCAAAAAAGCATTCGCTTGAATAGGTATTTCAGAGACAATTTTTTTGTTAATTTGTTAATGTTTCAAAATAGAAAAATTTAAAAATTTAATATGGGAAAAAATTCTCAGGATCTAAAAACTTTTTTATCTGAATCCAATTTTTGCAAGAAATGCTTTAGAATATCATTTCTATAACAAAAAATAATTTTTCTCCAAAACAAGTTAATAGAAATTGATTTTTTCTAAGGTGAGTTTTGAAAAAAGTGATAAAAATTAAACAAAAAGTGCAATTTGTATGAAAATATGCAAAAATATGCATTTATACCAAAATATGCAAAAATATGCAACTACAAATCGATGCCATTTTATTGCAAATTTCATGATTCGGATAGATATTTAGTTTGTTGTATGATAAAAGTGACGAGTAAAAATATGCATTTTCATGAAAGTACTTGCCCTACTCATTACCTATCGCGACACCTCCATACAAATGTAAGTAGATATTCAGTAGATAAGAACTACTCCACGGAAGTAGTTGGAAGTTGTTTGAAAGCTCGGAGTACCTTTTATCTACTAAATATTACTTACTTTTGTATGGGAGTGTCGCAGAAGGTAATGAGTTAAGTGCTGAATAACAACTTTTTATGGAGTAGAAAAAACTGTTTGTGTGTTTTTTTCTTGTGTTTTTGTTATTTTTGTTGTATTTCATTACATGTGTTATAGTTTTAAAGCACTCCAAATAGAAGTACTCCGCACTTGTTTTGCTGGGTATCATCGGGTTTCTTAAGCTGAAAGTTTTAGCAGAGCCTGGCTGCGTTCCTCGTGTCATCCACTTCCTCACAAAATGCATTCTTTGGATTGTGACACTTTTTTGTATAGTCCTTTTGTATGAACTGGTAAAAATGTTTTAGTCTATCACATGTCCTTATTACAGTACAAGTTCCCTACTCCATTTAAAAAATACAAAAAAACTCTGAATTTTTTAAAAGCGTATTGTCTAATGGCGTGCCTTAGATTTTGCCTAACAGTTTTTGAATAATGGTTTATTCAACACTCTTTGACCATCGCTTTGGTTATAACTTCAATTAGGAACATGGCAAAAACCAACTTCAGTCCACCAACAACTACTCTACATTACTACACCTTTTTCAGGCTTGTATTACTCATTCCTCTGCATGCATTACCATTTAATCTCATACACACAAACAATCATACCCATTCATGCCCGGTTTGTGTTAACTGAAATTGATGGTATGGAACACTTTAAGGTGTGCTGCTGCTCATCTTCAACTAGTACTTCGTCTTCTTCATCATTTTACACTCACAATCGTCGTCATCAACATTTTGGTAGAAGTGAAGAATAAATTGTTGAAAATGTTAAATGTGGCGCCATAGTGTTGTTACATCAATCGTCTTTTTGTATTGTGTCCTCTGGTAATCGTTGTACTATTTTGCAATAATTCCACCCGTAGTAAGTGAAATGTGAGGAATACATAGAGTGTTGACAATATTTGACGTTATTCTTTTTATTTATTTCATTACGGTTCCATACAGTTCAGGTGCTGATGCATAAAGCACTGTTGTGGACAATGATGGTGGTCCCAGTCTTTGATGTGTTTCGGTTTAATTTAGCTTTTTGCCTATTTAATGCAGATGTTTGGCGGCTGATTGTGAGTGTGTCTTGAATTGTGACAATCTATCTGGGCAATAATTCTATATGTATGTGTGTGTTTGTTGGCAGAGTATAAAATATAGAGTAATTACATGTTATTTGTTGTTTAAGTGATTTATAAACCAATTTAAAATAAAGTTATCTTGCGTCTTGGTTGGGTTTAACTAAAAGAGTTAGGAAGAGTGAGAGCTGTTGTGATTGCGGTTGAAAATAAGAGGGATATAAAAGTTGATGAAGTGATATATGGGGAAATAAATGGCAACTATAACGAAAGAAAAAGATAAATTGATAAATTATTGCAATTAGCTGAATGTGTTTAACATTAAAAAGAAAAAATGTTTCAGAATCTGAGACCTTTCTATAGGAAAAATATCTTAAAATCTGAGACTTTTTCTATTAGAAAAATGTCTCAGAATCTGAGACTTTTTCCATAGGAAAAATATTTCAAAATCTGAGACTTTTTCTATAGAAAAAATGTCTTATTGTTAGAATCTGAGACGTTTTCTGTAGGAAAAATTACTCAGAATCTCTGACTCTTTTCCATAGGAAAAACGTGTCAGAATCTGATACTTTTTCAGTAGAAAAAAAGTCTCAATCTGAAGCTCAGATTCTGACACATATTTTTTAAACAAAAACTCTAAGATTCTGAAGCATCTTTTCTACAGAAAAACTCTCTGACTCTGAATCATTTTTTCCAAAAAAAAAAAAACTCTCAGATTCTAAAACATTATTTCTACACAAAAAGTACAGATTCTGAAACAATTTTCCTATGGAAAATGATTAAGATTTTGAAACATTTTTCTGTAGCAAAAATTTTTTAAAACTTGATAGTTTTCCGTTAGGACAAATATCGGATAATCTAAAACTTTTTCTGTAAAAAAAATGTTTCAGAATCTGCGACTTTATTTAATGGAAAAAAATTCTTAATCTGAAACTTAGATTCTGAAACATTTTTTGCTAAAGAAAAACTCTCAGATTCTGAAACATTTTTTTCTACAGAAAGACTATCTCTGCTACTATCTCTAGAAGCACGTGGTTGTCATGTTATCGCATATGCTGACGATGTCGCGATAGCGGTAAAGGGGAAGCATCTGCCAACATTGCGGGACATTCTTCAGGGTTCTCTGAAAGATCTGTCTAAATGGGCAAGAGACTGTGGTCTAGGAGTTAATCCCAGTAAAACAGAGCTTGTTTTGTTTACAAGGAAAAATAAGATTCCTGCTTTTGATCCTATTTCTCTGGACGGTACTGAAATCACCTTCTCAGATGGAGCCAAGTATCTTGGAGTATTTCTAGATAGGAAGCTGAATTTCAGGCGTAATATTGAGGAACGGGTGAGAAAAGCAACGATTGCTTTGTATTCCTGTAAAAGGGCCATTGGAAAACGATGGGGTTTTAGCCCTCAAGTCGTTCATTGGATCTATACAGCAGTGGTGCGTCCAATTTTGCTGTATGGAATCATTGTCTGGTGGCCTGCTTTGGAAACAAAAGCGAACTTTGTCTTTATCACGAAGGTACAGAGAATGGCGTCAATGTGCATCACTGGTGCTCTTCGTACTACACCTACGGCTGCATTAGAAATCCTCCTTCACCTGATACCCTTGGACATATTGGGTAGGCAGTATGCGGCTGCGTCGGCAATTCGACTTAATAGCACGCTGCAATGGAGGAGCAGTGATTGTGGCCATAGCGCGATCTTGAAAAAGATAACAATACCACAAAATGTGGACTGTGCTCCCTCTTTGAGCCTCTTTGAGCGCCACTTTACCACTATGATACCATCCAGGGAGTCTTGGATGGGGGATACTCCGGGTAGTGGAGCTACCATAAATTTTTACACAGATGGATCGAGGCTGCACGAACAAGTGGGCTTTGGGGTCTATTCGGAAGAGCTTGGATTGAGCCTGGCTCGTAGATTGCCAGATCATTGCAGTGTTTACCAGGCAGAGATGCTGGCAATAAAGGAAGTGGCTGACTGGTTGAGCTGCAATGTCTTGTCTACAACCGCAGTCAACATCTATACTGACAGTCAAGCCGCGGTCAAGTCCCTGGATTCAATGTTTCTGAAAACAAGATCTGCCCTTAACTGCCGCACGTCTTTAAATGAGATGGCCAAGCAGTTTAACATACGACTCATATGGGTCCCAGGGCACAGAGACATTCCAGGGAATTGCAAAGCCGATGAGCTTGCAAGACTAGGAACTACCTTACAGGTTCCAACAGAATTGGAATGTGTTGGTATGCCTCTAGAAACTTGCAAGCAAAACCTACGGCTTTGTTCTGCGACGGAGACTAATCAAAGATGGGCAAATGGATGGACGTGTGAGACAACACGACTGATTTGGCCTTCTCTTAATCAGGGGCGCACAAGTGAGCTGATATCGCTTCCAAGAGGAGAGATTTCGACGGTGGTTTCTATAATTACCGGACACTGTCTTATAGGAAAGCACGCAGAGCGGTTAAATGTGCCGTCGAATGACTTTTGCCGAAGTTGCATGGATGAAGAGGAGTTGGAAACTATCGAACACTTTATTTGCCATTGCCCGGCACTTTCTGGTCAGCGACTTGCTTCACTGGGATCTAGGGAGCTGTACGATCTTTCTGATTTGTCGGATGTCAAAATACAACATCTAAGGAGTTTCATAAGAAGCTCAAACTGGTTTAACGACAGGGACTAGTAGGGAAACCTATTACGATCCCGTGGTATCACAATGGACCTCAGAGTCTACGTGTGTTGACGTAAAACGTCAGCAGCCACTTACAACCTAACCTAACCTAAAGAAAGACTCTCAGATTCTAAAACATCTTTTTCTAAAGAAAAATTCTCAGATTCTAAAACGTTTTTCCTACACAAAAAGTCTCAGATTCTAAGACATTTTTCCTATGGAAAAAGTTTTAGATTCTGAAACGACTTTCTATTGACATTTTCCCACAGAAAAAGTGCCAGATCCAAAGACATTTTACCTATAAAAAAAGTCTCAGATTCTTAGATATTTTTCCAATTAAAAAATTTCCCGACTATAAAAAAAATGTTAGACTCTGAAAAATGTATCTATAAAAAAAGTTTCAGGTTTTGGGACAATTTTTCTATAGAAAAATTTGTATATTCTGAGAAATTTTTTCTATAGGAAAAGTCTCAAATTCTGAGAATGTTTTTTATAGAAAAAGTCTGAGATTCTAGGACGTTTTTCTTTAAAAAAAATTCTCCGACTCTGAGAGATTTTTTCGACAGAAAAAGTCTTTCTGCAAAAAAATAACCCATATTAGTACGTAAAAACTAATGATAACGAACACAAATCATTAAAAATTAAAGAAGAATCACTTATTTTTGCTTACAGAACAAAAATAAAAGACTTTAAAAATTGAATGCTAACGAAAGTCTTAGTTTTTATATTGTTATTTTTAAAACAAAGAACAGAAATAGTCATTTGAAAAAACTGAACGTTAAACAAATGGGGTTTCTTTTAAAAACGACAAAACGTAACACTTTTTAAATAAACTACAAACAGTTAATGACATAATTTTTTGAGTGTATGAAAAAATTAAAAAAAATGCACTTTTTAGCCTTTTTCATATTTTATGTATTACTAGTTATACCCGGTCCGCGTTGCTGGCCCTAAGAAAAAAAACTATTTTATATTGCATCTTAATTTAAATATAGTGTCGGACAAAATTAAAGCACGGGTCCGGGCCCAGCTAGTAACCTTTGGTTCCACCCTCAGTTAGCACTATCTATAGAGAAATCTTAACAAAATCGGTTCAGCCGTTTTTGCGTAATTTCGAAACAGACAGACATAACGTTAAGTATAGTACAAAGGGGCATGTAATTTAACGCATTTTTATCGAATCTTGATAGTCTAAAGTTCCATGCTGCATCCTCGATTAGTACTATCTGTGCTGCAAATTTCATTGACATCAGTTTTGTCGTTTTTGTGTGATTGCGAAAGAGGAGGAAATATCTTTTTATTTATGAAAAACGGGAGTGATATTGTAATCTATTTTGCCGAATCGCGCTATACATATGACCTACAGTTCCCGCTCGGTTAGTTCTATCAGTAGTGACAGATTCGGCTTATCCGTTTTTGCGTGATTTCACAACAGGCAGAACTAACGTTAAGTATAAAACAAAGGGGCTTGTCAATTTACGCCTCTTTGTTCAATCGTGGTCAGTATAGTACTAAGGGCATTGCAATTTTGATCCCTTTTTCTAATAACGATCTTATATGGCTACATATGCACTTGGTTAGCACTGTATGTAGTGAAAATGTCAAGAGAATCGGTTCAGCTGTTCAGATTGCGAAACAGGCAGATAATGTCCAGTATAGAACAAAGGGGCGTGGCATTTTACGCCCCTTTTTCCAATCGTAGTATAACATGGCCTATAGTTCCGCACTCGGTTAACACTATCAGTGCTGAAAATTTAATTAAAATCAAATCAAAAGTTTTTGCGTTATTGCGGAGCATGCAGAAATAAAATTCAATTCAATACAAAGGGGCATGGCATTTTACGTCCATTTGTCCGATCATATGGCACACAGTTAGTACTTGGTTAGTACTATCGTTGGTTTAAATTTCATAAAAATCGGTCCAGCCGTTTTTTATATATAGATGTCATTAGTGGTGCAATGTAAAAATTCGATTTTGCCCACCTCTCCACCCACTGGCAAAAAAGCATGGCATTTTTCGCCCATTTGTTCGATCACGCTCTAATTTATCATATAATTAGTACTCGATCAGTACTATCTTTGGTTTAAAGTTCATCAAAATTGGTCAATCCGTTTTTTATATATAGATTTCATTAGTAGTGTAATGTAAAAATTCGATTTTGCCACGCCCATCCGCCCACACTCAAAAAATTAAAAATCTGACTGCACAGTGTTACTCCCTAGGCTATTTTGAATATTCCCTGAAAATTTCATCAAGATCGGTCTAGCTATTTTCGCGTCCATAAAGAACATACATATAGCCGTTTATTGCATTATTGAAATAACTTTCTATTCAATACAAAGTTGCATGGCATTTTACGCTACTTTGTCCGGTAACGCTAAAATTTGGCACATAGTGAGTACTCAGTTAGTACTATCTTTGATATAAATTTCATCAAAATCGGTCCATCCGTTTTTTATATATAGATGTCATTAGTGGTGGGATGCAAAAATTGGATTTTGCCACGCCCCTCCGCCCACAGACGGAAAATCAAAAATCCGACTTGACAGTGTTACTCGCCAGGCTATTCTGAATATTCCCTGAAAATTTCATCAAGATCGGTCCAGCCGTTTTCGAGTCCATACGGAACATACATACATACATACCCACATACATACACACATCCATTTTTATATATATAGAAGATCACCAGGGAAACTAAAAATATGCTCTAAAAACAATGAAAATATGCTCTTAAAAAAACTATGTCCCCTATTTTGAGGTATTTTTTACAATTTTTTAGAGAACAGACCCAAAATATACCATTATGTGGATTAGTTAGAGGGTTAATATATTCTTCAAAAATATTTGCCTTTATTTTTTCTACAAAGTTGCTGAATATACCCTACACTCAGAACAGGCTACAGGGGAGTCAATCGTGAGAACCCCGTAATTTTGGAAAAAGTTTGAAATTGTTGTTAAATGTAATTTTTTTTCTAGCAGATTTACCAGACATTTCAAACTGACAAGAAAACAAAACCAAAACAAACATTTCAATACACTTACAAAATTAACAAAAAAATCCCACAAAAATTAAAACAAAAAAATAATTCTCTAAAAATTGAAAAAATGCTCTAAAAATTCAAAAAAATGCTCTAAAAAGTGAAAAAATGATATTTAAATTAAAAAAATGCTCTAAAAATATGCTCTTATGCTAAAATATGCTATTAAACCTAAAATATGCCAAAATATGCTTTTAAGGCTAAAATATGGACAATTTTAACCTGTTCCGCTGGGGGGTTTTAAATTTAGCCCTGAAAAAAAAAATTGGTTTGTACAAGAAACTTTAACTCCCCAGTGGCACGGGTTGAAATTGTCCAATTTGGCTTTAAATTTAAACATGGAGTTTTATACCAAAACGAACGATATTTTGCCAGGCACTCGACAAAAGTAAAAAAATAACAAAAATAATTACAATAACAAAGTCTTCTGTTAGAATAAACAACAGCAACAACCACACTCGAATTGAAAAAATCAGATTTAGTTGATACTTGCTTAACAGCCTACTTGGCGTATCGGTCTAGAGTGATTGTACGTTACAAGCAGTTAATAGCAAAGTATTACAGATGATGATGAGTTCAATCCTTGTCGGCTGCGATCTGTTAATAATTTTCACATATAGAGTTTTATTGACTATTAACTAAATAAATTTGACATTAAACGTTTTTCTGAAGATTATTATAACTGGATAATATGAAACTAGTAAGAAACAAACCAGGATGTCTAAATTTTTAGAAAAATCAAAATTTTTCTTTCACACTTTTCTCAATTCAAAACCATATATAATTTTTTGTGATAAAACATAAAATTTGAAAAAGCATGTTTTTGCTGTCTTTTTGATATATTTCAGAGCACGATAAAGATGTCACGGATAGGAATAATATTTTTTTTGTGGATATGTATCATTAAAAGCAACATCTCAGCTAAAATCCTTTCAAGTCAAACTAAAAAAATAAAATAAGTTTAGGATAAGACCCCAACGGCCGTATTTTTTTTTTTAACTAAATTTTGAAGTGGAAGGGTTTATTCCACCAAAATGAAATTTCTAGTCGTTAATAAGCTAATCAAGCAAAATAATAAACAAACCAAAAAAAAATCGGAAAAATAATCGAAAAAAAATTTTAGGTTTGTATGGGAAAAACATTTTTTGGGGGCAAAACTTTAACCCCCAAAGGCACGTGTTAATTTTGTCCGAATTGTCTAAAAATTAAACATAGAGTTTTTATACCAAAACGAAGCATAATTTGCCCGGCGATTGATGAAATTTGAAAAAAGACATAATTCGTGCCACCTTAGTGTTCATTGAAGTAAAGGAATCCAAGTAAAAGGTTTTTTTTCGTATCGGGTGCAAGTGAAATTGGGTTATGCTGCCCGCACTGAAAAAAATAAACAATGTCTTTAAAAATTTATCATGAATTTTCCTAAAATTTGGTTAAATTTAACTTTAAAATGAGAAATTTTCTTAACTATGAGGAAAAAAGTTTAGTTCATTTACTTGTAAATAGTTCATAGTTTTCTTTAAAAGGTTTTTTTTAAATTATTGTTTCTGTAAAGACAGTCGAGTTCAGGCTCTAATTATAATTATGTATTATATTTTTTTTTGATTTGTTATATATGGTTTTGAATTGAGAAAAGTGTGAAAGAAAATTTTTAATTTTTCTAAAAATTTAAGACATCCTGGTTTGTTTCTTACTAGTTTCATATTATCCAGTTATAATAATCTTCAGAAAAACTTTTAATTTTTTTAATATTAGGAAAAAAATTCTTACTGCCAAAGAAATTTTCCACAAATCTAAGAAACGTATCTTTATCTTTAAGACATATTTCTTAAAAATCAATTTAGTTCAAATTAAGTTAAAATTTACTTCTGTTTTATATATTGTTGGACTTTATATTTTATAACTGAAGTTTTTATTTATTTCGGTTTGAGTCCATATTAATTATTTCTGAGAAATAATTATTTTTTGTTGTACAATGAGAAAATCTGAAAAAATTAATTGACAACACAGGCTAAGTGGAGATGTCGACAGCTTTCGGAAGAAGCCACCCTTCCTTCGTCAGCACTCTTCGATTGTCACTGTAGGTGTGTAAGATTAAGATCAGCTATTTAAACGTACATTAAGGTGAAAAAGCGAACGGGAATTATATCACATTTCATTACCCATATGTTACGTTTAGCACGAACTTAATGAATCTATTTTTAACTTTTTCCAACACAGTTGTAATTTCTTACACTGTAGTAGATTTTCTCAGAGTTGCAACCCTTAGTAGGACTTTTCAAGTCTTGAAAAATGTCCGTTAGGTTTGAATTTATATTTCGTATTTCTAATTCTTAGAAATATTACTAAATTGCATTGTACCTTATGAGTTGAGTTTTAATTCTGTTTTATATATTGTTGGACTTTATATTTTATAACTGAAGTTTTTATTTATTTCGGTTTGAGTCCATATTAATTATTTCTGAGAAATAATTATTTTTTGTTGTACAATGAGAAAATCTGAAAAAATTAATTGACAACACAGGCTAAGTGGAGATGTCGACAGCTTTCGGAAGAAGCCACCCTTCCTTCGTCAGCACTCTTCGATTGTCACTGTAGGTGTGTAAGATTAAGATCAGCTATTTAAACGTACATTAAGGTGAAAAAGCGAACGGGAATTATATCACATTTCATTACCCATATGTTACGTTTAGCACGAACTTAATGAATCTATTTTTAACTTTTTCCAACACAGTTGTAATTTCTTACACTGTAGTAGATTTTCTCAGAGTTGCAACCCTTAGTAGGACTTTTCAAGTCTTGAAAAATGTCCGTTAGGTTTGAATTTATATTTCGTATTTCTAATTCTTAGAAATATTACTAAATTGCATTGTACCTTATGAGTTGAGTTTTAATTCTGTTTTATATATTGTTGGACTTTATATTTTATAACTGAAAAAATAATTATTTCTCAGAAATAATTAATATGGACTCAAACCGAAATAAATAAAAACTTCAGTTAAAATTTACTAAAAAAAACAACATCGTTTTTCTCTACTTTAAATTGAGGAAGTGTACTTCTTAAAATTTATTTAATAACTTCAGACAATTCGGTAAATAATTTCTTAGAATTTAGTTAAAAATTCAAAATGGCGATACCCCGAAAACTAAGCGAGATAGAGCGAAACGAATGAAATTTTCAAAAGAAAGACTACAAGGAAAAGTATGGAATAGCCTAGCTCTGCATATCTCTCGGGGTCTCAAGACCCTAGTTTTAGATCTAAAATTTGAAATTCCCGAATTCCGCAAAATACCCGAAAGTCCTTCGATTAATAGTTTTTGAGTCATCCAGTTTTTAAGATTCTCAAGACACTACCAGACCCCTTATTACCGTATCTCAAAAACTAAGCAACACTAAAAAAAAGTGAACTAAAATCTGGAAAAATTAACTTAATTTTAAGAAAAAGAGGGAATGATTTGCTCCAAAGATTTTTTTTCTTGGTTTTAGTTCATAATTTTCCCAAAAATAATTAATTAATTAATTTTAAGCCAATTTTAACTAGAAAATGGGAAAAAGTGTTCGTCCAGAAGACTACAAGAAACCTAAATATCAAGTTCCACAGATATTTAAAGTTTCGAGAGTAAAAAATATCTTCAGAGCATGCGGACAGTCCTTTTGTGCAAACTATTTATAATTTGTTTATATATTTAAAATTTTTTTAAAACAAATAAAATTTATGATAATTAAATAAAAGTTTGTTTTTTATTCATTTTAGATTCTATTTATGATAATTTTTATAACTTCACTATTCTTAACACCCAATACTCATAATAATATCCTCGATGATAAATCATAAAAATGCAATTACATTCAAAGTTTATATGTATGAACTTAGAACAACTCCCTCTCGTTCCTAATTAGTAAATCTAAAAACGTTCAATATTATTATCACACACTAGAAAAATTGCATCAACGATCAATTGTCTTCACATACGCACAATAACTTCGTATATAGTTAAACAACATTTTAAACGCATTGTAAATTATCACGTAATTATAGATAATTTGCAGTGATTTTGTTGCTTTATTTTTATTTAAAAACATTTTAAAAACATTTTCAACTCTACTTGTAATATTTTGATGTATAGCACGTTTATTATGATAAGTACACGATATTGAAGAGACATTGGTAGACGGACTTTAATGCTTGACGGAGGAGAATGTCTGTTTTAGAGTTAAACCAGCAAAATTTTTGTGTGGGTGCGATTTTAAATTAATTTAATTTCAAGTAAAGTCCGGGAAGGTTCATTAATCGGCTAACCTAAGTTTTTTAAAGTTTGTGAATTTAAGGTCTTTAAAGTTTTTGTATACTAAATATGTCCTACTTTAGGGTTAGTGGCCCCTGGTGTGTCCTTGTTGGGTATGTAAGGTCCAACGTAAGGTCCAATTGAGCTTGAACTGACGTTAGCTATAACCGGTATGAATTTCGCTGCAATCGGTCCAATACTTACTGAATGATCGAATTATTATAAATAAACCACCGTGCCCCGTTGCGTATGATTGTTATTACAAGATTAAGTATACGCCTCTTATATATTTCTTATATTTCTTTCTGAGTAAATTTTTTCTGAATGTGATCAAAAACCTTCGCTGGGTAACTTACACATAAAAGAGACAGTCAAGTCAGCCTATGCAATTGTTTCACTTAACTAGTTTGCCTTACGGAAAATTGCTAAAAAAAATACTTAAAGAATTTATGGTGAATAGTAATGTATAATAATATCTCATGTGCAGTAAATATTTATCCTCGGATTGCAGTCAATATCATCACATACTCATCATCATCATTATTATTTTTCATATTATTTTATACATTTGTATGCATAAGTATGTGTTGTATTTATGTTTCAATGTATTGGAAAAATGATGTTAATAAATGTTTTGATCTGTAAACACAATAAACAAATAGTTGATGGCAAGAATTTAAATTGACACATACGAGTGTTCGAACAAAAATAAATAGAAGGGTGCGCGAGCATGCGCTCTTTAATAATGTAAGAAGAAATAATTTTGGTGTTATTCGGGGCCTTGATTAAGAGCACAAAATATTTTATCAAAAACTAGCCTTTTCAATTTTAAAGTCAGCAGAATGGTTCGGTTGCAGCAACGAAAATTTTCAGTTACCAACATTTATTTCTTGTAATTAATTTTCTTTGGCCGAAACCATAAAATTTGTTCCCTGGGAACGTGGCCGAGCCAAAGCCGGCCCCCCATCAAAGCGATTTGAAAAATTTTAAATTTAAATTTAAAATTACAAAAAAAAATATGAACAACTACACCCAAAAAAAAACGTGGGTATTCAATACTAAAAATTTTACTAATGAACTAATTTTTTAGTCCAAAATGATCTAGTGCAGGCGTTGGTAATCAATACTAAAATTTTTTACTAATATTATTCACAACTAGTAAAAATTACTAATTTTAGTACTTTGAAGATACTAAAAAACTACTGTACTACTGGTAATTAGTAACTTATTAGTAGATTTTGGTACCAAATCACTTACTAATATTTCTACTGTAGAATTATTTTGAGTGTAGGTAAAAAAATCTGTTCGAAAATCATTAAAGAGTCTAAACATTTTTCTGTAGGAAAATTTCTTCAAATCGCAAAATTTTAAATTTTAAGTAAAAAATTACAAAACAACTACACTCAAAATAATTCTACAGTAAAAGGTTTAGTAAATGATATTGTACCTAAATCTACTAATTGGTTACTAATTTTAGTATCTTCAAAGTACTAAAATTAGTAATTTTTACTGTTTTTGACTAATATTAGTTAAAAATTTTAGTATTGGTTACCAATTTTTGCACTAGGTCCTTTTGGACTAAAATTAGTTAAATTTTTAGTATTTAATACCCACGTTTTTTTTTGGGTGTAGTGTAAAAACTGGTGTAAAAAATTTCTTCAAATCGGATTTTTTTTTTATTGTGGGCATTCAAGTCCTTCACAAAAACTATTACTAGTGATTTAAAGAAAACAATCAATATAGACCCGTTTAGCCAAAAAACAAAAATTAAAAACTATCGAACCTTTGAAATCAGGAAAATTTCTATCACCATATCAAGTCGTTCCATATAGCAAAATTTCTTCAAATCGGAAAATTTAAAATTTTAATTCAAAATTACAAAAAAAAAACAACTAGTGTAAAAAAATCTGTTCGAAAATCATTAAAACATTTTTGTGTAGGAAAATTTCTTCAAATTTGAATTTTTTTTTTTATTGTGGGCGTTCAAGTCCTTCACAAAAACGATTACGAGTGATTAAAAGAAAAAAATCAATATAGACCCGTTTAACCCAAAAAAAAAATAAAAACTATCGAACCTTTGAAATCAGAAAAATTTCTATCACCATTTTTGATTAAGAACCTCGAAAATTAATTAGGAATAACAACAAGTGAGAGTGTTACATTCGGCTGTGCCGAATCTTTTATACCCTCCAAAATGTAAAAAAACAATATAAAAAAAAATCCAGGGGCGTCTTTTTTTTTGGGGGGGGGGTGCGTTGGTGGGAGACGTTAGGGGCACCTTCCCCTAGCAATTTTGAACTTCTTTTGAGATAAGAATGTTGCATTTGCTAAGCAAAAGTACAAAAAACTCTTCAAAAAATGCGGTTTTTCTTAGGTTGGTTTAGTTCTCCAAGGGGGAATTTTTTCCCCTTGGTCCGATTTTGCCCATTTCCGAACTTAACCTGCCTAGGAATATAAGACATATTCGTGCCAAACTTCGGAAGTCCAGCTCTTTTATTTTTGACTGTATCGTGTCTTCTACAGACGGACAGAAGGACAGACGGACGGATGGACGAACATCGCTAAAATGTCTTAGAATCGATCACTGATCAATAAAAATATACTTTATGGGGTCCTAGACCAATATTTCAATGCGTTACACACGAAATGACCCCATACTGTGGTTAGAGGGTATAAAAAGTATAAGTTGAATAATTTTATTTTGGCTTTTTTTATACCCTCCACTCTAGTGATAAAGGGTATGTATAAGTTTGTCATTCCGTTTGTAACACCTCAAAATATTGGTATAGGACCCCATAAAGTATGTATTATTATTATCCTCTATCGGTTTTAAGACTATCTAGCGATATCCGTCCGTCCGTCTGTCCGTCTATCCGTCTGTCCGTCTGTCCGCCTGTCTGTCTGTTGAAAACACGCTAACTTTTGAAAGACTTTACGGAGGCTCCTCTAGTTTGGCACATATGTTGGGCATTAACCTGGTCAGGTTGGTATTGCAATCCAGCGAAATCGCTCAAGTGGTTTAAAAGTTATGAGCAAAAGACTGAATTTCGGAAAGGGTTTTTCATGAATTTACGAGATAAAAAACACGCTAACTTTCGACAGGCATTTCTGAGGATTCTGAAGCTTGGCCAAATCCAAATCGGTCCAGTGGTTTAAAAGTTTTTAGCAAAACCGTGAATTTCAGATTACTTTCACCTGAAATTCACGTGTTGAAAATCCGTTAAATATGTTTAAAAAACTTTGGTAAGTCAGAAAAATATTTTACAACGTATTTTTGTCACTTAAATATTTTTACACTATAAAAAAACACACTCCAAAAAAATTTTACATTCAAAAAAAAATTTTACACTCAAAAAAAAAAATTATAAATATTCACATATCCCACGATCCTCCTGGGCGAAAAATTTGTGGAATTGATAGAAGTTTTACACAAAAAATTTCAAAAAATCGAAGAGTACAAACATTTTCAAAAATGAGATTTAAATTTTAAAACTTCAAAGTCACATACTAAAGCGCTTTTAAACATTTTTTTGTAATTTTTTTTAAAAAAGTACGTAAAAAAACAAAAATTTTGAAAAAAAAAAATTATAAATTTCGACCATTATGAAGAAGTTATGAGTAAAAGAAGTTTGAGTAAAGGAACAAACTACCAATTTTTAAAAATTCGATATCTTTTGAACGGGTCATCAAAAAAATCTGAAAATTTACCACGAAGGAGTTTTCGAATAAATTTTTTTTTCAAAGTGTCCGATTTGACATGGAATGCCCCATATGTATGTATAAAAAAAAAATTTATTCATATCTGTGACATCTTTATCGTGAATGGAAAAATCTCATAAATACATTTTTTTACCCTTTTTTAGAACACGATAAAGATGTCACAGATACATATTATATTTTTTTAATGAGTATTTATCATTTAAAGCAATACAGCAACTAAAACCGTTGCTTGTCCAAACTAAAAAAATATATTTTTTAAAATTTTTTTTCCGTAGGACCCCTGCGGCTCTAAATTTTTTTCTTCGAACCATTTTTTAGAGCTAAAAGCCCTATCCCACCAAAATCAAATTTTTTGCCGTGAATAAGCTAACCAAGTAATACAATAATAAATAACAAAACAAATAAAAATCAAAAAAAAAATTTTTTGGTTTGTATGAAAACTGATTTTTTAGGCCCCGTCGCGTAGGGAAGGCGTGGTCGTATGGGCGTAAAATTTTTCCTCAGTTATTTTTAGGTCAAAAGGAAAAAAATGAGCGGGTACCGTCTTAGCATTACCAACATTTCCAAAATAAGGGACACTCTACTATACACTCAAGAAAAAAAAAACCTTGTAAAGTTACCAAAAAATCTCGTGATTTTACGAAGCTATTCTCGTAAAATAGGAGGTGGGTAAAATTCTCGTAAAATTACGAGGATTTCCTAGTAATTTTGAATGCGCCAAAAATTGGTAAAATAACCAATTTTATTGGTAAAAATATTGTTTTGAAACCGGGGAAAAAAAATGGTAAAATTACAAGAAAAAATGGTAAATATGTTTAAAAAATGGTAAATTTACAAACCAAAATGGTAAATTTACAAAAAAAAAAAAAAAAATTTGTTAACCAACAAAAATTCTTGTTTGAGCAAAGTTCAAGATTTTATGTTAAAACCAAGGAAAATTGTTAAATATTGGTAGAACGGGATTACAAGGCATTTTACCAGGCGTTTTAACAGTTTTTTTTTTTTTTTTGTAGTGTAGAACGTTTCTAATTTGCTGACAACCAGTGTATGTTAAGACATGGATTTACGATATCCATGTGAATACGAAATATTCTTTATTAAAATTAGTGTCGGCGTAATTTTGCTCTAGACCAGCGGTTACCAATCTTTTTGGCTCGCGTACCCCTAATTTTAAATTTTATCAGCCGCGTACCCCCAATCGAGATTTTTGTTTTCGTTAAAAAACTTCATATATAAATATTAGATGTAATTTTGAAGTTTTTGATCCGCGTGTATTATAATTTTTTTGAAGGATTAAGGGGAGATCATAACAATGGTGGTATTTTGTTGGCAAATGGATCGCTGCCTCTGAAAACGCGGATTTTGAGCTGATTTTTCTGCAGAGCAAAAACAAAATCTGGGGGGTAATTATGTAACTTGATAATCGTCAAATCGTTTCGTTAGCTTATTATTTAATTACCATATAGTGTCATTTTATGGTAATTGAATAATGATCTAAAGAGGACGATTATCAAGTAATATAATTAGCCCCCTGATTTTACCAGTCGTTTCTAATCCAAAACATAATACAAAGGAATTTTTTTGTACTCTAGAAAAAGTTCCAAAAGCCCATCACAAGGGGCGGAAATATAATTGTTTTCAATTTTTTTGAATGGTTTTGTTTTAATATATACGATGAAAGAGCATTTTGAGCTTTACAAAATGGTACCAAAGTTTCCACTCGTATCACAACCCATTAAAAAGTTATAAGCTCTCAAAAATTTGGGAACCAGATTCGGAATAAGCATCGAAAGGTTAATCGAAAACAAGTGTTCAGATCTCAAAATATCATTGCTCTCTAAACTGCAAAAAAATACGTTTTTTGTGAACTTTTTCCCAAAATCCTGACGTTATCAAAGTTTCCCCCACATAGTTTCATAAGTTGACAACGAAATTTTTAAACACTGTTATGGCCGATAAGCCGAGACACCCCAAACTTTTATTGCATATCGGTTCATAATGGTTGAGATACTTCCCTTGTAAGTGTAAATTATTTTTTCAGAATGTTTTTTCGTCAAAGGATCTCGCTTTAAGCGGACACGTATCTTACTGAATCTTAGCCTAAAAGTTATTTACACTTTGCTAGGCCCTCCTTAACTCAGAGCCCCCTTAAAAATACTCCATCTTTGTTTTATTTTTACTAAACAAATTATTACATTTTAAAAAATTATGCATAAATTTTCGTTACATACATACCACAGTACATGAGTAGTAGGTTCACAGAGGTGCATTTGATGTGTGTAAGTATTAGTGACAGCACACGGTGTAACTTTTGACGTTTCATACAAAACGTAAACAAACAACATAAATACATACACAAAAGCTCACACGTACAGGCACACTTACACTAGGCAGCGATGATAATTCTGTACTAAAAACCATACCACCATATTGGAAAGTACGCAATTAGCATCAGTGTTTGCATACTAGTCTGTACTGTGATACATACATTGCATGTATGTTGTTATTTTTCTTTCGAAAAAAAGGGTTGTCGTCTCGCGTTGTTTTCACGCATTGTTTTAGACATATTTCTGTAGTCGCTTGTTTAACTAAACGAATACAACATGTCGATACATGTTGATGCGTAAAATGACACTTGGCGCCAATATATAGAAACTGCTGCATTTAAAATGACATTTAATAAGACGTTTAAATGACAATAAGAATATTTATTACAGTGGCCATGAGAATGTTGTTATTATTTTTTCGTATTTGTATTTTTATTTCTAAAATTATTTTTTTTCCTGAATAAAAAGCGAAAATATGAGCAGCAGCAGAAACAACAAAGTAAAGTGTGATGATTTGTTGATTCAATTAGTTAAAGATCAGGTAAAACGATGAAATATAAATTTTAAAATTTGATTTAAAACATTAAGTTAAAAAAAAAACAAGATTACAAAAAAATTCAAAATTGTTTTTCAGAATTACAGTAGCTTTAGCTACCGTGAGAAGTTACTCATCGATATTGAAATTATTAAAAAAAAACTTCAACTCAATCTTTAATCAACCCATCATTTTTATTATGATAGACATACAATTTTTTAAAAAAACATTGTTAAAAACTTTAAAATCGAGACCTGATTCATACGCCACCGCAAATTAGGTCCCTAATTTCGCTTTTTTTGTTCTCATTAAAATTTTAAATCAAAACTACACTTAAATTCATATTTGAAATTCTCTCACGCATAAATCGTGTAGTCCTTGCACACATGCATCATAATCATATCAAAACTATCGCCTTAAGCCTCAAACAAATCAAGGCGTTTTATTTTTTGTATATTTTTGAGTTTTTTGCTGTTGACCGTTTTATGATTTCTTTGTTTCTAAATTCATAATTATATGGTTGGGAATTTTGATTCGTTCTTGCAATTTAAGTTTTTGTTTTGTATTTTGTCTGCAAACTTTTTATTCCCGTTTTATTTAAATGTTTCATTTATTTTTGTATTAGAAATCGTTGTTGTGTCTTAAATGACCCACGCATTCGTTTGGTTAATTGTGGGGGAGTTGAACATTTCATTAGTAAAGTAACTGTGTTTTTAAATTCAAGCATCTACCTAACGGTTTAATATAATTTTCAAAATTAAATTCGAAATATTTTTATAAACTATGGAATTAACAAAGGATATTGGAAAAAAAACTAAAAGACTGGCAATCATATATTAACGAAATATTTTTATAAACTGTAGCATTAGTAAAATTTATAAAAAAAACAGTTTCAGGCTGAATTATCTTGTTCTCTGTTAATACAAATTATAATTACACTATTTAACATCAAAACTTCGACTGGGAAGTGACCCTATACACTTGATTACAATAGCTTTGCTGACCAAAATTCCGATCTCCAAACTTTTTCATCACATCAAGTTTTTGAGAAAATTGAGGTTAAAGTTTAAAAAAATCTTCGTTTTTTGGCATTTTTGGCAACTCATAGCGGATGAACCCGATTTGATGGCGACTTAAAAATAAGTCGAGGCTAAAGCTTAAAGCTGAATTCACAATGACGGAGTACTCTGTGCCAGAGAGTGGATTTTGTTCCTTTCTCTTTCGCACTTACACATTTTTTGTATGATGGTATCTCTATTTTTAGAGATGGTACTCTGTAGTACAGAGTACTCCGACATTGTGTCGGACCCTTAAACATGACTCTTTAAGACGCAGAACTCATTCGGTCAGTCGCCTTAACCATTTGGACCCCATTTGTCTTTCATCGAATAAAAGCGAAATATTTTAAAAAATGTAGTCCTTTAAAACTTTGAAGTCCTTTTAAAAGGAATCAGGATCAAGAAAAGAAAAACTGTAAATGCAGTTTTACTACATTTAGTCTCTAGTTCCAAACGTACAACGTGTTCAACGACTTTTTTCATTTTTGTCGGACGGTGTTTTTTATGAAGTTGTGTCCCTATAGGTATTTTTTTTTAGTGCATTTGAGATTATCGACATGCAGCTCATACTTTGCTTCCGATTGAGATAATCGATTTATTCAATACTGTTTGAGGTGATAAAAGTTGGTTAATTTCCTATGTTTGCTATTGCCATATAGGTTTTCACTTCCTCTCTGATTCCCAACACGCCTACACTCAGAAAATTATGTAAGTTACTACATGTTAGTTGTTTGTATATTTTACAGTAGTTAGTTATTTTCAACTACAAAGTCAGTTGTTTTTGTATGACAAATATCAAACAACTATTTCGGTTAGTTATTTTAAGTAGTTTTTTTGAATAACTAACAAAAAACTACTGTGATGTAGTAACAGTTATTTAAAGTAGTTAATTTTATTTTTTTTATCTCTGAAAAATTTTCAAAGTTTTTTTCCAAAAAAATAAAAATAAATTTTCGTTTTTTTTTTATTTTTCAAAACTTTTTTTTAAAAAAAAAAAAAAAAAAAAAACAAAAAAAATTTGTTCTTCAATTTTTTTCTGAAAAATTTTTTGAAAAAAAAATTATTTATTGATTTTTTTATTTTTACTACATTTTAGTTGTTTTGACTACAAATGTAAGTAATTTTTACTACATAAGTCAGTTGTTTTTTATTCGGTACAATGGACTATTTTAAGTCTGAGCGCCATGGACTTGCTAAAAATTTACCCATTTTTAGGCTTGTACAACCCACCCTCAACTCAACTCAACTCAGTTGTTTTTTGTCAGTTAAAGTAACTAACATTGTTAGTTGATTTAACTGAAAAAGTAGTTGACCCCAAAACAACTTACAAAGTAGTTATTTTAACTGACATTTTCAGTTGATTTTACTAAAATAATTTTTTGAGTGTATCAACAGGAAAAATCTATAGAAACTGCGCTTCACTCTGTAGTTAACACTATAGAAAAATCTTTGCATGATAAAGAATTTACACTGGCCGCTTTTCTGGACATTGAAGGTGCCTTCAACAATGTCAGTATGGAGGCAATAATTAACGCAATGGAGACGGCATTGATCAACCCATGTATCACAAAATTGATAGGTCGACTGCTATCGTGTCGTGAGGTGACAGCAGAATGGGGACCAGCTAAGGTTATAAGATATGCGTCAAAAGGAACGCCACAGGGTGGTGTTTTGTCACCACTACTCTGGCTTTTAGTAGTGGACCCCATTTTAAAGAAGTTGAAATCGCAACGGACATCAGTGGTAGCTTATGCAGACGACGTTTTCATTATGTCGTGTGGAAAGTTTTTGGGCACAGTATCGGAACTTTTAGAAGTGTCACTGAGGAAAATGTGGAACTGGGCTAATAATAATGGCCTAAACGTTAACCCGGAAAAAACGGAAATGGTACTTTTTACAAACAGGTACAAAATAGAGACGTTTAAGGTCGAGATAAACGGAGTTAGAATTCCAAGCGAAATTTTTAGAAATCATTTTAGACAGTAAACTGTCATGGAAAAAAACACCGAAGAAAGGATCAAGAAAGCATACAACGCCTTCTACGCTTGCAAGAAAATGTTTAGCGCTATACTTCTGTAGTAAGACCAATCTCATACAGTAAGATATGTTATGGTTTGGTATAACGCACTGGAGCGTAATGTGACGCATTTAAGAGAATTCAACGTCTCATGGGTTTATGCATAACAGGCGCTCTGAGAACAACATCAGCTGAATCTATTGACACGCTACTGCACCTGATACCAATTGACATCTTTGCAAAGGGGGAGGCTTATAAGTCCTGCCTTCGTCTCAAAGAGTCAAATTTTTTCAGGCTACGCAATTTTGGGCACAGTAACATGGACAATTTGAATGATATTGCCACCGATTACAGAGTGCCCAAACTTATTTTCGACCGGAAATACGGCGTAGAATTTCCGACTCGAGAAATTTGGTCAAACTGGCAAAACCCCCCATTGAACGCTATTAACATATTCACAGACGGCTCCAAACAATCCATGGGAGTCGGTGCAGGTTTTTCAACGAGTTTGCGAGATTTAGAGAAGACTTTTATCCGTCCATTGGACTCTAGCATTTTCCAGGCCGAAATAGTTGCCATAAGCAGGGCAGCTTTACAGTTCGGTGATGAGACAAACAGAGAATTTAACATTTACGTTGACAGCCAAGCCGCTCTAAAAGCTCTTTAAAGCTTTTACATCAAGTAGAAAGTAGTTTTCGAATGCTTCGAGAACTTACAAAATTTAGGAGTATGAACAATGTGAAACTAATATCGGTACCAGGTCACATAGGCATTCAAGGGAACAAGTGCGATCAGTAGAAGATTGTGGGCATGCTACAATCTAAGAAAAACTGAATACTTACTCTCACTCACCAGATGGAACTGCCGTGTACTTACTGGAGTGATCACCGGGCACTGCCTAATAGGTTATCATAGAAAGAGATGGGACTTATTTCTGATGCAATCTGTAGAAGGTGCGATGAACCTAACACTGAAGAAACGGTCGAACATATTCTTTGGCAATGTCCTGCTTTGGCCAGAACCCGACTGCACATTTTAGGCAGACATGACTTCGAGAGCTTGGAAACGGTTTCGAATGTCGACCTAAGGCAAATAGTATAATTCGCAATAATTCTATCAGCGTCGCTGAGGAATTATTGTGGTTTCGCTTTGGACCATCCGGTCTATGTGAGGAGTCTTTGACTCCGCCACCTCTAACCTAACCTATTGCCATATAGGAGTTGCTAAAAAAAATCAAATAAAGACGTCCTTCTGGTCTGAGTCCAGAAGGGAACCTTCACATACCGCTTCATGCATCGGTTCGAAGAACTCGCCGACCAGCACTGAAACCCAATTGGTGTCTTCTAAGTCAGAAGTATTAGCGGTATCGTCATCACAGGACATGTTGTCCGTCTCTACTGGAGAACGTCCTTGAACGTTTTCAGGCTCAGCAATATTAACTACTTTCCAATCATGGGTCGGCAGCTGTTCTGAAGGATTTTAAAAATCTCCGTAGGATCGCATGGCACAGCTGCTACATCTAGGCATATTCTTAATCGGATCTATACCGCGTGGTTCTCCAAATTATGCTGTATGTGATTCTCGCCTAATGGTCTACTGGTTGGTGTAGGGGCTTAAAGTAAAATTAGGAATAATGGCCTATGAGTAAAACGTAATTTACCAATTAAATTTAAAAAAGTTATTCTGATTCGATCGGCATCATTGAAGGTCCTGGACTGGTGCAAAGTGACAAGGATTGGTCCAAGACAGAAAATTTATTTAATGGACATGTAAAAGTCCATTAAATTTTTTTTTTTGCATTTTTCGCGAAAACACAAATTGACACACTGGGTGACACGGGTATTTTATTTTCGGCCATACTCTTAGATTTTTTTAGTCCAGTTCTTGTGTACAGCCAAAATTTTAAATTTGTTGGATGGTGTTATAATTCTAAAAATGTTGTTAGAAAATTCAAAGAAGTCTTGTATACAACAATTAACAAAAAAACTATTTAAAAATCTTAGATTTGAAATTTGAATTTTGTTTATCTAATTCCTAAGGTCCTCCCATAGACATGAAATGACCCATATGCCTATCAATTCGTCTAACTACAAATAATGAACAGAATATCAAAATCAAATCCATTTCATTGAACAAAAATTATAATTACACTAAATTCATTAATAAAACAGATTTCAACAAAATTTATTTTTAATTTCGAGCACAAACATCTGCCACTAGGAAATTGTCTGTAAACTATAAAAATAATAATTAATTAAATTTACAAGTGTCTTTCAGACAACAAAATATTGTAAATACAAAAAGAAATTTAAGTAGAATTTTTGCCAAATAATAAATTTTCATTTTTAGAAGAAAATAGAAAAAATAAACATAATAACCATTAAAAATATTTTTATACATATATATTTTTTTTAAATACACATGATCAAAATAAGAAACATTTGTGTACAGATGTCGCCACTATGTTAGCATGGCCGAAACTAATTGTAAATTGCAATAAGAAATAAAATATGAAAGAAAAGTTACATAAACCTTGGTCGAATTAATGAATACCCTTTAAAAAACATTTTGGATTAAATTAACTGAATAAATGTGAACATATTTTTTAAGGAATGGAAAAAACACGAAAAATTTGTAGTGATTTTTTTTTTTTCAAAAACCAATTTTTATATAAGTAAAAAAAATAATAATTTTTTCCTTCAATCATCAGGAACCTTTGACTTGCGTTTTGAAAGTTAGGGTGTTTCAAACAGACAGACAACAAGACGGCGATAGCAAGATCGACCAATATCAATCGGGGCCATGAATATTACGGTGGGCCTTTAATGTATGGGAAAATTGAAAAGGAGGCCAATTTTGTGTTAGGATAAAAATAAATTTGACAACAAAAATGTTTATATTTTTTTTCAAACAAAAATTTTTTTGACAAACAAAATTCAATATTTGAGCGACACGGCAATTACACTGTAAGTACCTAAAATTGACACACCAAAAAGCCGAGACACGTAAACTTGGTCGTAAAACACAGTGACATTCTCCGTTTTGACAGATCAGGTCAATACTAAGGGTCGAACCAGAATCAAATGCGTAGCGCAAGACGAAAAAAAAAAAAACAAAAACAAACACATCAAATTTGAAATTTTTACGTCCGTTTGATTTAGGTAACTCACATTTAAATATTAGAAACGAAAAATTATTGGGCGTTACGCCTTACGCGACGTAATTTGATTCAGGTTGGACGGTAAGAGATATTTAATTTTTAAGTTTGTGATTTTCAAGCGATTTTTTGTTGTTTTTTAAGGAAATTGAAAAAATTAAGAAAAATATAAAATTTTAAAAAGAAAAATATATAATTTAAAACTCGCTGGCCAAGCTCAAAACTTTAAAATTAAATATCTCTTTATTTTGACTTGACCTGGCGAAACGGGGAATGTCACTGGGTTCTACGACCCAAAATTAAGTTCACGTGTCTCGTCGTTTTGATGTGTCATTTCAAAAGTTAAAATTATACTTACACTCAAAAAAAAAAAACTGTAAAGTTAGCAAAAAAAGCTTGTAAACCTACAAGAAAATTTGCTGATTTTGAACACACAATTTTTTTTGATAAAGTTAGCAAAAACGTTTTGCTAAAAATTAGTTAACTGGTTTTTTTTTTATTTCAACTTACAAGGGAAGTCTCCCTGGTGTCACCCTCCGATCTTCATGAAATTTGGATATGTTGTTAAGAACGAAAATTAATTCGACACGTTTTTTTTTTTAGCGTCCCAAACTCATTTTTAGGGGGGGTCGATTTGTATGGGGGGAAATTGACCTTTTTCAGTTTTTTACGATTTACGCATATTTAAACAAAATTAGTATAGGCATGTGTGGTATCAGATTAAAGGTATTAAAAATACCTATCTTGTGGTGCTAACAACGGGCCAAAGAAGTTAATATTTTTCGACTTATTAACAAAAATGTCCTAAAATTTTGGTATTTTACTCAATATGGCGAAAAGTTGTGCACGTTTGGACACGTTCTTAGCACACGTAGATAGGTTTTCCAAAGACCTTTCATTTGGTATGTAACATGACTAGATTTTTTTGCATAACATAGGAGATAAACGAAAAAAACTGAAAAATGGCCTTGTCTTCCCCCTCCTTTTTACCCCCTAAATATGAATTTGGGCCGCTAAAAAAAAATACGTGTCCCTTTATTTTTTTCTGATCTACAAAATAAAGCCAATTCCATAAAGATCCGCGGGTGACACTGGGGAGACTTCCCTTGTTAGTTCATACACATTTGAGGACCCCATTGGGTTCGGACCCGATAGGTCCAGACCACGATGGGCCTAGACCTACTTGGGTTCCTTAAAAATCGTCATAGTTTTTGATCTACCTTGCTTAGTTTTTGAGATACGTGATTTTAGGGGATCACTGGGGTCTTGAGAATTAAAAAACTCGATAACTTCAAAAATATTACTCGGAGAGCTTTTGGTTATTTTCCGGTCTTGTTCTACGTGTTGAGAGCTACAAAAATTCATTTGGACTTTTTGTTGTGTCGGCAATATTTACCGAGATATGAGCATTTTAAAATTTTCGGGAATGGTAACTTTTTTGGATCCAAAGTTAGGTCCCATTAGGGTCCACACATGTGAAGAGGACCCGCGAAAATATGGGGATTCTAAGAACCAAAAATGGCCTCCATTTTGCTCTATCTGGCTTAGTTTCCGAGATAGCGCCATTTTAAGTTTTCTGAAAATAAAAAAAAATTTACCATTTAAAACTAATGTTAGCAAAAAATCTTGTAAAAATGTTGTCAACTCAATTTCAAATTTAGCAAAAGAAATTAGTTCAAAGTTTGTTTAAAATTGCTAATGTGCTAAATGAAGTTTACAAGAATTTTTTGCTAATATACTAATCTCAACTAAAAATTTGCTAAAAGTTAGCTAACTAGCATTAGCAAAAAAAAAAAAATAGTAAATCTACTAACGTATTTTTTTGAGTGCATATTGGCCTCAGAGTCCTGTTGGTCAACATACAAGATTAGGTCTTACGTGCATTGAACCTGACCGTATTTGCAAGACCCCATTCGAAGATTGGCAACAGGTCTTGATAAAGTATTTCATTCATAATCCGGCTTTTGCCCTCAACCTCATGGCCTAAGATGAAAGGAAAATGAATGACAAATGTTACTATCATCTGCAAAAGAGTAGATAGGAATTGAAGTTTCGTTAAGAAAAATAAGAAAAAGTTTAGGAGAACGACTTGTTGAGAACCCATCTATAACAACGCGTAAAGAACGATCTCTGAGGCATTATGCTCAGAAATGAGCGCACCGTGCCACACTTAAACAAACGCCCTTGAAAATATATATAGAGCAACAACTTTACTTTTTCAAAAATGATGGATCGAACGACTCCAACATTTCGAAAGGAACGCCAACAGGTCTTCCGTAAAAGAAGTTCTGCAAAAACAATATTGTCGATCACTCAAAAGAAAGTTACTCTTCAGATACTTCACAAAATGGCAATTCGGCACAGTGTTGCCATAAGTTGAAACTGAGAGGGTGCTAGATCTCAAAGAAATGGGTGCTAGATTGTTCTACAGCTATAAAATCGGGTGCTAGATTTTTTTTTTACAGTTCGTGTACACTACGATACCCCTGATTTTGAAAATTTTAGATTTTCACTGCTCCTATACCCTGCATTTGTTAAACGACCTGAAATAAGGACCTGGTTAATAGTTTAAAGTTTCCAATTTCGGTCAAAAATTCATTAAATTTAAAAAAAAAAATTTAAATTTTTTTGAATCTACACACGTAAAATATATAATACTTTTTTGATATCGGTAGTCTATATATTAATATAATTTAATTTTTTTTAAAGAAACAAAATTCTCAATATCTGAAACTATTTCTATAAAATATCTAATATTTTTAAACAATTTTTAAAAAAAAAATTCAAAATCTAAGAAATTTTTTTATAAAAAAGTCTGCGAATTTGAGACACCTTTCTATAGAAAAAGTAATCGATTTTGAGCAAGGTTGGCAATCGAAACGAATAACGGTATCGATATCGGTATTGGTATCGTTTTTTTATTTATTTCGGTATCGGTATCGGTTACGGTATTTGAGTTGAATCGGTTACGGTATTACCGATACCGAAACGTCAATACCGGTACGTACCGGTATTATCGAAATAATGCTAAAAAATAAAAAAAACGTATAAAAACTTTAAAAAAATTTGTAACAACAAGTAGTAAAGTTAAATTCGACTTGGACGAATCCATCAATACCCTCCACAATGCCCTTCTAAATGGATAGTTAATTTTCTAACGTGAATCAAATTAACAATTTTGATTAAAAATATTTTATTTTGAGTAAAAAACTTTTTTTTAGTCATTTTTGAGTGTAAATAAAAGATAAGAATACTTTGTAAAATATTTTCCTGATTCATAAATTTTTTTAAAACAAGTGAATTTAAGGTGAAACCAATCTGAAATTCACCGTTTTCTTAATAACTTTTGAACCTCTGGACCGATTTGGCTGAAATTCAATACGAACCAGGCCAGCGTTCAGCGAAGCTTCAGCATCCTCAGGAATGCATTTCGAAAGTTAGCGTGTTTTTTATCTCGAAAATTCACGAAAAACCGTTGCCGAAATTCAGTCTTTTGTTCATAATTTTTGAAGCACTGGACCGCTTTTACTGGACATTTTCCTTTGTCTTTAGTACATAAATATAAGGCCGTATAGATTTTTACCCTTTGAGCTGAAAAGGGTCCATTAAGTTTCTATTGGGTGTCAAAATGACTCCATAAAATATATTTCCCCCCGCATCGCGGTTAAATTAAGAACCACAACAAATTACATATTTCATCTTATTTCTAGGCAACCAAGTTTTTTTGTTGGTGTTATCTATTTGGAAAAACTAGGTATTCCCTGTCTAGACAAGATCACATTCAAAAATATTGCAAAGAATTTTTTTCGCGAATTATGGGATCTTTATGGACAATTTCTACGAGTTAAGCCACTTCAAAAAATAATGCTATGGTGGAAAACCTCCTGCTAGTATTCCAAATGCCTTCCCCGAAGTCCTGTAAATATCAAAAAATATCCTTGGACACCCACATCACGGATTAAATAAAAATCCCCAAAAAACTGTACTATACAAAAGGGGTCCAGAAAGTTTCTATTGGGAGTCAAAATGAATCCATAAAAATTTCGTGAAAATCAATAATTTTCTTTTGCTCTCGCATCGCGGATGAAATATGGATTTTTTGAAATTTATATTTAATTCAGGATGTGGGTGCCAAAAGATATTTTTGATTGTTATGAGACTTCGGTGACGCATTTGGAGTACGATTTTTTATTTACAAAAACCAAAAAATTTACAAACTTTACAAAAAAAAACATGGTTTTTAAGAAAAACCGTTTCAATACCGGTACGTACCGATACCGAAGGAAAAGGTTTTTGGATACCGGTATCCGATACCAAAACTGAGTTTCGGTATTGGTATTGGTACCGGTATTCAATTTAAAGGGTTTTGAAACGGATAACGGTATTGAAAAGGTATCGATTGCCAACATTGATTTTGAGACATGTTTTCTGTGGCAAAAGTCGCAGAGAAAAAATAGAAAAAGTCTCAGATTCTGAGACATTTTTCTTATAGAAAAAGTCTCAGAGACTGAGATGTTTTTCTTATAACAAAAGTCTCAGATTCTGAGACATTCTGAGTCTGAATGTTTTTCTATGAAAAAATATATCTCAGAATCTAAAATAAATGTCTTAGAATCTGAGACTTTTCCATAGAAAAAAGGTCCCAGATTCTGAGATCTTTTACATGGAAAAAAATGTCTCAGAATCTTTTTCTATAGAAGATCTCTGAGAATATGAAAGTTTTTGTTAAAAAAATGTCTCAAAATTTCAAACTTTTATGAAAAATGTATTTGATTTTCAATAGAAAAAAGGCATCAGTTTTTGGAGCATTTATAGAAAAAAAAATCAGTCCTTAAGATTTTGAGACATTTGTCTTGCGTTGTCAGATTATTTTTTCTTATATTTTTTTTATAATTTTTCGTAGGTTCAACAGATAAATTCAGTTGCTTGATCGTGAAATTTGATATATATACCAATCGATTCAAACGAAAGTCATTGGATCGGAATAAAATTATTAGTTATCACAACTTATAAAAGTGTTAGTTGGCTGGTCTACAAAAACTTTATTGGTTCTTAATTTGGTTTTCTGTGTGCGTATATCAGAAAATATTGTATTTAAAAAACAAAATATTTAAACAAGGTGGTGAAAAATTCAAAAATTCTGAAGTGGGTGCTAGATTATTCAAAAATTCTGAAGTGGGTGCTAGATTATTGTCTAGCACCCAGTTCTTAAATTTGGGTGCTAGATCACTAACGCGGGTGCTGGATCTAGCACCCAAAGTGCTGACATGGCAAGCCTGATTCGGCATCACCTTCGAGAGCGCAGAGCATACTGCGATTGGGCGGTAATTAACAGGGTTGTTAGGACCAGCTTAATGAGTATGTTTACTTTATTGGATTCTAGACCAATGGTCGGCAGGAAGAGAGTGTGTGAATGCATTAATGTATGAATAGCGATATCAATCTGCTTCTTGTTGTATTTTTTATGCTCTTATTGTTAGTTGACATTCGTGTTGTATACGCGTAAATTGCCAATTATGTTCGGGTTCTGAGTGCTATGGGTGTCGATCACTGTTCTAGATTAATATTATGAGTTGTTACAAACGGAACGATAGCGTTATTTATACCCTCTAACAGTTAGTGCAGGGCATTAAACCAAAATAAATGGAGAGAGTAAATGAACTTTTGCTTTAATTTAGCAAAAAACAGATATTTGGCACTTAGAAAAAAAAGGCGAATATACGAACATATAAAAATAAGGAGGCATCAAAAAACGTGGTCTGCTGCTTAGAACAAGAATGTCATGATAGTGTTATATACGAAAATAATGGACAGACAAACATATATGTACATAAATGTAGACACAATAAGATGCTGTTTTAATTTTAAAATTAAATGCAAATGCAAACCAACTACAAACAGCCTCTAAAGAAAGGAAAAAAATACATGTACGAAATACAATAACGAACTAAACACGTTGTGTGACAATCAATGTGTGACCACCACTTGCCTGGCCATAAGTCCCATTTTCAAATCATATCTAAGATCTAGAGAACAGACAACAAAAACAACAGCAACTATAATCTTAACACATTGGGCGAGAAATTCGGATTTTCAAATCTGGAATCAATACTGATCAGTGCTGATCTTACTCGGACTGATTTTAACGATTTGGTGTCTTCTAAGTCAGACGAATTAGCCGCATCGTCATCACAGGATATGCGGTCCGTCTCTACCGGAGCCCTAGGGTTAATGACAGAGGATGGGGAAGCGCCATTGTCGTCACCGCGATATACACGAAGATAGATCGTTCCGAAACCTTAATAGATATTTCCCCATTTCTCCCGCAGTGGCACCAAGGTTGTTCGTTAAGAACAACGGTTATTCTTCTGGATCATTCTTCAGGCTCAGCAACCTTAATTACTTTCCAATCAAGGGTTGAAACATGAGGATTGCTGTTTTGATGAATTTTCACAAGTTGGCGCGCTTCGCACAAGCTATAAGCTTTAACATATTTCAGAATGAATAGAGAACCCTCGAAAACTTACCGTTCAATAAACTCTCTGGCCCATAGTGCATCAGGAGGACAACAAATACATACGATAAAGAAGACGACGATGACAACAGCAAACGACGACAAAAGAAGCGTGTGCAGTTTTTGTGCAATTTTGGGCGCCAAATGCAAAAATAGTGTCCATTGCTTTTGCCAGTCACAATACCCCACCGTTGTCTGGCTGGGCCTCTAAACTGAGGGAGGCGCCACACACAGAAATGTGTGATGTCGTACATTTGAAAAATGTGATCAATGCGTTTCTATTTAAACAAAAAACAACAACAACAGCAAAAATAAATAAAAATTAGAATAAAGAATGAAATGTGTACACTTTGTCTCGTTTAAAGTTTTTGTCTGATTTTTTGTATTTTGGCACGCAAGTCCATCACCTAATGCGACAAGGCTTTATGTTGCAAATGCTACGTTCATATAAAAAAAATTTTCATGTGTGCACACATTTTTGTCTTGGCTTTTCGTTTTTCGTTATTTTCTATTTCAAATAAAGATTTGTGTCTATTGGAAGATTACCAGCTGTGTGCATAAATTTCACTTTTTATTTTGAGAACTAAATATTTTCAATTTAATAGTCTAGTAGACATTATTTTTTTTTTTTTTTGTAATTTAAAAGAATTTACAAACCAAAAATCGCATTAAAAAAAATATAACAAAAAGTTACATACGAAAAACTTTAATTTTAATTGTTAAAATTTTCGATAAAAAAACAACACAAAATTTAAGATTTAAAAACAATTTTATCTTCATTGTTTTTTTTTTATTTTATACACAATTGATGCAATCAACATTCCTGAAATTTTAAACAAAAAAAAAAAAATTAAAAACCAAAATCATTTCGACATAATAAAAAGCAAAACACACAAAACTAATTTGTATTCTGACGGCCTGCAACATACCGCTTAAAATGCGACAATATTAATAAGATTTATTTTGAACATTAAAAAATCAAGAAGAAAAATTAAAACAGAATCAAACATTTTAAAGACTTGACAAACAAAAAAATTCGATAAAATAAAAATATACTTTTATGTGAATGTATTTATGAGCTGAGGATATAATTTAAAACACAGTTAGAATGGTTTCAGAGACAAACTGTTTAAACATTAATTTTTTTAAGCAATTTTTCTATAGAAAAATTCTTGTATTTGTGTCCTTAATTGATTATACACTAGGGTGACTCGATTTTAAGCTTTTTCCCCTGATCAAATTGTAATACCCGCCAAAAGTGTCGGTCCCCTAAGGGTAACACACATGCAGAAGATCACTTCGATCGGAGTTTATCTTCTGTCCCCATTTTGAGGCTCAAAATTGGGATTTTTGCAAAAAAGCGAATTAAAAGTTTTTTTTTTATTAAAATTAATTAAATTTTTTTTTGTATAATATTTGACGGTAACTACCATGGTTGCAAAAATTGGTACAGTTGTAAGTTTTTTGGTACAATTTGTAGCTCAAAAGTACAATGGTACACCAATGACTCATTTGGTACAATTTTAAATCTCTCTAAGATTATGTTTTTTTATGAAATTTCGCCATTTAAAAGTTTTGATTGATTTACGGTGTCGACTAAACTTTGCTATAATTTCTTTACACTCAAAAAATTATGTTAGTAAAATCAACTGAAAATGTCAGTTAAAATAACTACTTTGTAAGTAGTTTTGGGGTCAACTACTTTTTCAGTTAAATCAACTCACAATGTTAGTTATTTTAACTGGCAAAAAACAATTGACTTATGTAGTAAAAATTTCTTACATTTGTAGTCAAAACAACTAAAATGTAGTAAAAGTAAAAAAATCAATAAATAATTTTTTTTTCAAAAAATTTTTCAGAAAAAAAATTGAAGACCAAATTTTTTTAGCTTTGTTTTTTATACCCTCCACTTAGTGATAGAGGGTATATATAAGTTTGTCATTCCGTTTGTAACTCATCGAAATATCGGTCTGGGACCCCATAAAGTATATATATTCATGATGCCCGATCGATTTTAAGACATTCTAGCGATGTCCGTCTGTCCGTCTGTCTGTCTTTGGAAAATGCTGTCAAGGACAAAATATTGCACAGAGATGACTGAAACTTAACATATTTATTGGAAGTTCTCCCGAGAAGTTTGGTATTGCATTTGTGCGATATCGGTTCAGCGGTTCAAAAGTTATGAACGAAAATGTAAGCACACCTCAAAAATTTCAGTACATTCAACATAACCTAAAAATACAAAATGCTTTAACTCGGCTTCTGGTTGACATATGTGAACATAATTTAACACCAAATGGTATTTAAACAAGTACGAACATATTTTTTGACAAAAAAAGAAAAAAATCGCGGATTTTTTTTACCAAAATTTTTTTTCGCGGAAATTTTTTTTTCAAAATTTTTTTTTTTTTTTTCAAAAGTAATTTCCTTTTAAATAAAGTTTTTTGCAATAATCTTTTTGAAATTGTGGAGGGTATCACTACATTCGACAAGGCCGAATTTTAATTTTTTACTTGTTTATTATAATTTCTGCGCTGACACGATCAAAACATTCAAATGAAGTTGTTTAAGGCCAGCTAACTTTTCTTCAAAATGACGACAACCGTTAATGGCAGTTGTTTTGACTGAAATACTTACTAATTGACCCCCAGTTTGTTTATCAAAAATTTTTTAAGTTTTAAAATAATTTTTAGTGTTTTGTCATAGAAAAGAGTTTTCAGAGAGTTATTTCACGTAAAAATAAACATAAAAACTTGAGCGTACTGATTTGAGTTCAGAAAAAAATGGTCACCCTAAATATTTACCCAACTGTGCGTATTTTTAGTCCATATTTTTCTTAAAAATATGGACTAATTTGAACTAGAAAATGGGAAAAATATCTAATTTTTTAGTTAAAAAAAAACATTTCTGATGAGGACATTTTTCCTAAAAATTTGTTAATTTCATATTTTTAATGTTTTATTTATAGAATAGCATGTGAATACACACAGAATTTTCAATAGGTACATTTTTAATTAGTGGTATTCATTTAACCGTATAAACACCTCGTATGCCGTGTATATTTGGTTAGTTTACACAATTATTGTCAGAAATATTTTACGAGGCCTGATATATTTGTACACATATTTTGATGCGTAAACTTGTATCGTATAATTATACAGGTTTGGGATTGCCAATGTTTAAATAATTTTTATATTTTTTTGCTATTATTTGTTTTTTTACAATTTGGCAATCTTGTTAAAAATGACAAATATTAAAAAAATAAAATAAAAATTATTTTTGTTTGCAGTAAATTTATTAATTAATTTAGAATTTATTAATTGTTTGAAATTTTGTTTTATTTGTGGCATTGTAAATTTTCCAAATACAAAAATTGTTTTTTTTTTTGTTTTGACAATTGTGTAAATACCAGGTAATCAAAAAGGGCATTCATGAAAACCACCTCGTATAATTATACAAATACGAGTCGCGTATAAATATACAACTATTATAAATATAAAAAAAAAACTTTTGTTTTTTATAGTAAAGTAATATATTTTATTAGTTTTTAAAGTTAAATTACAGTAAAGACTTTGTCTTTGACATTTGTTCCCAGACTTTGGGAAAATACGCGAAAGCCAAGGAATTTGTTGTGATTAAAATATTATTTTTTCTCTAACACATACACATGTGTAGAAAAAAATTCAAACATTAAATTTACTACTTGTTAAACATGATCAAACTCTTTTTTCATATACATTAGGGGGGAGTGATTTTTTTTTCGACAAAATCGTCTAGCATATTCGGATTCTGCATAAAATTCTAAGAAAAAATGCCGAACAAACCATGTGTCAAAAATCAGTTTTGACCCCCCCCCCCCCCCCCAATTTTCAAAAATAGTTTTGCACGATATACGACTTTTTTAGCTGGGCTTATTATTTGGAATATATTGTTTTACTACACTGAAAGAATTATTGTTCATAATATCTATGAACATATTTCATAAAACCAAATTCATAGAATCTATGAAACAATTCATTGGCTGAATGAATATTCATTAGTATTTTGAAATATTTCATAGAATTTTATTCATAGATTTTGTAAGATTCATAGAAAAAATTCATAGAAAAAAAATGTCATTAATAATTTTTTAAAAATTAAAATAATGATACAATAATTAAATAATTTGAATAAATATATTAAAAAAATATAAAAAATATAAAAAAAACATAAAAAAACGTAAAAAAAAAAAAAATTGCTGCCCAGGCGGGGTTCGAACCCAAGACCTACCGGCTGGGAAATTTATAATCGACGCCTTAGCCAGCAGCACCACCAAAGGAGGAAAACCTCGCCGACTAACACTTAGTTTTGCAATGTTCGTTATTTTTTTTTTTTTGCAAATATACAAACATTTTGTTTTCTACAAACATACACACAGATTTTGGCAGAGCATTGCGGCAGAGCATAATATTTTAAAGCAGGATATTTAACAAAATAGATTTTAAGTGTTATAACTTGTTTATTTACTTTAGCTCAGTGGTTAGAGACTAAGCTTCACGAACAACTGGTATTGTGTTCGAATCTCGGTGGGGATCAGTTAAAAATAAATAAATTTTTAAAAATAGAATATTGTAAATAAATAAAAATAAAATAATAAAGTAAAAAAAAATTAAATAATAAAATAAAAAAAAATAGAATTGAACAATAAAATTTTTTTCCATAGCCTATGAACTTTTTCATAGGTATCTGGTTTCTATGAATTTGTTTCATAGATTCTATGAAGAGCATCATTGGCTCACTTCTAATGATTTTTTTCATATAATCAATGTACGTTTTCATAGCCGTAATGAACAAAATTCTTTCAGTGTAATAAATTTTGTGTTAAGAGGTGTACCTGGTATTTTTGGGTACGGGGAATCCATATTTGATATTTATTTTGCTCTAAACCCTAGCGGCGCTAAAAAACAAAAATCTGGACTTGGGTCTTCAGATTTTTTTTTGTATTATGACGCCAGATACTCTAAGGAGCCTTTAAGGCATTCCCATTTACAGTTTAATTAAATTCCAAAAACTCGCGATTTAATTCGCGATTTTAAATTTCTAAAAATCAACAAAAAATTAAAAAGTGGTAAACTACACCATTCTTTTATTACCACAATTTTTTAAAACTCTTTCGTTTAAAGTAGAGGATCTTAGCTTTCAATTTTAATTTTGATTATCAAAATCCGATGTTTACTGAAGGAGTTATAGATCTTCAAAGTATGTCGATAAACGAGTTGAAAATCCTAAAATAATTTATTAACAAAATTAAAAAAAAAAAAAATTCTTTTTATATGGGAATAATTTAAAAAAAAATATTGAAAATAGAAGACTTTTGTGTCCCTATTAAAATGATGACTGATTTTTTTTGTAAAAATGTCATTCTTTCATAATATCTTAATTAAAAAAATCAAAATAAGCGAAAGTTGACGAAAATGCACTAATAAAATGCATTTGCATTTAAAATGCATTTTTTTAATAACACTATTTTTTTTTTAACTTTCAAGTTTAATGTAGAGGTCTTAAGCTTTTAATTTCAATTTTGATTTTAAAAATCGGATATCTATTTAAAAAGTTATCGCTCATCAAACTACACTACTTTTTCATATTTTGTGATTTTTAAAAAAAGAAAACCGCGAATAAAATCGCGACATTTTGGAATTGAATAAAACTGTAAATGGGAATCTCTAAATGGCTCCATAATGTATCTATGTACACAATCTAAAGATCCCAGATCAAAAAATACCCTTTTTCTCGTGCTGATTAATGGAAAAGGCGTATATCGTACAAAACTATTTTTGAAAATTGGGGGGTTAAAACTGATTTTTGAGAAATGATTTGTTCGTCATTTTTTCTTAGAATTTTATGCAGAATCCAAATATCCTAGACGATTTTGTCAAAAATTTTGCTCCGAACAATTCACTCCGCTCTAATATACATACTTCAAATAATAAACCAAATGCGAATTACACAAGCAAGCATGAACAAAAAACAAGTGAGAGTGTTACATTCGGCTGTGCCGAATCTTTTATACCCTCCAAAATGTAAAAAAAAATAATATAAAAAAAGTCCAGGGGGCACCTTTCCCTTGCGATCTTGAACTTCTTCTGAGATAAGAATGTTGTATTTGCTCAGCAAAAGTACAAAAAAATGAGGTTTTTCTTAGGTTGGTTTAGTTCTCCAAGGGGGAAATTTTTTCCCCTTTGTCCGATTTTACCCATTTCCGAAATTAACCTGCCTATGAACATAAGACATATTCGTGCCAAACTTCGGAAGTCTAGCTCTTTTATTTTGGACTGTATCGTGTCCTCTACGGACAGACGGACGGACGGACATCGCTAGAATCGATCACTGATCAATAAAATATATACTTTATGGGGGCCTAGACCAATATTTCGATGCGTTACACACGGAATGACAAAGTGAGTATACCCCCATACTGTGGTTGGTGGGAATAATGAATCAAGAAATAAATTCAAGTTATGAAAAATTTACTATAATAGTGGAAAAAACTCCCTCATATTAAAGAGGATAAATATGATGAACTAACTGGTAGTAAATTACGTCCTAAACTAAATTTTTTGAACTAAATTTTGTTTTAAGAAATATGTCTTAAAAATAAAGATTTTTTTTTAATTATTTGGGGAATATATCACATGAACAAAAATTTTTTCCTAGCAGTTAAGAAAATTTCCCAACTTTCAATTAAATTTAACTAAATTGTGGCTAAATTTAAAATTTTAATTTATAAACATTTTTAAGAAAATTTTTCCAAAGCTTAAGTTAATTCTTTTTTTTTTTTTTTGAGTGTATCTACGACTACACTTAAGAAAAAAAATCGTAAAAATACAAAAAGTTACTAATACAAACATACTGAACTTCTGGGCCGAGTTTGCTTAAGTTCAATATCAACCTGACCGGGAGAAAGACGGATTTGTATTTCGAAGACCAACAGTGGGTCAGTCGATTCAATAAGAGACAAACTTATTGTGAGTAATACATTCTTGTTGCCCTAACACTTCTCTAAATTCATCTTTTAGCACATTTGCCCTTATTTTAATTTGTACAAACATTTTCGCGAAAAAACCCTTGGGTTAGCATACTCACCTGTTATCGCTGAAAGGTTAAACAAACAATTTCGCTAAAAAAATATATAACACGGTGCTATAAAAGTGAACGAGAAACTAATGCAGAGGTTCTTATATGAAAATTCGGGTTGAAAAGTCGGGTTGGAGTCCATAGAGTATGAAAATACTTCTAGTTTTTCTAGATCACTTCGTTTAGTACTTTTTTTATTAAGTAAATCTATTGGTGTATCACAGTGTAATTTTTCAATGCTCATTAAAAACCGATTTTAAATAGATTTTTGTAATATTACATATTAAGCATTTTATGTGATTTATATTGAATTATGTGTAAAATTACCTATATATTATCATAAATTTATATTGAAATTATATTTAATAAATTTATATTGTGAAATTTCCTAATATTATCATAAATATGGATGTGTGATCACATGAGTAAAAATTCCCAAAAAAATTGGTAATCATCCATTGTTTTTATACCCTCCAACTACGGTATGGGGGTATACTCACTTTATCATTCCGTGTGTAACGCATCGAAATATCGGTCTAGGACCCCATAAAGTATATATATTATTGATCAGTGATCGAGTCTAAGACATTCTAGCGATGTCCGTCTGTCCGTCCGTCCGTCTGTGGAAGACACGATACAGTCCAAATTAAAAGTGATAGACTCCTGAAATTTGGCACATATATGTCTTATGTTCATAAGCTGGTTAAGTTCGGAGATGGGCAAAATCGGACGAGGGGGGGGGAAAAGTTCCCCCTTTTACGAAGTAAACCAACCCATGGAAAAAGGTAACTTTTTATAGGTTTTTTTGTATTTTTGTTAAACAAATGAAACATTTTTATGCTTGAAAAAGTTCAAAGTCTTGGACTTGGACCCAGGAGATTTGAAATTTAATTTTTTTTTGGTCCGCCCCTTTTGTGGGCGTGGATATTAGCAAATAATTTATATAATGATGAAATTGTATATCTTTTGTACAAAAAGCATAAGTAGTAATTAAATTTGCAAAAATTTTTAACCAGAGAGAAGGTGTCCCCAAGGACCCCGACAACCCCCCCCCCCTCCAAAAAAAACGCCCCTGCAATTTGTTTTTTTATTTTTATTTTTTTAAACGTTGGAGGGTATACAAGATTCGGCACAGCCGAATTTAACACTCTCACTTGTTTTTTGCTAAAATTAGACAATGCTAATTGATTGATTTGGTTCTAGCAAAAATATTTTGGTATATTTTTTTTTTAACTAAAAAAACGTGCATTTATTTAATTATAAACATCAAATTAAACTCAATTTAATATGTAAATTAATATGAAGTGTGACTTTTAGATAATTTAGACGATTAAAATATATAAAACTTTTTAAAGTAAGATAATAAATTTGAAATCAAAAAGTAAAAAAGTAAAAAAACTGCTGATATGATCACAAATAATTCTAATCAATTATTTTTAATATTAAATTTATAAAAAACAACGGATTAAAATGATTAAAAGTGCTAAATTTATATTAAAATGTTTTCTCTAATGCATATTTGTATAAAAAGTGTTAATTTATGAAATGTTTATCATATGTATTTGATACTAGTCTTTATTAAGATGAAGTTTATAAAATATTACACTGTGCAACAGAAAGTGTTAATGTAAACCGTGCTGGATTTGACGCTGTACTATTTTTATATTGCCTAAAATTATAATAAAATTTAAAATTCTTGTCTTAATTTTTTCAATAATTATTATTGTTTTTTATTAATACCATTATGTCTGCTTATGAGTGCCTACATGTCATCATCATTATTGTCTGGTATGGTAATCTTAAGTATCTACATATCACTCATTTACTAGAATAGTGACATAACTAAATAAAACTAATTTTAGAGAAAATGTGTTTTGATTGAAAATGGGTTTTCATTGAAAAAGGCCGATACACATATCGCTCATTTACTTGTATAGTTCGATTTTACAGAAAACTTCAAAAAGTTAGATTTTACAGAAAACCTGTTTAAAGTTTACAATTGAAACTTGGTTTACATTGCAAAAGGCCCGTATATGGAAAATAATATAATGGCGTGTTCTATTCTCAAACGGTGAGTTTAAAAGATATTAATACGAGTTTTTGACACAATATAAAGCAGGATATAACAAATAATTCTGTATTGTTTACCCAAAAACGACATATTTTGAGTTATGACACTATACAAGTAAATGAGCGATATGTAAAATGTAATAATGGCATATTCTCTTCTAAAGTGGAGGATTTACCAAATAATTTCGCATCATTAACTTAAAAATAAATTTTTTGAGTTATGTCATGTTTTAGTAAATGAGCGATATAAGTAAAACAAACGTATTCAACAGTAGTAGAGTTTTTATTTTGTTGAATGATGGTTCTCACACATAAAAATGTCATAATTTGTATTGATGTATTAGCGATTTGTGAGTCGATTGTAAGTGTCGTATGTATATTTTATTAAAATTTTTTAAAAATATTCAATATTAACAAAAAGTAGTATGTGAAATGAATAAATAATTTATAAGTTTTAGTTAAAAATAAAAAATACAGAAATTAATTGACCAATTAAATTTAAGTTAAAAATTAAATCAAAAATTTTACGCTGTCAATAATAATTTTGTATATTAAACTTTTTGTAAAAATTTGTTTAATATTTAAGAATTAAAAAAAAAAAATAATCTGTAAGAATAATACATAACAAAACTTTGATTTCCAAATAAGGACATTCGCACAACAAGTGCTTCACTGACTCCTCCTCATCCACTTCCCCACAACTTCTACAAAAGTCCCTATCAGCAATTCTTATACGATCGACCATTTGGCTCATTATTTAGTGTCCTGTCAGTACTCCTTCTATAAGGCTAACCGTCCGCTAGCCAAAGGTATGAAGACTATCCGTCCTCTTAAGATTTGGCAGTGGTCACATGGTTCGCGATATCCTGCACGTCGTCAGTGATATCCACTTAGCTTTCATTCAATTCTCTAATATCATATCAATTTTGTTCATCAACTCCACTATATGAACCGAGATATCATGTTCGACACGTTCCCCCACCGACTAGGAGCCATTTCTAGCACATTCATCAGCTAATTCGTTGCCATCGACCCCAAAACGTCCAGGGACACAGATTAGCTTGACGGTGTGCTGACTGATTCGATGAAGGGATTGTATACAATTACTAGCAATTCTCGATTTTACAGTGTTTGATTCAAAGGTCTTCAGAAGCTGCAAGACTACCCACAAACATTTTAACCTCGATAACCTCGGCCTGGAAAACAATACACTTGTCCCAGAGCCTTACTAAAGCCCTGATTTCGAGGCATTCAGAGTATACCCCCGAACCTGTTCCATATCCATCTTCGATCCGTCCGTAAAAATTGAGATCGCATTCTCGGTTATTTTGACTTCGAAGTTCCTATCAAAGTTCGTCTGCGGTGAATTATAGTCGGTTTTCTATTCTAATTTCGGCTCACCCACTGTATTTAATATGGTCGAGTGTCCCCAAGAGTGTTGCTTAAGCATTGCGACTCTCTTAACCTAAGTGCCAATTTTGCTGCAGTGCTCTTGATGTTGATATCAACGCGCTAAATGTTTAGTATCAATTCCAGGCCGGCCTGGGGTGCTGATCTAATAGCACCAGTTATACCCACGCACGCAGCTCGCCGTACCTTCTAGAGGTTGCAGATATATGATTTCCTATCCGCTGCTTTCTATTACACAAGGGCCCCATAGGTAAGTATTGGTCAAATTATCGCATCATACATGCAGTGGATAATATACGGTTTTAGACCCCACCTTCTTTCGAAAATTCCTCTGCAGGTGTAAAAAGCACATAACGAATTTTTTATCCTTTTCTCGGTATTCCTTTTCCAGAAAAGCTTTGAGTCTAGGATTACACCCAGGTATTTCGCTTCATTAGATAGTTCTAGGGTGATTCATTCTAGTTTTAAAAGAACAAACCTGTCTATCTTAGTCCTTTTTGTGAACAAGACGAGTTCGGTTTTGGCAGGATTGAGTCCCAGACCGCTGTCCCCTGCCCACGTTAAGAGTATCTTAAGTGCTGATTCCATGAGTTCACTAATCGTTGGTATAAACTTACCTCTGATAAGAATCACAACGTCATCAGCATAGGCAACCACCTTGATACCTATTCCGTTGAGTGACTCAAGGATTTCATTTATTACAAGATTCCACAGAAGGGGAGAGATCACCCGCCTAACTACTTTTCTCGCTTCATCATCACCTCTCTTCGAGTAAATTACCCTGCTTTTCAGCATGTTTCCCGTCCATAAAATAATCTTTGTGTCCGTGTCTGTATTATGTAGGGTATTAAGAATAGATGATATTTTGACGTTGTTGAACGCACCTTCCACGTCCAAAAATGATGCCAAAAAATACTCTTTTTTGCAAAGCGTATCCCCAATCAGCCCGACAACATCGCCTTAAGCCGTTTTAACAGACCTACCTTTAAGATAGGCGTGTTTGGCCTCACTGAAATTGTCTAATGTGAGGGTATTTCTCATAAAGACATCTACCAGTCTTTCCAGTGTTTTCAATAAAAACGATGACAGACTGATAGGTCTATAGTCCTTTGCGGTATTGTGGATTATCTTTCCCGCTTTGGGAATAAAGATTACCTTTACCTCCCTCCATTCGGAGGGTATATACCCTTAAAGATACGTAGTAGCCATGGCATGATTATCCCTAGGGACTCCTGCAAGAGTGCTGGAAATATTCCATCTGGCCATGACGATTTGTAGGGCTTGAAGGAGCGAACCGCCCACTTTATCTCGCGTTTGTCCACCACTGCACCAAAAGCTCTAAGAGGCTTTGTATTTATTCAAAAGTCGTCTTTGAGTGCTACGAGAATCTTCAAAAACTATTCTGCAATAACCTCGTCTCTCTAATATGGGTTCCAGGACATAAGGGAGTAGACGGGAACGAGAAGGCTGATGAACTTGCAAAACTGGGTACAGATGGGGTAGGGGACATTGTTCATATTAAACCCCCGATGTTGTACTACAGATCGAGAATTGATTGTGTGTATTTCCATGGCGAACAGAAAATGGAAATACATGGCCGCGTTACGACCTCAAAAGAACTCGCTACCTACTATCTCTTAACAAAAGGGAATGTCGTTTACTTACGGTAGTGGCCACAGGACACTGCCTAACTGCAATCCACGCAGGAACAATTGGACTCATCTCTAATTCCAATTGAAGAAGATGTGATGAACCGAATACGGATGAAACAGTTGAACAGATCCTGTGCAAAAGCCCCGCATTGGTCAGGCATCCCGAACAAATTTTAAGCAAAGCAGAACTCGAGAATCTGGAAGAGCAGTTAAATTGTTTGCAACATGGACTAACGCGTTTTATCCTCGTCGCTGAAGGAACATGTGGTATTACTCTGGACCGGCCGATCTATGCGAGGAGTTCAAAATTTTGAGTTCCGCCACCCCTAACCAAACCACCACTGTTTTGATGAATTCATTTACCGGAATTGTAGTTGGGAAAAGTGCTCCCAAGGGAATATCTCTTTTCACCTCGTCTCTGCAACCCGGAAAATGGGTGTCTATCAGAATTTCAATGGTTTCCTGACTGCTTTCTGTAAAGGATCCATCTGGATAATTAAGAAATCCTGGTACACTGGGGGCTTTGGAAAGAACTTTACGGAGTCTAGCCGCTTCCGTACAAAAAATGGATCAGGATTCTCTTTTCGTCTTCCGGGTTTCCTTTTTGAAAGCATTAAAACTGAGACGATAGTTCTCCCAGTCTTCCGTCGTGTTATCTTTCTTTGCCTTCTCGAAGAGTTTCCTTCTTTCTGTTCTTAAAAACTTGAGTTCCGATGTCCACCATGGTTGATGGATCTTCTTCGAGATCGCTCTGGACAGGGTGCAAGCGCTCTGGACAGGGTGTAAGATAAGCTTGCCTAAGGGTGTTCGTCACTAAACTAACAGAGTTTTCCAAGTCCAGTATGCTGACCGGTTTATCCATTTCTGGGGCCGGTAATGCTCTAACAAGACTACGGAATTTATGAAAGTTTATTTTCTTGGGGTTTCTATAAGGAATCCTATTCTCCATTGAGAGATCAATGCTTTATCATATGCACAGAGAAAACAGTTTAGTTTAGGTTTAATAAGAACAATTGAAATTTTTCGGTTGCGATAACCTGCTTCACAGTGATGCAGATTAATCAGCACAAACACGCCTTGCCTTTTGGTCCTACTTTTTGTTGGGTTTTCTGACTCGAATAACTACTGGACTCGAATAACTTCCTGGGACTGGTATGAAATTTTTCTTCTAGACCAGTGTTCAAAAAAATTCACTTCAAGAAAATTATTCCTATATTAACCTTGAAAATAGTTACAAGATCACCATATTTTATAAAGTAACACGTTATTATTTTTTTTTTCAATGAAAAAGAACTTGTGCTATGCAAATAATTTATTGCACAATAATTAACATATTTTTTTTACAGAAACTGAAGCCATTTATTAAATAATTCTACTAAAAGTAAATTTGAACTTGTGTTTCCATACCTAGAAATAGATTAATTAAAATTTTGTAGAATTAAATACTAACTAAAACCACCGTTATTGCATATTGCAATAAAAAAAAACAGAAGCAAAACAAAAACTAGAATATGATTTAAACGTTAATCATACCACCTGTTGATCAATAGTAATAAATAATCGCCATACAAATCAATGTGCTAAGAACATGCTATAGGTCAATGAACTTGGCCCCTTTTAGCCGCACGGTTGCAATAATAAAAAAAATAATAAAACTACAAAAATATAATTGTATTGGAAAAGTTTATAAATTTGTGCATATATATTAAGACGGAGCAAATATAGCTTTTTTTTAGATTTTCAAAATCGGTGGGTTTCTTTTTTGACATAAAAATCGGAAAGTTCCGAACAAAGTGAAAAAATTTTTTGTTTTGTAAAATATAAGATAACTAGCTGTTTTGCACCCGGCGTTGCCCGGGTTGAAAAAAATAGTATGTAATGAATGAGTTTTTTATTAATGTATTAATGTATTTCTTAAATGGCTTTTAAAAGGAATCTATATTTCCCTCCTCGGTTAGCACTTTATGTAGTGAAAACATCAATAAAGACATAACTTTTACTGTAGTTCAAGTGGGTGTGGCATTTAACGCATTTAGTTCAATTTTGGTCTCATGTGACCTATAGTTCCCCTATTGGTTAGCACGTGAAGATATTTGCAATTAAATTTGCTCAACTCTCACTAAAGTACAAAGGGGCGTGCCATTATATGTCTTTTTATAAAACGCAGTTTAATATTGTCTATAGCACTATTTATGTTGAAGATTTCATTGAAATCGGCTCAACCGTTTTCAGGTTCTGATATCGCAAATAGTTCGCGCTCAGTTAACTCTAACAGTAGTATTTAAAGGAGTTGGTTAAGCCGTTTTTGCATGATAGCAAATTAGCCAGAAATAGCGTTATGTATATTACAAATTGACATGCCATTTTACTTCCATTTGTCTAATCGCGGGCTAATATTGCATATCGTTCAACGGGAAACAGGAAAATATAATTTAATACAAAGGGGTGCGGCATTTTAAGCCCCTTTTCCCGATCGCCATGGTAAATACCATCTGTGGTGAAAATGTGATTAAAATTGGTTTAACCATTTACGCGTGAGTACGGATCAGACAGAAATAAATTTCAATGTATTACAAAGACACATAGAAATTCACACCTTTTGGTCGTGTCTATAGTTTCCGCCTCAATAAGTACTAACTTACTGTGGTGAAAATTATAATAACATCAGGTTCACCGTTTAAGCGTGATTACGGAAAGGCAGAATGAACTTTCAGTACATTGCAAAAGGATTGGCAGTTGATACCATACTAAAGTTCCCGCCTCTGTTAGTAAGTACTATTTATGCAAAAAATTTTTTAAAACCGGTTTAGTCGTTTAAGCGTTATTAAGGAACATGCAGAAAAAGTTTCAGTATAGTACAAAGGCGAGTGTCAATTTACGCCCCTTTTGTCCAAACGCGCTCTATTTTAATCTATAGTTCCCGCCTCGATGGTAAATATTTCATTTAATTTTAGACAGAAATAGCGTTCAATAAAATAAAGAGGAGCGCGCTATTTTATTTTTTATTAAAATCGGTATAGTCGTTTAAGCATGATTACGGAACATGCAGAAAAAACTTTCAGTATAGTACAAAGGGGCGTGGCATTTTCCGCCCCTTTGTCCATACGCGCTCTATTATAATCTATAGTTTCTTTGATAAAAATATCATTAAAATCGGTTCAGCCGTTTATACGAGATAACGGAACAGGAACAAATAAATTTTAATATAATACAAAGGGGCATGGTATTTTACGACCCTTTTTTCTATCGCCCTCTATTGTGGCTCATAGTTTTCGCTTCGGTTAATACTATATGTGGTGAACAATACATGAAAATCAGTGCAGCCGTTGAAGCGTTATTTAGAAATAACTTTTAGTGCAATAAAAAGGGGCGTGTCATTTTACGCCCCTTTTTTCGATCGCCCTCTATTGTTGATCATAGTTTCCGGCTCGGTTAGTACTATCTGTGATAAAAATGTCAGCGAAATCGCTTAAATCACTTTCAGTGATTGCAGGACAGGCAGATATAGTTTCAATACAAAACAAAGGGGCGTGGCATTTTACGCCTATTTTTCCGATCGCGGATTTTTTGGCCTATAGTTCTCGGCTCGGTTAGTACTATCCGTGGTGATAATTTCATGAAAATCGGTTCAGCCGTTTTTCCGTTATTGCCGGACAGGCAGATATAGCTTTAGCATGGTACATAGGGGCGTGGCATTTTACGCCCCTTTGTCCGATTGCGGTCGCTTATGGCCTATAGTTCCCGCCTCGGTCAGTACTATCTGTGGTGAAAATTTCATGAAAATCGGTTCAGCCGTTTTTCTGTTATTGCCGTACATGCAGATATAGCCTTAGCATGGTACAAAGGGGCGTGGCATTTTACGCCACTTTGTCCGATCGCGGTCGCTTATTTTCTGTAATTCCCGCCTCGGTTAGTACTATCCATGGTGAAAATTTCATGAAAATCGGTTCAGCCGTTTTTCCGTTATTGCCAGACAGGCAGATATAGCTTTAGCATGGTACATAGGGGCGTGGCATTTTACGCCCCTTTGTCCGATCGCGGTCGCTTATGGCCTGTAGTTCCCGCCTAGGTTAGTACTATCTGTGGTGAAAATTTTATGAAAATCGGTCAGACGTTTTTCTGTTATTGCCGTACAGGCAGATATAGAATTAGCATGGTACAAAGGGGCGTGGCATTTTACGCCCCTTTGTCCGATCGCGGTCGCTTATGGCCTATAGTTCCCGCCTCGGTTAGTACTATCTTTGGTGAAAATTTCATGAAAATCGGGTAAGCTGTTCTTTACTTATTGCGGAACAGACAGACAGATAGACAGACAGAAAGACAGACAGACAGACAAACCAACAATCAGATTTATAATATTAAGGGTACTTTTCACTATCACACATTTCCATTATACAAGCGTAATTTCACCATATTAGCGAAATATTTTTTTTAAAAAATTTGGCCAGAAATTGTTCACTTATTAGATACGACTAGGTTTCAATCAAAAAAGAATCCAAAAATCTTTAGGAAGTTGGTAAATTTTGATGTGTATAATGGAAATGTGTGATAGTGGAAAGTACCCTTTAATAGGGATATTTGGGGATTACTGAATAAATGTTTTTATGATAAAAAAGTTTTTTAACAAAATTTACAAAAAATTTTCTTCAATAATAACTTTTTTTTTTCAATTTCAAATTGCATTGAAGGCAAAAAACTAATTAGAAAATATTTTTTTTTTGCAAAAGAGAAACAATAATAATTTTTTACAGACAAACAAAAAAAACTGTTTTATACTTAGTAATGTCCAAATATAAACCAATAAAGTTAAAATAAAACAATATTTTTTACTGTTTTTCGGAACTTTCCAATTTTCAAGCCACAAAAGGAACCCAAGACATTGCCCTACATTTCCAATACATTTTTGTGTTAATACTAACCCTAAAAGGCAACTATTCTGACCTTGACGATTTTAAAATTTGAAAAAAATTAAAATTTACTCCACCCTAATATATATTTATAAGTAAATGAAATAATATTGATATTTGAGAATTAAATTAAAATAAATTAAGTTGAATTGTAAAGAAAAGTGTATAGTAAATTATTTAAAAATCAAATAAATCAACAAACTATGTATTAAATTGATTAAATTAATATAATTTATAAAAAATGGTATTTTCCATTCAATTTCAGTACCCTTCAACACAAGATGAAAATAAACTGCACCGAAAGTGCCGAGTTTAATATCGATAACTAATTTTACATCGAAAATATGATGATTTCTAAGAAAACATTGTCATCGATACATGGATAACTATATTTTTTATGTGAAACTTTTTATCGACACTTTGATAACTAATTTTCTGTATAAAAGTTTGTTATCGAAACATCGATAACTAATTTTCTATAAAAAAGTTTGTTAGCGATACAGCGATAACTTATTTTCTATAGAAAAGTCGATATATCGATAACTAACCTTACATAAAAAAGTATGTTATCTATACATCGATAACTGATTTTTTATAGAAAAGTTTGCTATCGATAAACCGATAACTAATGTTCTATAAAAAAACTTTGTTTTGACACATCGATAGCTAAATTCCTATAGGAAAATTATCTGCCGTTGCAACTGTTACTAATTTTCTATAGAAAATTTTGTTATCGATAATTAATTTGCTTCAAAAATGTTTATTATCGATAACTAAATTATCTTTAGAAAAGCTTGTTATCAATTCATCGATAAATAATTTTGTATAGAAAATTTTGTTACCGATAACCAATTTTCTTAACAAGAGATTGTTACACATCGACTCACCAACGACTAATTTTCTATAGAATAATTTGTATCGATAACTTATTTCCTATAGAACCGTTGTTATTGATGACTAGTTTTCTATAGAAAACTTTGTTATCGATAACTAGTTTTCTATAAAAAACTTTGCTATCGATAACTAGTTTTCTATAGAAAACTTTGTTATCGATAACTTAGTTTTCTATAGAAAACTTTGTTATCGATAACTTAGTTTTCTATAGAAAACTTTGTTATCGATAACTAGTTTTCTATAGAAAACTTTGTTATCGATAACTAGTTTTCTATAGAAAACTTTGTTATCGATAACTAGTTTTCTATAGAAAACTTTGTTATCGATAACTAGTTTTCTATAGAAAACTTTGTTATCGATAACTAGTTTTCTATAGAAAACTTTGTTATCGATAACTAGTTTTCTATAGAAAACTTTGTTATCGATAACTAGTTTCCTATAGAAAACTTTGTTATCGATAACTAGTTTTCTATAGAAAAGTTTGTTATCGATGACTACTTTTTTATAGAGAAGTTTGTTATCGATAACTACTTTTCTATAGAAGAGTTTGTTATCGATATCTAGTTTTCTATAGAAAATTTGGTTTTCGATAACTACTTTTCTATAGAAAAGTTCGCTATCGACAACTACTTTTCTATAGAAAAGTTTCTATAGAAAAGTAGTTTGAAAAGTTTCTTTAAAAAAGTAGTTATCGATAACAAACTTTTCTATAGACTACTACTACTACTTTTCTATAGAAAAGTTTGTTATCGATAACTATTTTTCTACAGAAAAGTTTGTTATCGATGACTACTATTCTATAGAAAAGTTTGTTATCGATGACTTCTTTTCTATAGAAAAGTTTGTTACCTATAACTGATTTTCTATAGTAAAGTTTGTTATCGATAACTTCTTTTCTACAGAAAAGTTTGTTATCGATAACTACCTTTCTCTAAAAAGTTGGTTATCGATTACACCGTCCGACAGCCAATATTAAACAAGAATCGGATGATATACGTCTGAAAGTAGAAATCAAATGGTGTAAAACTGCATTTACGGTTTTTTCATTTCGTGATTCTGTTTCCTTTTAAAAGCACTGCAAAGTTGTAAAGGATACATTTTGTTAAATATTTTTATACCCTCCAACCACAGTATGGGGGTATACTCACTTTGTCATTCCGTGTGTAACGCATCGAAATATCGGTCGGGGACCCTATAATGCATATATATTATTGATCAGTGATCGATTCTAAGACATTCTAGCGATGTCCGTCTGTCCGTCCGTCCGTCTGTCCGTCTGTGGAGGACACGATGCAGTCCAAAATAAAAGAGCTAGACTCCTAAAATTTGGCACGAATATGTCTTATGGTAATAGGCTGGTTAAGTTCGGAGATGGGCAAAATCGGACCACGGGGGAAAAAGTTCCCCCTTTAAGAATTTAACCAACCTCTGAAAAAACGGAATTTTTTATAGATTTTTTGTACTTTTGCTTAGCAAACGAAACATTTTTTATGTCAGAAGAAGTTCAAAGTCCTGCAGTTGGATCCAGGAAGGTTGTGTCCCACCGCCGAAACCCCCCCCCCCCAAAAAAAAAAAAAAGACGCCCCTGCTTTTTTTTAACGTGTTGGAGGGTATAAAAGATTCGGCACAGCCGAATTTAACACTCTCACTTGTTGAAATATTTGTACTTGTCCTAAAATGACACTGGTGACGGCAAATGAAAGAGGAGGATCTCACCTAATTTTTACATTTTTCTATTTTACCATATCTGAATAAATGGATGTGAATAAAGTCATTTGAAAACTTTATCAAAAATTTTGTTTAAAATTTTTAATGATATTGATGGGTAGTATCCATCAATATCATTGAAATCCATTGGATACATTTTTGGAAGGACGTAACTTACCTCATTTTTCCTGATATTTCCAAATAGGAAATTTAGGGGAGATCCACCACTTTCATTTGCTATCACTAGTGGTATCCTGGGACAAGTACAAATATTAAAAAAAAAGTATTTTATTAAATGAAATCCTCTAAAACTTTGAAGTCCTTTTAAAAGGATACAGGATCTCGAAATGAAAAACTGTAAATGCAGTTTTACTACATCTAGTCTCTAGTTTCAAATGTTCGTCTTCAACGACTCTTTTTCATTTTTGTCGGATGGTGTTACTACTTTTTTATAGAAAAGTTTGTTATTGATAACTACTTTTCTATAGAAAAGTTTGTTATCGATAACTACACTGTAGGAAATTTTGTTGTTCATGCTTGGAAAGGAAAAGTTTGTTATCGATAACTAATTTTTTATAGAAAATATTGTTATTGATTAATCGATAACTAATTTTCTATAGAAAAATTTGCTATCGATACATTGATAACAAATTTTCTAGAGAAAAATTTGCTATCGATAATTTATTTGCTGTATAAAAGGTTGTTATCAATAACTAATTTTCTTTTGAAAAGTTTGTTGTCAATAATTTATTTTCTATTAAAAAGTTTGCTATCGATGCATCGATAACCATATGAAAATTCATTATCGATGTAATGATAACTTATATGTAAACTAGCTGTTTTGCACCCGGCGTTGCCCGGGTTAAAAAAAAATATTATGTAATGAATGAGTTTTTTATTCGTCAGTTTATCTACTTCTTCGTGGCTTTTCACTGGTGAATATAAACCTATTCATGAGGTTTAGTAAATTTTTTTCGATTTTGCTTAGCGTCGGGAACATGGTTATACGTGTTCCTCCGTCATGGGAACAAACCTAATATTAATGTATTTCTTAAATGGCTTTTAATAGGAACCTATAGTTCCCTCCTCGGTTAGCACTTTATGTAGTGAAAACATCAATAAAGACATAACTTTCACTGTAGTTCAAGTGGGTGTGGCATTTAACGCATTTAGTTAAATTTTGGTCTCATGTGACCTATAGTTCCCCTATTGGTTAGCACGTGAAGGAATTTGCAATTAAATTTGCTCAACTCTCACTAAAGTACAAAGGGGCGTGCCATTATATGTCTTTTTATAAATCGCAGTTTAATATTATCTATAGCACTATTTATGTTGAAGATTTCATTGAAATGGTTCGCGCTCAGTTAATTCTAACAGTAGTATTTAAAGGAGTTGGTTAAGCCGTTTTTGCATGATAGAAAATAAGCCAGAAAAAGCGTTACTTCCATTTGTCTAATCGCGGGCTAATATGGCATATCGTTCAACAGGAAACAGGAAAATATATTTTTTTAATTTAATACAAAGGGATGCGGCATTTTAAGCACCTTTTCCCGATCGCCATGGTAAATACCATCTGTGGTGAAAATTTGATTAAAATTGGTTTCACCGTTAACGCATGAGTACGGATCAGACAGAAATAAATTTCAATGTATTACAAAGGGACGTGGCAATTCACACCTTTGTCTGGTCGTGTCTATAGTTTCCGCCTCAATAAGTACTAACTAACTGTGGTGAAAATTAAAATAACATCAGGTTCACCGTTTAAGCGTGAATACGGAAAGGCAGAATGAACTTTCAGTACATTGCAAAAGGCGTGGCAGTTGATACCATACTAAAGTTCCCGCCTCTGTTAGTACATCTATGCAAAGAATTTTGTTAAAACCGGTTTAGTCGTTTAAGCGTTATTAAGGAACATGCAGAAACACTTTCAGTATAGTACAAAGGCGCGTGTCAATTTACGCCCCTTTGTCCAAACGCGCTCTATTTTAATCTATAGTTCCCGCCTCGGTGGTAAATATTTCATTTAATTTTAGACAGAAATAGCGTTCAATAAAATAAAGAGGAGCGCGCTATTTTATTTTTTATTAAAATCGGTATAGTCGTTTAAGCATGATTACGGAACATGCAGAAAAAACTTTCAGTATAGTACAAAGGGGCGTGGCATTTTCCGCCCCTTTGTCCATAAGCGGTCTATTATAATCTACAGTTTCCGCCTCTGTTAGTGCTATCTTTGAAAAAAATGTCATTAAAATCGGTTCAGCCATTTATACGTGATAACGGAACAGGAAGAAATAACTTTTAATGTACTACAAAGGGTCATGGCATTTTACGACACTTTTTTCTATCGCTCTCTATTGTGGCTCATAGTTTTCGCTTCGGTTAATACTATATGTGGTGAACAATACATGAAAATCAGTTCAGCCGTTGAAGCGTAATTTTACGCCCCTTTGTCCGATTGCGGTCGCTTATGGCCCATAGTTCCCGCCTCGGTTAGTACTATCTTTGGTGAAAATTTCATGAAAACCGGTTCAGCCGTTTTTCTGTTATTGCCGTACAGGCAGATATAACTTTAGCATGGTACAAAGGGGCGTTGGATTTTACGCCCCTTTGTCCGATCGCGGTCGCTTATGGCCTATAGTTCCCGGCTCGGTAAGTACTATCCGTGGTGAAAATTTCATGAAAATCGGTTCAGCCGTTTTTCCGTTATTGCCGGACAGGCAGATATAGCTTTAGCATGGTACATAGGGGCGTGGCATTTTACGCCCCTTTGTCCGATTGCGGTCGCTTATGGCCTATAGTTCCCGCCTCGGTTAGTACTATCTGTGGTGAAAATTTCATGAAAACCGTTTCAGCCGTTTTTCTGTTATTGCCGTACATGCAGACATAGCTTTGGGATGGTACAAAGGGGCGTGGCATTTTACGCCCCTTTGTCCGATCGCGGTCGCTTATTTTCTATAGTTCCCGCCTCGGTTAGTACTATCCATGGTGAAAATTTCATGAAAATCGGTTCAGACGTTTTTCTGTTATTGCCGGACAGGCAGATATAGCTTTAGCATGGTACAAAGGGGCGTGGCATTTTACGCCCCTTTGTCCGATCGCGGTCGCTTATGGCCTATAGTTCCCGCCTCGGTTACTACTATCTGTGGTGAAAATTTCATGAAAATCGGTTAAGCCGTTCTTTACTTATTGCGGAACAGACAGACAGACAGATAGACAGACAGAAAGACAGACAGACAGACAAACCAACAATCAGATTTATAATATTAATAGGGATAATAGGGATTATTTATCAATGTATCGACAACATCTCTTAAAAAGTTTTTTATCGATTCATTAACAACAAGTTTTTAATAAAAACTATAGATAAATAATTTTCTGTTGAAAAACTAATTTTTAATTAAAAATCTAGTTATCGATAACTAATTTTTACTAGACAATATTGTTATCGATAACTTCCCAAGCAGAAATTGACGACGGTTCTAAAAAAAAGCGTTCTGAAAGCACTGTAACAAAAAAATGCGTTCTCAAAATGCTATTTTCAAATGCATTGCGAGCGTTTTTGAAAAGTGTTCTGAAAGCACTATAACAAAAAAAAAAAGCAATCTCAAAGAGTGTTTTTGTAAAACTTTGCGAGCGTATTCGAAAAGCGTATTAAGAGTTCTTTAGATTTTTTTTTGAAAAAAATTTCTAAGTTCCGAAACTATTTTTGAATAACAATTTTTTTTTTTGTTTTTTAAGTAAAAAATATCAAAAATGTTTTTAGAATTTTTTTTTCTAAGTTTCGAAAATTTTTTAAAAAATTTTTTAAGGCATATGAATTTAAAAAATGGCCACCACTGATCTAAATAAACATGAACTCGTGCATTACGTACACAGACAGGCCAGATTTTGTTTTTCGAATTCATTACGTTTTTAGTGATATTATAAATGCAATATTTCATTCAATGAAACAACAAGAACAACTTAAAGCAAATCAACACCAACAACAATTGCAATAAACAGCAATTGTAAAAAAATTCAAATAATTTATTATTAATAAATTATTGTTTTTGTTTTGATTTAAACTCATTCAATCAAAATGCAATAAAATCAACTAATTACATCAGCTAAATATAACAATTTTAAATCTGTTTTCCATTTGTAACACATTTTCTTAAACTCGTGTTAAACAAGAATAAAACTGGTTAATGAGACCTTTTTTCTAATTTTAATAAAAAGTTTAATTTTTTTTTATTTTTAAAGACTATGAACAGAGGGGTGAAGACTTTTTAGATAAATTGACGTAATTTTTTTTTCATTTTTAAATACACGTGAATATTAATATGTTATTTATTTAATTAGTAATAAGTAGGGATGAGATTTTCATGCACTAAAAAATCGAAAATATGCGCTTAAAATATGCGATAAAAAAATTCAAAATATGCACTAAAAAAAAAATGTCTGCAATTAAAATCTTGTGTTCATACGAAAAACTACGAAAAAATAGTCAAAAATAACGCCGGGTTTGAATAGCAACATTTAAAACTTAATGGCCCTTACCACAAGAAAACAAAAAGTCTATTTTAACAAAAGTTTTATTTTAAATTTCAAATTTTCAATACATTTTTTGAAAGTCGATTTTAAAAACAAAAACAATTTGTATGGAAATAAAACTAAAAGCTCATTTTTAATATTGTGGTAAGGCTGAATGTTTTTAGATTTTTTAGAAACTAAAAAAATTTAAAATAATAAAAAAAAATTCGTAATTTCAAAATAAATTTTTCAAATTTTAAACAGTTTTTGAAACAAATAAATTTCAATTTGTGCTTTTCCTAATTTATGCAAAAATATGCATTTAAAATTTGGAAATATGCACAAAATATTCATTTAAAACCAATATGTGCAAAAATATGCATTTTTACCTAAATATGAAAAATTATGAAAAAACAAATCGGTGTCATTTTAACGCAAATTTCTAGATTCGGAAAGATAATTGGTCGATATCGTTTTTAGACTATAGACAAAAAACATGCATTTGCATGGAAATCACATCCCTAGTAATAAGTATGTAATTAGAAACATACCCACTTGTTGTTATTAATTAGGTATGGAATTAGATTATAGTAATTTCTTAGTACTTTAACCTGTAAATTTATGATGTAAAAAAAATATTTTTTACTTTAAACAAATTTTTATTTTTATATATTTTTTTAGGAACATATTTTGTTAAGGGTACTTTTCACTATCACACATTTCTATTATACAAGCGTAATTTCACCATGTTAGCGAAATATTGTTTTAAAAAATTTGGCCAGAAATTGTTCACTTATTAGATACGACTAGGTTTCAATCAAAAAAGAATCCAAAAATCTTTAGGAAGTTGGTAAATTTTGATGTGTATAATGGAAAAGTGTGATAGTGGAAAGTACCCTTTAGTTAGATTTGATATTATTAATATTGTTTTAAGGAAAATTTTAATACAATTCCAATTACACAACCCCTCAAAAAATAAAAAAGGTTCTGACACAGCAACTAAACTCACTTTTATGTATTTTAACCTTCAGAATTCGAATCCGCCGTCAGAATTGTATTCTATCGTTGGGTTTTCCTGTAATCTACACAGAAAAAACCACAAAGTGAACCAACCCGGTTTCTTTGTAAATTTGAATAAGTTAAACATTTTTTAAATTTTATTTCTGTATGTAAAGATCAAGTCTGATTTATTGCAAAGACAATACTGTTTTTTTTTATAAAATCCGTCAAAAATTGTAGAAGTTACATGCATTTTTTGAACAGAATGGCATCAATTCAGTTGTATTTGTAACATTCGGCACACCCGAAATAAAATTAAATTTATGCATTTTTGTTCAAACGCATTTAACTTAGACAATTTTTGACGGATATAACTAAAAAACCGCCTTATTTTTTCGCTCAGAAAAAAAAAACTAACTAAAAATGCGAAAGTTAACTGAATCCAAGGAAAATTGATATTTATTAAGCTCCATTGCAATGTATTCCTTCTTTTTAGTCCATATTTTTCTTAAAAATAAGGAAGAATTTGAACTAGAAATAACCACGTCTAGATAAACAGAAACCTTATTTATTTTATTTTTTTAAAGTATTACAACTAGCTTTTAATAGTTTCCGCAAAAACGTTTATAAAAATGTTTGCCAAAATATTTTGATCATGCATGGGTTAAATTAATTGTGGCCAAATATATTAATTAAACGTGTTTTCTGCCCAAAGATATGATGTCGAAGTAAATTTTATAAAAAAGTAAGACATTGCAGGCAAGGGTTTATTTTTGACTAAAATCCCAAGCGGTGGTCAACACCATTCTAACGATGTATTAGAAGTGAAAATCGGACAAAAAATACCAAAGTTATTTAAGTTTTCAGCAAAATCGAATTGAAAAGCATCAAAAAACTGACATAAACATCTCGTTATCTCGAGTCTGTGGTTTGATTTTTAAAATGTTTTAATGCAGAATCAAAGAATTCCTAAATATCTATTATATTTGGTCATTCATTGGACAAAAAAAAATTTACTGAATTTTTTATTCATGAAAAATACCATTTTTGGACCATTTTTTGACGCGGTTTAGCTCACGGGAGATTATCGCTAGAGCCCAAATATTCTTCATCAAAACATGTCAAAGTTAATTTTGAAAGGGGGTACAACTTTAACTTTTTTTTTCCCATATAAGGTGAGTCGGTCTAGTGTACACTCAAAAAAAAAACTGTAATGTTAGCAAAAAAAGCTTGTAAACCTACAAGAAAATTTGCTGATTTTGAACCCACAATTTTTTTGCTAAAGTTAGCAAAAATGTTTTGCCAACAATTAGTTAAAAATTAGGTCCCATTAGGGTCCACACATGTGAAGAGGACCGGCGATACTATGGAGAGCCCGAGAACCAAAAATGGCCTCCATTTTGCACTATCTGGCTTAGTTTTCGAGATAGCGCCATTTTAAGTTTTCTGAAAATAAAAAAAATTACCATTTATTTTGCTAATATTAGCAAAAAAGCTTGTAAAAATTTGGTCAACTCAATTTTAAATCTAGCAAAAAAAATTAGTTCAAATTTTGTTTAAAATTGCTAATGCGCTAAATGAAGTTTACAAGATATTTTTGCTTACATGCTAATCTCAACTAAAATTTGGCTTAAAGTTAGCTAACCAGCATTAGCAAAAAAATTAGTAAATCTACTAATGTATTATTTTGAGTGTAAAATTTTTTTTGATTGTGAAATTTTTTTGAGTGTAAAATTTTTTTAGAGTGTTTTTTTTTTAATGTAAAAATATTTTTGAGGGACAAACATACGTTGCAAAATATTTTTGTAACTTACCAATGTTTTTAAAACATCCCAGCAGAAATTTTGCTGAACTGGCAGCAGCTTTTGGAAAGGAAACTCGAGTCAAGGAGCGCATCCAAACCTGCTGAATTCATGCATCATTCTCTAAGGCGATGGCACACTTTAGAGCGCTAGTTGGATACACCGAAAAAGCGCTCTTAAGATGCTCTGAATTCACATCTCTTTAGAGCGCTGAAAAAATCGCCATAAAGATGCAGTGAATTCATGTATCTTTTTAGTGCTGATTTTATCAGAATAAAGATGAAGCACATTTGACTATTTCTGAAATACAAATTACAAAATCTGAAATACAATTGACTATTTCTGAATACAATTGGAAAATCTTAAATACAATTGACTAATTCTGAAAATCAATTGACTCCCTGCAAGCATTTGGAAGAAATGTCGCCTAAGAGATCCAATTACATTTAAAAAATTTCCGATTATATTTCGAAAATTTCAAATAATATTTCAATAATATTTCAGATATTACCATTTATAACCAAAAAAATGTTTAATTACATTTAAAAAATTTTCAATTATATTGGAAATTTTTGAAATATAATTGAACATTTTTAAATATAATTGGAGATATGATTGGACATTTTTTGTAATATAATTTGTATTTTCTGAAACTAAAGAAGATGGTTTACTAAATTTTTATTTCATTCAAAATGTGTTAAAGGTGTTATGATTGAAGCACTCTTTGCAGCGCTGATTAATGCGCAATAAAGATGCAGTGAAATCATGTGTCATTGTCCAAAACTCATATATTTTTATTCAAAAAGTGTTAAATATATTCAAAAGGAATGCATGTATGAAATTTTATCAAATTATAATTTTATATTTTAAGTTTTATATAAAAAATCTTAGCAAAAAATTTTAATTTTTTCCCCTTACTTTTATGGCATCCTCAAGAGCGCTCTTTGGATGCGCTTCGGTATGCTATAAAAAGATGCTGTGTCGCCAAAATCTCGATTTATTTTTGCTGGGAATGTTTACTAATGTAATCAATATTTAGCTTATAATATTTCTTAAATCTGTTTGGCGATTTCTTAGTAACTACTAAATAATGCGTTGTACAAAGCTCATTCAATTTAAATCTGTTTTAAACTAAAAACAAAAAACGTTGCAAAAATAAAAAACAAAAACTATCGTAATCAGTATGTAAGTGAATAGACTGTGATTAAAAACATATGCGCCAATTTTGTAATTCTATTGCGCCAGACGCGTGGTATTAAAGTTCGTTCAAATACTAAACTATAACAAATTATAATGTAGTACAGTGAAATCTTTTAAGAATGAACAAAGATAAATTGCAGTACAGTTACATTTCCCCATTGATCAATCAATTTAAAGACTATCAGTTATTCATAGATTTTACTGTAAACTATATATTTCACTTGTCAATATTGTTAATCGAGTTGTAGTTTTGTAATACATGATTGGGATCAATGCATATTGTATATTTATTAGCGATAATTGAACTCTCCCTCCAAATCTTTATCACTAGCCGTTAATATTCATGCTTGTATGCAAATGTGTTTATTTTTTAGACACAGCGATCATGTTTCTAATAAGTGATCGATCGAACGTTTAAATATTTTTGAAATCTGTAAATCGTGTAATTTGTTATCTCTTTATAGTAAATTAAATCTCATAAATACTTGTAACTATATTTGAATATGAATTTTATTTTCTTGCTAATCATTTAATTAATAATGTTGTAAAGTTGCTATTAATTAATAAAAAAAAAATATTAATACATATTTAGTATTGATTTAAGTTCATTATGGCGGGTTTTTTTGTTATTATTATTATTTTCAATGATTCATAAATGTTTTTTACAAATTGTTATGATTGTAAGTACGTTTTTTAATGACTTTAAACGAGAAGATCAATGACATTTGTTTAGAAAATTTAATTGCTTAGAAAAAAATGTAAATTAATTGTGAGTACAAAAATAATTATAAAAATTGTATTTCACTGATAATTAAAGTTAAACACTATTTTTGAAGAATTATTTTCTATAGAATTTTTTTTGGGCGACACATCAATAACTAATTTAATATACAAAAGTTCGTTGTCGATAACAAAATTTTCTATAGAAATGTTTGTTGTCGATAACAAAATTTTCTTTCTTTAGAAAAGTTTGTTGTCGATAAAAAAATTTTCTATAGAAAAGTTTGTTGTCGATAACAAAATTTTCTTTCTTTAGAAAAGTTTGTTGTCGATAACAAATTTACTATAGAAATGTTTGTTGTCGATAACAAATTTTCTATAGAAAACTTTGTTGTCGATAACAAATTTTCTGTCGACAACAAACTTTTCAATAGAAAATGTTGTTATCGACAACAAACTTTTCTATAGAAAATTTTCTATTGAAAAGTTTGTTGTTGATAACAAAATTTTCTATAGAAAAGTTTGTTGTCGATAACAAAATTTTATATAGAAAAGTTTGTTGTCGATAACAAAATTTTCTTCAGAAAAGTTTGTTGTCGATAACAAAATTTTCTTTAGAAAAGTTTGTTGTCGATAACAAAATTTTCTATAAAAAAGTTTGTTGTCGGTAACATAGAATTCTATAGAAAATAAGTAATCGATAACAAATAAAAAAATTGTAATCGATAATCAATTTTCAGTAGAAAAATTTGTTGTCGATTACAAATTTTCTATAGAAAAGTTTGTTGTCGATAACAAATTTTCTATAGAAAAGTTTGTTGTCGATAACGAATTTTCTATAGAAAAGTTTGTTGTCGATAACAAATTTTCTATAGAAAAGTTTGTTGTCGATAACAAATTTTCTATAGAAAAGTTTGTTGTCGATAACAAATTTTCTATAGAAAAGTTTGTTGTCGATAACAAATTTTCTATAGAAAAGTTTGTTGTCGATAACAAATTTTCTATAGAAAAGTTTTTTGTCGATAACAAATTTTCTATAGAAAAGTTTGTTGTCGATAACAAATTTTCTATAGAAAAGTTTGTTGTCGATAACAAATTTTCTATAGAAAAGTTTGTTGTCGATAACAAATTTTCTATAGAAAAGTTTGTTGTCGATAACAAATTTTCTATAGAAAAGTTTGTTGTCGATAACAAATTTTCTATAGAAAAGTTTGTTGTCGATAACAAATTTTCTATAGAAAAGTTTGTTGTCGATAACAAATTTTCTATAGAAAAGTTTGTTGTCGATAACAAATTTTCTATAGAAAAGTTTGTTGTCGATAACAAATTTTCTATAGAAAAGTTTGTTGTCGATAACAAATTTTCTATAGAAAAGTTTGTTGTCGATAACAAATTTTCTATAGAAAAGTTTGTTGTCGATAACAAATTTTCTATAGAAAAGTTTGTTGTCGATAACAAATTTTCTATAGAAAAGTTTGTTGTCGATAACAAATTTTCTATAGAAAAGTTTGTTGTCGATAACAAATTTTCTATAGAAAAGTTTGTTGTCGATAACAAATTTTCTATAGAAAAGTTTGTTGTCGATAACAAATTTTCTATAGAAAACTTGATTGTCGAAACAAATTTTCTATAGAAAACTTGATTGTCGAAACAAATTTTCTATAGAAAACTTTGTTGTCGAAACAAATTTTATATAGAAAACTTTGTTGTCGAAACAAATTTTATATAGAAAACTTTGTTGTCGAAACAAATTTTATATAGAAAACTTTGTTGTCGAAACAAATTTTCTATAGAAAACTTTGTTGTCGAAACAAATTTTCTATAGAAAACTTTGTTGTCGAAACAAATTTTCTATAGAAAACTTTGTTGTCGAAACAAATTTTCTATAGAAAACTTTGTTGTCGAAACAAATTTTCTATAGAAAACTTTGTTGTCGAAACAAATTTTCTATAGAAAACTTTGTTGTCGAAACAAATTTTCTATAGAAAACTTTGTTGTCGAAACAAATTTTCTATAGAAAACTTTGTTGTCGAAACAAATTTTCTATAGAAAACTTTGTTGTCGAAACAAATTTTCTATAGAAAACTTTGTTGTCGAAACAAATTTTCTATAGAAAACTTTGTTGTCGAAACAAATTTTCTATAGAAAACTTTGTTGTCGAAACAAATTTTCTATAGAAAACTTTGTTGTCGAAACAAATTTTCTATAGAAAACTTTGTTGTCGAAACAAATTTTCTATAGAAAACTTTGTTGTCGAAACAAATTTTCTATAGAAAACTTTGTTGTCGAAACAAATTTTCTATAGAAAACTTTGTTGTCGAAACAAATTTTCTATAGAAAACTTTGTTGTCGAAACAAATTTTCTATAGAAAACTTTGTTGTCGAAACAAATTTTCTATAGAAAACTTTGTTGTCGAAACAAATTTTCTATAGAAAACTTTGTTGTCGAAACAAATTTTCTATAGAAAACTTTGTTGTCGAAACAAATTTTCTATAGAAAACTTTGTTGTCGAAACAAATTTTCTATAGAAAACTTTGTTGTCGAAACAAATTTTCTATAGAAAACTTTGTTGTCGAAACAAATTTTCTATAGAAAACTTTGTTGTCGAAACAAATTTTCTATAGAAAACTTTGTTGTCGAAACAAATTTTCTATAGAAAACTTTGTTGTCGAAACAAATTTTCTATAGAAAACTTTGTTGTCGAAACAAATTTTCTATAGAAAACTTTGTTGTCGAAACAAATTTTCTATAGAAAACTTTGTTGTCGAAACAAATTTTCTATAGAAAACTTTGTTGTCGAAACAAATTTTCTATAGAAAACTTTGTTGTCGAAACAAATTTTCTATAGAAAACTTTGTTGTCGAAACAAATTTTCTATAGAAAACTTTGTTGTCGAAACAAATTTTCTATAGAAAACTTTGTTGTCGAAACAAATTTTCTATAGAAAACTTTGTTGTCGAAACAAATTTTCTATAGAAAACTTTGTTGTCGAAACAAATTTTCTATAGAAAACTTTGTTGTCGAAACAAATTTTCTATAGAAAACTTTGTTGTCGAAACAAATTTTCTATAGAAAACTTTGTTGTCGAAACAAATTTTCTATAGAAAACTTTGTTGTCGAAACAAATTTTCTATAGAAAACTTTGTTGTCGAAACAAATTTTCTATAGAAAACTTTGTTGTCGAAACAAATTTTCTATAGAAAACTTTGTTGTCGAAACAAATTTTCTATAGAAAACTTTGTTGTCGAAACAAATTTTCTATAGAAAACTTTGTTGTCGAAACAAATTGTCTATAGAAAACTTTGTTGTCAAAACAAATTTTCTATAGAAAACTTTGTTGTCAAAACAAATTTTCTATAGAAAACTTTGTTGTCAAAACAAATTTTCTATAGAAAACTTTGTTGTCAAAACAAATTTTCTATAGAAAACTTTGTTGTCAAAACAAATTTTCTATAGAAAACTTTGTTGTCAAAACAAATTTTCTATAGAAAACTTTGTTGTCAAAACAAATTTTCTATAGAAAACTTTGTTGTCAAAACAAATTTTCTATAGAAAACTTTGTTGTCAAAACAAATTTTCTATAGAAAACTTTGTTGTCAAAACAAATTTTCTATAGAAAACTTTGTTGTCAAAACAAATTTTCTATAGAAAACTTTGTTGTCAAAACAAATTTTCTACAGAAAAGTTTGTTGTCGATAACAAATTTTCTATAGAAAACTTTGTTGTCGATAACAAAATTTTCTATAGAAAAGTTTGTTGTCGATAGCAAAATTTTCTATAAAAAACTTTGTTGTCGATAACAAAATTTTCTATAGAAAAGTTTGTTGTCGATAACAAAATTTTCTATAAAAAAGTTTGTTGTCGATAACAAAATTTTCTATAGAAAAGTTTGCTGTCGATAACAAAATTTTCTATAGAAACTTTGGCAAAATTTTCTTCAAAATAGTTTATAAATTTTCCCACAATTTAGTTAAATTTAACTAAAATTTGGGAAATTTTCTTAACAGATAGGAAAAAATTTTAGTTCATATATTGTTAAATAGTCCATTATTTTACTTAAATAGAATTCTCTTATACATGGAAAAAATTCTTACCGTCAAAGAAATTTTTCCTAAATATATGAAAAAATCTTTATTTTTAATACATATTCCTCTTCTTTAGTTTTAGGACTTTATTTTTTACGAATAAGTTTATCTTCTTAGATTTGAGGAAGTTTTTTCCACTATTTTAGTAAAATTTTTATAACTCGGGAAATTTTTTTTTTTCAAAAAACTTAAAATGGCGATATTTCGAAAACTAAGCCAGATAGAGCAAAATGGATGACATTTTTGGTTCTGTGATATCCATAGTATCGCCGGTCCTCTTCACATGTGTGGATTTAAAAAACTTGGCATTCCCGAAAATTTTTAAATGCTCATATCTCGGTAAATATTGCCAACACAACAAAAAGTTCAGAAGCATTTGTGTAGCTCTTAACACGGAGCTCTCCGAGTAATAGTTTTCAAGTTATCGAGTTTTTAAAATTCTCAAGACCCCAGTGGTCACATCGGGGTCTGAACCTATCGGGTACAAACCCAATGGGGGCTTTACACAATCGGGTCCTCAAATGTTTATGAACTAAATTGAAATTAAATGTTTCCCATTTTCCCAATGGAGCTAAATCACTATAAATTTTCCTTGAATTTAGTTAGTTTTCCCATTTTTTAGTTCATGTTTTTTTCTGAGTGTAGCTTAGGTTGTAAGTGACTGCTGGCGCTTTACGTCAGCACACATAGACTCTGAATATCAGTGTGATACCACGGGATGGTAATGGGGTTCCCCTACTAGTCCCTGCCGCTTAACCAATGTGAGCTTCTTAAGACACTCCTAAGATATTAAATTTCAACATTCATGCTGCTCACTAGATCCCGGTGAAGTAAGTCACTGACCAGAAAGTGCCGGGAAACTGCAGATATAGTGTTGGATAGTTTTCAACTTCTCATCCATGCTACACCGGCAAAAATCGTTTGATATCATATTTAACAGCTCAGCGTGCGCTGCAGTATCCGGTATTTACAGCAACCACTGTCGAAATCACTCCCCTTGGAAGCAATAGATGCCAAATCTCACACGTCGATCCATGTGATCATCTCTGATTAGTCTTCCCCGCGGAGCAAAGCTAGGAAATTTCTAGTGGCATGACAACACATTCCAATTCTGTTTTCTAGTGAAAATTTGAATACAAAATTTTTATATGTTAAGAAATTAAAATTTTTTACACTCAAAACTCATTTGCATTCAAATTGTTTTGGGCACTGTGGAGAGTATTCTTTGACTCGATCAAGTCCAACTTAACTTTTTCACTTGTTTCTTAACTTTGTGTTTATTAACTACCTGTCACATATTATTAATAATTTTGTCTATCAGTTTAAAAAATCAAAACTTTAAAAATCTTGTTTTTTAACATTTAGATATTTATCAGATATTTTGTTTTCAAAAAAATTTTATATAGATTATTTTGATAAATTTTGATAATTTTATCATAAAAAGCGTAAAACATTAAAGAAATTAAAAATTTTATACCAAAAAAAAACTTAAATGTAATCAAAATTATCATAAGAATTGATCGCAAAACGTGTAGTACAAGTGCACTTAAACTAAATTCCAACAAAAAAAAGAAGGCAAATGCGTTTTTTTTATTAAGATTGTTTAATTATACACAGTGGTGATACCGACCGAATACAATATCAGACGACAGGTTGGTTAATAATAATATGTTGGTAAAATTTTGTTGTTTTGTTTATAACAATTTTTTTTTGGTATTTAAAGCGTCTATGGTTGGACATGATAAAGCAAAAAAATTAAATTTTCTTATCAAAATATGAGTAAAAAATTGTATTGTATGAGAAAGTTCAATAAATTTAGCAGAATATAGAATAGTAAGTAAGTGTTAAGTGTTTATAGGTAGTTTTTGGGTTATCAATTTACGGAACGCTGATAGTGGATAATAAAAGTGCATTAGCACTTGCTATTAACCCTGTAACAAGCAAATACACAAAAAATTATTATTTATTTTTTTGTAAATTTAAATTTTTTTCTGTGCACGGTATTTGGCATTGAATCCGAAAATTCATTCCAAAACTAAACAAGTAGTTTTCGAGATATTGCAAGTTTTTTTAAAATTTTCCATATTTTTAAAAAGTGGCGCATCTTCAGGGCGCAAACAGCGCTTAATGTTTGCATTTGTAGTGCATTTGGTAAATTTTTTATATTTTTAAAATTGGTGCCAAAAGTTTCATGCATTGAGGAAAAATATTTAAAAAGTTTTCGTGGAGCATTTTTGGACTAGCCCAGCAAAAACTTGGTAATGGGTACCCCTTCCTGCCTCGCTTACGAGGTAATGGCTTTGAATACTACTAATTACCGTTAGCATTACATTGCGCCAAAAAAGGCAAAATGTGATTACCTCCAATGACATCACCGTGTTAAAGTAATTAACATTGAAATTGGGAGGTAACTAGTTACTCATATTTTTGCTAACCCCCTAAGTAAATTACTTGGTAAGCGAAGTTTTTGCTGGGAGCGCAACGTTTTGAAACTTCGAAGATCATGCTTTATTATAATTTTTTTTTAGTTTTCGTAAAAAAGCTGCTTTTTTTACAAAGGCATCAACATAAACTCCGTTTTATATAAAAAAAAAATATAATAAATTACACATTTTCAAAATTTGTTAAACGTTGTTCTGGTTTAAAATTCCTCCATAAAAACTTTATAAAATTTTTTCCTCAATGTACTCTACTTAACGAAACTTTTGGCACTAATTTTAAAAATAACAAAAATGTTTTTTTTACCAAATGCACTACAGATGCAAACTTTAAGAACTGGTTGCGCCCTGAAGATGACATTCACAAATTGTTTAATTTGCATTGCTACCCCTTTTCAATATTTAAAATTTTTCGCGACCCCCCAATATAGAAAAAATTAAATTAAAATTAACTTTACCGTCATTTTTTTCAAAAACTTGAATTAATGGAAAAATTTGGAAATCAAATTCAGAACCAGCATTGAAAGTTAATCGAAACGGTGTGGTCAGATCCCAACGCATACCAAAAATTTCACGTAAAGTGCAACTAAAAAATAAAAAAAAATAAATAAAAAAACACAATTTTTGTCAATTTTAAACTCAATTTCCTCAAAAATTTGGAAAGCAGGTCCCGAACCTCGGAATTATATATATATCAAAACTTACTATCGGCATTGATTTTTAATTTCCTAAAATAAAAGAAAAATACCAGTTTAACCAGATCAGTAGTGCGATTCAGTAACTTTTTTAACAAAATTATCGATATCGTTAACTAACGAGAATTGTCGGTTGTTTTAACGAATATGTGATTCTATAAATTTTTCAATTATCGACAAGAATTAACGACAAAAATAGTTAATTTGAAATTTGTTTATTTTAAAATTGTATTGAAAACCGAAAAATTTCGTAGCTTTAACTTCAAAAAAATTTTTTGTTGATAAGTTAACGATTTTTAACAACGACAAAATTCGGTAGAAAAATGTTATAGAATCGCTTTTAAAGACAATTGTTGATAATTAACGATTTTTGACAATATAACAACCGATTTTTGTCGTTAAAAAGTTTGTGAATTGCGCTACTGAAATGATGAAATGTTTTCCAAGAAATGATTTAAAGTCCAATTTGGAGTATGAAAATGTGTGTTAAATTTACCAAAATTTAATGTTTTAACAAATATGTTGGTGACCCCCGTGAAACTGTTTTCATTTATTTTTTTCGCTTAAAAAAATTTTGGATTCTAAGAACTTTTTCCACAGAAAAAGTTTCAGATTCTGAGACCTTTTACTATGGAAAAGTCTCATATTTTAAAGCATTTTTGAGATATTTTTATTATAGAAAGGGTCTCATATTATTAGATTTGTTCGTACTGAAAAAAATTTTAGATTCTGAGGCCTTTTTTCTATACACTCAAAATAAATCTACAGTAAAAGGTTTAGTAAGTGATATTGTACCCAAATCTACTTATTAGTTACTAATTTTAGTATCTTCAAAGTACTAAAATTAGTAATTTTTACTGGTTTTGACTAATATTAGTTAAAAATTTTAGTATTGGTTACCAATTTCTGCACTAGGTCCTTTTGGACTAAAATTAGTTAAATTTTTAGTATTGAATACCCATGTTTTTTTTTGGGTGTAGAAAAAGTTTCAGACCTTTTTCCTATAGAAAGTCTCAGATTCTGCGATCTTCTTCTGATCGAGTAAGTTTCAAATTCTGAGACTTTTTTTCTCAGACTTTGAGACCTTTTTCTTTTTTAAAAAGATTTAGATTTTGAGACATTCTTCTTTAAAATAAGTCTCAAATTTAGAGATTCTGAGACTTTTTTTCTATAGAAAAAGTCTCAGATTCTTAGACTTTTACTTATCGAAAAAGTATCAGATTCTGCGATCTTTTCCCTATAAATAAAATTTAAAGACATTTTTCCCGTAGAAAAAGTCTCAGATTCTGAGATCTTTTTCCTTAAAAAAAGTCTCAGATTCTGAGACTATTAGAATTCGGGAATTCTTCTACAAAAATCCGTTTGAGAATGTGAAAGATTTTAGAGTTTTAATGTTTGAGAATGTGAAAAATTTAAGAGTTTTTTTGTACTTTTTTCTATCGAAAAAGTCTCAAATTCTGTGACCGATTCTAAGACATTCTGAAAAAATTTTCCAAAATAGTTTAACATACGCTAGACTACCAACATTTTTAAGATATTTTTCCTATTCCTATGTAGTAGACAAACATTTTTTATGTAAATCAAATTAAGATCTTGTAACATTTTTCTATACAAAAAAAAAAAAAAAACAAATTCTAAGTCATTTTCTATACCAAAAGTTATAATAAGATTGACAGATATTTTTTCACAGAAGATTTTCAGATAAAGTCACATTTTTTCTTTAAAAATTTTTAAATTTACCCTATAAAAATTTTCAGATTTTTTTTTTATGAAAAATTTTCGGATTTTGAGATTTTTTCTTTCGGAATTTTTTTTAGAAATTTTCCTTCTTTTTTCTTTGTTTTTTTATTATTTTTTTCTTTTCCTTTCTTTTTTTCTATTTTTTTCCTTTTTTTAAATTTGGTGGGGGGATTTCCCCTTTCCCCCTCCCCCCCTTGTACCCGCTCATGGTCATTTTAAACTTTTTTAAAAAACAATTTTCCCCAAGAAACGTCTCAATACTAATGAAGAGAAATATCTCTTAAAAATAAAGATTTTTTTTTATATATTTAGGAAAAATTACTTTGGCCGCAAGAATTTCTTCATTTCATTTAAGGAAATTTATGGACTATTTAGCAGTACACTCAAAAAAAAAGTGAACTAAAATTTGGGAAAATTAACTAAATTTTGAGAAAAAGAGGGAATGATTTGGCTCCAAAGATTTTTTTTCTTGGTTTTAGTTCATAATTTTCCCAAAAATAAGGAAAACAAAGTTATTTAATTTTAAGCCAATTTTAACTAGAAAATGGGAAAAATTATATTTCACATTTTAGAAATAGATTGGGTCTAGACCCTGGACTCATGGGTCCTGACCCCATTTAACTCGAGACCCCGTTGGGTCCTTTAAGGGTCCCCATAGATTTTGAACCAAAATTTGTGTCCGTTTCGCTCTAACTTGCTTAGTTTTTGAGATACGGTAATAAGGGGCCTGATAGGGTCTTGAGAATCTTAAAAACCGGATAACTCAAAAACTATTAATCGGAGGGCTTTCGGGTATTTTGCGGAAGTGTTCTACGAGTCAAGAGCTACAAAAATGACGTTGGACTTTTTCTCGTGTTGGCAGTATTTACCGAGATATGTGTATATATAAAATCTCGGGAATTTCAAAATTTAGATCTAAAATTAGGGTCTTGAGACCCCGACAGATATGCAGAGCTAGGCTATTCCATATTTTTCTTTGTTGTCTTTCTTTTGAAAATTTCGTCCGTTTCGCTCTATCTCGCTTAGTTTTCGAGATATCGCCATTTTGAATTTTTAACTAAATTCTAAGAAGTTATTTACTAAATTCTCAGAAGTTATTAACTAAAGTCTAAGAAATACACTTCCTCAATTCAAAGAAGAGAAATACGATGATGTTTTTTTTAGTAAATTTTAACTAAACTTGAACTAAATTGTTTTTTAAGAAATATGTCTTAAAAATAAAGATACGTTTCTTAGATTTGTGGAAAATTTCTTTGGCAGTAAGAATTTTTTTCCTAATATTTAAAAATTCCATTTAAAGAAAACTAATTTTTTACTCATAGTTAGGAAAATTTCTCATTTTTAAGTTAAATTTAACTAAATTTTAGGAAAATTCATGATAAATTTTCAAAGACATTTTTTCCTTAATTTTAGTTATGTCTTTTTTTTCAGTGTACACAGAAAAAAACGAATTGTTTTATTGACCCCCATATTTGTGAATACAATAAATTTTTTCACTGGAAGTGCTCCTGTACGGAAATTTGTAATATCAACAAACGTTTGTAAATTTTGATTGTTGAAAAAAAAATTGTTTTTTTTCAACAAAAAAATTCAACAAACACAAACACAATTTGTTGATCTGACAAAAGAAAAAAATCTTAATTTTTTTTTCAACTAAGAAATTCAACAAACACAAAGACAAATAAATTGACAAATAAATTTTTTTTTCAACAAAGAAAGTTAACAAACACAAACACTATTTGTTGACATGATAAAAGAATTTTGAAATAAAATTACTTGACTGAGTTTGTTAAAAACAATATCGAAGTTCTATATCATCGACTAACAGGCTGCCGTTTCTACAAATGTTTGGTTGATATCATATTTGGTTGATTTATAATTAATGTTTGTTGATATAAATTTGACGATTTTATTTTCTGTGTACATGAACTGAAATATTTTCCTAAAAGTTAAGAAAATTTACAAACTTTTAGTTAAATTTAACTGAATTGTGGTAAAATTTTGATCTGTTTTAACATGAGAATGTTTTAAGGTTGGTGTCTAATTTTAAAAAAGTTGCAGTTTGACTTTATAAGCTAACGATTAACAAAAAAGAAAATTGGAATTACTGTTTTCATTTTCTTAAAACCAAAAATTTTTGGATAATAATTCACCTCGTGGGGAATAAAACAAATATTCACCAGCTGGTGAATAAAACGTAACATAAGTATTTTGCATCAATATTTTTGTTTTTTCATCAATATTTTTTTTTTCATCAATATTTTTTTTCCTTCCCAGCAAAAACTTGCATTACCAAGTAATGAAATGTGTAATGGGAAATTCAAAAGTTATAACTACTTCTGATTCGAATTACCTTTCCCATTACATTTACAAACAAATGTGCCAAATGCAATGATTATCAAACCAGTAATAATAAATAATTACATATATACTTATAGGTAATGAAAAAATTATTAAAAAAAAAAATTAAAAAAAATATTTAATTTTATTTTATTTTTAATTAAAATAATGTACAGTGAGTCAAAAAGAGAAAATATAGTTCTGAAATTTGTTTATTTTATTATAATGACTTATGTAAGTCATTATTAATAAGTCCTTATTTTACATTTCAAAATAATGCTAAAGGTAATTTTATGTCATTACTAAGTAATTCGAATGGTAATGATGTGGCATTACCAAGTTTTTGTTGGGTTAATATTTTTTTTTTTCATCAATATTTTTTTCCATCATAATTTTTTTTTTCACAAAATTTTTTTTTCATCAATATTTTTTTTTCATCAAATTTTTTTTTTTTCATAAATTTTTTTTTCATAATTTTTTTTCCATTAATATATTTTTTTTTTTACCAATATTTTTTTTTTTTTGATCAATAATTTTTTTTTCATAAAATTTTTTTTTCATCAATATTTTTTTTTCATCATTATTTCTTTTTCATCAATATTTTTATTTTCATCAGTATTTTTTTTTTTCATAAATATTTTTTTTCATCAATATTTTTTTTTCATCATTATTTCTTTTTCATCAATATTTTTTTTTCATCAATATTTTTTTCATCACTATTTTTTTTTCATCAATATTTTTTTTCATCAATATTTTTTTTTCTTCATAATTTTTTTTTCATCAATATTTTTTTTTTTTCATCAATATTTTTTTCATCAATATTTTTTTCATCACTATTTTTTTTTTCATCAATATTTTTTTTTTCATAAATTTTTTTTTTCATCAATTTTTTTTTCATCAATATTTTTTTTTTTATCGAATTGTTTTGTTCATCAATATTTTTTATCATAAATTTTTTTTTCATCAAAATTTTTTGGGCAAAAGTGCACTTACGGAGCACAAACATTTTTTTGGGGGAAACAAGAAATTAAAATTTAAGGGGCTGGGCCCCGGACCTACCTGGAGCCAAAAGAGCCTTCAGGTTTGTGTAAAGAGGGCTAGGTCCCAGGATCCTTCTAGGTCCATAAAACCGTCCTGATGGTCTTTCGGCCGGGCTCAGGGAGTACAAAACCCAAAAATTAATTTAGTGGCATCGCAAAATAAAGCTTGTTTTGCGTATCAAGCCTTTTACCCGGTTAATTACTAAATGGCTAAACTATTGAACAGAAAGATACTAAAATGGATCTAGGGGGTACAATATTGTTAAAATACATAAAAAATACATATTTGCAATCACTAGCAAATTACCTTTCATTTGAATACCCATACATACATGTTGGTGGGTGGGGCTGTTGTTTTATGTTGTCTCAAAAACATAGGAAAATTTTAAAAAGACGATTACAAACTTTCATATTCATATACAAAAAACTATAAACTAAACAAGAATTCAAAAAACTATGAGATTACAAAAACTATTAAATTTTTATTAAATTATTTACTTAAATTGTTTTTAAAATTCTTAAGTAAATTTTTAATTGCGTCAATTAAAAAATTACTCAATTTTTGTTTTTAAATTTAAACAAGTGATTACTCAAATTTGTTTCCTCCATATTTTTTTCTGTGTGGATCAATAATATATAAACATAATGGGGTCCTCGAACGATATTTTGATGTGTTTTGCATGGAATGACAAATTAATATCGCGTTATTTTTTCTAGAAAAATTTTGCTTTAGAAAGATCACCTATTTATACAGCAAAACATTATCATGATTCAATGGTTTGGGCTAGAGTACAAACTTCGCAGACATTTTTAAGGAAGTACATTGTGTTTTTACAGACGGACGGAGGGACAAACATTAATAAAATAGTAGTATCTTAGAATTAAGCAAGCAACAATAAATATACTTTATGGGGTCTCCGACCGATATTTCGATGCGTTCACACTTAATGACAAAGTGAGTACCTACTTATACCCCCATACTGTAGTTGGAGGATATAAATATTGTATTTCAATTGATCAATTGCTCCCTTGTTTTGCAGCTGTTTAAAAATCCGTATTTTAAAAAAAATTCTATTTTTTTTTAAATGTTGCATTCGAATTTCTAAGAAATTCTTATATCATTTATTATAATTTTATTCTTAATCTATATTCTAATTTAGAAGGGATTTCATAAGATATCTGATGAAATCGATTTCAAAGAAATCATCAGAAATATTGCTTTAAAAACACTCGGAAAACTAATTATCATATTGAACTCAATAAAATATTTACACAGACAAATCTGGAAAAACAAGATTTTGCTCATTCTTTCAGAATAATAACAAAAAAAAAAAAAACTAATCGTACTACCTCAATAACAGTGCATGTAGTGTAAACACCATGTAATCGGGTGTTAAAATTACATCAGATTTAAAAATTGTATTTATTAAAAAAATCTTAATAAATTTGCATAAATTAATAATAATAAAAAAAATTATAAAATGGTTTTAAAAATAAACAAAACAATGGTTTTGTGATTATTTTTTTTTTGTATGCATTTGAAGTGCATTGTAAAACAGGTGTTGTAAAAAAAATATCTTTAACTACGCAAGATTACATTAGCAACATTGTATAATAAAAAAAAAAATAATAATAATGAAAAACTAGAGTGTAAATAAATACCATTTAAAGACACACCTTGCTGTCTTTGGCAACTAGATCGAACATAAGATAAATTATTTATATTTTAATAAAATTACAAATAGTTGTTAATAGTAGTTTGAAGTTGTATACATATTTTTATAGCAGGTTTTATTAAATCTGTTTACTTCCGTTTTTTAATGCATTCCTCATTTTTTAATATATTTAGACGTCTTGATGATAACATTAATCTGATAAGCTTTTTGGTCAGAAGGTTAAGCTAATTTTAAAAAATTCCCTAGTTGGCAGACGACAACAAAATTATGACGAATACACCTCACGCCTGGTAGTTTCGTTATTAACCCTTAAATGACTTTTTTAATACTTTGGAATAATTGATTCATAAGGAGTTAAGATAGGGAATAGGTTTGTTCAGAAAAAATTCCTGGGGTGTAAAAATTAATGGGTCTTACGTTGCCCCCTCTAGAAGCGGAGCAAAGATGGCGGTAAAAAAAAACAAAACTGACCTCTCGGAGTCTTCTCTAGAGGGGTGCAATGTATAACCGAATAAAAGATTTGTCATAGCCGAAATTAACACTCTCACTTGTTTTGTAATAATATTTTTTAAGTTTTTCTGAGTTTTCCTTCGCATTTTTTTTTTTTTATTAATTTCTGATTTTCTATTTTTTTTTATAAATTTTGTTTAATTTTTGAACGAGTCCATTTTTTAATTATGTAGGTATTTATTATTATTTTTCTGAATTTTCTATAGACTTTCAGTTTTTTTTTTGTGATATGATCTTAATTTTTCTGAACTTCAGTATAGGAGTATACTCAATCTGCCATTCCGTGTGTAACGCATCCAGATATCGGTCTAGGACCCCTTAAATTATTATTACCCCTAAAAATAGGAGATAGGCGGTTAATATGTTCAAAGAAAAGAACCGCAACCAAACTTTACTTTGGGCATAAATAGACATTATTTATTTAAGAAAAATGTTTAATACATTTTTTCACACTTCTTTCGTAAAATGCAATTTAACAAAATTTTTTTTTTTTAATTTTTCGCGAAAAACGCGATTTGATTTTAAAATCCGTGGAGACACAGTAATGTAATTTTTATCCCCACTTTCTGACTTGAGTTCACTTTTTCTATAGTGTAAAAAAACAATTTTTGTATTTTTCGCGAAAACGCGAATTGATCTACAACAAGTAAGAGTGTTAAATTCGGCTATGCCGAATCTTTTATACCCTCCAAAATGTAAGAAAAAATAAAAAAAATGTTTGTCAGGGGCGTTTTTTTTGAGGGGGGGGGGGGGGGTGTAGGTGGTCTCGGTGGGGGACACCAAATGTTTCATTTATTTAACAAAAATACAAAAAAAACATGTGAAAAAGTGTATTTTTTCAGAGCTTGGTTCAGTTCTTCTTTTTCCCCTTGCCCGATTTTGCCCATTCATGAACTTCACCTGCCTATGAATATGAGACATATTTGTGCCAAACTTCAGGAGTCTAGCTGTTTTACTTTGGACTGCATTGTGTTATCTACAGACAGACGGACGGACGGACAGACAGACGGACATTCATAGAATGTCTTAGAATCGATCATGAATCAATAATATATGGGGCATTCCAGGCCAAATCACTCACTTTAAGACCCGACCCCTTTCGATTTATTTTATTTTTGGACATGTTTTAGTACTTATTAAATGCAACTCGGACACCAATTTTCAGCCTTTTACTCCAAGATGGTGTTGAGTAATCAAAATGGCGATTTTTTCAAAAGAATTAAAAAATTAAAATTTTCAATTAATTTTGACCAGTTAAAAATATAGATATCTTAAAAAAAGTTGGACAACGTTTTGTTGTGTTATGACTAGGGATGAGATTTTCATGCACTAAAAAATCTAAAATATGCGCTTAAAATATGCGCTAAAAAAATCAAAATATGCACTAAAAAACCTAAAAATATGCACTAAAAAGTTAAAAGTGTGCAATTCAAATCTTGTTTTCATAGGAAAAACTTAAAAATCAAAAAATAATGACGGGTTTAAATAGTAACATTTGAAACTTTAAATAAGAAAGATGTTTGTTAGAAATAAAGACAATCTATAAAAAAAATGAAAAAGAAAAAATAATTTTTCTTACTTTGAAAATTATTTTTTAAAATTTATAACAGTTTTTGTAACAAAAATATTTTAATTTGTGTTTTTGATAATTTATGCCAAAATATGCAAAAATATGCACTTAAAAGTTGGAAATATGCACAAAATATGCATTTTAAACCAAAATATGCATTTTAAACCAAAATATGCAAAAATATGCATTTTCACCAAAATATGCAAAAACAAATCGATGCCATTTTAACGCAAATTTCTTGATTCGGAAAGATAATTGGTCGATATCGTTTTTAGACTATCGACAAAAAACATGCATTTGCATGGAAATCTCATCCCTACACTGAAAAAAAAGTGCGAACTAATTTTAAGGAAAAATTGACATTAAATTAAAGACATGAATTTTTCTTTAATTTTAGTAAAATTTTCTTAAGAAATAGAAAATTTCATAAACTTAAAGAAAAATTAACTTGACTTGATAACACTCAATAATGATGCTTCTTTAAAATATTAAAATGTTTTTCTTTAACTTTTATTTCTTGAATCAAATAAAAAAATTCTTTAAAAATATTACACAAATGTATACAAAAAGCGTTAAAGAAATTATTCTTGAAAACTATTATCATATACTTTAATATTAATATACTATTATAGATTTAAATATGTCTATATTAGTTTTAAGGAAGACATTTTTGTTTATATGCACAAAGAGATTTGTTTCGAAGGTTGAGAGAAATATCCATTTCATCTTTTAATTCTCAACTAGTACAAAGTTGAATAGGTTTAAATATATTAGTTTGGACACCAACGATTGGCGATTGTCATTCAAATTCACTATGCTACTTGTAGTGTAGATTTTTTATTTTTTTGGTTAAAAGACTGATAAAGTTTTTTTAAAACAGATAAATGATAAAATATTAATAGCATAAAAAAAAAAATTTCCTTTAGAGCTAAATTATTCCCATTTTTTCGTAATTTAAAGAAATTGTTCTTTAATTTTAATATGCTTTCATACTTAAATTAAGTACATGTATACTTAATTTTATTAAATAAATGCACAATTTTCACACTAAATTTAAAGAAAGATGTTTTATAACAATAAGGAAATTTTTCTTTGGAGCCAAATTATGTGCAGTTTTTCTTTAATTTTAATAAAATTTCTTTAATTTTAAGAAACTTTTTTTTCAGTGTAGTTATGACACACGCTAGATGCCTGGGGAAGTTGTAATAACTTGGCTGATTTTCAACCGATTTTAGTTTTTAGTACCTTATTAGAAAGGTATTTTACTCCACATCACTTGAATTAAAACTTAACTTAAAATACCAAAAAAATTGAGAAAACAGAAAAAAAATCATATTTTTCCTTGTAATCCGTTGTTTAAACTTCAAGGACCATGCTAAACGCCTTACCCATTTCCGATCGTTCTAAGTTTTTGTGAGACGTATTTTTACCTAGAAATGAATATATCTAGGGTAAGCTAGGGTCAATATCTACCAATTCATTTGTTTTGGATCATCATATAAAATAAATCAGAGCAAAAAAATAAAAGTTGCAATTTTAAAAATTAAAAAAAAAAAAAATAGAAAGAATTGTGATCACATCTCGAATTATGGCTTAAAAGTTGCGTAATTAAGAGTAGAATTGTTATAGTTTTTTACAAAAAAATCCAAGGTTTCGAACTTTTTCAAAAAGTCGATTATAATTTTTAAACGTCAAAAAATAAGTGATAATTACTTCGAATAATTTTTTCATATTTTTTTTCTAAAACTACATTTAAGTACCAACAAAACATTGTCCAACTATTTTTTAAATATCTATATTTTTTAATGGTCAAAATTAATTAAAAATTTAAATTTTTTAATTTTTTTGAGAAAACCGCCATTTTGAAAAATTGATTACTCAACACCATCTCGAAATAAAAAGCTGAAAATTGGTGTCCAAGTTGCATTTAATAAATACTAAAACATCCAAAAATAAAATAAATCGAAAGGGGTCGGGTCTAAAAGTGAATGATTTGGCTTGGAATGCCCCATATATACTTTATGGGGTCCCCATTTTGTTTTTAAAAATTCTGAGCAACAATTCTAAGTAACAAAATTTTAGTTAGATCGGACAATTTTTTTTTAAATATTGGATCCGCCATTTTAGTTTTTTTAGTTTTTAGTAGGGTTGCCACAAAATTTATTTCCAAAAAACCGGACAAACGCAAAAAAATTGCTAAAATGGCGGGATTTCAAAAATTTTGGCGGGACAAAAACAATAGATTTATATGCAGTTGAAGTCTTAGAGATGGAAAATCCATCTCCTTGGAAGTGTTTACAATATTTTTTCCGGAATTTACTCCATAATGATCAACTTTTGGCAACAGTTTTTTTTTTAAATATTTTTTTATATCGATTTTTTTTTTTTTTTGTATCGAAAGATTGCTTTGGAAGTTGGTAGTTAACTGGGCTTTAGTCAAAAAATGTTTGGTTATTTTTTCCCGTAAAGCGTTTTCAAATTCGCAAAAAACCCGAATTCGGGACGCAATAATCCACATGCCATGGATAAATATGCCAATGCTTTCATACTATTGTTTTTTAGTATAAAAAATATTTGTGAATGTCGAAAAATTTTATTGATTATGGCGTTTACAAAAACTTCATCTTAACTGAGTTAAATTCAGAAAACACTGTACGGAGTACCAAAATCCAAACCATTGCGTAAAAGTGGAATTTATTTTTATTTTTACTCAACCCTGCCCATAAAAAAGCACAACTGGCAAATAATTTTTTGACGCAACCCAAATCCTCTGAAGGCATATTTTCAGTCGGATCCAACCACGAGAAAGACTTTTGCCCGGAATTTAATAATGCTAGCCCTGTGTGCAGTGGGAAAAAAGTTTCCCGTGAAGAACAAAGGCAACTTCTAAATAACACCATTTTTATACCCTCCAACCACAGTATGGGGGTATACTCACTTTGTCATTCCATGTGTATCGCATCGAAATATCGGTCGGGGACCCCATAATTTATATATACGCCCTCTTTTGTGGGCGTAAATATAAAACAAGTAGAAAAATTAAGTTAGACTTGGTCGAATCTATGAATACCCTCCACAATGTTATCTGGTAGTAATTTTCTAAAAAAATTTAAAAAAATTGCTTTACAAATTTTTTATTAGAAATATATTATTTTAAGTAAAACTTTTTTTTTAATCAATCAAATTTTTTTTTAGTGTAAAATTTTTTTGACTGTCAGCATTTTTTTGAGTGTGACATTTCATTAAAAAACAAGTAAAAAAGTTAAATTCGGCCTTGCCGAATATAGTGATACCCTCCACAATTTCAAAAAGATTATTGCAAAAAACTTTATTTTAAAGGAAATAACTTTAAAAAAAAAATAAAATTTTGAAAAAAAATTCCGCGAAAAAAAAAATTTTGTAAAAAAAAAAAAATCCGCGATTTTTTTCTTTTTATGTCCAAAAATATGTTCGTACTTGTTTAAATACCATTTGGTGTTCAATTATGTTCACATATGTACACCAGAAGCCGAATTAAAGCATTTTGTATTTTTAGGTTATGTTGAATGTACTGAAATTTTTGAGGTGTGCTTACGTTTTCGTTCATAACTTTTAAACCGCTAAACCGATATCGCTCAAATGCAATACCAAACTTCTCGGGAGAACTTCCAATAAATATGTTAAGTTTCAGTCATCTCTGTGCAATATTTTGTCCGTGAGAGCATTTTCAACAGACAGACAGACGGACAGACGGACAGACGGACAGACGGACAGACGGACATCGCTAGAATGTCTTAAAATCGATCGGGTATCAAGAATATATATACTTTATGGGGTCCCAGACCGATATTTCGATGAGTTACAAACAGAATGACAAACTTATATATACCCTCTATCACTAAGTGGAGGGTATAAAAAATAATTTTTTTTTTTGAGTGTAACATTTTTTTTTTTGAATCTAACATTTTTTTTTTAGTGTAAATATATTTTTTAGTGTACAATTTCTCTGAGTAACAAAATTACTTTGTAAAATATTTTTGTTGTTTTATACCTATATGTAATACAAAAAAAAACTATTTCACATACTTCCCTCTTTTTATTTTACCATCCTTTTCTTTAAAAACCAAAAACAAACTAACATTGTATCATATAAAACCCACTTCATTAGATTTTTTCCAAAAAATACTTACTATACACCGTTACATACAGTTACAAATAATATATAACAATAACAAAACAATAACAAATATTTTCTTGTCTAACAACTAAACTTCATTCACCCCACGACAAGAAACCAAACAACAACAAGTTTTAAAAAACTGGTATTTCACCATGCTCTTGTTTAACGAGTTTTCAACAGTTTAAGGTGAAACTAATTTGAAATTCAGGGCCTTGCTTATAACTTTTGAACCACTGAACCGATTTTGCTGAAATTCAAAACCAAACAGACTTGGGGAACGACAAATATATATGCTAAGATTCAGCCCCCTCAGAATTGTCATTCGAAAGTTAGAGGGGTTTTAATCTTGTAAATTTGCAAAATACCCTTGCCGAAATTTACTCTTTTGCTCATAACTTTTGAACCACTTGACCGATTTCGCTGGATTGCAATACCAACCTGACCCGGTAAATGCAGAACATTTATGTCAAACTTCAGGAGCCTCCGTAAAGTCTTTCAGAAGTTAGCGTGTTTTCAACGGACAGACAGACAGACGGACGGACGGACGGACGGACGGACATCGCTAGATCGACTTAAAATCGATCAAGGATCATGAATATATATACTTTATGGGGTCCTAGACCAATATTTCGATGTGTTACAAACGGAATGACAAACTTATATATACCCTCTATCACTAGAGTGGAGGGTATAAAAAATTATAAAACTTGATAAAATTGAATAATTTAGGGGCAGATTGCATAACAAATGCATTTCTAAATATTTTTGTCATGGGCTTAGGAATTCCAAAAAGTCCCCAACGGCACTCCCTCCCCCTAAAAAAACCTGTTAACAATTGTTTTATTTTTTCTTACACTTTGGAGGGTATAATATTTTGGTCCGAACCGTTGATTTTTTTTTATCAACTTATGACTTCAAAAATATATTTATTCCATCCATATGTTAAACTGAAATTGACGTCTTATTTGCATTTAAATTTGAACAGCTGGTATTTTTTTTTGTTGATGATAGGAAATTCACCCACAAATAAATAAAATGAATACCAAGTCAAGCTTAAACAGTAAATGACAACTTTATCAATTTGGACACGAGCTTGGCTGGCATGAAGGCAACAACATTAAAAAAAAACAAACATCTGATTAAATGCCGCACACCCTAGAAGAATTAAGCATTTCACCTACAAAGATCAACGACAATAATGTCTAGCAAAGTGACAAGATGAAGATAGCAACAACATTTTAAATAAAACAATTGATTTTTTTAATTTTCACAAAAATGTTAAACACTTTTTCTTTTGAAAAAAGTGTTTGTTTTTTTCTTTTTTATTTAATTTTTTTTTTTAATTTTACTGTTTTTTTTTTTCTTATGGCACTTTAATAATAAATGACTTAAACATTAAACAATGAGATTACAATTAAATTATAAACAAATTTATTTTTTACAGTATGGATTTTATTTTATTTTTTAAATTTATGGTTTACAAATAATTTTGTTTTATTTTTAGGACTTTAATACAATTTTTTATTAGATTTATTTTTTTGTTTTAATTTTAAGTATTTGTACATGATTTTATTTATGATTTTTCAAAATTATTGTCATAATTTATTATAATAATAATATATAAATATTCTTTACAATTTATTGTCTTTTTTTGCAAAAGCTTTTTTATTTGACAAGCTTTTTAAAAGTTTTTTTTTTTCACATTATAATATTTTTTTGTATCTCAACAGTGGGATTAGTTTATTATAAATTTTAGTTTTTTTATAATTTTTTGTTTGTTTTAAAGCAACATCACATTTAAAAAAGTATTAATATCATATCAATAAAGCTTTAAGAAAAAAAGCTTTACTGATTTTTGTAACTTATGAAATAATGACTGCAAAGAGCTTAAAAGCTTCTTAACAATTTTTTATTAAAGCCTTAACGATTTTTTTAATGTTTTTTTTACAAAAAAAGTGTTTTTTTAAAAAGCTTTTGAAAGTTTTTTGAGAAATAGACTACAAATTTTAATTAAAAGTTTTTCAAAATTTATAAAAGATTTTCATTTACAATTTGATTATTATTTTTTTTTAACATTCTCATCCCGAGTAAAAAAGTTTTTATATAATTATATAAATATAATTTGATCAAATTATATCAAATTATATATAATTATATAAAATTATATAAAGAGGTAAAATTTTCCAAAAAGTTGGATAAATTTATATAAAATTATATATAATTTGATTAAATTATATAATATATCCAAATCCTGGATATAATTATATATAATTTTATCAAATTTTATATAATTTTATCCAACTTTTTGGAAAATTTTTCCTCTATATATAATTTTATATAATTTGATATAATTTTATCAAATCATATATGATATAATTTTATCAAATTATATATAATTATATCAAAAACTTTTTTACTCGGGATTTTTTTTTTTTCATTTTCATAATTTTCATTACTATTTCAAAATATCAATGAAAAGTTTTTTTTTTACATTTTTGTAGAGTTTTTCTACAACAAATTTAAAATTACTTCAAAACAAGATAAAATTTTAAAATTTTATGTATTAAATACCTTCAAAAAGACAAGATAAGGTTTTCAAAACAGACAACATCATACCGGCTTTATAATTTTTCGTTTTATGGATTTCATATGAAATTTTTATGAAAAGTGTTTATTAATTTAATAAAGAGTATTTTAATGAAACTTCATTTATTTTATGAAAAACTCATTCTGTGACTTTTACATGAAACCAATAAACCAATAAAGAGAAACTTTCAAAATTTTAGAAAACTTATTTATAAGTTTATAGAATTTTTTATGAATTGAATGAAGAAATTGTCCATTTTTTGTTTGTTTTAAACGTATCACGCCAGATCTTATCAATTGTTACACTGAAAGATATTATAATATCGTTTCCAATAAATTTTAAAACGGCTTTTTTTAAATGCTTTTTAGTTTATACCAATTTTTTTAATTTTTATAAAAGTTTTAAGCAGCTTTTCAAAGTCTTTTTTTATTTAATAAAAGTTTTAAGAAGCTTTTCAAAGTCTTCTTAATATCATTGCTTTCAAATAGCAATATTTAATTTAAAAAGTATCTAAACTTCAAAAGAGCTTTCAAAATACTTTAAAAAGTGTGTCTTGCTGAAGCTTTTTAAGTTAAATGACCTTGTAAAAAGCTTTTTTAATTAAATAATCCTGTAAAAAGCTTTTTAGCTAGTTGTCTTTACATTTTGATTTTCTGGTAATATTTTTTAAAAAAACTTCCATAACTTTCAAAAGCTTTTTTATGTTTTGTTTTTGTTGTTTTTAAATTAAATTTTCAGTCCAAAAAATTTGTTTTTTTTTTAAGTTAAAGGAAACATTTCTAGTCTCTATTGTTGTTTTAGTTTATTGTTCATTTCTCATCTTCCTTCTTCTTTTTGATTTTTCCCTCCGTTTGTATGGTAGCTGTAACAGCATCAAAACAATCTGCTATCGAGGGCTCTGATTCATCTTGACTATAATCCTCGCCTGCCATTCTGGACAAAGTCAATATATAGGAACAGGCTACTCTTAGCACCGACAATTTTGATAACTTTTGATTATTTGAATAGGAGGGTACTGATTTTCTTAGAGTTTCATAAGCCGCTGAGATGGTATGAACTCGTGATCTCTCTCTAGCATTTGCTTCGATACGTCTTTCTCGTGTCATATTTTTATAATTACGTTGTTGGGATTTTGATAAATTTTTCTGTGATCCTGAGGTATTTAATGAAGATTCTTCATGCGATGAATTTAAGGAGAGAGCAGGTGGGGGAACTAAAGTTATGGAGGAGGAGGATAAATTTTCTAAACTGGAAGATTGTTTTGGAGGTGTATGTTCAAACGATGATTCACGGCTAAATCTTTTTTTAGGTGTTAAAGCTTTTAAAGATTTCAACTCTGTAGATTCTGTATTTTCCGTTGGTTTCTTTAACACCAAAGCCAAAGGTTCATCTTGTTCTTCATGTAAATCTTCCTGTTTAATAGGCAGTCTGTGCAGAGTGGTAACACCAGGATGTCTTACAAATACCTGGGCCGGATTTGGCATCAATTCATGAGGTAATATATGACTAGAATCCCATAGTGATGAAGATGATGATGGTGGTGGTGATGTTACAGTTACAGCGGGCGGTGTTAATACCACACCCGAATCTGTATTAGAGGAATAACGTATACGTTTTTTCAAAGGACCCGTTAATTGAGAGGCGGCCGTACGTTCTTCAATGACTTTAGAGGGTTCCGAACTTTTACGTTTATTACGTACCAAGGAAATTGGGGTAATTTTAACTTCCACGGAATCTTCAGAATTATCAGTAGGACTGCTGGGTTCCAGCCGTAAATGATCAATAGAATAATCATCTCCACCTTCAGAACTGCCAGAACAAAATCCGGCATCTCGATCATTTGAATGGGGTGATCCTAAAATGAAATAGAGGAAAGAAGAAAAATTAGTAAAACAAATAAATTCATTCATTGATAATAAAAATATAAATATAAATTTTATTATTTATGATAAAAAAATAAATTAACATAATCGTCTAAGATTTTGTAGACTTTAAGTGAGATTATTTTTTTTTTTTTTAATTTTTAAACCAGTTAAGTGGGGATCAAAATAACGCAATACTCAATGAAACTACCCAGTTAGAAAAATATAATCGTAGCAGCTGTGTTAAAGGATTGAAAACGGTTGTACGAAAGTTTTGTAAACCAGAAAATCAGAATGATTTCAGACGATCAGAATAAAAAAAACGATCAACGCTTTGTTAAAAAAAGCTTTTAATTATTATAAAAAGAGGCTTAATAACATCGATCTACGCTATGTTAAAAAAAGCTTTTTATTAATGTAAAAAGTGCTTTTAGAAAGTTTTATTTAGAATCATCAAGGCCCTAGAGTAAAAATATTCTGATTTTTTGTACTGCAAAAAGCTGAGAAACTTTTCTAAAAAATTTCAGAGCTTTAAAAGCTTTTCAATTTTTTTTTTTATTTATTTTTCTGTAAAACGCGAATAGCAAAAAAATTGTTGTGTTTAGAACATCTACACAATTTTGGAAGTTAGACAAATATTTTTAATTTGTTTTTTTGCAAAATTTCTAAAGTATATCAATTTTCATTTTAATTTTTTTTAAAGAGGACACTTGAACATTTTTTGAACAATCTTTCAATTCATTTTAAGGTTCTTTAATTTTTCGAAAAATCATAAATTTTGATATAACTGTAACGCAAAAGCCCATTTGGAAATCTTTGTTAAAGCTTTCTTAGGCAGAACTTTCAAACGGCTTAAAAACCATTTTTGCTTTGAAACAAAAAAAAAACGCTTTAAAGTGGTACAAAACCATTTAATTTTTTGAAAAATCATAAATTTTTATATAACTGTAAAGCAAAAGCTCATTTGGAAATCTTTGTTAAAGCTTTCTTAGGCAGACCTTTCAAACCGCTTAAAAACCATTTATGATTTGGAACAACCTTATGTTTTGTAAACAAAGTACTCTCGAAACGCTTTTTGAATACACTCGCAAAGCTTTTGAAAAAAAGAGAGTTGATAGTGTTTTTTTTTTGTTACAATGTTTTCAGAAAGCTTTTTCTGCCTGGGTTTATGTCTTATGTCTGGTTATTAATCAAAGCTTAATTGTTGTGGCCGCTTAACAGGTTAAATATTTCTTAAAGACTGTTTTTCTAACGTATAACTATGATATTAACCTTTCATTATTGTGCGAAAAAAAATCCCCGGTTTTTCTTAAACGCCCACTATTTTTTTTTATTATTTAAAAATACAAGCAGGTTATTTCTTTGAATTCGCGGTTCATATTTTTTAAGGTTTGGCTTTACTTTTAGTTTATTAATTAATTGGTATTTAAAAAATTTTAATACTTTAAAGTTTTTTTTTTATATTTTTATTTATTTTTTGTTTTAGTGAATCTTTATTTTATCAAAGATTTATTTTTCCATAATAAAAACTTGTTTGTTTATTATTTGATTTGCATTAATCGGGTTTTTATTGTTACAGGATTTTTTTTTTTTTTAATTTTAAATTCAACTGGTTTTATGACCTCTTTTTAACTTTTTTTTTTTTTAATTTAAGAAAATTTTATAATCAAGTTTTAAAATTCTGATGCAGAATTTTGTGTTATCGTTTTAATTTTTTTTTTTTTTTGGTTGGTTCTGTAGCCTGTTTGTTCATTTTTCAAGTTCAACAGAGCCATTAAACTTGTTAACCTTAAAAAAAAATAAAAATAAAACTGTTCAAAACTCATATTTATTTATGTATTTTGCCGCCAGGTTTTAAATCTAAAGAATATACTCGAATGGCAGTAAATTCATGATGCATAACCTTAAATTTTGTATATATTTTTTTTACCTGCCGACACACTTTGAGTGTTATTTATTTAGTTTTACGTAAAAAAAAACCTTTAACTGCAACGTCATTAAATTTATATTAAGAAACCAACAGCAACAAGTGTTTTTGAAAAAAAAAATATAAAAAAAACAGGAAATAGTGTTAAATTAAAAGGATAATTGGAATGTAGCTGATAGTTTTTAAAATTTTTCAGTTTTTTATGGTCATTTATAAAGAAAATGATTTAATCAGAGGACGCTTAGTTAAGAGAAACAAATTTAAAAAGAAATCTTGTTAAGGTCACTGATGGCGATAATAAAAGGAAAATTATCAAATTTAGTCCAGATAGTGGTTTCACTTAAGCTTTTATCATGTAAAAAGCAATATCACATCGAAAAAGTTTCAAGAAAATTAATTTTTCGCAAAAGCTTAGAGAAAAATTTGAAATTTTCTTCTAAATAGTATTTTTATGCAGTATTAAACAGCATGACTCTTTTAACAAGAATAAATACAAAAAGCTTTTTAAATAATTCAACAGCAAAGAGCTTGAAAGATTTAAAATCTTAAACAGCTTAAAAAAATTCTTAGCAATGTTTTACAAAGACTGAAGATTTTGTTTAAAAAAATGTTAAGCTTTCTAAAAATGTGCAGTGTGGAAAATAAAAAAAATATTTTTAAGATTTTTCGAGTTAAGTTCCAAAATTTTGTTTCATTTAAGCTTTAATCAATGGTCAAAGCAATATACACATCAAAAAAGCTTTAAGAAAACAGTTCTATGGGAAATTTTTCACAAATGCTTTGGGGAAAATTTTAAGTTCTCTTTCAAATACTCTACGAAAAAAGGTAATTTTCCGACAAAGAGCTTTTTGTAAAAACTAATATTTTTCTTTCGAAAAAAACGGTTTTAAAGCTTTTAAAAATTTTCCAAATAGTTTAAAAATATTTTTATTTTGCAGGGTGGAAACTTAAAAATACATATTCTTAACAATTACCAAGTTTAGTTCCAGAATGGTTTCACTTAAGCTTAAATCATGGTAAAAGCAATATCGCATCTAAAAAGCTTTAAGAAAACAAAAAATTTAATGTCCTCTTTCAAAAAGTCTCTGCTTTCCAGTATTAAATAACTTGACTCTCGAAATAAAACATATTATCAAAAAAGCTTTCACAATAATTTGACATTAAAGAGCTTTAAAATAGTAAAAAGCTTTAATACTTAACGACAATGTTTTGTATAGACTTAAAATAAAAAAATATATATTTAAAGTTTTAAAAAATTTTCAAAGAATTTTTTAAGAACATTTCTTATTTTACAGTGAGGAAAATAACAAGTTTTCTTAAATCATTCCTAAAAATTTTACAACGCATTGTTCAGAAGCTTTAAAGCTTTTATAGATTATAAAGCTTTTTTAGATTTTAAAGCTTTTAAGATATTTGCTATCAAACTTTTCTACAAATTAAGTAAAAATTGACATTGACTCTCGTAATAAAACATAATATCAAAAAAAGCTTTCACAATAATTTCACATAAAAAAGCTTAAAAGCTCAAAAATAGTAAAAAGCTTAAAAACTTCTCGACAATATTTTGTATAGACTTAACATTTAAATAAAAAATATTTTAAAGCTGTTAAAAATGTTCAAATAATTGTTTAAGAACATTTTTTATTTTACAGTGTGGAACATAAACAGTATTCTTAAATCATTCCTTAAAAATGTTTAAAAGAAAGATTAAAACCGTACAATGCATTATACAGAAGTTTTTTAAGATTTCAAAGCTTTTAAAATATTTGCTATCGAACTTTTCTACAAAATTTAGTAAAAATTGACATTGCCTAGCAAAAATAAATCGATATTTTGGTGACACAGCATCTTTTTATAGCATACCGAAGCGCATCCAAAGAGCGCTCTTGAGGATTCAGTAAAAGTAAAGGGAAACAATTTAAATTTTTTGTTAAGATTTTTGAAATAAAACTTAAAATATAAAATTATATTTTGATAAAATTTCACACATGCTTTCCTTTTAAATATATTTAACACTTTTTGAATAAAAAACCATGAGTTTTGGACAAAGACACATGATTTCACTGCATCATTATTGCGCATTAATCAGCGCTGTAAAGAGTGTTTCAATCATAGCACCTTTAACACATTTTGAATGAAAAAAAAAAATTGAGTACACCATTTCCACTTTAGTGTCAGAAAATACAAATTATATTTCAAAAAATGTCCAATCAAATTTTAGACTCTCCAATAATATTTAAAAATATCCAATTATATTTAAAAAATTTCCAATATAATTGAAAATTTTTGTTATTAAACATTTTTTTGGTTATAAATGGTAATATCTGAAATGTAAATGGAAGTTTCTGAAATATAATTTGAAATTTTCGAAATATAGTTGGAAATTTTTTTTTTTTTTTTACTTTGAGCCAACACTCAGGGGATGCCCCCTACTAATGCAATGCATTGTGTTGGTATTAGGAAAATAGGTTATGAGGAGGAGGAAAGAGGGAGTAGTGTTTGTGGATATTTGATTTGAACTTTTCTAAATCGTAGCCGACTGGAAAGACTACTGCGGGGAGTTTATTCCACATACGGCTTGTTCGACTGAGAAACGAATTTTCTCTGTAATGCGTTGTGCGATACATTGGACAATCGACCACAAACGGATGTGATCTACTGGATAGACGAGTACTACGAGCATGCACCCGCGTCTCAGGGAAGAGTTCACCTATCTCAGCTGAACACTTACCGTGGTAATATCGATAGAACAATGACACACAACCCACATTCCGACGATGCTCCAATGAGTCAATAGAGCTGGATACCCTACAGTCATTGATGAGCTTCAACGCACTCCTTTGCACCCGGTCCAGAAGCTCCAAGATAGACCTTGAGGCTCCTGCCCAGATATGGGAGTTGTATTCCATTTTCGGTCGGATATAGGAGGTATAAATAGTGAGAAGATCAGACGTAGTGAAGTATTTCTTACACCGTTTAAGAAAACCAAGACACTTGAATGCTTCTTTCGACACTTGAAAAACATGCTGGTTCCAACGAACATCACATTGGATTTTCATGCCTAGAACATCAAGAGTGTCTGATTCCTCAATAGCTATACCTCCCATGAATACAGATGACGTTGATTCCACAGACCGTCTGTGGGTCAACATACAACATTGGGTCTTACGAGCATTAAAATCCACCCTATTCGCAAGACCCCACTCGGAGATCGTCGAAAGGTCATGATTGAGTGTGTCATTCATGTTCTGTCTCATAGCTTCAACCTCGGTAAGGCTTGGTCTATGATTGAAAGAAAATGAATGACAAATGTTGCTGTCATCTGCGAAAGAATAGATAGGATTGGAAGTTTGTTTTAGAAGGTCATTAAGAAAAATAAGAAAAAGTGTAGGAGAAAGAACGGAACCTTGCGGTACTCCCGAATTAAGATGGAATTCGTCTGATGAAATCCCATCTATAACAACACGTATAGTGCGATTACAGAGAAAGCTCGATATAAATCGAGAGAAATCACTACCGACACCAAACGCAATAAGCTTCGAAACGAGGGCACCGTGCCACACGCGATCAAACGCCTTGGAAATATCCAGGGCAACCACTTTGCTCTCACCAAATTGGTGGATAGAACGACTCCAACGTTCCGAAAGAAACGCCAACAGGTCTCCCGTAGAACGACTTCTACGAAATCCATACTGCCGATCGCACAAAAGTGAGTTAGACTCCAGATAATTTACCAAGTGATAATTAACCATGCTCTCCATCACCTTAGAGAGCGTAGAGCAAATTGCTATTGGGCGGTAGTTATCAGGGTTAGAAGCCTCACCCTTTTTAGGGATTGGCTGAACGTTAGCAACCTTCCAACATGAGGGGAAAACTCCTACTTTGTACGAGTAGCTAAAAAGACTTGCCAATGGACGAGACAGCGTCGAAGCACAATGTTTCAACACTAGTGCCGAAATTCCATCTGGCCCCGGAGACTTATTAACGTTAAGATCTTCAAGAACCCTTTTAACTGCACGTGCTCGAAAAAATATCTTGGACATAGTAAAGGATACTCTCTCGAGTTCGGGCAGTGGTTGATTGCTTTCCGGCAAGAAAGAGTTTCTTGCAAACATTTCAGCAAAAAAGTTAGCTTTGTCAACCGAGTCTGTGAATATTTGATCATTTCTTATAAGGGTTGGAATGGATGAACTAGTATTATTCTTTACCCTTTTAACAAATGACCAAAAGGTCTTGCTGCCCCGCGGAGCATCAAGGACCTTAGCACGCAAACGCTGTTCGTACAGAAGCTTTTCGCGTCTGAGTACCCTGGCGCATTCGTTTCTCGCCTGTTTGCGTAACGCGTCAGTAACTGGATTTTTGTCATCACGCCAATTTCTGAACGTATCCTCTCTGGATCTGACTGCATTTCTGCAAGTCTGATTAAACCAGCACTTATGTGTTGGTTTAGTCGAAATTTGCTTAGATGGAATAAATAATTTTATTCCCAGCATTATTATATTTACCATCATTTCTGCTGCAGCGTCAACATTGTCATCAAGAAAACAGAGTTTCCAGTTGAAATGTTGAAAGAAATTGTTCAGCTCTGCCCAACGGGCCTTTTCATAAACAAAAATAGAGCGCTTCGGTGCTGGTTGAGAAGCACTGCGAAGGTCCGAAAATGAAAAGGATGTAGAAATGAGGTTGTGATCCGAGTTTCCGAGAGGGGCAAGTAACTCAACATCGTATTTGTCAGGATGCGATGTGAGGAAAAGGTCGAGAGTATTTTTTCTGTATTTCTGTATTTCAGAAATAGTCAAATGTGCTACATCTTTATTCTGCTTTAATAGCTCTAAAAAGATACATGAATTCACTGCATCTTTATAGCTATTTTTTCAGCGCTCTAAAGAGATGTGAATTCAGATCATCTTAAGAGCGCTTTTTCGGTGTGTCCAACTAGCGCTCTAAAGTGTGACATCACCTTAGAGAATCATGCATGAATTCAGCAGGTTTGGATGCGCTCCTTCACTCGAGTTTCCTTTCCAAAAGCTGATACCAGTTCAGAAAAATTTCTGCTGGGTGATTAAAAAAAATGGCATCCCCCTCTAGAATTAATAAAAAGTAAGTAAAAAAGTTAAATTTATATAATTATTACAAAAAAATAATTTAAGAAAGAAAAAACTTTGGAAAATAACAAAATTGGTCAAAATGTTGTTAAAAAAATAGTTAAAAGAAATTAATTTTGCAAAAAAATTTTTGAAAAAAATCGCCGCAGTAAAAAAATGTTTTGGTGAAAAAAAAACGCTAAAAAATTATGTTAGTACTAATATTATTTGGTATTCAATTCTGTTCACATATTTCAACCAGCAGCCGAATTAAAGCATTTTGTATTTTTAGGTTAAGTGGAATATAACACAATTTTCGAGGTGTCCTTTCATTTTCGCTCATAAGTTTTGAACCGCTTGTTTAAATACCAATCGGTTTCCAAATCTGTTCACACGTGTCAACCAGCAGCCGATTTAAAGTATTTTGTATTTTTAGGTTATGTTGAATGTACAAAATTTTCAAAGTGTCCTTTTATTTTCGTTTATAAATTTTAAGCCGCTTGAGTGTACCAATCGGTTTTCAATTCTGTTCACATATGACAACCAGCAGCCGATTTAGAGCATTTTGTATTTTTAGATTATGTTGAATGAACAAACTTTTCGAGGTGAAACGATGTAGCTCAAATGCAATACCAAACCTTTAGGGGCTCATCGCATTACAGAAAAATTGAAAAAAATTGTGGATAATAAACTATCATAAAAAACGTACCTAATATTAGTCTGTTCAAAATGTAGTGTTTTACAGGCAAGATTTCTTATCTCTTCAATTCATTCATAAATTCAAGACGCGTTTTTTTTTACAATTCAAACTGATAAGAAGAAAAATAAATTTAGTGCGTAGTAAAATTTATTAAAATGATCATGATCTATTTTAAGTCTACAGAAAAATTTAAAATAGTTTCTTTAATATAAAATAAATCATATTGCTAATATTTAAGCAAAAAATCTACAACACGTGTTTTAAAAATTAACTAAAATTGAGATAACCTTTACTAACGACAAACCGTAACAAAATTATATTAAATAGTTTTAAAATTTGTTTCATATTTTTTAATTAAATAATTTTAAACGTAAACCCCATTACTTAAAATTAAAATTTTTTGAAAATTTACTGCAAATACAAAGTCTAATTTAAAAAGAGATTATATTGAAAGAAAGGAGGAGATTTAAATTTGGGAAAAAATGAGTTTAAACTGGTAAAATTTATTAAAAATTGATAAAATTTTAATAAGAAATCTATTTAGGAACTGAGAACAAAAAAAAAATTATTTATTTAAGATTATATCTAATCTGATCTGTTCATTATTAACACATATTTAAGCGCATCGGATTTGATATAATTTTATCTAAAATTACCGAAATCAATATCTAATTATATCTATATCGCATTAGGTCACCATTTGAACAAAGTTGATAATATAAATCATATATTTTCAGATTAAACCAGATTAAATTAGATCAAATTAACTTCTACACGGGTAATGTTAAATTCTTTGTTAAGTTTTAAGATTTAAACCAGTGTTGGCTACCGTTACCCTTTCAATACCGTTACCGATTAAAAACCCTTTAATATTGACTACCGTTACCGTTACCAATACCGAAATAAAAATTTTTAAATACCGTTACCGATAAAAAACCGTTACCTATATTCAGATTTTTACCGGTATTATAACGGTTTTGTTTCGGTTGCATTAATATTACTTATTTTAATTTTTTTGTGGATTAAAAACATATTAAAATATTTTTAATATACTTAAAATAAAAAAACAAATTTTTGTTCATTGCCAATCCAACCAATGATTAACTAAATTGGAATATAGGTCTTGGACCTCATAAAGATTTTATATTATTGATCAGTGATCGATTGTATGCGATGTTCGTCTTATCGTCAGTAGAAGACACGGTACGATCCCAATAAACGTGCAACTCTTCTGGTACGAATACGTCTTATGGTCATAGGCTGGTTAAGTTCCGAAATGGGAAAATCGGATCAGATGAAAAAAAGTTCCCCCTGAAAAACTTACAAAGCCCTATATTTAATTTTTTTTCTATTTGTTTAGAAAATGACAAATTTTTATGCCGTGTGAAGTTCATTGACCAAGATTAGAAAATTCGATTTTTTTCGGTCCGAACCGAAAATTAAATTAAATATTGATAAAATTGTATTAGTTATGCGTAAATATAAATAAAATTAATTTCTTAACATCTATGGCGAGAGGAAATGTGTCCCCTCCGATACCGCCCACACTCCCCCTTGAAAAAACATCCCCTGTTACATCCTTGCCAAGTTTTTTTTTTATCCCTGCCGATTTTTTTTAACAACAGGACAACAATTTTGATTATTTTAACAGAGAAATCTGCTGATTTCAAATAAACAGTTCAGGCTTTTTATTTGAAATCTGCAGATTTCTCTATTAAAATCAACAGATTTGTCTGCTGTCTTGACGGGTTTTTCAGCAGATTCTACCTAGATTATCCAGACAGAAATTTAGCAAACCGCGAGCTATAATCAGCAGATTTCTCAAATGGCTTAAAATGCAGATTTCTCATATGGCGCAAAATGCAGATTTTTTTGCTTATTGGAAAAAGATGTCCCTACGAACATGAGTTCGTATTTGTTGAATTTCAATATTGCGTGAATGTTTTAATTTAGTTCTGAGTTAATTCATAATATTTAATACTAGTACAAATATAATTATGTATAGAAATTGTACAGAATTTAACAGTTTTTTAATTTTTTCAAACATTTTTTTACGCATTTTTAACAAATTTGTGACTTGTTAACATTTTATTTATAATACCGGTACGTACCGGTATTGATGTTTCGGTAACGGTTTACCGTTACCGAAATAATCGAAAATACCGTTACCTTTACCGTTACCGATATAAAAAATATGTAATACCAATACCGTTACCGTTACCGATACCGTTATTCGTTTCGGTTGCCAACCCTGATTTAAACTGATAAATCTTAAGGCCGATCTCTGAATAGAAAGGATGAGATTTTTGAAAATTTCATAATATATTTTTTTCCCCTATTTTTCTCGACTTTGTATATAATTGGTCAAAGAAAATCTTTAATCCCTCTATCATATAAAAAAATGAATTTCTTGCCCAAAAAGAAAATTTTCCAAAACAGGTAGCGTAAATAATCACAGGTGATTAGAAAAATACAAATGTTTCAGCTTCCATATTAAAACAACCACCACTTTTTTTGTTTTTCATATTTAATCTTTTTGATGAGAATTTATAAAAAATCAATTTCCACACTTAATTCCAGAATTAAAAGAAAAATAATAAGAGAAAAAAAAAAACAGCTGCATTTACATCATAAGGATTTAATATCAAACAATCAAATTCAAGAAACGCGTAACATTATTGTTTGAATACAAGGGATGCTTTTCTTTATAATACAAAAAAAAAAGGAAACAATAAAAAAAATTTCATAAAAAAATTCCTTTTTCGGGTTAGCAAAGTGACAACAAGTGATTATTTTCACATAATATTTTATACATGAAAAAATGTACATAAAATATTATTTGAACTTCAAACGTTACGTGACTTGATCCCATACAGGTGTTAAAATTAAATATGGTGAAGATTATGTGATAGACATTAATGTTTTTAAGAAAGGGAGATAAAAAAGGTCAAAATCATAAGAACAAGTGTTTTAACTGATAAGGTTTTGGAAACAAGATTTGAGGTTAGGGTGAAAAAACGGTTTTAGGTATAAGATTTTTTGAAAATATTTTAAATATACACCCTAAAAAATGAGTCCAGTTTCCTACTATAAATTGGGTAAATTTCAAAAAATATACTACTATAAATTGGGTAAATTTCCAATATTTTTAAGTAGAATTACGCAATTTGTGCAAATCTACCCAATTTACAGTAGGAAACTGAAATCATTTTAATTAGAATGTATATTAAATCCTAGAAAACTCAAAATTTTACTGGCCATATTTTAAAACGATTAGAATCAGAATGAAATTACATATTAAAAAATCTTGGCGCCCAACACGGGACCTCAATAAGAGGTTGTGTCTTTTAAGTTTTAAGGTTATACTGATTTTATAACATTCTTTGTCAATTTTTAATTGATATTTTTGAAATTTCAGTTCTGTTAAAAAAAATTTTAATTGAGTTTTTTTTTTTAAATTCTAGAATTCTGTATTAATTTACTTCTTAAATTATTTTGTTACCTTGAATCAAGTATTTTTTTTTTTTAGTTTTGTCATACAGAAGGAAATTGAAACAAAAATCATTAATTTAAAACACATAGGCACACATTTTTTGAATGGCGCCCATCATGGGGCTTAGTAAAACAATGTGAACCTTTTCCGTTTTTTGTTTGTTATAATTTTCTGATTTTATATATTTTCTAATTGCATTTCATTTGAAGTTCACCTTTTTTCAATTTCAATTCATCTTTTTTGAATTTCATATGATCTTTTTCAATTTTTGGGATTATGCATAAATTCACAATTCCCGGCTAAGAAACTACAACAAACACACCAATTCATTTCTACAAATATTTTGTAATTTGGATCTAGACATAACAAATAGAAAAGCAACATTAATATTGCTTTAAAACTTAAAGGCCCAAATCATTTAATTGGCGCCCATCATGGGGCCCCATTAACAAGCTACTAAAATGTTCTTCTCAAAATATGTTGTTATTTAAATCAAGTGATTTTTTATATTTTGACATAAAGAAAGAAAATTGAGATATAAAGTCATGAATTTTAATCTCAAAGGCACAAAACATTATATTGGCGCCCATTGTGGGGCCTAGTAAGACAATATAAAACTTTTAATTTTTTCTTTATTTTTTGGATTTTATTTTTATCTAATTCATTCTCAACTAAAACTCGTTTTTGAAAACGTTTTTTATTTTCGAATTTTAACTAATCTTTTTTAAGTTCTGAAATTGTGTACTAATTCATAAGTCCCAGCCAATAAATAACAATTTACTTTTCCAAATGTTTTGTAACTTGAATTTACTCATAACAATAGAAAAACAAAATTATTATTGCATTTAAACTGAAATGCACATTTCTATCGATTGGCGCCCAACATGGGGCCCCAATAACAACATGTGAGGCTTTTTTCAATTTCTAAGCTATACTTTTTAATTTATTTTGTAATTTTTAATCCAGTGTTTTCAAATTTTACCATAAAAAAAGAATAGAAATAAAAAAATATTTATTAAAACTTAATTTCACACAAATTTCAATTGGCACCCATCATTGGACATAGTAAAAATCAGATCTTTTCAGTTTTCAATCATTAAGATTTTATTATTTTTCTTGTAATTGATATTTTCAAGATTCAATTCATCCGTTTAAAATTCCAATTAATGTTTTGCAAAAAGTTTAGTTTAATACGTTTTTTTCTACTTGTAGTATATATAGGGTTTTTGTATTTGCTAAATAGTCTTGACAATGGAATCTGACAAGTTTCAAAACACGTGTCGACTAAGTGTTGCAAAAAATTACCAACTTAAATAAATTTAACACAGAAAATTAATTTTCTTTAAAACTATTCAATGAGAACATCATAGTTTTAATTAGTAAAGGAAAAAAATTACCTCGAGCTAGAATAAACCTACTTAAAATATAATATTTTTAAGGTGGAATAAAACAATTTTTTAATAAAAATTAATCAGAATTTATTTTATTAACTTATTATGAAAAAAACGTATTATTGCTCTCAAACTCAGTGGCACAATTCTTTCGATTGGCGCCCAGCGTGGGGCTCCATTAACACAATCCTAATCTTATTAAAAAAAAACTTTATTTAAAAAAAAAAATTAAATTGCATTTTTACGTTCCATTGTCCTTTTTTAAGTTTAAGCTATAAAATTTTGAATTGCTATCTTAAGAACCCTTTACTTCTTAAATAATTTGTAGCTTGAAATCAGTATCAGTTGTTTTTCAAATTGGCGCCCAACGTGGGGCCCCGACAAGAAGATGTTAGACTTTTTAGTTTTAATATTATTGTAGTTTTATTTCTTCCATTATTCATTTTCGTGGCAATTTGTTTTTATTTCGATTCATCCTTTTTAAATTTCTATTATTTTTTTACTTTTTAAAGCACTTTTTAAAAATTTCTTATTAAAGTCTTCTATATTAACTTATAATTCCCATCTCAAAAACCACAACAATTAACATTTCTAAATATTGGGTAATGTTTAACAAATAATTTTCAAATTCTCATGAAAAATTTTTTGAATGGCGCCCAACCAGGGGCCACAATTAGATAATAAGTTTTTTAGTAAATTACAAATGGAATCTTCTAATTTCAAATGCAATCTCCAAATTCCAATTGATCTGTTTTATATTACATCAGAACATGGTATAGTAAATATAATGAATGCATCGTCAATAATTAACTTTTCTTAATTTTGAAAATTTTTATTTACATTTCTACCCATTCTGATCAAATATTCTGTAACAAATTTTCTTCAAATCAGTTGAATTGCATTTTTTAATACAGAAACTATTAGAAAATCTAGCAATTAAAAATATTTTACAATAATTCATATTTAAATATTTCTGTCTAATAAATAATACTTTAAATTGCCGCCTTCTTTTATTCAAGAAAAAAAAATTCTTTAAATTTAAATCAATTATTCCTGGCGCCATATTACATTGACAAGTTTAATTGATCATATGTAGTAGAGTATAAATTGCAAAAACGAAACCTAAATTAAATCGTATGCAAAATGAAAATTGCATGTGAAAAATTATAATTGAACAATAATAAAAAAAAAACTTGAAAATTATTAAAAATCTTGAACACAAACAATCTTTTAAAAAATAACCACAAACCAAAAAAATTATAACTAAATAAAACATCTGTTGAAAATTTATAAAAACATATCTATCTACTCATAACAAAAAAATCCATGCAAAAAATTCAAAAACTACAAGTATGCCAAAATACACATGTATACCTCATCAATATCCAAGACATCATCAACAGAGTACAATACAATACATTCATATACAATACTTTAGATCGCCACAAGCAGCAAAAGCATCATAACCACATTGAGACCACCATATCACCACCACATTATAAAAACCTCAAAAGCAAAAGCGAACCCGACCAACAGACCGACCAGCCAATATTTAGCAAACAAGCATCATCAACAAACATCATCATCGTCATAATCAGCTATAAACATCATCATTTTGAAAATATATATTTTGGTTTCTGCTGATGTTGTTATTGTATATATAAATATGTTTAAATACTGCCTACAAGCTGTCCAAAACACATAAGAAAAAACATCATCATAATATGCATGTGATCATTAGGGCGCTCCAACCTTGCATGGAGAAACCAGAAAGTATAGAGTTAAGACTTTTTTATAAAAGGTACTTTTTTATAAAAGGTACTTTTTTATAAAAGGTACTTTTTTATAAAAGGGACTTTTTTATAAAAGGGACTTTTTTATAAAAGGGACTTTTTTATAAAAGGTACTTTTGTATAACAGGAATTTTTTTTATAAAAGATACTTTTTTATAAAAGGTATTTTTTTATAAAAGGTACTTTTTTATAAAGGGTAACATTTTTATAAAAGGTCTTTTTTTATAAAAGGTACTTTTTTAAAAAAGGTACTTTTTTATAAAAAGTACTTTTTTATAAAAGGTACTTTTTTATAAAAGGTACTTTTTTATAAAAGGTACTTTTTTATAAAAGTTACTTTTTTATAAAAGGTACTTTTTTATTAAAGGTACTTTTTTATAAAAGGTACTTTTTTATAAAAGGTACTTTTTTATAAAAGGTACATTTTTATAAAAGGTACTTTTTTATAAAATGTACTTTTTTATAAAAGGTACTTTTTTATTAAAAGGTACTTTTTTATAAAAGGTACTTTAAAAAAAAAAAAACTTTTTTAAAAAGGTACTTTTTTTTAAAAACGTACTTTTTATAAAATCTACTTTTTATAAAAGGTAATTTTTTAAAAAAGGTACTTTTTTAAAAAGGTACTTTTTTTAAAAACGTACTTTTTATAAAAGCTACTTTTTTATAAAACGCACTTTTTTATAAAAGGTAATTTTTTATAAAAGGTACTTTTTTATAAAAGGTACTTTTTTATAAAAGGTACTTTTTTATAAATGGTATTTTTTACAAAAGGCACTTTTTTATAAAAGGTACTTTTTTATAAAAGGTACTTTTTTTATAAAAGGTACTTTTTTATAAAAGGTACTTTTTTATTAAAGGTGCTTTTTTATAAAAGGTACTTTTTATGTAAGGTGATTTTTTATAAAATGTAATTTTTTTATAAAAGGTATTTTTTATAAAATGTACTTTTTTAAAAAAGGTACTTTTTTAAAAAAGGTACTTTTTTAAAAAAGGTACTTTCTAAAAAAAGGTACTTTTTTAAAAAAGGTACTTTTTATAAAATGTACTTTTCTAAAAAAGGTACTTTTTTATAAAAGGTACTTTTTTATAAAAGGTACTTTTTTATAAAAGATACTTTTTTATAAAAGGAAAATTTTTATAAAAGGTACTTTTTTCGTCACCTTTAGAAATATTCATTTGGTTATAAAACCCCAAGGAACAGAAAAAGCTACAACAGTTCTTTGATATTGGCGCCCAACATGGGGCCAAAAAATTATAATGCAAGGCTTTTCCGTTTAAAAATTATGCAAACTTTTTTCCGTTTTTTGGAAAGTAGACTTTTAAATATTTTACAAAAATAGGGCGCATTGGTGCCCTATGCTCCAGTGGGAGTTTGAGGAATACATATATATATATTAGAGTTCGTTTGGTGACTATGTCACTTCATCTGTTTATCGGATATCATCATTTTTTTAAAGGATTTAGGGGAGCTAAAAAGAATGCCGGTATTTTTTTGGAAAAATTTTCACTCCTTGGGGTGGTTCAAAGCATCTGAAAACGCGGATTTTGAGCTTATTTTTTGCAGAGAAAAAACGGCTGAATATATTGCAAATCTGATTGCACCAGTCGATGCTACACCAAAAATTAAAATAATAGCAGTTTTTTGAACCCTTAAAAAAAGTTCCAATATCCCACAACAGGGGGCGGAAAAATCGATTTTTTAAAAAAAAAAATTAAATTATTTTTTTAATCATGCACGATGAAGAGGTAGTTTTTGCTAAGAAATTTGGTACGAAAAGCACCTTTCTATCACAACCCATTAAAAAGTTATAAGGCTTCAAAGTTTTTTTTCTAATGGCAAAATTATAAAACACTAACCGAAATTTTAAAATTTTTTGGATGGGTCCGCGGTCTGGACACTCGTTTTCGATTTTCATCTCAATGCTGATTCCAAATTTGGTTTCCAAAATGTTCCGTAACGTCAGGTTTTTGAGATAATTGAGGTCAAAGTTCACAAAAAATGCATTTTTTGTGCATTATTGAGAGCATTTTTTGTGATGTTTTTGGATGATATTCTGGGATCATAAAACTTGTTTTCGATTAATATTTCGATGCTGATTCTGAATCTAGAGTTTACATTTTTCTATCACGTCATGTTTTCGAGAAAATTGAGGTCAAAGTTCTCAAAAAACGTGTTTTTGTCCATTTTTGAGAATTGATAACTTTTTAACGGGTTGTGATAGAACGGAAAATTTAGTACCATTTTGTCAAGCTGAAAATGTCCTTTAATTGTGCATATTTAAAAAATTAATTTAAAAAGAAAATGGAAAAACCTTATATTTCCGCCCTCTGTGGTGGGTTTTTGGAACTTTTTTTAAGAGTTTGAAAAATTACCATTGTATTATTTTTTGCTGTAGAATCGACTGATGAAATCAGATTTGCGATATATTCAGCCGTTTTAGCTCTGCTGAAAAATCAGCTCAAAATTCGCGTTTTCAGATGCGTTGAACCACCCCAAGGAGCGAATTTTTTTCCAAAAAAATACCGCCATTCTTTTTAGTTCCCCTAAATCCTTCAAAAAAATGATGATATCCGCAGATCAAATTTTCAAAATTAACTCTAATATATATATATATATATAATTGTTCAATTGGCGCCCAACGTAGGGCCGAATAAGAGCATGCTAGTATTTTTTTTTTTAATTTTCAAAAAATGCATTTAAAAACATTCAATGTATATAAAAGCAAAAAAAATGGCTGCTGCAATCTGGATATGGCAGATAGACATTTTGCCCGTTATACGCACAATGTCGTGATCTCGGGTTCACTAAGACCTTATAGTTTTCAACAAGACAAAATGTGAGTTAGAGACCATCGCCACCGCTAATTATATTTATTTTAGTGTAAAACCATCTCTTTGTCATAACAAAGATAATAGCAAAAATATTCAAACAATTCTTTAATATTGGCGCCCAAAGCGGGGCCCAAATAAAATAATGGGAGTCTTTTCAGTTAAAAAAATATTCTGCCTTTTTATACCCTCCAACTACAGTATGGGGGTATACTCACTTTGTCATTCCGTGTGTAACGCATCAAAATATTGGACAAGGACCCCATAAAGTATATATATTATTATCAGTGATCGATTCTAAGACATTCTAGCGATGTCCGTCCGTCTGTCCGTCCATCTGTAGTTAACACGATGCTGTCCAAAATAAAAGAGCTAGACTCCCGATATTTGGCACGAATATGTCTTATGTTCCTATGTAGGTTAAATTCGTAAATGAGCAAAAGAAGAACTAAAGCAACCTCTGAAAAATACCACATTTTTATATGACTTTTTGTGTTTTTGTTTAACAAATCCAACATGTTTATGCTACAAGAAGTTCAAAGTCCTGCATTTGGACCCACAGAATTAGAAAACATCGTTTTTCGGTCTGCCCCCCTTTATGGGCGTGGAAAAATTATTTTATTTTTTTTAAATAATGATAAATTTGTATATCTTTAGTGCAAAAAGCATAAGAATTAATTTTTTTAACACTTATGCGAGAGGAAATGTGCCTCGCCAATTACCACTACCGACCCCCCCCCCCCTCCCAAAAAAAGAAGACGCCCCTGCAATTTTTTTTTTATTTATTTGCATGTTGGAGAATATAAAAGATTCGGCACAGCCGAATTTAACACTCTTACTTGTTTGTTTTAAAACAAACCAAAATATATTAGTAAGGGTTTGTGATTGAAGAAGAAAACATTGTATTTATAAAGATTATTTTTAATGTGGATTTATTTAAGACCATGGTTTCTGTAGCCACCTCTACGTCTTCAGTGGAGAAAATTAGATTGGATATAAATTGTTTGATTTTTGTAAGACTGTTTTTTCAATATAGTTTTTCATCAACAGACTTTACTCTGATTGGAATCGAGCCCAAGTTCATGAAATTTTCCATCAGTTTGCAAAGCTAGCAATTAGATATATCGCTTGCTTGACAAACTAACAGCAGAAGTTGGTACGTATTTTATTACCTATGTCATGTGTGTGACGTCAATAGAAGATTTTATTTTACACAAACAATATTACGATCCGTAGAAACAACAACATTCCTTTCTTGATTAGTTTTGGACAGTCGCCGAACGTAGAAACATTAATTTAAGTGTAAAACCACCTCTTTGTAATAAAAAAAGAATAGCAAATGACTTAAATAATTCTTTGATATTAGCGCCCAACGTGGGGCCAAAATAAGATAATAGGAGTCTTTTCAATTTACTAATTATTCTGACTAATTTTGTTCTGAAATTTTATATTTAAAAGGTAAACAAAACATATGTTCTCTAAATTTTTAGACATACGAGCATTGCTAGATCGATTTTAAATCTATCGGGGATCATGAGAAATCTCGCAATAAATAGAGTTAAAAGTTATAAAAAATAAAATTTTGAAACAAGTAGTTTATCGTGTAATTGCATGTCATAAGACAGAAAGTAGAAAATTATTAAAAAAATCTGAAAAACACAAAATCCAAAAATGGCTCCCACCTTGGGGCCAAAAAACAAAATGCGTGTATTTTCTGTTTCAATTGTTTGATGGTATAATTTTTTTGAAATTTTCAATTTAAACTATAATTAAAATTAAAAATCAAAGTTAAACTGTTTTTAAAACTCTTAATAAACTGCAATATGTTTTTCAAATTTAAGAAATCTGACTTCCAAAAAAAGGGAAATTAAATATTTTTTTTTAAATTCAAAATAATATTATTTGTAGATTTTTACTGTGTTTCAATAAAAATATAAAAATTATATTATAAAAATCGATTGTACAATTCTCATGAGAAACCCACAATAAATGGAGTTTTAGTATAAAAATTAAATTTTAAAATTTAAAAATGTGTAACTCATTGTGTTACTGCGTGTCATGAGACAAAAAGTAGAAAATTTTTTAAAAATCTGAAAGACAAAAAATCCAAAAATGGCTCCCACCTTGGGACCGAAAAGGAAAATGCGAGTATTTTCTGTTTGAATGGCTTGCTGGTTTTATTTGTTTGAAATTTTCAATTGAAAATAAAATTAAAATTCAAAATCAAAGTTAAAGAGATTTCAATTGTTAATAGACTGCGATATGTTTTTTTTTAAATTAAAAAATGAGACTTCCATAAATAGAGAAATTTTTAATATTTTTTAAATTCAAAACAATATTATTTGTAGATTTTTGCTGTGTTTCAATAAAAATAGAAAAATTATGTTATCAAAATCGATTGTACAGTTCCTTTGTGTGGCGCCCAACGTGGTGCCCAAATAAGACAATGCAATATTTTAATATTATTCTGAATTCATTTGTTTAAAATTTGGCTTTTACTGCGTTACTTCGGTTTTAAAGACCTTTACAGAAATCCATAATAAATAACGCCTTAATAAACATATACCAAATTATGTGCGTCATTATTATTGTTTAAATGTTACTCATATGTATAATTTTTTTTTATAAACAATTGAAATCAGGGGGGCTATGGATATCAATATTATTTTTATAATTTTTTTTTTATGCAAAAATAATACATTATGATGTCGATTTTAAAGATGATTATGATGAATTTGAATTTCAGTTGTGGTTTTTAGAAAAATATGAACCATATTTAAATGAAATATAATTAATTGCCATACAACATTTTGAATTTATAATTTATGCAAAAAAAAAAATAAATTTACTGTTTAACAAAAAAAGAAATACAAATAAAATAAAAAAGTTTCAATTTGTAAATTTAAATTCACCAATAAAAACCAGGTCGTGGTCATAACAAACAGTTTGACATAGTTTTTTGTAAGTTTTTTTTTTTTGTTTATAACTAAACTTCCTTATTAAAACAAAATTGAATTTTATTTAAAAAAAATATACAAAAAATATATTAATCATAGTGATTTGTTTATTTTTTTTTAGTAAAACAAGACTTTGAACTAAATTTTACATAATTTAAAAAAAACTTTAATACTTTAGCAGCTTTTCAATAAAAATATTTTCTTATATTAAGTTCCTTTTGTGAACAAGCTCCTTTTATGGTTAATTAGGCATAGTTTGTTTAACAAACTGTCATTTAATGTCATTTTGTTTTTTGTGGCAAAGATTTAAGATTTGTTGAACGAACATATCCTTTACCTTATTTATTGACGCAAAATGTAAAGAATTTGTTTAAAGCTAAAAATGCCAAAGTTGGTCATAGGTTTTGTTTAGTAATGTCAAAGATGACATGTGGAAAATTTTTATATGAAAATAATACAATGGTTATTTTTTTTTAATTTCTTGTAGGCCTAAAATGGTTTAAATGTAAATATTTAGGGTATTCAAAGTCTATTAAGAATTTAGATTATTAAAAAAATAGGTAAAAAAAAATATTTTTGTTAATAGTTGACATATTTAACAGGTTTTTTATATTTTTTACATATTCTACATGATGTAAACAATTGAATATTTTTGTAAGTGTTGAAGTTTTTTTTTTTAATGTATTTTGGCGTAGATATTTCCTAATAACAGACATTTTACATTGTTTACTTTAGGTAAAACATTTCTTAAACATAGTTGACATTACGTAAAAAATAACATAACGTAGGCGAAAAATTTTATTTAATTGTAAATGAAATACATACATTTTTATATTTTTAAACTGTTATTAAAAACTCATATTTTACACTGTTTACTGTATGTTAACGAAGTTTAATACATAATTGACATGAGGTAAAACATGTGTAAATAACTCATTTTATTTAATTGTGTCTTTACTTGCGTTTCTTTTCATATAATTAAAATGTTGATGACATTTTTTTTAATACGTAAATAGTTGACACGATGTAAAATTCATGTAAATTATATGTTAAGAACGACAAAAAATAATTGTTGTTAGAATGATGTAAGCAAAAAGTAAATATAGTTGACATAATGTAGAAAATGTGTAAAATATAAGTTTTTTGTTTGTTTTTATTATACCTTCCACTTTAGAGGTAACTCATAAATTATGTATTTGACTGATCAGTAGGGCTGAGACTTTCATGCACTAAAAAATCGAAAATATGCACTAAAAAGATTAAAAATATGCGCTAAAATCATGAAATATGTGCAAAAAATCTTGTTTTTATACGAAAAACAGTTCAGTGCAAGATCTTAAGAAATAAAAACAAAAAATTAAAAAAATAATAAATTATCAAAATAAATTTTTAAAATTTAAATAATTTTTGAACAAATAAATTTCAATTTGTGCGTTTTGCTAATTTTGGATCAATTATGCAAAAAATATTCACTTTAAAGAAAGAAACATGCAAAACATATATATTTGAAACTAAAATATGCATTTTCACCAAAATATGCAAAAAGATCAAAAATATGCAATCGAAATATGCACTAAAAAGATTAAAAATATGCGCTAAAATCATGAAATATGTGCAAAAAATCTTGTTTTTATACGAAGAACAGTTCAGTGCAAGATTTTCTTAAGAAATAAAAACAAAATATAAAAAAAAATAATTAAAAAAAATAATTATCAAAATAAATTTTTAAAATTTAAATAATTTTTGAAAGAAATAAATTTCAATTTGTGCTTTTTGACAATTTTGGCCAAAACATGTAAAAATATGCACTTTAAAGAAAGAAATATGCAAAACATATATATTTAAATTTAAAATATGCAAAAATATGCACTTTCACCAAAATATGCAAAAAGATCAAAAATATGCACTTAAATCATGAAATATGTGCAAAAAAAATCTTGTTTTTATACGATAAAACAGTTCAGTGCAAGATTTTCTTAAGAAATAAAAACAAAGTATAAAAAAAATAATTTAAAAAAAAATAATTATCAAAATAAATTTTTAAAATTTAAATAATTTTTGAAAGAAATAAATTTAAATTTTAGCTTTTTGCTAATTTTGGCCAAAACATGCAAAAATATGCACTTTAAAGTTAAAAGTATGTATTTAAAACCAAAATATGCAAAATTATTAATTTTCACCAACATATGCAAAATTATTTATATTTTCTGGTTTCAATTTTGTTTTTTTTTTTTATTTAAATAAGATAATTATCATATTTTCTACATAGTTGACATGATGTAAAAATCGTTCATATATCTTTTTTTGACATTTAGATAATAACAAAAGGTAAGTAACTATTGAAAAGTTATTTTACGTAATGTTTACGATATTTTACATAAAGTACACCACATAGAAAAGTTAAATATTTAGTTGACATTATGTAAATTTCATGTAAATAATAAGTAAATAGTGCAAAAAGTGTTTATTTTTTGGTTTTTATTGAATACAAAATTTTCATACTCTTTTTTTCTAATTATTTACATTATTGACATGAGGTAAAACTTAGAAAAGTTAAATATTTAGTTGACATTATGTAAATTTCATGTAAATAATAAGTAAATAGTGCAAAAAGTATTTATTTTTTGGTATTTATTGAATACAAAATTTTCATACCCTTTTTTCTAATTATTTACATTATTGACATGAGGTAAAACTTGTGTAAATTTTTTCGTTTTAATTAAAACAAAGGTTGAAAAGATAATAATCTTATTTTCTACATAGTTGACATTATGTAAACTTCGTGAAAATAATTATTTTAGACATTTAATTCACAGCAAAAGGTATATTAATATTAAAAACGTGTTATATGAAATGTTTACTGTATTTTACATAAAGTAAAGCATACAATAAATTAAAATATTTAGTTGCAATTATGTAAATTTCAGGTAAATAATTAGTAAATAGTGTAAAAAATGCGCATTTTTTGTTTTTATTGAATACAAAAGTTTTGTACTCTTTAATTTAAATTATTTACTTAAATGACACAAAGTAAAAATTGTGTAAATTCATAGTATTGTTATTTTTTTTACAAAAAAAATAATAACAATAATTTTAAACTCCAATTATTGATTAACGTGACAATTTTCACATGTTTTTTCAAAGTTTACATGATGTAATATTTTGTAAATATTTATTTTTGGCATTTAGATGTAACGACACATTTTTTGATTTTTTATTTACCGGAAAAGTTTTTATATGGCTTATGTTTTTGTCTAGACTTGCATCATGTTATAAATAAAAACTTATTTACAAATAAATTCTGTAAACTTTTTACAAAAAATTGAAAAACAATTTTATTGTTCTACATATGTAAATAACACTGTACAACAAAATCAATTTTTTTCCAAAATTACAAGGTCAGACCAAAAAATTTTGATAGAAGAGACAAAAAAAAAATATACGTGTATCGGCGTTTTGAAAGTTTACATCTGGATTTCTTTTTAGGGGGAGGTAAAGTTTCCCCCAAATGCAAATGTTGTATTGTCAATCTTCATTGAATATCGAGTGAAGCTTACATTTAAAGTATATGGTGTGTTAAGCAAATTTATATAAAATGTTACGGAGAACATTTTTGTGGAATATATTAACCCTCTAGCTCCTCAAGATAAGGGTCTTTTTTGTCCTTCTTTTCAAAAAGAGCAAAAAACACAATTAAAACAGGTATTTAAGGGGTTTAAATGTTCCGCAAAAATATTCGCCGTAAAATTTTACTATAAGTCCTTGAATACACGAAAACGGAAATCTCAACCAGAAAGTCAGAAATAAGACACAACAAAAGAGAGCTTAGGGTTAATTTCGCATTTATTAAGAAAATCGAGTAAAGCTTACGTTTAAAGTATATGGTGTGTTCAGCAAATTTACGTAAAATGTTACGGAGAACATTTTTGTAGAATATGTTAACCCTCTAACTCCTCAATATAGGGGTCTTTTTTGTCCTTCTTTTTAAAAAGAGCAAAACACACCATTAAAACAGAGGTGTAAGGGGTTACAATGTTCCGCAAAAATATCCGCCGTGAAATTTTACTATAAGTCCCTGAATACACCAAAACGGAAAACTTAACAAGAAAGTCAGAAATAAGACACAACCAAAGAGAGCTTAGGGTTAATTTCGCATTTATTAAGAAAATTGAGTAAAGCTTACGTTTAAAGTATATGGTGTGTTTAGCAAATTTATGTAAAATGTTACGGAGAACATTTTTGTAAAATATGTTAACCCTCTAACTCCTCAAGGTAAGGGTATTTTTTGCCCTTATTTTAAAAAAGAGCAAAAAACACCATTAAAACAGCTATTCAAGAGGTTAAAATGTTCCGCAAAAATATTTACCGTGAAAAAAACTTATAGTAAAATTTCACGGCGAATATTTTTGCAGAACATTTTCACCCCTTAAATCCCTGTTTTAGTGGTGTGTTTTGCTCTTTTTTAAAAGAAGGACAAAAAAGACCCATATCTTGAGGAGTTAGAGGGTTAACATCTTCTACGAAAATGTTCTCCATAACATTTTACATAAATTTGCTAAATACACCATATACTTTAAACGTAAGCTTTACTCAATTTTCTTAATAAATGCGAAATTAACCCTAAGCTCTCTTTTGTTGTGTCTTATTTCTGACCTTCTTGTTTAGTTTTCCGTTTTGGTGTATTCAGGGACTTATAGTAAAATTTCACGGCGGATATTTTTGCGGAACATTGTAACCCCTTAAACCCCTGTTTTAATGGTTTTTTTGCTCTTTTTGAAAGGAAGGACAAAAAAGACCCTTATATTGAGGAGTTAGAGGGTTAACATATTCTACAAAAATGTTCTCCGTAACATTTTACGTAAATTTGCTGAACACACCATATACTTTAAACGTAAGCTTTACTCGATTTTCATAATAAATGGGAAATTAACCCTAAGCTCTCTTTTGTTGTGTCTTATTTCTGACTTTCTGGTTGAGTTTTCCGTTTTGGTGTATTCAACGACTTATAGTAAAATTTTGCGGCGAATATTTTTGCGGAACATTTAAACCCCTTAAATCCCTGTTTTAATTGTGTTTTTTGCTCTTTTTGAAAAGAAGGACAAAAAAGACCCTTATCTTGAGAAGTTAGAGGGTTAACATATTCTACGAAAATGTTCTCCGTAATATTTTACACAAATTTGCTAAACACACCATATACTTTAAACGTAAGCTTCACTCGATATTCAATGTCGATTGACAATACAACATTTGCATTTGGGGGAAACTTTACCTCCCCCTAAAATGAAACCCAGACGTAAACTTTCAAAACGCCGATACATGTGTATTTTTTTTTTGTCTCCTCTATCAAAATTTTTTGGTCTGACCTTGTAATTTTTTTTTGTGTTGTGCAGTGTAATTAGTATTCCATAATATATAAGTATGTTTATTTTTGTAATTTCCAATTATTGACAGCTAATTACTCTGTACCCTTGTTAGTTTGTAACTTTGATTGTCTACTCATGTTACTTGTATAAAAATAACAAATATCTACTAATAAATTAATTATTCCAAGCGCCATGGCATGATTAATTAAAAATGCATTTGACGTTTAAAATAAATAAAAAAAAAAAAATACACATATATTTAACCAATAGAGGAAAACATAATAAATGTTTTGCAATCATTTAAATGATGGACAACATGACATTTGTAATGGTTGATTTTGGCAACTGTTACAAAATCGGGTAATTATTGTGTGTAAAGTTTACAATTAATAAACATGTTATTTTAATAAAACCTGGTTAATTGACATGACATGTTTTTAAAAACAAAAACATGGTAATTATTTTTTTTTTGTAATTAAAGGTGAAATGAATAATTGAAATTAGATGCTAAAGTCCAATTTATTTTAATTATTGGAAGTTTTAGAAAATAAATAATTTTGCTTATTTAAACAGTTTTCTTGAAAAAAAAAAAAAAACATTTATTTTTATAATAATTAGGAAATGTAAAAATTTTTATTTAGTTTGTAAAACTTTAAATGTTTACAAAAGTAATAATAAGATCAAAACAGCTGCTACTTTTATTAAAAGACTCCAAACGTTTGTACGCTAAAAAAATAACTATTCAAAATATACACGGTAAAAAATATATAGAAAAAAAAAAATTAGATTAACATGTATGCAAATAATTTTCCAGTTATTAATAAGTTTATAACGTATTATAATGAATTATAAATTATTATATCATAGTTATAATAAGTTATAATGAAACTAAAATATTTTATCATTATTATAATGTATTATATGGCCATTATAATAAAGTATTATGTATTATACAATTATAATAATAAATTATAATACATTATAATGGCATTATAATGAATTATAATCACAGTTTTATATAACTCCAAGATAATAATGAATTATTATATATTATACAACGATTATAATAAGTTTAAATTTATTATAAAGCCATTTTAATAAATAGTAGTTTATAGTTCAGTTATTAATAGGTTTATAACGTGATTATAATGAATTATAAATTGTTATAATCGTATTATTATAACGAGTTATAATGTATTTAACTGTTATTATAATAAATTATAATGTATTATACCACGATTATAAAACATTATAATATCATTATAAGAAGTTATAATGTATTGAACTGCCATTATAATAAATCATAAAATATTATATCACGATTATAATGGAATTTAATACATTATTACACTATTAAAATGGTATATAATTTATGATAACACGATTATAACAAGTTATAATGTATTATAACACGATCATAACAAGTTATAATGTATTATAATACGATAATAACAAGTTATAATGTATTATTTCACGATTATAACAAGTTATAATGTATTAAACTGATATTATAATAAATTATAATGTATTATACCACGATTATAAAACATTATAATATAATTATAACAAGTTATAATGTATTGAACTGCCATTATAATAAATCATAATATATTGTATCACGATTATAATGGAATTTAATGTATTATAACACTATTATAATGGTATATGAATATAATAACACGATTATAAAAAGTTATAATATATTATAACACGATTATAATAAGTTATAATCTATTATAACACGATTATAACAGGTAATAATGTATTATAACACGATTCTAACAAGTTATAATATAATAAACTGCTATTATAATAAATTATAATGTATTATACCACGATTATGAAACATTATAATATATTATACTGCAAAGTTAATAGGTTATAATGTACAATCCCCAATTATAATGAAACAAAATGTATTATACCACCATTATAATAATTATAAAAATGTTATAACTTAAAAGAGTTTTCTTGTTTTCTGAAATCAATAATTTTTTTCTTTGATTAACCACTTTTATTTCAAATTTTATTAACATTTTTCTAAGTGTGTTTACACTACTACTGTTAATATTTTTTTATCAATCAAATAAAAATTATGTTAAAAAAATCTCATCTGTTTCATTAGTCATCTAAGTAAACAAATTCCACAAAAACTTACAACACATGTTAACAACCAAAAAAGAATTACTAACCATACTTGAAAGCCAAGTTAACAATACTCCAACTACAACAATAAAAAAAAATTGTATACAAAAACAAAAAGATTGTGGTTTTATTGCTCAATTTACCAAAATTGTATGTAAAATAAACAAATATTTTACATTTGTAGTAAAAATAAGCAGCTCAGTTGACAATAAATTTGACAGCACCACAACAACATTTAATTCTCTTCCAACCCTCCCCACCTTCAATCCAAAACACTTATGCCAAGATGACAATAAAAAAAGTTGTAGTATTTCGAGTGAGATTTTTATCATCATCATAATCAGTATCATCATCATCATCAGTTGTTTGTATTATAAAAACTTTAACAATGAAAGTTTACGTTGTTTTTTTTTTTACACAGAAGCCATCCCCAATTTGTACTTGGGGGGTTTTGAATTAAATTTTTTAAATTTTGACGCCTGTCTGGTGTATTACGAATTTGTCGTTTTGTTTTTATTGTTTGAGAGGTTTCAATATAATTTTTTTGTTATTTGTATGGTTTATTACATGTATAATTTCAAACAATGTTTACACAAAAATAAAACAATGTAAAACAAGGATAAGTAATTGAGAACGCAAAAAAGTTCATGTTGTAGATTTAAGGATAATTGTAGAAATATCGAAGATAATGAAGAAAATGAATGATTATTTTGAGGTAAACATTTATGTGGAAAAAGTTTGAAATTTTTATTCAAATGAATTTAAGCAAAAATATATTTATTTACACTTTTTTACATTATGTAAAATAGAAATGCAGAAATTTTAAATACTTGATATGTAAATGAAAGGAAAAATAACAATTACTACTACTATAATTAATTCTGTTAAAAAAATTGTTTAAAAATGTTATTTAACACTTAATTTAATAAAAAATTTTAACTTACGCATTGTTTACACCATGTAAAATTTTAAAAATATATGTATATTTTAAATAATAGCAAAAAGAATCCACAAAATGTAATAATTGAGTAAATGAAGCATATCCTACATATTTTTTACATTATGTAAACAATGTAAAGAAGTCATTATTTTATATTTTTATTTAATTCCGTATATTTAAATTTTTACTTAATGTTTCTATTCACATTTTTTGCAGTGTCGACGTTTCATTAATTGAGATTTAGTTCAATTGTTTACATCATGTAAAGAATGTATTTGTTTGCTCTTGGTGCATTAAATTATGAAATCAAAAAACAAAAAACAAGTAAAAAAGTCAAATTTGACCTTAGCAAATGTTTTAATACATACACACCATGTTTGTGATTGTATACATTATGTAAACAATTAATTTTTTTCACCTTAATCTATCAATTAGATAAATTTATGTTCATAATAAATTTTTATGATAAAGATATCCCAATTTCGATATTTACAAAATGTAAAAAATTTATGTATCATTGTTTACATTTTGTAAATAACAGAATTCTTCAAATTTCTGCCACTTTTGTAAAAGAAAACATTAATTTTTATTAGTTTATAGGAAATTTGAATGATTTTACACCATGTAAACTATTTAAAGCTTTTTTTACATGACAAAAATTGCAAAAATTGTGAGTACATTATGCTATTTTGTGTGTTTGTGATTGTTTACATTATGTAAACAGTTCCTTTTTGCATCTTAGTCTATCAATAAGATAAATTAATTTTCATAATAAATTTTTATGATGAAGATATCTCAATTTCAATATTTATAAAATGTAAAAAATGTATGTATCATTGTTTACAATTTGTAAATAATAAAATTCTGTTTTTGAATATTTTCTTTTTAGAAAAACTTGAAGTTCATTAGTTTCTAAGTTTTTTTTAAGGTTTTAACATTAACATTATGCAATTCTTTCCTAAATCGATTATTTACATTATGTAAAACATTTATTTTTAGAATGTAGGTATTCCGTTTAATTAAAATTAATATTTTGTATCTACATTGTTTACATTTTGTACAAAAGGGAGTCCCTAAAAAAAATTATGCAGAATGTACTTTAATTTAATATTTTCGATACGAATTTCTATATTTACAAAGTGTAAACAATGAATATATCATTGTTTACATTTTGTATGTATTGAAATTTTGGAAATTTTTGCCACTTTAATAAAAGAAAAACTAGAATTTCATTAGTTTTTTGAAAATTTGAAGGATTTTACAGCATGTAAACTATTTAAAACTTTTTTTACGTGTGATAATTTATATTATGTAATACACTCAAAAAAATAAAACTGTAAAGTTAGCAAACTTTTTTTTGTTAACTCGAGTTTACTGGCTTTTTAGCAAATTTTTAGTTAAAATCAGCGTTTTAATTACTTTTTTTAGTTAAGTTCGATTTACGAAAATACTAGTTTTGTACAAATTTGGAATTAATTTTTTTTGTTGACTTTAAAACTGAGTTTACGAATTTTTACTAATTAATTTGCTGATTTTTTGTAACATTTTTGTCAAGTCGAAAATTTTAAACATTTCTTATGTAGCCTCCTATGCAAATCTCATTAGTCCTACTTACGCTGAACTTAACGCTGTGATAAATATTTTTTTTTTTATTTAAAAAAAAAAGGTTAGCTGAATTCACCTAATAAAAAATGTTACGAAATTTTCAGCTGAATTTTTAGTTAAAATTACTGTTTTTTTGCTACATTCATTCTACGAAAAGTTAACTAAATATTTTTTGTTAAATTAACTAGAAATTTAGTAGGTTCAAAATCAGGTGTTTTTTTAGTTAAATTTAACTAAATTTTTTTGCCAACTTTACAGTTTTTTTTTTTTGAGTGTATTTTTAGTGTTTAAAATGTTTATATATTGACAATAAATGCTATTTTTTTTTCCAACTTTCAATATTTTTTATTGTGCAAATTCGCACGATTTTGCTATTTTTTATTATAAAAACTTGAATTTGATTAATTTTTGAATCTTTTTTACATTTACGATTATTTAAAATGATTTTTTTTTTAAATTTCAATTGTTTACATTGTGTAAATAATGGTATTAATTTAATCATTAGCGACATTTTAAAAACATTTTATTTTATTCATTGTTTACATGGTGTAAATAATGAAACTCGCAAGATTTTGCTATTTTTTGTTAAATAAACCTGAATTTCATTAATTTGTCAAATCTTTTTATGGGTTTTACACTGTGTAAAAAATTTAGAATTATAGATTTTCATGTGTTTTTTCATCAAATTAAATCATATTGACCACAAAAATGACAAAATTGTGTATTAACGTTTTAATTAAATCATAAGCGATATTTTAAAGACATTTTTTTTTTTTTATTAATTTCATTGTTTACATGATGTAAATAATAAAATTAGCAAGAGTTGGCTATTTTTTGTTAAAAGAACTTGAATTTAATTAATTTGTTGGATCTTTTTACGGGTTTTACACTGTATAAACAATTTAAAATTGTAGATATTCTTGTGTATATTCATCACATTAAATCATATTGACCACAAAAATGTAAAAATCGTGTATTAACGTTTTAATTGATTTATAACAGATATTTTAAAAACATTTTTTTAATTGATTACATTGTTTACATGATGTAAATATTGAAATTTGCAAAATTTGGCTATTTTTTCTTAAAAAAACTTGAACTTCATTAATTTGTTAAATCTTTTTATGGGTTTTACACTGTGTAAACAATTTATAATTACAGATATTCTAGTGCATATTCATCAAATTAAATCATATTGACCACAAAAATGCAAAAATTGTGTATTGACGTTTTAATTTAATCATTATCGATATTTTAAAAATATTTTATTTTATTCATTGTTTACATGGTGTAAATAATGAAATTCGCAAGATTTTGCTATTTTTTGTTAAATGAACCTGAATTTCATAATTATAGATTTTCATGTGTTTTTTCATTAAATTAAATCATATTGACCACAAAAATGTAAAAATTGTGTACTAACGTTTTATTTGAATTATAACAGATATTTTAAAAACATTTTTTGTTATTAATGTCATTGTTTACATGGTGTAAATATTGAATTTTGCAAGATTTTACTATTTTTTGTTAAAAGAACCTGATTTTCATTAATTTGTTGAAACTTTTTACGGGTTTTACACTATGTAAATAATTTATAATTATAGATTTTCTCGTGTATATTCATCAAATTAAATCATTTTGACTACAAAAATGTATAAACTGTTTATAGTCCTTTCAATTGAATCATAAGTAATTTTATAAAATTGACATTCCTTTGTGAATAATTTTAAATGACATTTTTTTGCTATTTTTATTAATTTATTTAAAAGATATTATAATGATTAAATAAATTACTATGCATTTACTTTTGTATAAGAGCTAATAATATTGAGATTATATTTAGAATTGTAATGTACGTACAATTTGATGATGAATGAAATGATGATTAAAAAGCAATATATTTTTGATCTATTTTTATAGAAAAAAAAATTATTAAATAAAATTTCATATTAATCATTTCCTATGGTAAATGCCCCATGGTAAAAAAAAAAAATACAAAAATACTATTAGGTAAATTTCCCAGATGATTAAAATCTATATAAAATAACTTAAGATAATATTTCATCATAAACAACTGCAATGACGATTAAAGATGATGATAAACTAAAGAAGATGAGTAAAAATGATATAAAATTTCACAAGTAAAATAAAAAAAAGGAAACCACTAAAGACTCTTTTTGTTAAATCATTTGGAACAATTGTAAGATATTCCCAAAATGATAATTTTTCACCACCCCAACACCCCCTTCTTCCTTTTCTTAATTATTAAGATTTACATTTTGTGCAAAAAATTAAAAAATCCAACCGAAGAAAAAAATGTATAGAATTATTATATGGCGCCACATGGCAATCACATTAGTTTTTCCTTCTTATTTTCATCTGTGTATTTTCCCTTATGGTTTATTTCTTACACACAGTGTATCATACAGCATCGATGAAATAATTTTTTTTTACACAATAACCCATCCCATCCCCATATTTAACCACCCATTTCATGTTGTATGTATTATTTCCCATATTTATTTTTTTGTATTCTTCTGCAGAAAAACCCACATTTATGACACACAGCTGTGTCATCTCGTTTTTTTTTACACTCTGGTCTATTCTGTTCAGCTTTATTTTTATGTGTTTTATAAACAACTTTTTTTTTTCTTATTTTGCAGAAGAAAATATATAAAAAAAAATATAAAGAATTTATACGCCAAATTGTAGCAGCAGCAGCTACCACACATTTTCGTACAGTACTTCCTTCTATGATATCAATACCCGAATTTTTCCTCTCTGCCATTCCTTGGTTACCAGAAGTTTATTTAACATTGTATTTAAATTTCCATATACCATTTTATAGCAAGAAGAGACAAAAAGAAAATGACCCGTGTAAAAATGGTGTAAATAAGGTGTAAGCTGGTAATAACTGGTCGGGGCTGTAAGATTTAAAATTCGAGTTTTAAATAAGAGATCTATCAGAGACAATAATGTATCAGGTGCTTATTCACGGAGTCGATAGAGATCGAAATTCTACTTGAAAGTTCGATTTTCAAAAAATTTAATAACTGAATGTTGAGAAAAATTTCGATCGCTATCGACTGTGCTAATTAGCCCACAGATCTGATGTGATTCCGAAATTAGGGGTTAATTTCAAAAATTGATAGATCTAATACAATGATAAGGACATGTGATCAAATCATGAGATTTATTTAATTTTTTACACGGTATCAAAATCTTTTTTTTTTTTGGAAAAACGTCAGTTTGTCTATATATTTTTTTTAGTCGTTTCTTGCCAATTTGTTTTTGTCTATATTGTTGATTTTTAGCTAAAGTTTTTTTTTTGTTTAATTTTTTCTACTTCCCATCTGCAAATTGATTTTTTTTTTGGTATGCTTGCTTGAGTAATAGAGACCATAATTTGTTAAAGTGTAAATTTTTGTTTTCATAATGTTTTGTATGAATAATTTCTTTACGGCGCCATCTGTTTTATAGTAGGAAGTTGCTGTATTTTTTCTGTGGAATTATATTTTTTTTTGAATTCTTCTAATTGAAATGAAAAGATGATTGCTATCATACGTAAAAAAAGCAATATTAATAGGATTTTTTTAAATAATTGAATTTAAGAATTTATAAATGTTTTATTAAAGTTTGTTAAAAATGGAAACGATCTGTACATAAAATTGTAGATAAAATTTCGAGCTATTTACATCGTTGACATATTGAAAACTATATGTAGATAACACATTTTTTTTAATTTCTGCTATCCAAAAGCCCTTTTTTAATTGTTTACATTGTTGACATAGTGTAAACAGTGTATAAATTTTCCTATTCTTACATCAAAGGTTCGAAAGAATTAATTCTTTAATTCAATTTCCTAATTCGAATTAAAAAAATAGAATTTGGCATTCCCTAAAATCATTCAACTTTCATAATCATTGAATTAATTCTTTCAAGAATTCATTCCTTAAGAATGATCATTCTTAAGGAATGAACTATTTTTTATCCAAATCAATCTACTACAAATTGAATGGTGAAATTTTCTTATCATTCAATTTAAAACAGTGAAGCGCAACACACATACACACACATTTATGCTTGTGTGGGAAGCAGCAGACGATACGTCAACAAAACAACAACCGATCGTTTACACACGAAGATGTTTAAAATACACACAAGCAACACATTTTTGAAAATACAAAGGGAATGAAATAAAAAAATCATCATTCAATTTGTAATAGATTTGAATGATGAAAAATTTTGATCATTCAATCGAATGATTGCTTGCAAGGAATTAATTCTCTTGGGAATTAATTCAATTTGATTCAAGCCTTTGAATTAATTCGTGTTGAATGCTGGTAAGGAATGATAATTCAAAACTTATTAAAACAGAATTAAACTTTTGGTGAATTAATTCTCAATAGAATTAATTCGTTCGAAGCTCTGTCTTACATACATATCGCTTCATGCGTAAAAAGGACATTTCTATAAACTATTTAAATTGTTGACCTAATGTAAACCGCATGTAAATATTGCTATACTAACAAAAGAAAGAAGACTTTCTGTTTCCCTAAAACTTATTTTTAAGAAGTTTCCATTAATTTTTTACTAAAATTTATAAGAATAAAGAATGATATGAGAATGTATACATTGTTGACATAATGTAAACAATATGTAAATTTTCCTATTATTACATACATATCGCTTTATGCTTTAAAAAGGCATTTCTATAAATAATCTAAATTGTTGACATTATGTAAACGGTATGTAAATAATGATATACTAACACCAAAAATACTTTCGGTTTCCCAAAACATATTTTTAAAAAGTTTCCATTTATTTTTTATTAAAGTTTATAAGAATAAAGATTGTTATGAGTATGTATAAAATTAAATATTATTAAAATTTACATTGTTGACATAACGTTAACTTTGGATTAATAATGCAATACTAACACAATTATAGATTTCGGCTTACAAAAAAAGATTTTTATGAATTCTTTACATTGTTGACATAATGTAAACAATATGTAAATTATTATATTTTCATATACCTATTACTTTCTGCCTAAAAAAAGTATTTCTATAAAAAATTTAAATTATTGACATAGTGTAAAACATATGTCAATAATGCAATACTAACTTTTAAATTACTTTCGGTTTCCAAAAACATATTTTTAAGAAGTTTTTAATATTTTTTTACTAAACTTTGTTAAAAATAAGATAGAAAAATGTTAAGTTTCAGTAATATCTGTATAAGATTTAGGCCATATTCGCCATTCCAACAGACGGAAAACGCTAGAATGTCTTAGAATTGATGCCTGATCAATAAGACTTATTCTGCATGGAGTCCCAATCTGATATTTCGGTAAGTTACAAACGAAATGACAAAGTTATTCCCCGTACCACTAAGTTTAAGTGGAGGGTATAAAAAGAAAAATTGAATTTTTTACAATATTGCATAATGTGAAATTTTTATAAAAAATGGTATACTAATACAATTATAGCTTTTCGCTTCCAAAAACATATTTTTTTGGAATTCTTTACATTGTTGACATAATGTAAACAATATGTAAACAATGCTATACTTACACTATTTCAAGAGACAGACACTTCTAGACGCTAGGATGTGTAAGAATGTATGCCTCATCAATATTTATATATGTCCATTTTGAAGCCCCAGACTGATAATTCGGTGAATTACAAACGAAATGCCACACTCATGTATATCCTCTGGAGGGTACAAAAACAGGTTTTGTATTTTTTACATTATTCATATAATGTAAACTTTTTATAAATATTGATATAACACAATTATAGAATTATGCTTCCAAAATCAAATTTTTGTAATTCTTTACATTGTTGACATTATGTAAACAATATGCAAATAACGCTATATTTACACATATATTACTTTCTTCTTCCACAAATGTATTTTTGAATTCTTTACATTATTTACATAGCGTAAACAATATGTAAATAATGCTTAACTAACATAAATATTACTTTAAGCTTTCAAAAAAGTATTTTTCAAATTGTTTACAATATTGACATAATGTCAACAATATGTAAATAATGCTATACTAGAACTAAAATGACTTTCTGCTTCGAAAAAACATATTTCTTTCTTTTTGAATTGTTGACATTATATGAAAAGTATGTAAATAATGCTTGAACTGCATAATTATTAATTTTATGTTGTAAAAAAATGTATCCAAAAATTTGTTACAGTATTTATATTATGTAAACTATGAGTAGAACTAATACAGGTGATATTTCTAATACTTTAAAAAATATATTTCAGTTGTATACATTGTAAACATAATGAAAACAATACTTTATTTAATAATAATTTGTGTGTTTTTTTATATTGTAAAATTAAAAAAATTGCCTTCTTTATATCACATTCTATCATTATTAAATATCAACTTCAACAAAAATTTATAAAGCAAATAAAAATCAATTCTAACTTCAAAAAAAAGTATATTTCAGTAAAATATAAGATCAAATTACACTTAAATTAATAAGTTCAACAAAAAAAATTAATAAAAATTTTCAAAAAAATTAAAAAAAACAACGAAAACCTTTAAACATTCAAAATTGTTGCGTTTTTTATTTTAAAATGTCTGACACCTGTTGACACTTTTCGTTTTTGCGTGTGTAACACAGACAGCAACAAGAAAAAAAATTAAAATACTGTATTTTATATTGAATTTTGTAATGAATTTTTAACACATTTCTTTACAATTTCGCATGCTTAAACAAAAATAATACTAAAAAAATACTAAAAAAATGCAAAATCGAAAAAAAATTAAATAAACATTAAATAAATTGGCACATTGACTTATCGAATTTCAACAAAAAAACAAGAATAAGAAAAAAATTTCGATAAATGAAACCTTTGGAAAATTTTTTTTCTTAACATTTTTACACTTAGAATATTTTTTAAGTAGAATTAACTGGAAATATATTTCAATAAAAGGAATTTCAATTTAAAAATGGTTTGATTACTGTAAAATGTCAATCATTCCACACTCAAAAAATAATAAAATGGGAAAATTAACTAAATTCAAGGAAAATTTATACTAATTTAGCTCCATTTCCATATTTTTCAACTTTTAAGTTCATATTTTTCTTTAAATTAAGAATAAGAACCAAAATCCAAGGAACCCTGATAATAATATAGCTCCATTGCCATGTTTTCCTTCTATTGGGTTCATATTTTTCTTAAAATTTTATTGCAATTTAGATCATTCACATTTAAGGTCCCAATTAGGGACCCCGATGTGCTCAGACCCAATGAGGTCCCTTAAGGATCGTCATAGTTTTTTATTCGAAATGGTTGAATTTTTGCTCCTACCCTGCTTACTTTTTGAGATAGAATATGTAGGTGAATTAGGGGGCCTAATAGGGTCTTAAGAATATTTAAACTGTATTTTGACGTATCGTGTGAAAAAACCAAAAACTGCCTCCATTTTGCCTTATCTTTCTTAGTTTTCGTGATATCGCCATTTTAAGTTTTTTGAAAAAATAATTTTTTTCTAGTTATGAAATATTTACTAAAACAGTGGAAAAAAAACTTCCACAAATCTAAAAAGATAAATATGATGAACTAGTTCGAAGTAAATTACGTCCTAAAACTTAATTTTTTTGAACTAAATTTTATTTTAAGAAATATATCTTAAAAATAAAGGTTTTTGATATATTAAGAGAAAATTTCTTTAGCTGTAAGATGGTTTTCCATGAATTAGGGAATTCCATTCAAGGAAAATTATGAACTAAGTATTTGGCAGGACATGAACTAAAAATTATTCTTTACAGTTTAAAAAATTTCCAAAATTTTAATTAAATTTAACCAAATTGTGTTAAAACTTATGAACTTTTTTTAAGGAAATTGTGTTCCAAAATTCTGTTAGGTATTTTATTTTGAGTGCGTGTGTACGAAACGAAATATCGGTCGAGGACCTTTTTAAAATTTTATACAAATTACTGATCCATGATCGATTCTGAGCCGTTCTATTAATGTCCGTCCGTCTGTATATAACACGTTGCAGTCCAAGATAAAAGAGCTAGACTCCTAAAGTCTGGCACGAATATGTCTTATTTTTCTGAGCTGGTTAAGTCCGGAAATGGGCAAAATCGGACCAGGAGGAAAAAAGTTTTCTCTTAAAGATATAAACTAACATCTGTATATGGGTGAAATCAAAAAATGTCAGTGTTTTTGAACCAAAATTGTACAAACAAAAAATTTTAATTTTTTGGTAAATTTTTTTATTAAAATCGATATGTTACATCACTACTAATATAACTATAAAAGATCTCTTCTACAAATTGTTTCAAACAAATTTTATCGACAATTTTATGATTTTTTTGGTGACGGAGTTTACATTCACCTTAGAAAAATACATTAAATTTTTTTAATTTTCTTTGAAAACATTTTATTGTAATTTAAAACACTTATTTATGTAATTGCTAACAATTTTTGTAATTAGGATTTTTTTCTGGTTTTTGTTATTAAAGATTTTACAATTATTTTTTATTTTAATAGGATTTTTCTAAGGAAATGTAAAATAAATTTATTAATATTTCTGTTAAAATTAGTTTTTTTACTTTTTTTAATGACTACTGTTAATATTTCCGTCGGTTTTAACAACTACATAAGGTTTTTTAATGCTAACTGAAAAAAAAAAAAAAAAGTTGACGGAGTTTACAGAGACGGAGTTTACATTTCGTCACTTTTTGCCCTTTTTTTCGAAAACTATTTGTCGGAAATCGGTTTCCGAAAAAAAATCATTAGATGTCAACTAGATACGTCAAAATATGACGATATTTCAGATACACGCTGAGTAGTTTTGTTGTAAACGTGGAGACGGAGTTTACAGCATTTTTCGATTTTTCATTTATGAATTATCTTTCCATACCGGGAAATTAATATGCAATGAGCAAACTTGAAACCAATGATGCAAAATGATACTTTATAGCCTCGCGTTTAATAAATGGGGCAATAACCTATTTTTTTCTAAATAAAATACGTCAAAAACAACAAAATTATCAGGTTCCATAATGTCTAAAAAAAGTGTCGAAAAATCGTTACACAATTGAAGCCGTGTTTCCATGGGTAAAAGAGATAGTTATGACTATATAAAAACATTTTTTAAGAACATCAACATTCCCTCTTTAAAAATGTAGTCAACTATTAAGCTCTTGGGTTATTGGTTTTTAAGATATAACCGGTTAAAGTTTAAAAATTGAACTTGTTAATGGCGACGGAGTTTACATTTGGCCTACAAAAATGAAAATAACTTGTTTAAAATAGCTAACTAATATCCGGATTGTTGTTAGTTATGTAGAACGCCAATCTATAGGACGTTGTACATTAAAAATTATGCGAATACTTTAACCCATGTATGAGATATTACACGATTACATGGTTTGGTTGACATTTTTTGATTTCACCCATATAACACGATGCAGTCCTAAATAAAAAAAAAAAAGCTATACAACTGAAGTTTTGCCCGAATATGTCTTTTATATATTTTTTTATATGTCTGCAGGTTAAGTTCGTAAATAGGCAAAATTGGCATAGGGGGAAAAAGTTTTTTCTTTAACTACGAAGCCAACATGTGAAAAACTCAATTTCTTACAAGTTTTTTTTTTTGTATTTTTTGTAAAACAAATGAAACAGTTTTACGGTAGAAAAGTTTAAGGTTCTTAACTTGGAGCCAGGGTTTTGGAAAATGTATGGGATCCTCGCCCCTTTCGTGGGCGTGGTTATCAGAAAATATGAACCGATTTCGTTTCTGCAAAATTGCCACGAAAGGTAAAGTCGATATGCATTTTAGCGTGCTATCTATGTAATTCGTTTCGTTGCTTAAGTAAATTTCCCATGAAAGTGACTTCTATACCAGCGGTTACCAACCTATGGTACGCGTACCACTTGGGGGTACGCGAAACTGTCCGCAGGGGTACGCAAAATTTTAGTAATTTGGACATTCGTTTTAGATTAACCTTTTAATGCTGGTTCCGCATCTGGCTTTCAAAGTTTTCCATAACGTAAGGTTTTTAAGAAAGTTGAGGTCAAAGTTCACAAAAAAAAGTATTTTTGTGAAATTTAGAGAGCATTTTATGCGATATTTTTGGATGATATTTTGAGATCTGACCACTTGTTTTTGACTAACCTTTCGATGCTGATTCCGAATATGGTTCCCAAATTTTTCTATGATGTCTGGTTTTTGAGAAAATTTATGTCAAAGTTCTCAAAAAACGTGTTTTTGGGCGTTTTTAAAACGGGTTGTGATAGAGTGGAAATTTTGGTACCATTTTGTTAAGCTCAAAATGCCCTTTCATTGTATATACGAGGGTGTTTCATTCGAAAAGTCAGGGAATTATTGATCTGCCCTCGTATTAAAAAAATATTTTAAAAAATTACAAACATGATATTTCTGCCCCCTGTGATAGGTTTTTGGAACTTTTTTCAAGAGTTCAAAAAACGTCCGTTGTTTTAATTTTTGTGTAGAATCGACTGGTGAAATCAGATTTGAGCGAACATTTTTCCAAAAAAATACCACCATCTCCCCTAAATCCTTCGAAAAAATTATAATACCCGCAGATCAAAAATTTAAAAATTAACTCTAATATTTATATGTAGGCTGACCATTCGTACTGATTTGATCAGTACATGTACTGATTTTTGATCACATGTACTGATCAAAAAACGTTGTACTGGTTTGTACTGATTTTTTAAAATATGTACTGATTGTACTGATTTTTGAACAATTTAACATAAAAAATAATAATTTGATTTGTACTGATTTTTTAAAATATGTACTGATTGTACTGATTTTTGAACAATTCAACATAAAAAATAATTTTATTCGAAAATTCTGTACAAAAATTTGAATTTCCATAATTTATAAAAACGCAAAAATGAATCTGAGCACGAGGTTATTTTGATCTTCCTAAATTTATATGAAAATGCGCACAGAATCTTTGAGGATTCTATAAAGAAAAGTTCAATGGGCCGAGGGATTTTTTTAAATTTTTTAGAAAGATGATGTAAATTGCATGAATCCAAATGATTCTGAGATCTTAGATGAGGTAATGTCATCAGAGCTTATTCGAAAAAGCGCTCAGAAAATCAGGGCCTTTAAAAAAAACACGTGCTAATTAGCTGTGAAGTTTTCTTCTACTTTTCAAAACATTCAAATGAAGTCGATTAAAGTCAACTTAGTTTTCTGCAAAATAACGACAACAGTTGTTTTTGCATTTGTTTTTTAACAGTTGTTTTTATGCAGTTGTTTTTAACAGTTGTTTTTATTCAAAATGCTTTTTTTGAGTGTTGAAAAAACATCAGTGTTTTCTCATAGAAAACAATTTTTAAGAGTTATTTATAGAAAAAAGCATAAAAACTTTGGCGTACTGATTTAAGCTCAGAAAAAAATGGTCTTCCTATTTAAATGTGAAGCTTTTTAACGAAAATAAAAAAACTCTTTGGGGGTACGCATCTGATAAAATTTAAAGTTAGGGGTACGCGAGCCAAAAAGGTTGGTAACCGCTGTTCTATACCAATGCTTTTATGTATAAACGGCATTTGTATGTGTATTGGTTCATGAGTTATATGCAATTTAGATCACCCAATATAAAAATAAGTGGCATTGTGTTTGTAATGCGTGTTCTCTGTAATGCGTGAACCGATTTTGTTTCTGAAAATTTCCCATGAAATGTGAAGTGCCTGCCAACGTTTTTATGTATATGCGGTAAAAACGCCAGAATTTCATAACTTAACATGTAGGATCCTCTTTCAGAAGAGAAAAATATATATTTTGATGTTAAAAATGTGCAGAGGATTCTTATTCAGTTAGCTGTTAATGGATCATGTTGCGGAGACTTGTGTAAAATTTTCTTATAGAAATTAAATTTTTTGGAAAGTTATTTTTAAATTATGTTTTTAGTTTTAAATACTGTACATGAATTTTTTTCAGTGTATGCAAAAAAAAACTATTTTTTGCTTTCTTTACAAAAAATTGTGTTGTTTTTCCAAAAAATGTTTTGTTTTTTTAATTAAAAAAAGGTTTTTAAACTTTTAAAGGTCACCAGTATTATTTTGAAATTAAAAAAAAAAATAAAAAAATTTGAAATGTCATAAAAAAACGTGTTAAATTTATTGTTTGAATATAAATTAGTTTAAAAAAAAACTGTTATGCATTTTATTTTAAGTTCATTCAACGTTTATATTTTAAAAAGATTGAATTTGTAATTAGAACAAAAAAATAAACAGTATTAAAGTCTAACAAAATTAGTTCAATTACCCAGGAAAATTTTAGGGAGACAGTTTAAAATTAAAATTTTCTAAAATATGGTCAAACAAGGAAAAATTTTGATAACTATTTTATTTATTGAATTTAACATAAAATTACAAATTATTTATTACTTACAAATAATATAACTTAACCGAAAACGGCTGACAATGACTAATGTCCCGTTTGAGCGAAAAAAATCCAAGACTCTATTGAGAATCGAACTTATGACCCCCCATACTCATAGGCTAGCCTGCGGGATCGCCTACCTCCTGATTACTTTATTTTTCGCAAAATATTCTCAAAGTTTAGGTTACTCTGGTTTATAAATTGAAATAGAATCTTTTATTATAATTTGCTGGTTATTTTTAAATTTTAAAAATATTTTTATTTGTTATAAATATATCAAAATATAATATTTTTTTTTTTTGTTTGTTTTGAAATTTTGTATTACAGCTGTTCTTTTCAAAAGAAAAAAAATATACATATTTCAAAATCAAGCAAATATTAAAAATAAACAGTTTTCTGTCTGCTGTGGTATTTTTCTCTAAAATTGTATAATTTTGAAAACAATTAATATTTTAAGATGTATTTGAGTGTGTTTTTTTCTTTTTTAAATTTGTTTTGAATACATTTTTTTAATAGTTGTTGTTCTTTTTTTTCAAATATGTTTAAATTTATGTCCATTCATTGTTCTCAATTTTTAAATTATTATATCTTTTTGCTAAGTGGGTGTTTATTATTGGTTTTGTATATTGTTTTTTTTTGTATAATAAACAGGTGTTGTACTTTTTTCTTAATTGAAATTTTCAAAAATGAACAAAAAAAAATATACATTTCATAATTATTTAAATGGGATTACTTAAAAAACAAACAAAGTTCTATAGTTTTGTCTTGACTTTTCAAGTTATTGCTTAATAATAACACTCTTTAACAAAAATACTCCCATTTAAATTACTGATTCTTATAGATTTTGAATCTCCTGATTACAAATCTATTATCCAATTTTTTCTAGTACGTACTGTTTTTTCGTTTAGCTCTTTTGGGTGTCCTCTGTTACGTTGCTTCCAACAAATAGGACTTGATTTCATATAAATTGAACCTACTGATTCCAAAACTACAAACCAAATTTTTCAAGCATTTTCCGTTTTCAAGATATTCACGTGAAAAAAAAAATTCAAACGCGAATATCTCGAAAACGGAACATGCTAGAAAAATTTTAATTCCCGTTTTAGAATCAGGAGGTCCATTTTAAATTAAATCAAATACTATTTTTTAGAGGAATCTGTAACAGTGGACCACCAAAAGTGCAAAATTATTGTTTTTTTTACTTGTAAATATCGAATATCTCAAAAAACGGAACGTGCTAGAAACCATTGAAGGGCAGATTTGACATCAGGGGTGTATTTCACTGGAAAGCAAAGATTTTCATGTTAACGATTTTTAATGTTCTAAATAAAGAGGGGTGCCATTACCCGCCATAACCCGATTTTGTCTTCATTTTAACAAAACCTAAACTTGCATGTAGAGGAGTATGTGCCTGAATTTAAATTCGCCGACGGCTTTTAAATTTAATTTTTATACCCTCTACTCTAGTGACAGAGGGTATATATAACTTTGTCATTCCCTTTGTAACTCATCGAAATATCGGTCTGGGACCCCCTTAAGTATATATATGTTCATAATCCCCGATCGATTTTAAGACATTCTAGCGATGTCCGTTTGCCTGTCTGTGGAAATAGTGATCACGGCCAAAATATTACACGGAGATGACTGAAACTTAACATATTTATTGGAAGTTCTCCCGAGAAATTTGGTATTGCATTTAAAAGAAATCGCTTCAGCGGTTCAAAAGTTATGAACGAAAATACCTCAAAAATTTTAGCACATATAAAATATAACCTAAAAATAAAAAAAGCTTTAATTCTGCTGCTGGTTGACATATGTGAACATAATTGAAAACCGAATAGTATTTAAACAAGTACCAACATATTTTTTGAGAAAAAAATCGCGGATTTTTTTTTATCAAATTTTTTTTTTTGCGGAAATTTTTTTTTCATAATTTTTTTTTTTTTCAAAAGTAATTTCCTTTTAAATAAAGTTTTTTGCACTAATCTTTTTGAAATTGTGGAGGGTATCACTACATTCGGCAAGGCCGAATTAACCTTTTTTACTTGTTTTTTTTTATAATTACCATCCACCTTTGTAACTAGGGTTGCCAGACGGCCTGGAATGGCCTGTATTTTCCAGTTATTTTGAGCCTGGTCCAGTCTCCAGTTAAAACATCATTTTTCCAGTTAAAAACGAATTTCTTTAACTTAAACAATTATTTTTTTTATTAAATATATTTTACAATTATTTTTGACTATTTTTTGAATAAAAAATAAATTATAAATTAAACGGCAAAATGCGCTTTTTCTTTTTCTGCATTTTCATTCCACGAATGTTTTCCTTGAGCAAGTCGATGATCTGAGGATTGTTTCGAACATTTTGCTTTTCAAATAACCCCCAAAAAATGTATCTGGAGGGATCAAATCTGCAAATGAATGTCAGTTATTGTCGCCCCCTTTTTTGATATCGCAACTCCAAGAAATTTTAATTGGCCACCTAGATTTTACAGATTTGAGCACTCCGGACTTATTTTTTGGGGTTATTTTAAAAGAAAAATCTGCGCCAGCAATCCTCAGACCTTTGACAAGCTCAACATCCAAATTTCGAGATGCTCGAAAAAGTAATGGAAATGCTTACAAAAGGCGCATTTTCCGTGGCCTATAGAGATTTTTAAGTGATATTATATTTGAAAAGTATTTTAAAATCTCTCACATATGAAAATTGGTTAATTTTTTTAAATTAAAAAAAAATTATGTATGAGTCCAGTTATTTATTCAAAATCCAGTTGGAAATTTTCCATTGTCCAGTTATTTGACTTCTAGTATCTGGCAACCCTATTTGTAACACATCGTCCGTCTGTCTGTGGAAGACACGATACAGTCCAAAATAAAAGAGCTATACTCCTGAAGTTTGGCACAAATATGTCTTATGGCCATTGACTGGTTAAGTTCGGAGAGGGGCAAAATCGGAACAGGGGGGAAAAAGTTTCCCCTTGAGAATCTAAACCAACCTCTAAAAAAACTCTATTTTTACCGGTTTTATTATACTTTTTGATGCAAATGAAACATTTTAATGTCCGAAAAAGTTCTTAGTTTTGTTTTGGCCCTAAATTTATATGAAAATGCGCACAGAATCTTTGAGGTTTTCTATGACGAAAAGTTCAATGGGCCAATGTATTTTTTTATATTTTTAGAAAGATGATGTAAATTGCATGAATCCAAATGATTCTGCGATCTTAGATGAGGTATTTCGCTTATTTCGAAAAATCAATCAGAAAATCAGGGCCATTAAAAAAAACGTGCTTATTAGCTGTGAAGTTTTCTTACAGGAAAAGTTATCAAAACTTACGAAAAAAAGTCTTTAACATCTGAAGGGTTTTCTTGCTCTCAAAACCTGCGGAATTTTGTTATATTTTCTGCACTGAAACGATCAAAACCTTTAAATGAAGTCGTTTAAATAAACTAAATTTTCTGCAAAATAACGACAACAGTTGTTTTTTATCAGTTGTTTTTTGCAGTTGTTTTTTAACAGTAGTTTTTTGCAGTTGCTTTTTAGCGGTAGTTTTTTAACAGTTGTTTTAAATCAAAATACATGGGGTCAAGTTAGTTTAATCGAAAAATTTCGAGTTTTGAAAAAACATTAAAAACATAAAAACTTGGGCGTACTGATTTATGCCCAGAAAAAAACTTTCACCCCACCCAACCCAATCTGCTTGCCCTCACACTTCAAAAAAAAAAAAACGCCCCTGTATTTTTTTTTATATGTTTATATGTTGGAGAGTATCAAAGATTCGGCACAGCCGAATTTAAAACTCTTACTTGTTTTTATTATTTTTTTTAATATTTAGGATCATAACATGATTGATATAAAAATGTTATGGTTGCTAAAAATAAGTTATGATAAAATTTTCAATCGTAATATGACGCTCTTAAATTATGGTTTTCATAATCACATCTCGTCTCTGATTGTGAGTGAAGAACAACGCTTGATTTTCAAAAATTTTAAATTGACTATAAATAAATATTTTCTTCTAAATTGCATCTTTTTTAAAAAACAAATTTGCTAACAAAAAAGCTTTTACCAAAATCCTAAGAAAGTTTAAAAAACGTAGTTAAAAACAACTACTATTTAGAACTTAATTTCATAGTTAAAAATAATCACAAAATAACCGTAACTTTGTAACCACTAAAATGCATTTTTTTTTCAAATTAACTTTGCCGTCGGTTCAATAAATGAATAACGAAGCAATACGACTTTTCTTAATTTTATTTTTTAAACAAAAAAAAATTTGGGGAAATGCCTTTTGGTTCGCAAACAAACTTGACGGTTCTAGAAAGTTGCCCAAGCCTTTTCATCCAAACTTCATTCATATATTTATCAAATTTTTTGAAAATCGTAGTTAAAATTAACTACTAAAAAAATTTTGAATACTAAAATATATTTATTGCAATTTATAATCAATATCAAAATTTTTTTTAATTGAATTAAACAAAAAAATCTTATTATCTATTTGAAACCTTCAAAAAAATCTAATTATGCAAAAAATAAAAAAAAAAACTTACCTTTCATTATAATCGCTGATAATTCGGAAGCATTTAAATGCATATAAAGATTTTCCGCTGTGGATGCTGTGCTAGTAGTTAAATCCGCAGCCATAGTTTTTTTTTGTAATATTTAGCGAGGTATTGTAAAATCAAATTATGGCAACTTAATTTCAAAAAAAGTAAATGATGATAAAATAACGATGATTTAAAGATGACAATGATAATAAATAATCCAAAGTAAAATTGCGCGTAATCCAATAATAATAGGCGATTTCGGGAAGGTTCTTTTTGTTCAAAAGTTTAAAGTTGTTTAGTTTTTTTTTAATTACACTTTTGTTAAATTTTTTATTTTGATAAAATCATAAATTTTTAACATTGTATTTGACAAAAATTTGTTTTGTTTTATCTTATAGATTTTTGTTGTTGTTATTATTATTTTGGTTTCACTGATAAGATTGTAATTGATATCATATGTTTGGACATAATTTTTCTTTTTTTTTATATGTTTATTTTCAGTTATTTTGAGATTTTTAGGTTTCTTTGTAGATTTTCTATTTTCCGAAAAATTTTCTTTAAAAAAATATTTTTTTTTCTTGTTCACAAATTATTTTCTTGTATGTTTTTTTAAAAACTCTTTTTATATTTCTTTTAAGAACATGTGTTATTTAAAATTTTATACACACGCGCTATCAACATCCGTCAATATTTGTAGTCGTTAACGGACTGAAATGTTTTAAACCATGAATATACAGCAAATGCTGTGTAAACACTTGAAACAGTTCGGAACAACTCGCCGGCTTTTAGCTAACACCACAAAAAAATATTCATTATAGAGCCGAGTCACAATTGGAACCACATTCGGTAACCACAAACTGTTTTCATACATTTTGTATGAAAAGCAAAAAATCGCTTTGTGGTCGACCACACTGCCGCCAGGATAGATTCTATTCTATTTTTGTAGTGCTCTCTCACCACCCTCTCATTTTTCTCAAATTTGTATCAAGTAGCGTTGCCATATGTTCAACAAAATATGCAAATTTTTCCAATTGGAGTTAATATATTGTGTGTGTGTTGCACACAAGTAACATTGTATACCTGCTTTTATAGGATAACAAAAGAAAAAAATAGATGTGTGACTGATATGAGCGTCTTTTTGTTAATAAAATGTGTCCGGTCGTCTGTCGCTTAATTTTAATGCGTCGCTCTCTCTTTTGCAGTGGTTCGTCGTCGGTGGTGCCAATTGTGACTGGGCTCATACTTGCAACATATACACACACAACATAACAACACTAACAAAATACACATCAAACATGTTTGAACAACATAAAAACACCCACACAAACCTTAACTTAACACTTTAGTAAACTGTTTAGTATCAGCCTAATAGTAAAAAAATGTTGTTGCAACATGTTTGAAGTCGTAAGATGACTCAAATTTTAGTTTTTTTTTTCGAAAAGTACTTGCATCTTCTTAACAATTTGCATTTTCTATCGATGTTGTTGTTTTTGGTTTTTAATTGGCGCCTGCATTATTGTGCATGCTCATTTTTGCTCAAACATGTTGTAAGTTTTTATGAGTGTGTGTGTTTGTAAAATGTATCACACCTTTTATTCGTGTTTTTTATTGCTTTCGTTCCTTCATTCGTTTGTCTTGTTTTGTTGTGTTTGTGTTGTTGAAATTTTTATGAATGAAAATTGTTTTATTGCTTTGTCGTATTTATTATATGGTTAGGGGTTTGAAATACGATTTTTTAATATTTTTTGTAGCATGCGATAATATTAGTTTCGTTACTCTTATTATGAGATTTATTTAAAGTACAAGCGTACCTACAGGTAATAACAATGAGCGATAAGATAACGAATTTGGTCATTAAAATTGTGCAACATTTTTTTATATATTTAGTACAAGAGTTTTCGTTCAACTGTTGACAAGTGTGGACGTGTTTTAATTTATCTCCGTGCTATTAATTGAATTTTTGAAATTGTTCGTAATAGGTATTTTTGTAATATTTTCATGACCACATCCAGGAAAATGAAAATATGGACACAAATGATACCGATTTAATTCGAGGCTCTGCCTCACCGACTGGTGCTGGTCCTAGCACTGGTCTTAGGGTTGCGACCTTGAAGTCCGACCTTGATTCTGGTAGGGGTGATCAGCCTAATATTGGTGGTAAAAAGAAAAAGAAACTTAAACCATCAAAGGTCAGGCACAACCAGAGACGGCTTTGTTTGAAAATAATTAACAGACTAAGCCAACTTGATGGAACGAAGCTCTCCGAACGTGAGAGGGCGTCGCTATCATGGGCGAAAGGAGTCATTGAAGAACAGGACAAACTTTCGGCAATGCGCGCATCTGACAAACAGAGCGCTATTTCGGCCTCGTCATCGAAGTCTGGTAAAAGGTTGCGCTCGCCCGACGAGAAACCTTTACCTAAGAGATCTAAGGTGACCGGCAACGTCTGGACTCAGTCTTTTAGTGAAGTGGTGAAAGGTAACTTCGTTAGGGCTGTGATAAACAGGCAAAATGGGGATTGTAGTATTCCAAGGGACAAGTGGAGTTTAGTTGAAACTAAACTAAATGAAATCTACTATAGGCTGCTTGAGAGTATGCCTGATTTTCTACCTACTACTGTCAACGCAGGTTGGTATCAGGGGCGAGTAAAACTCGTTGCTTTTGGGAACGAAAGATCCGCAGCCGTGTTTAAGGTTGCCATTAGCCAAGTGGGAGAGTTATGGCCTGGAGCCAGACTGGACGTTGTGGAAAAACATGATATCCCCTCGCAACCCAGAGCTCATGCATGGATCCCAATGGCTACAAATGACACTGCGGTGATTCTTAAGATGATAAAAGTCTGCAATCCTGACCTTCCAACTCAGAATTGGCAAATTGCCAGATTGGGTGAGATGGAGGGCGCTCGTCGTCAAGCAGTGGTCTTGGTTAATGAGGAATCGCTTCCGCTTTTAGCCAGGACTGACGGCATTATTAGATTTGGATTTTTTCATATAAGAGTCAATGTCTACAAGGGCGACCAGAAGACTATTTTGGACGCAGACAAGCCAGTGGCAGAGTCGGCTGGGGAGGAGAATCTGGAAAAGGTTGATATTCAGCTGGCCGATTCTAGGCTGATGGGAGATGCATCTGGCATTTTTGAAACCAAATCTGGTAACGAATACGACCTCTGTGATGGCATGGAGGATAAAGCCGATGCCACGATGGGTGACATTCAGGACGAGGCCCATGCAGTGAGGAATTCGGAGAGTTCTGTTGCCTCCGATTCAGAACAGATGGGATATATATCTGGCTTATTCGAAACCGAATCTGGGGACGAATGCGACCTCTATGATAACACGGAGGATGAATCCAATAACACGGTGGTGGAAAGGATGGTGGAAAAAAAGCAAGATGTTGCGGTTCCTACAAATAAACCTCCATCACTGTAAGGCAGCCTCAGCTGCACTCTTGCTGCGCCTGACGACAGGAGCAGTTGACTTGGTTTTTATCCAAGAGCCCTGGGTGCGGGGTGGCAGGGTTTGCGGATTGAAGACCCCTGGGTTTAAGTTGGTGGTTGCCAAAGGTGAGGGCTCACCAAGAGCCTGCATCTTGGCAAAAAATGGCTTAAATATATTCTTTTTATCAACTTTTAGTGATATGGATGTTACAGCGGCTAGCTTAGAGCTTCATGGGAAGTCTATTTGGCTCGCCTCTGCGTATTTTCCTAATCCGGGGTCAATACCCCCGGAGAAGGTTGTCGGTCTAATTCGGGAGTCTGAATCTAGGGGACACCAGTTAGTAGTGTGTTGTGATGCTAATGCACATCATTCGATATGGGGAAGTACAGACACAAATGATAGAGGCGAATCACTTTTGGAGTTTTTGTTAAGCACTAACCTCTATATTTGTAACAAGGGTGGTGGACCAACTTTCGTTACAAGTACGCGGCAAGAGGTTCTTGACGTAACACTTGTATCAGATACATTGTCTGATAGAATTGATGACTGGAGAGTTTTGGAAGAGCATTCTTTCTCAGATCATCGCTACATTGAGTTTTTACTCAGGGAGCGTGCCCCGGTTGAGACAGTCTCTAGAAATCTGAGGAGAACAAACTGGGTGAAATACAGGGAGACTTTTTCTTTGCTTTTGGATGAAGTACCCTTATCTAAACCACATAGTTTGGCGCAAATTGACTGTCTGGTTGACCATATAACAAATGTTTGTAATAGGTGCCTGGATGCGTCTTGCCCTTCTGCAAAGCCTAGAGGGAAAAAAAAGCCACCTTGGTGGTCAAATGAGTTGCAGACGAGCAGAGATTCCTGCAGAAAGCTCTTTAATAAGGCTAAATTTTCAAGAGCGGACGACGACTGGTCTGCATACAGGCTGCAACTTAAGAGTTATAAAAAGATGATCAGAAATGCAAAATGTGATTCTTGGAAAAACTTCTGTGGAAACATAGAAGACGTTTCTGAGGCATCCAGGCTGCGCAAGGTTCTGGCTTCTTCTCCTTGCACCCTGGGATACCTGAAAGATCCTAATGGGGTGTGGTCTTCCTCCAGTGGAGAGTCGCTGGATCTCCTTTTAAACACGCATTTTCCGGGCAATTCCATGACGCCGTTTCAAGCTTTGGAACGTTCTGACGCCCAAGCATCTGAAATTGCTTCGGAAATAATAAATATGCCAACATTAATCTGGGCGATAAAAAGCTTCAGGCCCTATAAATCCCCGGGACCTGATGGTATAATCCCGGCTGAGTTGCAGCAAGTGTCGGACTATATAGCCCCGTTGCTGTATAATCTATACACAGCATGCATCAACTGGTCGTACATTCCTTTAAAATGGAGGGATACCAGAGTCGTATTTATCCCGAAGGCTGGGAAAAGTTCCCACACAGCTCCGAAGGATTTCAGACCAATTAGTCTGTCTTCTTTTTTGTTAAAGACAATGGAACGAATGATAGACTCATATTTGCGTAGAGTGATTGACCCGAGGTTGCTTTCGACAAAGCAACATGCATACAGCAAGGGACGATCAACGGAAACAGCTCTTCATGAGCTCGTTGGTACCATCGAGAGATCGCTTTCGGTAAAGGAGTACACTATGGTGGCCTTTCTTGATATTGAGGGGGCTTTTAATAATGTCATCCCAGAATCGATAATATTGGCATTGTCTGGTCTGGGAGTAAAGCGCGAAATCGTTTTAATGGTGGAAAGCCTACTTGCCAGTAGACGTATAACGTCTGAATTGGGAGCGTCCGTCATATCTCGATTTGTCAATAGGGGCACACCACAAGGAGGTGTTCTTTCGCCGCTTCTTTGGAACCTGGCACTGAATTCAATGCTACTATCTCTAGAAGCACGTGGTTGTCATGTTGTCGCATATGCTGACGATGTCGCGATAGCGGTAAAGGGGAATCATCTGCCAACATTGCGGGACATTCTTCAGGGTTCTCTGAAAGATCTGTCTAAATGGGCAAGAGACTGTGGTCTAGGAGTTAATCCTAGTAAAACAGAGCTTGTTTTATTCACAAGGAAAAATAAGATTCCTGCTTTTGATCCTATTTCTCTGGACGGTACTGAAATCACCTTCTCAGATGGAGCCAAGTATCTTGGAGTATTTCTAGATAGGAAGCTGAATTTCAGGCGTAATATTGAGGAACGGGTGAGAAAAGCAACGATTGCTTTGTATTCCTGTAAAAGGGCCATTGGAAAACGATGGGGTTTTAGCCCTCAAGTCGTTCATTGGATCTATACAGCAGTGGTGCGTCCAATTTTGCTGTATGGAATCATTGTCTGGTGGCCTGCTTTAGAAACAAAATCGAACTGTGTCTTTATCACGAAGGTACAGAGAATGGCGTCAATGTGCATCACTGGTGCTCTTCGTACTACAACTACGGCTGCATTAGAAATCCTCCTTCACCTGATACCCTTGGACATATTGGGTAGGCAGTATGCAGCTGCGTCGGCAATTCGACTTAATAGCACGCTGCAATGGAGGAGCAGCGATTGTGGCCATAGCGCGATCTTGAAAAAGATAACAATACCACAAAATGTGGATTGTGCTCCCTCTTTGAGCCTCTTTGAGCGCCACTTTACCACTATGATACCATCCAGGGAGTCTTGGATGGGGGATACTCCGGGAAGTGGAGCTACCATAAATTTTTACACAGATGGATCGAGGCTGCACGAACAAGTGGGCTTTGGGGTCTATTCGGAAGAGCTTGGATTGAGCCTAGCTCGTAGATTGCCAGATCATTGCAGTGTCTACCAGGCAGAGATGCTGGCAATAAAGGAAGTGGCTGACTGGTTGAGCTGCAATGTCTTGTCTACAACCGCAGTCAACATCTATACTGACAGTCAAGCCGCGGTCAAGTCCCTGGATTCAATGTTTCTGAAAACAAGATCTGCCCTTAACTGCCGCACGTCTCTAAATGAGATGGCCAAGCAGTTTAACATACGACTCATATGGGTCCCAGGGCACAGAGACATTCCAGGGAATTGCAAAGCCGATGAGCTTGCAAGACTAGGAACTACCTTACAGGTTCCAACAGAATTGGAATGTGTTGGTATGCCTCTAGAAACTTGCAAGCAAAACCTACGGCTTTGTTCTGCGACGGAGACTAATCAAAGATGGGCAAATGGATGGACGTGTGAGACAACACGACTGATTTGGCCTTCTCTTAATCAGGGGCGCACAAGTGAGCTGATATCGCTTCCAAGAGGAGAGATTTCAACGGTGGTTTCTATAATTACCGGACACTGTCTTATAGGGAAGCACGCAGAGCGGTTAAATGTGCCGTCGAATGACTTTTGCCGAAGTTGCATGGATGAAGAGGAGTTGGAAACCATCGAACACTTTATTTGCCATTGCCCGGCACTTTCTGGTCAGCGACTTGCTTCACTGGGATCTAGGGAGCTGTACGATCTTTCAGATTTGTCGGATGTCAAAATTCAACATCTAAGGAGTTTCATAAGAAGCTCAAACTGGTTTAACGACAGGGACTAGTAGGAAAACCTATTACGATCCCGTGGCATCACAATGGACCTCAGAGTCTACGTGTGTTGACGTAAAACGTCAGCAGCCACTTACAACCTAACCTAACCTAACCTAGTACAAGAGTACTTGGAAACTTTTTGTTTTAAATTTGCAGTAGTACAGGCGAAGATCCAAGAATTCGAAATAATAAAAAAAGGAAAAAATAAAAATATATAAAAAGAAAGGATAAGGGAAAAAGAAATGGAATTTTTCTATAAGAAGAATATACGAATTTTTCTATAATAAAACAGTTGAGAAATTTTCTGTATCAAAAGTTTGAGAATTTGTCTAAAGAAAAAAAATTGAGAATTTTTCTATAAAAAAAATCAGAAATCTCTAGGAATTTTTTAATTTAAACTTAAAAAAAATTTAATGATAACTAACTATTTCTGTAAAATTAAAAAAATAATCTGCCAATTTTTAATCGTTAAAATTTCACGAAAATAAAAACAAAACAAATTCTCTAAATAATCAGCTGAAATGTTCACAAAAATAATTTTTGTAATATCAGCAAACAGAATCAGTAAAATTACTGAACAATTTCTGTTATTTTTTAAAACTGAATGGCAGAAAATTTTGTTAAATTACACAGTGCAACAGCCCAATTAGGGCCTCAACCAAACCAAGATCGTTTGAAAGTACTTATGTGTATTAGTAAATACCCCAAAGGGTTTAGCACTGCAACGTCTCAAATTTTTTTTATAGCCCACTGAATTTTTCAGTTTTTTTTTTCAAAGGTGTGGGAAAAAAGTCGAAAATAATGATGTTAATGTTCTTTTGAGCTTGAAATAGTGTTTGGATGTCTTCAGTAGAATTTTATGGGGAACTTTTTTCTAGAGTACGCTAATCCTTTATCTCCCGTTTTAATGGGTCATTTAAGTACTTTTTTTAAGAAATGGCTCAAAAGTATACTAAGACTTGCGTTTAAAGGGTTAAAATGTTCTACGAATATGTTCAGCATCAAATTTCACTGGAGGTTTCCGAAGGCAGAAAGTTCGACCGGTATAAAATAAATACATAAAAAAGGTTAATTGTGAAGTATTATTATTTTTTTATATTTTTTCCTATATTTGTTAGTTACAATCAGTGTTGGCTACCGTTACCCTTTTAATACCGTTACCGATTAAAAACCCTTTAATATTGACAACCGTTACCGTTACCAATACCGAAATAAAAAACTTTAAATACCGTTACCGATAAAAAACCATTACCTTTATTCGGATTTTTACCGGTATTATAACGGTTTTGTTTCGGTTGTCTGAATATTACTAATTTTAGATTTTTTGCAGATAAAAAACAAAGTAAAATATTTTGAATGTACCTAAAATAAAACAAAAAAATGTTGTTCATTGCAAATCGTATTGTTGTTTGGTCAAAAACAATGAGGAAATCGGTCCAACCAATGATCACATTTGCAATTAACTAAATTTAGACAAAGGATATGTCGAAATTGACACAACCAATGACCACATTCCCAATTTACTTAAAAAGTTCCGAAGGGAAAAGTGAGTGTCACGTAGTGTAATAATTCTTAAGTGCCAAGATAAAAGAAGACACAAACCTTAATTGTGCCAAATCGCTAGTTTTGCTGGCGGTGTCATCCACGCGGTCTCTGGAGTAAAATACACATGAGAAAAACTGTCTCGAAAAATCAGTAAAACATCTTTGAATTTGTTTGAATTAGAAAACTTTTACCAGATTTTTCTGCTAAAATAAATACTTTAACTTAATATTAAGTTTAAAAAAATAAAAGAAATTTTTCGGTATTTTTGCAGACTCTGTTTGCTGATTTAAAAAAAATTTCTAGAGACTCTACCTTAACTGGCTCAAAATGCGGATTTTTTGCGTGGCTCAAAATGCAGATTGGACAGAGATATTTCATAAACACGTTAAAAATCAAATTTTTTTTTGTTGAATTACAATATTGCGTGAATATTTTAATTCAATTCTGAGTTTTTTAATAAAACAAAATACTACTATGTAACTTTGTGTTAAAAATGCACTAAATTTACCTTTTTTCGGAATTTTTACGTGTTTTAAACAAATTTGTGATTTTTTAACATTTTGGTTAAATTTTATTCATAATACCGGTACGTACCGGTATCGATGTTTCGGTAACGGTTTGTCGTTACCGAAATAATCGAAAATACCGTTACCTTTACCGTTACCGATATAAAAAATATGTAATACCAATACCGTTACCAATACCGTTATTCGTTTCGGTAGCCAACCCTGGTTACAATTGTATACGGTTTCTGGCAACATATAAAAAAATTAATGACACTTTACAATTTATCTTTTTTCTGCATTTTCCTTATACCAGTCGAGCTTTCTGCTTTCAATAACCCCTAGTGAAATTTGATTCTGAACATATCCGTAAAACATTTTAACCCTTTAAACACAAGTCTTAGTATACTTTTGAGCCATTTCTTAAAAAAAAGTACTTAAATGATCAATAAATACGGCAGATAGAGGGCTAAAATATTCTAGAAAAAAATTCCCCATAAAATTCTATTAAAGACATCCGAACACTATTTTAAGCTCAAAAGAACAGTTACATTATTTTTTCCGACTTTTTTCAAACGCCTTTAAAAAAAAAATGAAAAATTTAGTGGGCTATAAAAACAATTTGAGACGTTACAGAGCAAAACCCATTGGGGGTTTTGCTACTACACACAAGTACTTTCAAACTGTTTTGGTTTGGGTGAGGCCCTAAGAAATGACCCTTCAATTGTGCCACAGTGTTATCGATTTCTGCAGAAAAATAAGCTTAAAGGTTGCCCGTTTTACACATTTTTGACGTAGTTTTTCTTTTGAGTGTACACTCAAAATAATAACTCTGTAAAATGACTGTAATCTCAATTCAACAGATATTTGACAGAGTTTTCTCTCAAAATACAGATTTAAGAAAATACTTTGTATTTTGTTGTGACAAAAAAACAAAGTTTCCTCTGTTATATTACTTTTTACTTTGTAATCCTAATTTTACAGATAATTAACAGTGTTTTCTGCTAAAATACAGATTTAAGCAAAATACTTTGTATTTTTTTATAACCAAGAAAGTTTTCTGTTTGAGTAGTTTTTGTTTTTGTAACCAAACATCAAAATTTTATATGTATATTTTTTTTAAGAAAAAGTTGAAAAAGTAGCAAAAGTTATCAAAAAATTTTTTCAGAAATCTTATATAAATTTTACAAATTACATGCATTTAACTAAACTTTGTAAATTTACAGAGTTTTTCTGTATTTTTTTTTTGCATCAAATGCATTTTACAAATATATGTAAATTTACACAGTTTTCTTTGCTAAATGGTGGTTTATTTAACCAATATTTTACTAGAAACTCTGTAAATTAGCAGTTTTTTTTTTGTCCAAATCATTTTACAGAGTTTTTAAGTAAAATTACAGTGTTTTTTTCTGTAAAAAAGCTTTCATATTTAACTAATATTTTACTATAAACTTTGTTATTTAACAGTTTTTTCTGTCAAAATCATTTTACAGAGTTTTTGAGTAAAATTACCAAGAAATGTTGTTAGCTGGAAAAGTATGGTGTACTCTGTAAATTAGCAGAGTTTTTCTGTAATTTAACAGAGTTATTATTTTAAGTGTAGTTTTTGTTTTTGTTACCAAACATCAAAATTTTATCTGTGGGTCATTATTAGTGAAATCAATCATGAATATTCTTGACCCCCTCCGATATTGATAAAATTTGGTTAAGTTCTTACACTACGTAAAAAACTAACAAATGCAAATTTTCAGCCCTCTAAGTCAACAGGGGCCGAAAATTCGGAGGGTCAAAATTTCCCCCAAAATCTCCCAGTCGCGACACTTTACACCGTAAAAACTTAATATCGTTGGTTCTATTATAGCTAGAAAGCCCATTTTTGGTTTGTTTTGAAGCTCATAACATGCTCTATAAGACCTTCCATAACCAAAAAATTTTCTAAAAAAACAAGGGTTACCTCCCTTATTTTAAGGTCGTGATAAAGGGAGGAGAAAATGGGGAGGATGGTATCCCCCGATTTTTTTTTTTTACTTGATAATCTTATAGAGAAAGTCCTAAAGAATATATTCTAAAATTTTTAAGTTGGGACAACAACGGGATCACTCAAAATCAAAATTTTTCACAATTTCCCCTAAAATCTCCAAATCGCAACACTCTTGAACCTTAACAATTTAATATCATATGTGCTATTGTAGCTACAGAGTCCATTTTTGTTTGTTTTAAAGCTTATAGTACGCTCTACAATACCTACCTTAACCAAAAAATTTTAGAAAAAAAGGAAGGGTGCTCCCCTTATTTAAAGGTCGTGGCAAAGGGTGGAGGAAATGGGGGAAAAGTATCCCCCGATTTTTTTTTTACTTGGTATTCTCAAAGTGCAAGTCCTAATGAACATATCCTAAAATTTTTATGTTGGGACAGCAATCAGATCGACCAAAATCAAAATTTTTCGCAATTTCCCCCAAAATCTCCAAATCGCGACACTCTTGCCCATTACAAATTTAATATCGTGGACTGTATTGTAGCTACAGAGTCCATTTTTGGTTTGTTTTGAAGCTCTTAATATTCCCTTCAATATTACTATTACAAAAAAAATATAAAAAATTTGGGGTGCCTCTTGTATTATAAGATCGTGGCAAGGGGTGGGGGAAATCGGGGGATAGTATCACCCGTTTTTTTTTTACCTTGTTTTTTTTTTTTTTTTAAAGTAAGTTCTAGAGAGCATATCCTGAAATTTTTATCTTGGGACTCCAATGGGAGGCACAAGAATGTCGCGATTTGATGATTTTGGGGGAAAATTTTGAAAAATTTTGATTTTGGTCGATCCCATTGTTGTCCCAACATAAAAATTGTAGACTATGTTCATTAGGACTTGCACTTTGAGAATCCCAAGTAAAAAAAAAAATCGGGGGATACTTTCCCCCCATTTCCTCCACCCTTTGCCACGACCTTCAAATAAGGGGGCACCAATTCCTTTTTTTGGAAAATTTTTTGGTTTTGGTATGTCTTGTAGAGCGTATTATAAGCTTTAAAACAAAAAAAAAATGGCTCTGTAGCTACAAAAGCACTTATGATATTAAATTTTTAAGGTTAAAGAGTGTTGCGATTTGGATATTTTGGGGAAAATTGTGAAAAAATTTGATTTTGAGCGATTCCATTGTTGTCCCAACTTAAAAATTTTAGAGTATATTCTTAAGGACTTTCTCTATAAGATTGTCAAGTAAAAAAAAAATCGGGGGATACCATCCTCCCCATTTTCTGCTCCGTATATCTCGACCTTAAAATAAGGGAGGTAACCCTTATTTTTTTTCGAAAATTTTTTGGTTATGGTAGGTCATGTAGAGCATATTATGAGCTGCAAAACAAACCAAAAATGGGCTTTCTAGCTATAACAGAACCAACGATATTAAGTTTTTACGGCGCAAAGTGTCGCGACTGGGAGATTTTGGGGGAAATTTTGACCCTCCGTGTTTTCGCCCACTATTTACTTAGAGGGCTGAAAATAAGTGTGCATTAGTTTATCACTTACAATTAGTGTTACAACTAAACCAAATTTCATCAAAATCGGAGGGGGTCACGAAAATTTTTAGCTATTTTTGATTGATTTCACTAAGACTGACCCCTGTATATTTTTTTTTTTTTGGGAAAAAGTTGAAAAATTACCAAAAAAAAGTTATCAAATTTTTTTTTCAGAAATCTTATAAAAATTTTACAAAATAATATGCATTTAACTAAACTCTGTAAATTTACAGAGTTTTTTCTGTAAATTTTTTTTTTGCGTCAAATGTATTTTACAAATAGATCTAAATTTACATAGTTTTCTTTGCTAAATGGTGTTTTATTTAACCAATATTTTACTAGAAACTCTGTTAATTAACAGTTTTTTTTTTTGTCCAAATCATTTTACAGAGTTTTATAGTAAAATTACAGAGTTCACTTGCGAATGCAATCGATTTTCCTTTCATTCAATTTGAAAAATCGAATGGCTTATTCATTCTTTGCATAAAAGACTTAAAAAACTTACCAAGATTGAGCAAAACGCAGCCAATTTTTTGTCCATAGTATCGCTAACACTCTTCACACTTTTTGTCGTGTAGGCAGTTGATATGTCCATTTTTAAAATTTTCGGGAACACACATTTTTTTGGATTCGAAACTAGGGCCATCGTCTGTAAATCGGCCATCGTATGTAAAGAGAGTCGGCGATACGAACCAAAATTTGGTTCCATTTTGGTATATCTATCTAAAAAATCGTTTGCATTCGCAGTGGAATGATAAAAAATCGAATGCATTCAATTTTTCTTAATCGAATGAACAAGAAATCGAATGCATTCATTTTTTTCCATTCAATCGAATGAATTCCAAGGAATGCATTCATTGTTGATTTATGAAATCGAATGCATTCACTGACTATAAAAATTGAATTGATTTTTTTGAGAAGTCATTCGAAAAGGATTTCATTCATCGAAGCTCTGGTAGGAATATTTTATTTGAGGAATTTTAACATTTTTTGAGCAAAAAAAAAAATACTTCGTAAAATAATTTTGTGTCTCACCAATGTCTTTTAAAGCGTGTAAATAGGTCTTTTAGCGTTGTTTTAACATGTAAATTTGGGATTTAATAGAATTTGTTGAAAAATCGTGAATATATGTCATCATAGATTGATATTTCGAAATGTCACAAACTGAATTACAAACATGTATGCGCTCTCCATCAATAAGTGGAGGGTAAAATAAATTAAACAAATTATGAAAAAATAATTGCTCAAAACGTAAAAATTTCAAATTACACATGCAACCAATTACACATGGGCTACACATGACAAAAAAAAATACACATGATATGTGTAATTGCCACATGTGTATTTGCCAGGTGGCAACACTGTACTATCCCCAATAAAAACTGGTTAAATTATGCCCATTAACGTGGATAGATAATAATATTTCACTTTAAGATTTTGTTTTAAGAAGTTAAAAAAAATAAAAATTGATGAAAAAAAATTTTATGAAAAAAAAAAATTATGAAAAAAAATTTGATGAAAAAAAAAATTTTAGTATATGGGGGTTTTCGTGTCAACTGACACAACTTTTGAAACCGATGTCTTCCGTGGAAATTTGCACCAAGGTTAGTCCTATTGGATAGTAGTTCAGACACAATTTTTCCACGAGATCGGTCAAGGAAATTTGACATTTTGGCCAAAGAGGTGTTTATTCTCATCCATGTAACTTCTTACCTATTGTTTTTAGCAAAATGTGTCCCAAATAGTTTAGATAGCTATTTCTTCAGTCTTTCGAAAAAAAATTATAAAGAAAATAAAAAAAAATTTTGATTTTTTTCTTAAAAATCCAAAACTTTTCTGACTTTTTCCTCAAATTGGGCTCTTTTGTTTTTTTTTTTTTGATTCAAAATAAAGCTTAGGTGATTTCCTTTAAGAGCTATGGGGTCGCTTAGTGGGATGCGATATCTATGAAAAAAAAAAATTTAACTTTGGAACACAAAAAACAGTTCTTCAATTTGCACTATTAGGCGTGGGATAGCTAACCAGTTTTCGATTTCGATCCGCGATACCCTCTAATTTTTATAGGTTCGAAAAAGAAAGCACGAGCCAAAAAATGAGGGCGTTGGGGTGGTGCCATATTGCCCCTCATCGGGGTCAAAGTTGGGCGTAAAGAGGTAAAATCATCAAAAAGCCCCAAAACTGCCCTAGAAACGCCCCAGGAGGCCCAGGAGGGGTGCAATGTGAGACGAACCTCCAATAATTTTCTGCCCCCAACATTTTTCTTGAACATACCTTACCCCTTCTTCCACTTCCTAAGGGGGCTCCCATAAAAAACATTTTTTAAAAAGTTGGATCCTACCATTCTAACTTACCCTAAAGTGCCCCAAGTGGAGCCAAATGTATGACCGACCTCCATTATTTTATTAATTCCAAAATTTTTTGCAAACACACCTACAATGTATCTTTAACCCTTAAGGTGGTCCCCATACATTTCTTTAATTTTTTATAATTTTTTTTATTAAACCAGCTCCTACCGCCCCTACCGTGCCTCCTAGAGAGGCAAAAATTACGACCGACCCCCATTATTTTTTAGTTACCAACATTTTGTCCGAACATAATAACACCCTATCTCCAGGGGCTCCAATACATTATAAAAACATGTATTTTTAAAAACTAATAAAAAAAAATATATGGGGACCCCCTTAAGAGTTGAAAATAAAGGCTAGGTATATTCTGAGAAAATGTTGGAGTTGAAAAAATATTGGGGGTCAGTCATACATTTTACTTCTCTAGGGGCACCCTATGGACAGTTAGAGCGGTAGGAGCAAATTTTATTAAAATATAATTTTGTATGGGAATCCCCTTAGGAAGTGCAGAGGTTAGTTATATTCAAGAATATAATGGGGGCAGAAAATAAATAGAGGTCGGTCTCACATTGCACCCCTCCGTGGGCAGTTCTAGGGCAGTTGAGGGGCCTTTTGGGGATTTTAACCTGTTTACGCCAAATTTTGACCCCGATGAGGAGCCATATGACCCCACCCCACCGCCCTTATTTTTTGGCTTATGCTTTCTTTTTCGAACCTATCAAAATTAGAGGGTGTCCCGGATCGAAATCGAAAACTGGTGAGCTATCCCACGCCTAATAGTGCAAATTGAAGAACCGTTATTTGTGTTCCAAAGTTTAAAAAAAAAAAATTTTCATAGATATCCCACTCGCATACCACTAAGCGACCCCATAGCTCTTAAAGGAAAAGACCTAAGCTTTCTTTTGAATCAAAAAAAAAGGGCCCAATTTGAGGAAAAAGTCAAAAAATTTTAGATTTTTAAGAAAAAAAATCTATTTTTTTTTTTTTTTTCGAAAGACTGAAGAAATAGCTATCTAAACTATTTGGGACACATTTTGCTAAAAACAATAGGTAAGAAGTAACATGGATGAGAATAAACACCTCTTTGGCCAAAATGTCAAATTTCGACCCCCTCTAACTCAGAGAGTCCTTGACCGATCTCGCTGAAAAATTGTGTCTGAATTACTATCCAATAGGACTAACCTTGGTGCAAATTTCATTCCGATCGGAAGTCATCGGTTTCAAAATTTGTGTCAGTTGACACGTAAAACCCCATATTTAAAAAAATTTATAATTTAAAAAAATTAATATTTTTTTTTTGTTTTTTGCTCTCATGCAAGATAAATTCATTTAAAACTCTGACTTACTACATATAAACTACCTCAATGATTATACATTTTTGACAATAACGAACTTAACGAAGCCGAATTTGCACACGACTGATGCATTATTGGATAGGCCTTAAAAAAACATTTCTACCTGTATAAAATTTTCATATACAGTCGAACCCGGTTATAACGAACTCCGAGGGACCAGTAAAAATAGTTCATTATAAGCGAAGTTCGCTATAAGCGGGGTATATTTTTTATTAACCCAGTTTTTTTCCAAAAAAAAATAGATCTAAATTTGTTTTATTTGATGTTTTTTCCGTAAATAAACTACTTATTGAGAAGAAATCATTAAAAATATTAATACATTTTATCAAAATTAAATTATAAACCAAAAAATTGCAAGCTTTTGTTAGTTTGATAAACATTATTGCCACTCATTTAAAAATATTTATGGAAGTTCTTTATAAAAAGGGTAAATACACATGAAATTGTGTTCGTGGGACCATAATAAGCAGTTCGTTTTAACCGAGGATTCGTTATAACCGAGTTCGTTATAAAGGAAGTATTTTGTGTGAAAATTGATGCCAAAACGTCGGGACTTCAGAATTAGTTCGTTATAACCATAGAAAAAAATAGAAGTGTAACAGAGTCGTATTTCGCTTGAATAAGTATTAGTGATAGCACATTATGTAACTTTTGACGTTTAATAAAAACAATGCAACATAAAGAAGAAGAACAACAAAGCAAAAAACAAAAGAGAAAAAAAAAGTTTTTAAACTATCAATAGTGCGTATTTTCTTAAAAAAAACGTTGAATAAAGCAAAATAAATAATAAATTTAATTAAATGAAAGACAAATTCCATTTTTTATAAACAAAGAATCTAATTTGATATTAAATACGTATGAGATGAGGAAGAACAAGCATTTTGCCACCATATTGGAAAATACATCAAATACAACACTGTGTACATTCTAATCTTTTCTATGGTTATAACCGAGAATTCGTTATGACCGAGTTCGTTATAACCGAGTTTGACTGTAGTTTCTTTTGAAGAAATGGGAAAAATCTTCAACACGAAAAAAATCTCGTTTTTCCCCTGCCCTGACCCGCTAAATGTGAGATTGGGAAGCTTTAAAAAACATGTAACTTTTATTTTGCTCCCCTCTGTCCTAAATGTAAGTTTCAGGACAATCGGAGGGTGCTTTGTGAAAGACCTTCCTTGTTAGTCCATGCTACCCATGTTTTTATACATTGCGCTATGCATGTGCATGTTAAAATTCAGTATAATAGCATGTTTGCATATATTTCTCCAATAGTAACATTTCATGCTCCTCTGTGGGGTTGTATAATCCTGTCAAGACAATAAACTTTTTTCATTTGCATACTTGGGTCAGTTGCGTTATATGTTTAGAATCTTTCTAAATATCTTAGGCAAGTTGCTAGATTCTATATATGAATTTGAATGAAAATTTCCATTGATAGAATATAAATTGTCGTACCACTTCTCTGTTCATAACAGCAAAGCTGCATTTATTTCCCCATCGATTACATGTAAATATTTTTTATATAGGTTGTATAAACTGAGATATCTAAGTAATAAGACAATAAACTTTTATTAATTTGCGTAGAACAAAGTGTGTTACAAAATTATCAACATGATTTTATTTTTTCTTCAAATTGGCGTGTCGCTAGAAAAACTGCATTTTTTTCCATGTAGTCTATAATGAAAATTTCCGAAAATTTAATTTTAGTGTTTGAATGGAGACTTGACACATTTTTGTCGTAGAAAATGTCTACGAACTTTCTAGAGAAATCTCAGAACCTTAAAATTTTGTCAACTAAAACAGGAGATTTTCCATTTCAGTCTAATATATGTGAAGGTTGTCTGCTGATTGCCAGTTTAAGTTCACTTTTATTGAAAAAAAATGTTTTTTTATTGAAAATCGAATTTTCAGGTTAATTTATGAATTATATGGGAAATCGTGATCCAGTTTGCATTGTTTCAGAACCTAATTAGCTACGCAAACCGGGGTATTGGTGTACGTATGTACAGGGTGGTCCATTAACTAGTATCTTTTTAAAACATGCACTGAAATGAACAATACTCAATAGTTTTGGAACCTTATGGCTTTATTTGAAAGAGCAAATATTCCCATTATTTATGGCAAACGACTTCATTCATGCGGCTGCCTGGGTTAGCTCCGCAGTAGCTCATCCTCGGAACCCATTTTTCTAATGTTTCTGGTTCTATCTCACGAAGGGCTTGAACGATATTCGTCGAAAGGGCCTATAACATTGCTGGATTTTCCATGTTGCATGAATCTTTCACGAGACCCCTCAAAAAAATGTCTAAAGGTTTTAATCGGCAGCTCTGAAGTGATCAATTGTCACCGCGAATATGGCTAAAAACACGATTTCCGAACTAAGTGCGCAAAATATCGATTGTTTGATGGACTGTGGGACATATTGCGATATCCTTCTGAAAAGAAATGTCATCCAAGTTGATATATTCTATTACGGCCAACAAAAAGTCGGTAATCATGGCTCTGTAGCGCTCATCTTTGACGAAAATGGGATTTTCAGCTGTATTTTTGAAAATATTGTGTAATGATGCTGATACTCAAATCTGTTGCTTCCTATAGATGAATTGGATTCTTTACAATACCGTGCGAGTTTTACGATCCCAAGATGTAGCATTTTGTTTGTTAACATAACCTCATTTGAGTGCCTTATTTCGGTTAAAAACTTTTTTTCGAAAAATATATTTGCACTGTTCATTTAAATTTCATCAATAAAAAATAAAATCTAGTGTCATAAGGGCTTAAGATAATTTTCTCAAACGCCCCAGTGTTCTACGTAAATGAACAAAAGTTTATTGTCTTATTAGATAGCTCAGATTATACAACCTTTAAGAAAATAATCACATGTAATCGATGGGGAAATAAATGCAGCCATGCTGTTATGAACAGAGAAATAGTACGACAATTCATATTCTATCGACAGAAAATCTCATTCAAATTCATAGAATCCAAAAACTTGCCTAAGATATTCCGAAATATTCTAAAAAATAACGCTACTGACCCAAGTATGCAAATGAAAAAAGTTTATTGTCTTGACCGGCATATACAACCCCACAAGGGAGCATGAAAATGGCACTGTTGGAAAAATATATGCAAACATGCTAGTATAGTATACTGAATTTAAATACGCACATTCAGAACACAATGAATGCAAATATGGGTAGCATGGACTAGGTCAGAGTTTCAAATGAATTTATTAAAAAAAGCTCATTTGAAACTATGATTTCAAATGAAAAAAAGTTCCTAAATCATGTTTTTTTAAATCGAATTTTAGTTTGGTGTCAAACAATTTATTTTTTACGAGTTCATAATTGTCCTTGTTGTGCACCTACGGAAACATTCAGCATATTTAGCATAAAGTCCTGCTGAAATATCGATTTGGATTTCCAAGTATCCCTATTAGTTTGCTTTGAGCTATCTGTATACCACACTTGAGAACCCCCTTCCAAAAGATGGTATCCATTCCGGAAATCTCTTAAATTTCTTTTGAAGACCTGTTTGGGTAGCATAATGTCAGAGACCTTCACGTATGGGTCCCCTATGAATCATCCCGAAATCTTCATATAAGCCCGTTATCCTTTTATGTTCTCAATTTCCGTCAGCCTAGTGACACCTCTGCTCGCATCCTTCTTTACAAATATATGTAAAGGAGGAATGTTTAGCGTCGCCCCTATTGTATAAATTGAACAGTATCTTCACGCCCCAATTATACCAATACAGGCCAGACGATATACTTCGTCTAGTATAGATCTGCGTTCACCTTGTTATACATTTGGCCACCAAACCAGAGCGGCATAACTTTGGTCTCACGATCCTAAGAAATGATCAATAGATAGGATTGTCAGATATTAGAAGTGAAATAACTGGTCAATGGAAACAAATCAGCTTGATTTTGAAAATATAACTGGACATATACATATTTATACCCAACACCACTCTGTAGTACAGGGTATAAGGAGTTTGTGCTGATGTTTGTAACTACCCGAAATATTGGTCCTAGACCCACTTTTACTGATCGAATCATTATTTGAGTTGATTTAGCGATGTCCGTCTGTCCATGTAAACAGTGTTAACACGATACAGGTCGCAATTTGTAATCAATTAACTTGAAATTTAAAACTTAGGCCTCTTTTGGCCCAAGGACGAAGTCTTTTGAAATTGAAACAAATCGGTTCATGTTTAGACCTAGCGCCCGTTCCAAAATCCTCTTAAATTTTGGCTCAAATGGCTGTAATAGCTGTATTATAATACATATCATTTCGAAATTTGGCAGCTTAACGTGTTTTGTATTCACAAAACACTATCCCGATTTTTAAAGAAAGCGGAAAATTTATTCTTGTAACCCCAATACCACCCACCTTTTTCCGAAGCCATTTCTCGCACATTCATAAGCAAATTTGTTCCCAGCGACTCCACTATGTCAAGGGACCCAGATTAGCTTGACTGCGTGCTAACTGATTCGACGCATTCCCGTTTTTTTTTTATTCTAAGGCCTTCTGAGCTTCAAGACTATCCACGGAAATATTAATGGCGCAAGTACGAAGGTCCCTTGTCATAATCATCTGCGCGGCTTTATCAATTGCAAGTCCTTTAGCCTGGAAAACACTACACTTATACGAAAGTCTCAATGAGGCTCCGATTTCGAGGCATTCAGAGTACACTCCCGAACCCGCACCCATCTCCATCGTCCATACGTCCGTAAAGATTGCGATCGCATTCTCTGTTATTATAGAGTTTTTCGCCCAGTCTTCCCTAATTGGTATTTGGACTTCGAAGGTTCTGTGTTCTCTGTTCCAGTTCCGTAGTATTTTTGATTGTCCCCATGAGCGCTGTTAAAGCATTTGGGATTCTTTTAACCTGGGAGCCGAAAACACTACACTTATCCGGAAGTCTCAATGAGTCCCCGATTTCGAGTATCCCTTCCAGGCCTGCCTGGGGTGTTGATCTAATAGCATCAATGATACCCACACACGTCAGTCGTTGTATCTTCTGTAGATGGCAGAGATATGATTTCTTATCCACTGCTCTCCACCACACAAGGACACCATAGGTAAGTTTTGGTCTAATTATCGCACCATACATCCAGTGGATAATATACAGTTTTAAACCTCACTTTCTTCCGAAAGTTCTTGTGCAGGTGTAAAAAGCACATAACGACTTTTTGATCCATTCCTCTGTATTCCTCTGTATTCCTCTGTATAACTACTTTACTCGCTTCACCATCACCTATTTTCGAGTTTATTCAGCATGTTCGCCGGAAATCTGTATGTCCGTACCTGTATTTTGTAGAGCATTAAGAATTGAAGATATTTTAATATCGCTGAACGCCCCTTCCACGTCCAGAAATGATGCCAAAACCTACTCTTTTTAGTGAAGAGTATCCTCAATCAGCCCGACATCACTTAAAGCCGTCTCGACAGACCTACCTTTAAGATAGGCGTGTTGTCTGATGTGAGGGTACTTCTGATGTGAGGGTACTTCTCACATAGACATCTATCAGTCTTTCCAGTATTTTCAATAAATCGATGACAGACTGATATGTTTGTAATTCTTTGCGGTGTTGTGGTTTATCTTTCCCGCTTTATGGATAAGGACCATTCTCACCTCCCTACAGTCGGAGGAGGTGAGAATGGTCACTGTTAGAGATCCTGAAAATCCTTTAAAATATTTTACAAAATTCGAAAAGGAATAAATTCTTTGTAGCACTGGACCAGACTAACTCAACTCGACACAGAGAGAAAAAAATGCATCAATCTAATTCTAATGAAGTAATTAGTTAATTTTAACTAAAATATATTCTAATTAGGGAAGAACAAACCACATGTCAATCCTAGTCTTTTTTTTTGAACAAGACCAGTTCGGTTTTGGCGGAATTAACTCCCAGACCAATGTCCACGTTTGTCCACTTTGAGAGTATCATGAGTTCGTATACCGTTGGTAAAAACTTACCTTTAATAAGGATCACAACGTCCTCAGTGTAAGCAACAACTTTGATACCCATTCCGTTAAGTGACTCGAGTATCTCATTTATTACAAGATGCCACATATGAGAAGAGAAGACTTTCCTCGATTCACCATAACCTATTTTCGAGTTTATTGTCCTGCTTCCACGTCCGGAAATGATGCCAAAACATACTGTTTTTTGTAAAGAGTATCCTCAATCAAAATTGTCTGATATGAGGGTACTTCTCACATAGACATCTACCATTCTTTCCCGAGTTTTCAATAAAAACGATGACAGACTAGTAGGTCTGATAGGTTTTCTTTGCGGTGTTATGTTGTATCTCTCCCGTTTTGGGGATAAAGACAACCCTCCATTCGGGGGGCAAACTCACTGTTAGAGATCATGAAAATCGTTTAAAATATTTTACAAAATTCGAAAAGGAATAAATTCTTTGTGGTACTGGACCAGACAAACTCAACTCGACACAGAGAGAAAAAATGCATCAATCTAATTCTAATGAAGTGATTTGTTAATTTTAACCAAAATATATTCGTAGCAAACAAATTTCTATTAACTCAACATGGAAAGAATTTGAATACTCTGTTGACCACCATGTTGCACAATGACTGCATTTTTTCTCAGTGTACACCTACATAGGTCTCCACATTCGATAGAGTTACTTACAATCAATCATTCACCAATCAAACAAAAACTTTCGCAAAGGGAGCTTATAATACAAATTAGCAATTGATATTAGCTGCATGCTAATTTCAAACTGCAACTTCGGCTGCTTGGATAATCCAAATCATCACTTGTTTAAATTATTCATCTACTTATAAAACAACAACCTAAAAGGCATATATTACCGCAACAGTTGTGCAATTCCATGATATTGTTCATAACAGAGAACGTGCTCTACGAGGAGTCAGTACCAAAACAATTGGATAGCAGCATCAACTTTAGATGATGATAATGTGGATGTGCATAAGTCTGATGATGATGGGGATGCTGCTGATGAGGTTTTTCAATATATTTTTTTTTTCCTTTGAAATAGGTATAAAAATACCGCCACCGTCATTACGAATCTTCTTCTCTAACAATACAATGGTCATATACTTAAAAAATACAACTACCAGTTAGCAACAAGAACAACCACATTTGTTGTTTCCAACAATATGTAAGTACCGATGTATATAGTATATGACTATGATAAGTGCAACATGCGGCATTTGTTATAAGGTTGTGAAAATAAAATAACAAATATGAAAATAAAATTTTATAAAAAAAAAATTGAATAACAGAAAGAATTTTTGTTTTGCCAATGCGCCCACTCTGCAATGTTTTGCATGGATTTGTTGCACAATGTAGCTAAAGTTGCAGTTGTGATGTTGCTATTGATAATGATGTAGCTTTGTGTACTGGTGTTTGTACTCGTCGTTTTCTTTCTTCTACTTCATCTGGTAATCAAAGGTATTAAACCATGTACTTTTGCATGGGAAGGCAAATAAAGCTTCTGATTTTTATAAATTTTTAGCACGCTGCATTTTAAGGTGGTATGTTAAGTTTGAGTAAAAGACAAAACAAGAGATTTGAAGATGCAAATAAAAAAATCTGATTCCGATTAAATTCTTAATTGTTAAATTGTATTCCCAAGACCCACCTCTTTCCGCCACAAATGATTTTGAGGAACTAGTGACTTCACCTCTTCTTTACTTCTCACCCTGAAAAGATGGAAGTGAGAACACTCAAACCTCTAGGAGGGAGATTTTCCTACCCAGCAGAAGTCCAAAACTCTGGACCAATCCTAATTGAGGTTGAAGCTTTAAGGCAGAACATAAATGACACACTCACTCATGCCCTAACGACAATATCCGAGTGGGGTCTTGCTAATAAGGTCGATTTTAATGCACGTAAGACCCAATTTGGTATGTTGACCTACAGACAGTTTGTGGAATCAGAGTCATCTGTATCCATGGGTGGTATATATCGAGGAATCAGACATTCTTGATGTTTTCGGCACGAAAATCCAATGTGATATTCGTTGGAACCAACACGCGTTTCAAGTGTTGATAGAAGAATTCAGGAGTCTTGGTTTCTTAAAACCGTGCAAAAACTACTTCACTCCATGTGATCTTCACACCGCCTACATCCGACCGAAAATAGAATACAACTCCCATATCAGGGCAGGTGCTTCTATTTTGAAGCTTCTGAATAGGTAAAAAGAAGTGCGTTGAAGCTCATCAATGACAGTAGGGTGCCCAGATCTATTGACTCATTGGAGCATCGTCGAAATGTGGGTTGTGCGTCATTGTTATATAAATATTACCACGGTAAGTGTTCACCTGGAATGGGCGAACTCATCCCTATAATGCGGTTGCATACCAGTAGTTATCGTCTTTTTTTAGCAGTTTACATCCGTTCAATGTATGTGCAATTTAGGTCACAATTTCCAACGCGCATTACCATTGGGGAAATTCTCATCGATACTTCAGGCGAAACTTCATGCCATATATTAAGTAGGTAAACAAAAAGGATAAACATTTATATACTATCTGCCAGTCAAGCAGCATTGACGGCTTAATTAACCACATCATTAAAACTTATCATGGATTGTATTCTATCCCCGAACGAAATAGACCGCAACAATTACCTCGTCCTCAGTGGGATCCCGAGCCATGAAGGCCACTTGGGCATCGAACGGCCAATCGTGGGGCTTTGTGGTGCCTGGCCAATTGTGGTGCAAGAGGCCCTTTTATCGGTGCGGAACCATTCTGTGGATTTTTCATTCGGAATGTCAGGGAAACATTATGATCATGGATGGAATCTGAATTTGTCAATCACTGGAACCACTGTACGGGACCGCGGCAGGCAAAACGATTTATCACTTCATTCGACGATTACTTTCTTCCGACAAAAACGAACCATCGTTGCTTCACAAAAGATCCAATCGGCGCAGTGCATAGGGCCTTTTCTAATAAAAGCTCTTTATAACGTGAATGATACCTTCTCCTCATGCTGGATCTTAGCTAATCACTTAAATGGTGCTTATAAAACCCTGAAAATTTACAATCTACCATCATATAATTTTTCTTGAGTTTAATTTACTTCTAAGTTATTTACAGCATGGTTTTTGTAGCGGTTGTTCTACGGCGGACGAGTTAGCCTATTTTCGGAACCTTTAAATTCATCAAAAGTCGTTGCTCTAGATATTTCCAAGACGATAGATTGTACTTGACATGGAGCACTTGTATGAAATCTGATGCAAGTTTACTCAGAAAATCCATTATACGCATTTGTTTAAGGGTTCTGATATTTATACCACTTTATTCGTTATTTTTCTGAATGACCATTCTGATGGTTCATAAGTCTTTTATGCAGTATAGTTTGTGTTGTTTTAGATGGGGTCTCATCAAACGAGTTTCAGCTTAATTCACGGGTACCGCAAGTATCTGTCTATCCTCCAATTCTTTTACTTATCTTTATCAATGACCTTCTACGTAAAATTACCAAAGGCCAAGCCTTGTCGAGGTTACGGGCATGAGGCAATCTTATAGTGGGGTCGAGCATGCTTGAAGAATATGTCATGTCCTGGGGCCATTGCCTAATCCAAAGAGAACTAACACACTTCTAGGATTTGGCAAATAAACAAACAGCATGTTTACAGAAGTCCTCAGAGAGCATGTGAAATAGGATGCATGACGGACGGCATTGGTGACTGAACTCTTCATAGGGGTACGTTTGTGAAGTAGGTTTGGTCGGTGAAGTAGCTTCTGTGAGAATGATCAGTGATATTTTTTGATGATTTTAGCTACATAGTAGACGTTTCACTGGATGCTCTAAAATACTTTTTTTTGGAGTCCGAAGGATACGTCATTGTGAGTATCATTTCTTCCCATTTTATGGAAACAGTTGTAGAACTGGCTGTAATTTCCAGTTCTGGACTTTGCTATTATTTTTGAGCAATTACTATCATCACAAAATTCGAAAATTTTGACTTGCTTACAATTCGGACATATTTAATCCCTTTAACTCCTTTCCAACAGGGTATATAAAATTCGTCCTAGCCAAACTTAATTCTCCTACTAATTTTTATTTTTTGTATTGTTCCTTGTTATAAAATTATTCAAACATACAGGGACAAACACACATACATATATTCAGTAAGAGAATATGGTTAAAATGTTAACCATGACTGGTTGGCTGGCTCAATGACTGGCTGGTAGCTTAGTTGGTATGGTATAGTTCGGTATGGTGTGTCATGGTTTTTGGCTGTGTCTGTGGCAGTCAAGCAATAAGCAGCAGCACATTCCACAAAAATATGACACAACTGGCGCCGCACGGACCATTGCCAACTGCTGTCGTTCAATGTTTTTCGTTGTAGTACGTTGTTGCAGTGTGTTGCTGTTGTTGGGTTGCTGTGTGTGCCGTTGCTGTTGTTTGTTGCCGATAACTTCTGCTTTTTTTTTTACAATTTTAACAAATGTGTGAGTTTGGTTACTGTTGCAAATATTATTGTTATTATTATTTTTGTTTCTTCTGTTTTTGAGTAAACTGAAAATGAAAAAGTGTGAGAGTGTGTGTTTTGGGGCTTATAATTTTGAATTTTTCATATTTAGCTATTGACCAGAGGGTTTTTTATTTGGGTGGCGTTTAACTATGAGAATCATTGAATTTAAATTCAAAATGGACCTCATAGTCCACGTGTGCTGACATTATCAGCCACTTCAAACATAACAAAATTTTAGATAATTTAATCATAAACTCCAGAACCCATGTTCTCTCAATATAGTTTAACTCGGGATTCCATTTAATGATGTATTACACCGTCCGACAAAAATGAAAAAAAAAATCTTTGAACACGAAGTGGATAATATACGTTTGAAACTAGAGACAAAATATAGTAAAACTGCATTTACAGTTTTTCATTTCGTGATCGTGTTTCCTTATAAAAGGACTTCAAAGTTTAAAAGGATTAAATTTTATAAATAACCAGACTGGTTGAGACGAAATATCCTTTCAGTCACCGCAGTTAACCTCTACCTCTAGAGTTAATATTTCTAACCACGAGAACAACCCTCATATGTAACACCGTCCGACAGCCAATATTAAACATGAACCGGATGATATACTTCTGAAAGTAGAGTAGTAGTAGATCAAATGGAATAAAACTGTATTTACAGTTTTTCATTTCGTAATTCTGTTTCCTTTTAACAGGACTTTAAAGGATACATATTTTGTTAATATTTGTACTTGTTCTAGGATGCCACTATTGATTTCAAATGAAAGAGGAGGATCTCCCCTAAATTTTTCTATTTTACTATTTTTACGTATATGGAAAAAGGAGGTACGTTTCGTCTATTCAAAAATGTGTCCTTCAATATCATTAAAAATTTTCAACAAAATACATATTTTGATAAAGTTTCCAAATGACTTTATTTACATTTTATCATTTCGTGATTCTGTTTCCTTTTAAAGGACTTTTAAGTTTTAAAGGATAAATAGTTTTTTAATATTTGTACTTGTCCTATGTTGTCACTATTGATAGCAAATGAAAGAGGAGGATCTCCCCTAATTTTTCTATTTTCATTTTTTTTACATATCAGGAAAAAGGAATTAATTTCGTCCATTCAAAAATGTGTCCTTCATTATCATTCAAAATTTTCAACAAAATATTTTGATAAAGTTTTCAAATGAATTTATTCACATTCTTGTATTCTGATATGGCAAAATATAAAAATGGAAAAATTAGGGGAGATCCTCCTCTTTCTACTGCCGTCATCAGTGTTATCATCAAAAATGTTTTACAAAATGTATCCTTTAAAACTTTAAAGTCATTTTAAAAGAAAACAGATTCAAGAAATGAAAAAGTGTAAATGCAGTTTTACTCCATTTGATTTCTATTTCAGACGTATATCATCCGGTTCATGTTTAATATTGGCTGTCGGACGGTGTTACAGTTGAGGGTTGTTCTCGTGGTTAGAAATATTGACTCTAGAGATAGAGGTTAACTGCGATGACTGAAAGGATATTTCGTCTCAACCAGTCAACCAGTCTGGTAGGTAGGAGTGGTGAAGCTCAAAGTTTTGATATAATCGCATAGACCGCTTGGTCCATAGCAATAGCACATGTTCCTTTAGCGACGAGGATAAAACACGTTAGTCCATGTTGCAAACAGTTTTACGGATATAAGGTCCATAACTGCGATTTCCTTCTCTAAGCCTTTGAAGTCCTTAAAAAGGAAACAGGATCACAAAATTAAAAACTTGAAATGCAGTTTTACTACATGTAGTATCTAGTTTCAAACGCAATTATCCAGTTTGTGTTTAACGACTTTTTTACTTTTTGTCGGACGGTGATATACGAGACCAAATATTTTTGACGAAACTTCTTCTGAAAGACTCATAGAATCTTTTCATCAGCTATGGTCGTAACCCATCTTAAGGATGAGTTACTTTTCTCGTAAAGTGAAAAGAAGAAGGGGTGGAAATTCCTAAATTCATATTGAACTTTCTTGAACAAATAAATGCCTTCACTGTCTTTACACATGTATGATCATCGTTAAAAATTGTTTGTTTGATATAAAACTATTGTTGTAGTTGCGATTTTCTTAGCTAATGTCCGTCCTTACGTTTATCTGTCTGTTAATATGTATCCATCCAAACCTGGCCATGGTCATTCGCTAATATTGAAAAGCTTTTGTGTCCTCATCATTGTTTTGTTGTTGTTGGTTATATTTCAAAGTAACCATATTTTCAAAACAATGTTTGTTTGTTGTGCTGTGCCGTATTGTGCCCTCAAGTGTCGCATGCTGTTTTTGGCAGTCTCCTCTTTATATGTTCAGCAGAAGGTTGAGGTTACTCGTCTTTTTTTCTTTTTGAGTTCAGTCCAGAAATATTGTATGATTTTTGTTTTTTTATACCCTACACTTAGTGGAAGAGGTTATATTTAAGTTTTTCATTCCGTTTGTAACTCATCCAAATATCACTCTGGAGCCTGAAAAAAAATATGTATTATTGATTAGTGATCGACTATTATGAGGGGTTTAAAACAGCCTTTGCTCTGTGCCCATTACGTTTTTATTCTCTTACTGGTGTTTTGTTAAACAACTTGTTTATATGCAGAGCTTCAAAGAATGAAATCCTTTTCGACTGAATTCTCAAAAAAATCCATTAAATTTTCATTGTCAGTGAATGCATTCGATTTCATAAATCGACATTGAATGCAGTCCTTGGAATTCATTCGATTGAATTAAAAAAAAATAATGCATTCGATTTCCTGTATCGTTTTTTTATCATTCCACTGCGAATGCAATCGATTTTGTAAATAGATAGACCAAAACGGAGCCAAATTTTTGTCTATAGTATCGCCTACTCTCTTTACATACGATGACCCTAATGGGCTCTAATTTTGAATCCAAAAAAATTGGTGTTCCCGAAAATTTTAAAAATGCACATATTACCTGCCTATGCGACAAACAAATTTGAAGAGTGTTGGCGATACTATGGACAAAAAATTGGCTCCGTTTTGATCTATCTCGGTTAGTTTTTTTAAGTTTTTTATGCAATGAACTAGCTCGCCCGCCGGAACTTCGTTACCGGTGATGTTAAATACCGGATAATAGAAGGATCAGGATTACCCTACCGATTTCAAAAAATGACTCATATGTAGTCTTTGTTTTATTTAATTGTGGACGTTTAAGTCTTTCATACAATAATATTTCATTAAATAACTTAAGCAATAAAATTTGAATAATTTCGGTGGTACGTTGTCATGTACGTTCCGGTGAAAAGATTTTGACAATTTCCGAGCCCTTATATCGGGATTTTGGATCTTGAGTGAAAATATATTTCAGTGAAAAAAGAAATTGGAATAAAAAAAATTTTAGGTAAAAAAACATATAGAGAGAAAAAATATGGAGTTAAGAAGTTTAATACGAAAAATGTAAGTAAAAAGTATCTTTCTATATTGTTCCCCGCTCTATTCCATTTCGTTCCCCGTTCTACTCCATTTCATTTCCAATTCAATCTCCATGCAAGTTTTATTCCTCTCCATATAATATGCGTTACAGAAATAAGAAGTGCTATTTTATTTATCTTATAGATATAAAAATACAATTTTACACCACTTGTACCAATTTAGGTACCCCTTTTTAACCTTTCCATCTCTTGGGTGTTATTTCGGCTGGAGGATACTGCACGTCAAATTTTGAGTTTCTTTACCACTTAAAATTAAATTTTCCAAAAACCTTTTTTTCTGAACCGTTATTTCAAGAAATATAAGAAGTACCAAACTTACACTTTTTTATGCCCTTTACGACTCTTAGAAACAGAATTTCCAAAAAGTACTTTTTCCAAAATATTTTTTCACTAAAGAATACAGTATTCAAATTTTCACTGCATAGGATCATTATTTCAAGAAGTATAAAAAGTAAAAAAAAAACACTTTTCTACACCTCTAGAAACGGAATCTTTTAAAAATACTTTAGCATAGCAGATTGTTTTTTTTTTTCACTGAAGGACCCCACGTTCTAAAATTCAAGCTTCTAAGACAATTATTATAGAAACAAACAAGAAATTAGTGCCAAAATTACACTTTATTACCCCCGTTAGAAACGAAATTTCCAAAAAGTACTTTTTCCAGTATGATTTTTTTTCACAGAAGGATCCTACATTACAAATTGCAATTATTTAGGAATATTATTTCAGCAAATATTAAATGTACAAAAAGTATACTTTTTAACCCCGTTAAAAAACGGAATTTCCAAAAAGTACTTTCCCAAATTTTTGGTTTTCACCGAAGAATTTTACATCCAAAATTTTAAATTTCTAGAACCATTAGGTCAGAAAATATCAAAATTACCGGAAGTACACTTTAGCCATTTTACCCTACTAAGAAGCGGAATTTCCAAAAAGTATTTTTCCCAAAATGGTTTTTTACCGAATGATCCTACATTACAAATTTCAAGATTCTATTACCATTACTACCGGAAATTTGAACGGAGCTAAAGCTTAAATTTTTACCCGTTCCACCCCCTAAGAAAAGGAAATTTCAAAATTTAATTTTCCAGAATTTGTTTTAACTTAAGGATCCTACATTCCAAATATCAAATATCAAATTTCTATGATCATTATTTCAGGATATATAAAAAGTACCATAAGTACTATTTTTACCCCTTAAGAACAGAAATTTTCTAAAAGTACTTTACCTAGAATGTTTTTTTTTGCAAAAGGTAATTTTTACAAAAGGTAATTTTTATTAAAGGTACTTTTATTAAAAGATACTTTTTGTAAAAGCTACTTTTTATAAATGGTACTTTTATAAAAGGTACTTTTTATAAAAAGTATTTTTTGTAAAAAGTACTTTTTATAAAAGGTACTTTTTGTAAAAGGTACTTTTTATAAATGGTACTTTTAATAAAACGTACTTTTTATAAAAAGTATTTTTTGTAAAAGGTACTTTTTATAAAAGGTACTTTTTGTAAAAGGTGCTTTTTAAAAAAGGTACTTTTTATAAAAGGTACTTTTTATGAAAGGTACTTTTTATAAAAGGTACTTTTTATTAAAGGTACTTTTTATAAAATGTACTTTTTATAAAAGGTACATTTTATAAAAGGTACTTCTTATAAAAGGTACTTTTTATAAAATGTACTTTTTATAATAGGTACTTTTTATAAAAGGTACTTTTTATAAAAGGTACTTTTTATAAAAGGTACTTTTTATAAAAGGTACTTTTTATAAAAGGTACTATTTATAAAAGGTTCCCCCTAAGAAACGCATTTTCCAAAAAGTACTTTTTACAGAATGTTTTTTTCACCGAATGATCCTACATTCAAAATTTCAAGTCTCTATGACCATAATTTTAAGAAATAAAAAAAAGTACCAAAAGTACACCGTTTACTTCTTTTATCTCCCTTAGAATCAAAATTTTCAAAAAGTACCTTTCCATATTGTTTTTTTAGCAAAGGATTATTATTTCAGTAAATAAAAAAAAAGTACCAAAAGTACACTTTTTACCCATTTTACCCCCGTAGAATCAACATTGGCCAAAAACCCAGCCTTAGTGAATCTTTTTCTCGGGAGGTGAACCTACATTGCAAATTTCAAGTTTCTAGGATTATTATTTAACGAAATATAAAAGGTACCAAAAGTACAGTTTTTTACCCTCTTAGAATCAACATTGGCAAAAATACAGCCTTAGGGGGATCTATATTCCGTGAGGTGAACATACAGTCCAAATTTCAAGTCTCTAGCTTCAGCGGTTTGGGCTGGGAGATGATGAATCAGTCAGTCAGTCAGTCAGTCAGTCAGTCAGTCAGTCAGTCAGTCAGTCAGTCAGTCAGTCAGTCAGTCAGTCAGTCAGTCAGTCAGTCAGTCAGTCAGTCAGTCAGTCAGTCAGTCAGTCAGTCAGTCAGTCAGTCAGTCAGTCAGTCAGTCACTCAATCACCCAACTCTTTTATATATATAGATGAATAAGCCATTCGATTTTTCAAATTGAATGAAAGGAAAATCGATTCGATTTTTAAAGTCGAATAAAAAAAAATCAAATGCATTTGATTTTTGAAAGTCGAATGAAAAATAAAACGAATGCATTCGATATTTATAAATCGAATGAGTCTAAAGTGAATTCATTCAATTCGCTAAAATGTGATTGGGGAATGCAATCACTAAATTTTCACTCAGAATGACAAATCGAATTAAGGAATGAAATCCTTCGAAGCTCTGTTTATATGTCTGCTGAAATCGCGATCATGGATAAAATATTACTTTTTGTTGCTTCGAAAAGTTTGGTATTGGATTTGAGCGATATCGCTTCAACGCTTCAAAAGTTATGAACTAAAATGTAAGGACACCTCGGAATTTTTTATACATTCCACATAACCTAAAAATACAAAATGCTTTAATTCGGCTGCTAATTGACATATTTCAACAGAATTGGATACCGAAAGGTATTTAAACAAGAACAAACTGAATTTTTACCCCAAAATTTTTTTTGCGAAATTTTTTTTAGCGGAATTTTTTTTTTTAAATTTGTTTCTTTTAATTTTTTTTTCAGTAACAATTTTTACTAACGTTGTGGAGGGTACCCGCACATTCGGCCAGGCCAAAATTGAAACTTTTTTACTTGCTTTTTATACCTTCCAACCACAGTATGGGGGTATACTCACTTTGTCATTCCATGTGTAACACACACCCCAAAATTTTTTTTGCGAAATTTTTTTTAGCGGAATTTTTTTTTTTAAATTTGTTTCTTTTAATTTTTTTTTCAGTAACAATTTTTACTAACGTTGTGGAGGGTACCCGCACATTCGGCCAGGCCAAAATTGAAACTTTTTTACTTGCTTTTTATACCTTCCAACCACAGTATGGGGGTATACTCACTTTGTCATTCCATGTGTAACACATCGAAATATCGGTCGGGGACCCCACAAAGTATATATTATATTGATCCATGATAGAATCTAAGACATTCTAGCGATGTCCGTCCGTCCGTCCGTCTGTAGAAATAACGATGCAGTCCAAACCAAAAGAGCTAGACCCCTGAAATTGGGCAAGAATATCTCTTATGTTACTGGTAAGGTTAAGTTCGAAGATGGGCAAAATCGGGCCAAGGGGAAAAAAGTTCCCCCTTGAAGAACTAAAACGACACCTAAAAAATACGATATTTTTACGAGTTTTTTTTAATTTTTGCTCAACAAATGTAACATTTGTATGCCATATTATGTTCATATCAGTTATGCTCGATCACTTGATGTGAAGAGACGTACTTTCAATTGCTCTCGTCGACTGCCTATTTTTTACATAGTGTTGTGTTACTAAAATAATACAATTTATTTCATTATTCTAAACAAAAACAAAAAAAAACTGTTACATATAAAAGAATTTATACAAACAAAATTAAACGTACACTTGCTAGTGACAATGTCAACGCATTAAGCGTTAATAATATGAATAAAAAACCAAAAACAATTAATGCACCTAGTGCATCAAAAAATTACAATTACTTTTCCCCTCTTCAAACTATAGAAGATGATAAAATTGATGATGTTGATGAAGTTATCGTTAACAATACAGTGAAGGTTCATATATCCCCAATTACCATATTAAAAAGTAAAATTGAAGAAGTTCATGAACTTTGTAAAATAAACAAAATAACAGATTATTCTGTAAAAAAAATTTCTATCGGCTTAAAATTATTTTTAAAAACGAAAGCTGAACACCAAACCATTATTAGTGCTCTTACTGACAAATACGAGTTCTTCAGTTATGCCTCCAAAGATGACAAGCCGTACAAAGCTCTTTTGTTCGGTCTTGATAAATATGATCCATTAATCGTTAAAAAAAAATTAACCGATATGGGACTTCAGTGCTTAGACGTTAAAATCGTCATAAAAAAGAACGCATACAACGTGGAGTATATAATTTACGTTGTTTATTTTAAAAGACAAACAATAACAATGAAAGAGCTCAGGCAAAAATATTCTGTAATTGAATATTTGAGGGTGAAATGGGAATTTCAACAAGCTAAAAAAACGCATATAACTCAATGTTATAACTGCCAAATGTTTGGCCACGGTTCTAATCGCTGTAAGGTTAAAACCTTTTGTTCAAACTGTGCTGGTCAGCATAATACATCTGATTGCAAAGAATCCACCCCTAAGTGTGCAAATTGCAGTGGTCCCCACAAATCAACATTCGACGAATGTCCAAGTAAGATAAATTATCTAAATATTAGACAACGTGCCCAACCAGCTCCAAGACGTCCAGTCCGTGCTAATGCAGGAGTTTCTTCTACCGTAAATTATAGCAACAGCTTTCCTAACACACTGCGCCAAAGTGCTCCAACTACTTCTAGTAATTGGCAAGGTCAAAGAGATATTATCAACAACAGTACCAACCGTAACAACGCTAATAATAATAATAATAATAATAATAATAACAATACTAATAATTATATAAATAATAATGCTAATAATAATAGCTCTAATGATTTATTCACTCTTGAAGAAATAAAGAATTTAACTTTAGAGTTAATTACAAATCTTAGAAATTGTAAAAACAAGTCCGATCAGTTCGAGGTTATCACTAACCTTGCATGTAAATTCTTAGCATAATGGAACACAATGGAATCAATATAATAACTTGGAATGCAAGAGGCATTCGCAATAAATATTTAGAATTATTTCAATTTTTAACTAGCCGTAGTATTCATATTTGTTTAGTATCCGAAACTGGCCTTAATTCAAACTTATCTATCAGAAACAACGAATTTAAAGTATACAGAAACGATAGGACAACTGCGCGAGGTGGAGGTGTAGCAATAATTATAAGAAAAAACATTTCTCATCAATTACTACCTATTATTAACACATCTGTTATTGAGAATATTGGCATCAAACTATTCACTAATTTAGGCCCAATTGACATATACTCGTGCTACTATCCTGGTGGTACAGCGGGTTCTGATGGCGTAAGAAAACGACAATTCGCATCTGACATTCATAAACTCAGTAGTAACGAAAGGTATTTGTTAGGCGGTGATTTTAATAGTAGACACCGATCTTGGGGATGTGTTAGGGCAAACTGCTGGGGAAATATTTTATATGAAAAGTTAGAATCATACAATATTGATATCATATATCCTTGTGATAATACTCACATACCTTCAAGCGCCAATAGACAAGGTTCTACACTGGACGTATTCCTGACTAATGATCCGCTTATAATGTCACCAGCGGAAGTCATAAACGACCTGAGTTCGGACCATTTACCCGTAAAAATTTCATTAAATAGTAATTACAACAACACAAATTTTTTCAGATATGATTTTCACAATGCTAATTGGAACAAATTCTCTAGGTTCTTAAATAGAAACTTAAATCTACCTGATATCAACAATATTTTGAATCATGAACACATAGATCAGAATATTATAAATTTCGAAAATGTTTTAAATGATTCAATCGCTTGTAGTGTGCCTAAGATATATCCCTCATTAAGAGGAAAATCTTTGCCCTACCATATTAAGAATATGATACAACGAAGAAATGGGTACCGGCGGGATTGGCAAAGATACAGGGATCTAAACGACTTCTATCAGATGAAGATATTTAATTTGAGAATTCGTGAGGAAATTGATTCCTTTAGAAATAAATCTTGGGATAATTTATTATCAACGCTTGATAAAGGCTCTCCGCCTTTCTGGAATTTGACGAAAGTCTTAAGAAAGAAGGCTAACAACATCCCTATTTTAAAACAAAACGGTGTTCGGTACACCACTAATCAAGAAAAATGTGAAATTTTAGCGCATACATTTGCTGCTAATTATTCTATTTCATCCCATTTAGGGGACCCAATTACAACTTCCTTAGTGAATGATACTCTGGAATCGTATAGATCGTTAAGAGTTAATCCATTGGATGTATGTTTAATAAATACTTCACAGATTTCAAATATTTTAAAAACTTTAAAAAATAAAAAATCACCTGGCATCGACGGTATTAATAATAGATGTCTTAAAGCACTTCCTAGCAAAGGCGTTAAATTTTTAACATTAATAATTAATTCATGTCTAAAACTTTGCTATTTTCCCCAAAAATTTAAGGAGGCTAAAGTTATCCCAATTAAAAAACCTGGTAAGCAATCTGACTGTCCATCGTCATACCGTCCTATCAGCTTGCTGTCGAGTGTCAGTAAAATTTTAGAAAAAGTTATTAAAATTAAATTAACTGATTTTATGGAAGCCAATAATATTATTCCACCTCAACAATTTGGGTTCCGCAGAGAACACAACACAGCTCATCCCTTGATAAGAATAAGAAATTTGGTAAAAACGAATTTCAACAATCAAAAATCAACTGGCATGGTTCTATTAGATGTCAAAGCTGCATTTGATTCAGTCTGGCACGAAGGTCTCGTCTTTAAGATGATAAATTTAAATTTCCCAATAGCATTGACAAAAATTATTCACAGTTTCCTCACTTCTCGTTCTTTTAAAGTTCACATTGGCTCACACCATTCTCAAAGTCATTCCATAACTGCTGGTTGTCCCCAAGGGTCATGTTTATCCCCTGTCCTTTATAATTTATATACATCTGATTTTCCTCAATTGGACTACTGCACTTTGTCAGTATTCGCTGATGACACAGCAATCCTATGCTCTGAAATTTTGGCTGTTGATATAATAGCAAACTTACAAAGAGCATTATCTGATATTTTATCTTATTTCAATAAATGGAAAATTATACTAAACTATGAAAAAACACAAGCGATATATTTTACAAGGAAACGAAAAGCATGCTATATACCACAGACCAATATTATTATAAATAATAATTCTATACAGTGGGAACAAAAAGTAAAATATCTTGGTATTATGCTCGATCCTAAAATGAAGTTTAAAGATCATATACCTTATGTAACTAATAAAGTTAACATATTAACCCGTATCCTATACCCTTTTATAAATCGGAAATCTAGCCTTAACATTAATAATAAAAAACTCATTCTAAAATCTATTTTTCACGCTGTAATATTCTATGCAGTCCCCGTTTGGTCAACTAGTGCATCTTGCCATATTAAAAAACTGCAAATAGCTCAAAATAAGCTATTAAAACTTATATATAACCTTCCTTGGTTTTTTTCAACATCACGCCTTCATGATATTGCGGGCTTGGAATTAGTTGCAGATAAGATCAATAGACTTACACAAAATTTTAATACTCGATGTCTGAATTCTGAATTCGTCCATATTAATGAGCTAGTATCATCTTAGGTTTTTATCTAGTCTGTAGTAAAGTAGTTTAAGTAGGTTAAGTAGTTTAAAAATATAAATCAAATAGGTTTTTTGCCAAATTTTCTCCTCCAAATAAATGTTGTATATATGTATATAGAAATTTTTGTAAATATAGATCTATTATTAAGCTGAAAAAGAAAAATCTTGAACACTTAAATATATAATTTAAATTGAAATGAAAATGTAAATATTATGGATAAAATAAATAAAATTGAAATTGAAATTGAAATTATGTTCATAGACCTGCGCTTGGACCAAGGGGGTGAGAAAATTCGATTTTTTTCCGGCCCTCCCCCCTTTGGGGGCGTGGTTATAGAAATTAATTAAAAATAACGATGAATATCATAAATATAATAAACAAAAAATTTGTAAACATATATAGCGGGGGCACAGGTGTCCCCCACCAAGTCCGCCTCCAACCACCCTCCCCCCCACCAAAAAAAAAGACGCCCCTGGGATTTTTTTTTTTTTAATTTTAAACGTGTTGGAGGGTATAAAAGATTCGGCACAGCCGAATTTAACACTCTTACTTGTTTTTCATTATTTTTATTATAATGCGTTTTGTTTTTCAATTGTAACGTCATTGTACAAACGAAAAAATAAAAGCTTTGGGGAATTGTTTGTACTCGTATGTACATTAGACCGACTCACCTTATAAGGGCAAAAAAAAAGTTAAAGTTGTACCCCCCTCAAAATTAACTTTGACATGTTTTATGAAGATTCCCAAAATATTTGGGCTCTAGCGATAATCTCCCGTGAGCTAAACCGCGTCAAAAAAGGGTCCAAAAATGGTATTTTTCATGAATAAAAAATTCAGTAAATTTTTTTTTGTCCAATGAATGACCAAATATAATAGATATTTAGGAATTCTTTGATTCTGCATTAAAACATTTTAAAAATCTAACCACAGACTCGAGATAACGAGATGTTTACGTCAGTTTTTTGATGCTTTTCAATTCGATTTTACTAAAAACTTAAATAACTTTGGCATTTTTGGTCCGATTTTCACTTTTAATACATCGTTAGAAAGGTGTTGACCACCGCTTGGGATTTTAGTCAAAAATTAACCCTTAACTGCACTGTCTAACTTTTTTATAACATTTACTTCGACATCATTAAAAAACCGTTTTATAACCACAAAAAGCATATCTTTGTGCAGAAAACACGTTTAATTAATATATTTGGAAACAATTAATTTAACCCATGCATGATCAAAATATTTTGGCAAACATTTTTAAAAAAGTTTTTGCGGAAATTATTGAAAGCTAGTTGAAATACTTTAAAAAAATAAAATTAAATAAGGTTTTGTTTATTTTAGTCAAAACTTAACCCTTAACTGCACTGCCTTACTTTTTTATAACATTTACTTTGACATCATTAAAAAAAACATTTTATAACCACAAAAAGCATATCTTTGTGCAGAAAACACGTTTAATTAATATATTTGGCCACAATTAATTTAACCCATGCATGATAAAAATATTTTGGCCAAGATTTTTAAAAAAGTTTTTGCGGAAATTATTGAAAGCTAGTTGAAATACTTTAAAAAAATAATATAAAAAAGGTTTTTGTTTAAATAGACGTGCTTATTAATATCAAATAATTATAAAGTGTAAAACTTTCCCGGTGAATTTTTTTTCGGAATTTGTATGTGCAAATAAATTTTAGAAATAAAATATAAACTAATTTGCTCTTAATCACATATATTCGTGCAAAAAACGCATCTTATAAATAGATCTTAATATTTTTTATTTAACCCATTCATGACCAATTAAAAAAAAAAATTTAAGTCCAGTTGTAATTCTTAAAAAAATAATATATTTTTAAAATTAATTTGCACATACAAATTTCGAAAGAAATTTTGACCGGGAAAGTGTTACACGTTATAATTATTTGATATTAATAAGCACGTCTAGATAAACAAAAACCTTATGTAATTATATTTTTTTAAAGTATTGCGACTAGCTTTCAATAATTTCTGCAAAAACTTTTTTAAAAATGTTTGCCAAAATTTTTTGGTCATGCATGGGTTAAATTAATTGTGGCCAAATATATTAATTAAACGTGTTTCCTGCACAAAGATATGCTTTTTGTGGTTATAAAATGTCTTTTTAATGATGTCGAAGTAAATGTTATAAAAAAGTAAGGCAATGCAGTTAAGGGTTAATTTTTGAATAAAATAAACAAAACCTAATTTAATTTAATTTTTTTAAAGTATTTCAACTAGCTTTCAATAATTTCCGCAAAAAATTTTTTAAAAATGTTTGCCAAAATATTTTGATCATGCATGGGTTAAATTAATTGTTTCCAAATATATTAATTAAACGTGTTTTCTGTACAAAGATATGCTTTTTGTGGTTATAAAACGGTTTTTTAATGATGTCGAAGTAAATGTTATAAAAAAGTTAGACAGTGCAGTTAAGGGTTAATTTTTGACTAAAATCCTAAGCGGTGGTCAACACCTTTCTAACGATGCATTATAAGTGAAAATCGGACAAAAAATACCAAAGTTATTTAAGTTTTCAGTAAAATCGAATTAAAAAGCATCAAAAAACTGACATAAACATCTCGTTATCTCGAGTCAGTGGTTAGATTTATAAAATGTTTAAATGCAGAATCAAAGAATTCCTAAATATCTATTATATTTGGTCATTCATTGGACAAAAAAAAATTTACTAAATTTTTTATTCATGAAAAACACCATTTTTGGACCCTTTTTTGAAGCGGTTTAGCTCACGGGAGATTATCGCTAGAGCCCAAATATTTTGGGAATCTTCATAAAACATGTCAAAGTTAATTTTGAGGGGGGTACATCATCAACTTTTTTTTTTGAGTCACTCTAATGTACATATGAATTTTTCGATTTCAATATTGTTTTCAATTTTTATATTTTTTCAAGGATTGGTATCAGCAGAAGCAGCACCAGCAATTGAGCATTGAAGATACCATTTATTTTTCTTCCTTATACAATTTTTTTTGTGTCGATTTTTTGGAGTTAACATCATTGGGTCGTTCGACCATCGGTAGTTCCTCTATTTGCAATCAGCAGCAGCAACAGCAGCATTCAATTTCATTTGTTTATTATTGTGGAGTTTATTGAACAAACGAACGAAAGAATGAACGGGTGTTGTTTTAAAGTGGCTACTTTGCAAAATGAAAATATTGGAGAACCCATATGACAATAACACATTGTAGTACGAGTTGTATGTGTTTTGTTAATGTGAAAATGGTCACATATGGATCGGCGTTTTCTTTTTGTAAATATACTTTTTTTAGTGGAGTTTTTGTCATGATAAGGGTTTCTTTTTTTTTGTAAAGATAACTGCTACTTTTTGTTTTTTCTTTATTGTAAAGTAATTGAAACATTGTATTTTGTTAAATTTTTTACTTACGGAAGGAGTATTACAATTCAAAAATTACAAAAGCAAGGATTTTTTAAATCGTTAATTCTTATGGGGTGTCTAGACGTGACCAATCAATGACGTTAACGGTTAATCCAAACTAAAACATAATTCTTTCCAGATATAATATGGTATTAACAAAGCTCACAAAAGAAAGAATTTTGATTACGCGGCGCGTTGCGTATTACAAAATAAGGGGGTTAAGTTTACTGAAAACTATTAAAGTCGTACCACTAAAACTAATAAGACGAGCGGGGCCCTTTCGTCTGTGTGTCTGTTTCAAAACACGCTAACATTCGAAAGCCAACTATGAGGGTATTCAAACTAGGCATGTATATTGTATACCTTTCCCCCGCCTGACCCGGAAAATTACTTATACCAAGCATCAGCAGCCTCAGAGGCATTTTTTGAATGTTATCGTGTTTTCAACAGACAGATGGCAGACATACGGACATTGCTGGATAAACTTGAAATCGATCGAGGATCTTGAATAAATACACTTAATGGTGGCCTAGATCTATATTTCGAAGGGTTACAAACATACCCAGCAAAAACATGGTAATGAGTTGTGAAAACTAATCATTACCAAGTACATTATTTATAATGAGTACCCATTACCATTAACATTATTTTAAGCCCAAAAGTAACTACTTCTCAGTAACATGTTATAAAAGCACCTCTAAGTAATAATATTTCCTTGCACTTGCAGTTTTTAACCTTTACATATCAATTAACGTAAAAAGTACTTAAACCCTTAATAAAAATTACGCAATTTTTAAGTTTTAGTAAAAACAAGTTAAATTTTAAAAGTTTTAATTAACTAATTATTTTACTTCTTATTGGTTTTTACTCCTTATTTGTAATCCGAGGCAGTAACTACTTATTTATCTCTATACTCTTCACTAGTTATTTTTGTCTCACGCCCTTGTTAAAATAATTAGTGTTTCATTCAATAAGTAACAACTTATTAACATCTGTTTCGGATTACAAAACCCATTACTAGTAATGCCAATTTTTGCTGGGTAATAACAAACATTATATATCCTCTATTAGTGTTTATAAACCGGTTCACCGGTTAACCGAAAAACCGGTTTTTTCCTAAAATTTCGGTTTTTTGCAAACCGGTTAACCGGAATTGAAGATTTCCGGTGCACCGAAAACCGGTTTTTTTCTGTCGGTTAACCGGTTTTTTAAATACATTCAAAACGGAATATTTTCGCAAATATTAGGGTTTACACTTATTTTTTTATGATATTTTCAAAATTTCGTTGAAAACACATTAAAAATCTGCGAGAAAGAACGTCTAAAATATTTTTTGTCTTCAAGAAACAATTTTCTAAATGGGAATTTTATTCTGAAACTGATAAAAATTTGAAATACTCACCGTTGTAAGCGTTTTTTGAACATTTCATGAAAAACTTAATAAGTGACTGTGTTAACCAGATACTAAAATCCCTGTTAATGGCGAAATTGTCTATAAAAGAAAATAAAAATAAAATTCGGAACTGCAATTTACTTATAACGAATAAATGTATTTTTCTAAATAAAACCAGTACAAATTAAATTGAAGTTCTAGTGAATATGGTCAATTAAAGTACATTATTTAACTATCGCTTTTTTATAGCGTAATAGTTGCAAACCTTGCTGAAAGAAACAAATATGTTAACTTAAGCTATATTCGCTTTATTATTTAATAAAAATAAGCTATTTTCAAGTATTTTTTATTTTTTTTAGTTAAAGAAAAAAAAACCGGTTAACCGGTTTTTTATTCCGGTTTAACCGAGAAAACCGGTTAACCGAAAAAGCATATTTTCGGTTAACCGAGAAACCGGTTTTCCAAAATGTCGGTTTTTTATAAACACTATCCTCTATCAATTAAATTAATTTTTGGCTAAATAAAATTTTCGGCGAAAAAATCGTTGTAGTAAAAAAAACAACTGTTTTGTGTGAAACATTTTCGTTACAATGTATAACGACTGGCGAGTGTTGGTATCACTGGTGCTATAAGATCGGCCCCCAGGCACGTCTGAAAGTGGCACTCAACATTGAACTAGTGGATATCTATATCAAGGGCATAGCAGCAAAATCGGCTCTCAGGTTAAGCGACTATATCTCACCGCAGATGAACTTTAAAAGAACAAGCGAGATTTCAGTACCAACTAGGGAAAACTGTTGTTACTAAAAATTTAAATTTTTACGGATGGATCGAAGATGGAGAACACCTTGAAATCAGGGCCTCATTGAGACATTCGGATATGTGGTGTGTTTTCTAGGCAGAGGTACACAGAAAAAAATATGGAGGAAACAAATTTGAGTAATCACTTGTTTAATTTTTTAAAAAAAATTTGAGTAATTTTTTAATTGACGCAATTAAAAATTTACTCAAAAATTGAAAATAAAATCTGAGTAAATAATTTAATACAAATTTAATATTTTTTTTTAATTATTTTTTTTTCTCTTGGTGTTTGGAATTCTCATTTAGTTTATTGTTTTTTGTATATGTATATGAAAGTTTGAAATCATCTTTATAAAATTTTACTTTGTCTTGAAGACATAAGTATATTTGGTAAAGTTTGTAAAAGCTATTTTTTTGGAAAAAAAATTAGAAACTTTTTAAACTTTTTAAAAAAATAATTTGATACATTTTGAGTAAATTTTTACTTGACACAATTAAAAAGTTACTTAAAAATATTAAAAAATTTTAAGTAAAGATTTAATTGTGTGAATTAATAATTTACTCAAATTTTTTATTAAGCATTTAATATTTTTTTATTAAAAGTTTACTCAATACTATTAAATCGTTTACTGGTGGAAAATTGAGTAATTTTTTACTCAATAGTATTAAAAATTTACTCAAATTTTTTTTTTATTTTTTTCTGTGTACTTATAATTGATAAGAGAGTTAGCCTTGCTGCTCTGAAGGGTTTGCTTCCAACACCGTGAAATCGAAAATCGTTTAGAACTGTATATAATCCTTTCGCCAAACTCGGCAGCGAACAGTCACGCTAAACTGGGTCACTGGGAACGAATTGGTGGATTAGTGCACGCAGAGAAAAAATATTGTTGCGACATGATCACGGCAACTATACTATGATCTCTAAACCCAGTTATGATTGCAGCAATCAAGTTATTGTTTTTAAAATTGTATTTAAACATTTATATGGTTGTTTTAGACATTTAATAGTCGCTTCAATCATGATAAAATAATTGCAACATCCAAAAGTACAATATGGTTGTTGTAACAATGTTGTAGTTAATTATATTCTCGACACACCAAAAATTTGAACATAACATGATTATAACAATCATTAGATAATCACAACTTAATGAAAATTGATTTTTGCAAACATTGTCGGGTTTATTCATCAGTTTAGTGTTTTGCCAGCAAGCAGTTAGTCGCAAATACGCCACTTACAATTAGTACTTTAAAAAATTTAAGGCAATTTGAGTTAAAAAATTGGATCAACGCAGAAGGAAATGAAATACAAAAAGCTACTTTATATAATTTTTTTATTGTGCGGTTTAAAAATAACTTTTCATTTTAAATAAAAACTTCAAATCGAAAATTTTAAGTGTTTTTTGTGCATTTTTTTGTTTACTGAATGTGTTATAATTGCTAACAATCATTTTAATTTTGTAACAAATACGTTATGATTGCAGCAAATATGTTATGATTTTGTCAATAACTTAATGGTTTATACAATCATTCAATGTTAGCTGACAAAAATGTTATAGTTGATGACATTTTTTAGAAAAAATTCCATAAGTTTATTGCACATCATTGATGTAAAACGCAGGTTGCCACTAAATTGAACCAAAATTAATAAAAATGGTTTCCTATTTATAAAAACAACATTTAAAAACAAAAAATAAATTATTGGTGTGAACTTTATCAAAAAAGTAATGAAGAATTTCTATAAACGTGTGGTATTAATGCATAATATATTTTCTCAATTTAAAAAAAAAATATATGTATATTAAACTGGAATCATATTATGATAATTATATAACATTTAAGCCATTATTGCCGCAATCATATAATGATTAACATTCCTTGTTGCCTTCAATCATATTAACATTATTGCTACAATCATATTTCCAATCATAATATGACGCTCTTAAATCATGATCACCGCAACCATGTTTTTTTTCTGCGTGTGCGCAAGGAAGGTCTCTTATTCGTTGGGTGGGGCGGGAAGGTAAAAACTCACATCTCAGTTCCTCTAGAAGAGTTAATCAACGCAATTGATAACTTGTCAGGTAATATTATAGGTGTATATCTCTAACTAAATGTAAGATATCGTTGACCACCTCCAAGTCCTAAGAAAACAGATAGTCTTCTTACATTTTGTAAATGGATGGTTGGCCAATTGTTGGAAAAACTGACAAAATATTTTATAGTCGGTTAAATGGCTGTGCGTATGTGGAGTGAAGTGGAAGAACAGGGGTCAGTGAAGCTCTTGTTGAGTGATTGTGCGGGTCTTATGAAGCGCCGCTTCAAGCATTTGGGGCAACGATTTTTCGATGACCTAGACTGCCTAAATGTTGTTTCGCTGAGTTCTCTATCAGAAGTTTCTGTAGCAAAGGGGGAAAAGGAAAATGACATTCAAGGAAATCACAATATTTCTCCAAGCGAATTCTTCAAATGGCAGACACCCATACAGCTTTTTTCCGAGAGTTACTTCTAGTTAAAACTTCACTTCGAAGATTCTACTTGTAATTCGAAGATTCCATTTGTAATTCGAAGATTCCATTTGTAATTCGAGGATTCTACTTGTAATTCGAAGATTCTATTTGTAATTCGAAGATTCCAATTGCAATTTGAAGATTCCAATTGTAATTTGAAAAATATCTACTGAATTTCCACTAATCTTTTTCGAATTACAATTGAAATCTTCGAATTACAAATAGAATCTTCGAATAACAAGAAAAATCTTCGAATTACAAATCGAATTTTTGAATTACAAATGGAATCTTCAAATTACAATTGATCTTTTACGAATTACATATGTAAATGGTGTAGATCCAACTAAATTCAAATTACTGAATTACGAACTACCGACTGACCGGATATTGTTTCCTGTCGTGAGTAACTTAGATTTATAATCGTAGTTAGACCCGATCCCACTAATTCCGGTTTGACCCGACTCACCGGATATTATTTCCTCATGTTATTTAGAGTAACTTAGATTTATACTAATCGTGTTTAGATCCCGGTTCACCTGACAGTGTTTCTTCTCGTGAGTTATTCGTAGTTAGAACTCGATTCAACTAAATCCAATTTAACCAAATTCACCTGATATTGTTTCCCCTCGCGAATTACTTAGATTAATGCTCATCGTAGTTAAAACCCGACTCATCTGATATTGTTTCTTCTCGGGAGTTACCAATCTGATCTGGCTAAATGCGATTTAACCCGACTCATCTGATGTTGGTTCCTCTCGTGAGTTACTGAGACTTATACTAATCGTATTTAGAACCCAACTTATCTGCAATTGTTTCTTCTTTTGAGTTACTTGTAGTTAGATACCGATCCAACGAAGTCCTTTTTAACCCGACTGTTCCCTTCGTGAGTTACTAAAATGTATACCAATTAATTATTCGCGACTCACCTGATGTTCTTTCTCTTCGTGAGTCAGTTTTACTTTAAATACCTCTTAGGATTTAGCGAAATCGAACCTGACTTAGCTGCTAGTGTTTCTTCTTATAAGTTACTTTTAAAAACCCGATCCAACTAAATCATCATAATCATCATATCATAACTTAACTGAGGGTGCTGTGGCTTAGTGGTTAGCGCGTTGGACGACTAGCCAGCAAGCCTGGGTTCGATTCTCTGCTCATGCAGAACAACATTTTTTTCAGATATTTATTAGTTTCTATTTATAACTAATATCTATCGCAGCACCCTCCTTCGTTGATAAATAGCACTAAAAACGTCAACGAAGTAAAATAATAAAATAATGGCTATAAACACAGCTTCAAAAACAATTCGCCAGATCAATAACAGGTGGCGATGCAACAACTGTACTCAAAATTATCAACACGCGCAATTACAGTGTTGCCATACAGAAGCCCTTCTATCTTTCAAATCATTCATCTCTCTTCTATCCCCTTTCCGAAAGAATCATCACGGTTACATTGGTAATTGATAGGCAGCATTGCCTGAGTGTTGCTTCTTTAAAGAAAATAAAAAATCCGATTCAACTCAACTCACCTGAAAAATCAGCGAAACAGAGTTCGTAAGGACGGTAGAATTGAAGACGATTTGGTCAGATAGAAACTGACATCTCAGTTCCTTTAGTAGAGTTAATGAACGAAATTGATAATATTATAAGAAATATGATGAAGGATATGTGGATATCTTTCACTACGTTGTAGATATCGCGGACCATATGGTCACTTTCAAATTTTAAGAAAACAGAAAGTTTCTTAGACTTTCTCAATGGACAGTTAACCAATTGTTGGCGGTGCAGCCAAAACATTATATAATCGGCCAAATGGCCGTGTGTATGAAAATCTTTGACAGGGACTGTTGTAGGACTTGTTGGGTTGTGGAAGAGGAGGATTTAGTGAAACACTTGTTATCTGATGCCCGGATCTAGTGCAATATCTTGGAGAATCGTCGCGTTTAAAATTAGATTTTGTAGCAGAACAAGAATAGACTTTTAAAAAGATAAGCAAATGTTTAAAAAGTAATTGCTTATTTATCCATGAAGTTCATTTACACCTGACAATCTTAAGTTAAATACTGAATTATTACCTATTACCTCTTTCCCTCCCTCAGAAAATAACATATCATAACTTAAATTTAACTGAATACTTAACATCTAACCATAAAGAAGACAACAAATTTCTGTTAACGTAATAACTTATATCATCTAGCCCATCTTTTTTGCAACAAATCAATAAATATGTTTCAGAAGATTATTGCCCACGCACACATGAATTGCGTCTGTCTATCCCATCATTCCTTCCTTTGAACTGACTGTTTTTTTTTTGGTCTATAAAGTAATCAAAAATACCCCAGGTGTACAATATGTACAATATTTAGCATCAGGCAATCAAGACAAGGAAAAAAAGGATACTGACACAAACAGACAGGCAGTAAGGCAAACCAAACAAATAAGACACCGCCACCACAAAACTTGAGGGAAATAAACAACAACAACAAAAAAAAAACAAGTAAGAAAATTATAGTCGGTCAAGACCGACCAGATGATACCCTACACAAGTGTTTTACGGAAAATGGGTCCCAAGTCCAAACATGGACCTATTGGATATTTTTTTGCTAGAAAACACACACAAACCAAATTTGAGTGGAATTGTCTAATTTTCGTTGTCAATAGACTGATTTAACTGAATATCGGGCGAAAATTTTATATGGGGACTAACAATTACTCTAAAAATTGTACACACATTTAACACGTACAAATAAAATTTTGTTAAAATATTTTCTTTTCGATGAATTTTGATAGATTTATGATAATATCGGGAAGGTGGTTTATATGGGGGATATAGAGAACTGGTTCGATTCCTTTGAAATAGTGATTTCTGCATAAAAATTCATTTACCTGACAAAAGGGCACAGTATCCGAACTTTTGGAAGTGTCACTACACTCAAAAAAATACGTTAGTAGATTTACTAATTTGTTTTTGCTAATGCTAGTTAGCTAACTTTTAGCAAATTTTTAGTTGAGATTAGCATGTCAGCAAAAAATTCTTGTAAACTTCATTTAGCACATTAGCAATTTTAAACAAGCTTTGAACTAATTTCTTTTGCTAAATTTGAAATTGAGTTGACAACATTTTTACAAGATTTTTTGCTAATATTAGCAAAATAAATGGTAAATTTTTTTTTATTTTCAGAAAACTTAAAATGGCGCTATCTCGGAAACTAAGCCAGATAGAGAAAAATGGAGGCCATTTTTGGTTCTTAGAATCTCCATAGTATCGCCGGTCCTCTTCACATGTGTGGACCCTAATGGGCCCTAACTTTGGATCCAAAAAAGTTAGCATTCCCGAAAATTTTAAAATGCTCATATCTCGGTAAATATTGCCGACACAACAAAAAGTCCAAAACCATTTTTGTAGCTCTCAACATGTAGAACAAGACCGCAAAACAGTCAAAAGCTCTCCGAGTAATATTTTTTAAGTTATCGGGTTTTTTAATTCTCAAGACCCCAGTGGTCCCCAATAATCAAGTATCTTAAAAACTAAGCAAGGTAGAGCGAAACGGACACAATTTTTGGATCAAAAATTATGACGATTTTTAAGGAACCCAACTAGGTCTAGGCCCATCGGGGTCTGGACCTATGGGGTCCGAACCCAATGGGATCCTCAGATGTGTATGAAATAAGTTTAAAAAAAATGAAAATTTAGTTAACTAATTATTGGCAAAACATTTTTGCTAACTTTAGCAAAAAAATTGTGGGTTCAAAATCAGCAAATTTTCTTGTAGGTTTACAAGCTTTTTTTGCTAACATTACAGATTTATTTTTTTGAGTGTACGGCAAATGAGGAAATGGGCTAATAATAACGGCCTAAATGTTAATCCGGAAAGCTGGAGAGAAGTAAAAGTTGTCTTCATCCCCAAGGTGGGGAAGATACAACATAGAAGCGCCAAGGACTATAGGCCAATGAGTTTATCATATTTTCTACTTAAGACATAGAAAAGTTTGTGTGCAATGGAACTCTCGGAAAACAGCACGCCTACACAAAGGGTTAGTCCGTGGAAACAGCCCTCCACTAGTTGACGATGAATATTTAACAAACCATTTATTATGGCGAATGTACCCTGGCATGCTTCCTTGATATTGAAGGTGCATTTAATAATATAAAATCTGGGGCAATAGAGAAAGCTCTGGCCGGTAATGACCCAATGGTGATCTTCTGGATAATGAAAGTCCACACACACCGTATAATTGAATCCGAAATAGGAGGGGAATCAGTAAAGGCAATGGCGACTAGAGGTACTCCCGACCAAAAAAACACTTCTTTATATGGAGAAAACGGAACTCAGGAAGTATGTAGGTTTAATTACCGGCCATACTGGCTTGAAAGCTTACTTGAACAGGTTGAAATTGATCAGACATAATTTGTGCAGATGGAATGGGACGAAGAAACAGTGGAAGATTCATTTCATTATCTCTTAGTGCCCTAGCTCACACTAGATTTAATTGTTTTGACTCTTACTTCTTTCAGGTACTGGAGGAACTTAGAGATGTCAACCCATGGAAGATGTTTAAAAATATTAAGCTGAGTAAACTCGATGAAACATAAGTGGGGACATAAATAACCATGCTATTGGACAGGAAGTCAGAATTGAATTTTGATGGAAAGCAGCCAACAACCCCCACTCCCTCCCTCTGCAAGGTATCACTTTGGATCCGGAGCTGATCTCGTGGACATAACGTCAACTTCTAACCCTACCGTACCTAATCCGGAAAAGAATGGAAATGGTACTTTTTACAAACAGGTAGAAGTTTAAGGTCGAGATAAACGGAGTTAGAATTCCTTTGTCAAACCAAGCGAAATTTTTAGGAATCATTTTAGACAGTAAACTATCATGGAAACTAAACACGGATGAAAGAATCAAGAAAGCATGCAACGCCTTCTACGTATGCAAGAAAATGTTTGGCGCAACATGGGGACTGGAACCAAGGATCACTAACGGGATTTATACTTCTGCAGTAAGAATAATCTTACTGTATGGTAGTGTGGTCTGGTATAACGCACTGGAGCGTAAAGCTTAATTTACACGTTAACTACCCTTGACCACCCGTATCTACTATTTCCCAGTATTGGGGGATAACAATTTTCAAATTCAAATAATTTTTCATACAAAATTATTTCAAATAATTTTTCATACAAAATTATTTAAACCCGGCAAATCGTATCACAAATACTGGGAAATCGGAGATAAGGGCGTTCAAGGGTAGTTAACGTGTAAACTGCCCTTAATATGACGCATTTAAAATTGCAGAATTCAACGTATCATGGGTTTATGCATCACAGGCGCTCTGAGAACAACATCAGCTGAATCCTTTGACACACCACTGCACCTGATACCAATTGACATCGCTGCAAATGAAGAGGATACTAACAAGGAAGGTCTTTCACAGGGCACCCACCGATTGTCTTGGAACTTGCATATAGGAAAGTGGGGAGCAAAAAAAGAGTTACCTGTTTTTTATAGCTGCCCAATCTCTCATTTAGCGGGTCAAAGGGGAGGGGGAAAACGAGATTTTTTACGTTTTTTGAGGATTTTCCCCATTTTTTCAAAAAAAAAAACTATATGAACATTTTATACAGGTCGAAAGGTTTTTGAAGGCCTATCCAATGTAGTACCGGTCGTGTCCAAATTCGGCTTCGATAAGTTCGTTTTCATATGTAAAAATCTCTATCAAAATTAAGCAGACCCGTATTTTTTCTTTAGCGAAATTCCTGCTAGTTCGGCTTTTACACGGATTTTACCGAAAGCCCCTATTTTTCATAAGGTGGCAACATTTTTCCCCCTCATTTCCATATTCAAGTTTAAGGACAATCGGTGGGTGCCCTGTGAAAGACCTTCCTTGTACGTTCTGCCTTTGTCACAAAGAGTCAAATTTATTTATATATACACCCGTAAAAATTTTTAGATGTATTCTTATATATCACATCTTATCCGAGATTTAAAATATCAGTAATGGTCCGAGTAAGATCAGTACTGATCCGAGATTTGAAAGATCAGTACTGATCCGAAAAATGGATCGCTAAAATTAAATCAGTTTTAATCGGACGGATATAATGTCATCCAAATAATGGGTTTGTATAATTAGATAAACTTATTTTTCGAATGAAATTGTATTTGTCCGATTAAAACTGATATAATCTAAGCGATCTATTTTTCGGATCAGTACTGATCGTTCACATTTTTACTTGGGCATGGACAATTTAAATGATATTGCCACCGATTGTGTGCCCAAACTTATTTCGATCGAAAATACGACGTAGAATTTCCGACACGAGAATTTTGGTCAAACTGTCAAAACCCTCCAATTAAAGCTATTAACACATTTACAGACGGCTCCAAACAAACCATGGGAGCCGGTGCAGGATTTTCAACTAGATTGCGCGATTTGAAGAAGAATTTTTACTTTCATTGGACTCTCGCATTTTCCAGGCCGAAATAGTTGCCTTTGAGACAAACAGAGAATTAAACTTTTATGTTGACAGCCAAGCTGCTCTAAAAGCTCTTAAAAGCTTTTATATCAAGTCAACAGTAGTTTTCGAGTGCTTCGATAACTTTCAAAGTTTAGAGAGTATGAACAAGGTGAAACTAATAGGCGTACCAGAACACATAGGTATTCAAGGGAACGAGAGAGTTCGCGAAACAAGGGGCTGATGGTATTGGTATTTCTGTACATATCGATCCACCAATCCAGCACTTCAGTGACAATCAAAACACTGCAACGGCTTACAGAAAGTGGAGCGAGCTGACAACAAGTACGATCAGTAGAAGAATTTACCCTCACTTACCAGATGTAACTGCCGAATGCTGACTGGAGTGATCACCGGGCACTAACTTATAGGTTATCATAGAAAGAAAATGGTATTTATTTCCGATGCCAGCTGTAGAAGCTGCGATGAACCTAACACTGAGGAAACGGCCGAACATTTTTTTTCAATGTCCTGCTTTGGCCAGAACCCGACTGCACATATTGGGCAGACATGACTTCGGGAGTTTGGAAACGGTTTCGAATGTAGACCTAAGGCAAATAGTACAATTCGCGATGAGGAGTTATTGTCTCCGCCACCTCTAACCTTTATATGGGGGCTAGATCTAAACATGGACCGAAACTTTTAATTTTCAATAGGATTAGTCCTTAGGCCAATAGAGGCTTAAGTTTTAAATTTCAGGTCATCGATTTATACCGATCGATTTAAAATTGCGACCTGTATAGTATTTACACCGTTTACATGGACATACGGACAGACAAACCGACATCGCTAAATCTACTGAAAAAGTGATTCTGAGTCGATCGGTATACTTAAAAAAGTGGGTAAAACCAATATTTCGAATAGTTACAAACATTAACACAAACTCAATATACCCTGTACCACAGAGTGGTTTAGAGTATAATAAAAGATGAAGATGAACGAACAGTAAAAAGAACCCCATCAAGCCAATAACTAAATTTATTACCCAACAAAAAAAATAAAAGAAACAAAAAATTTCACTTTGAAATCTAAATGTTAAGCAAATGATGCAACTTGAAAAATAAAAACCTGCAGAGATTCCATCGTTCATCGTCGTAAAATACAAATAAATCCATGTGAATAAGATTGGCAGTGGAAAGTAAAGACGACGGCTTACAAACGAGCTAAAACAAGTGAAAATTTACGCGAATTGTGAGGTAACTTAAGTGCATAATCGTCATTATCAATGGTGCTGCTTTTGCCACGAGTGATGAGAATGTTGGCGAATGGTTAGTGGTGTTGGTGGTGGTGGTGCCAGTGGTAGATTTTACGTTAATCCATATGAAGATGATACCTCTGCTCAGTCCTAAAACTCAGGCCATACAATAATAACGTTGAGAATGTTAAGCTTCTGGTGGTTGCTGGTGCACGTACTTTTTGCAGTTGTTTGTTTGTCGTTGGCTTGGGCAAAATGTAAAATGTTAACAACACATTCTATGCATACAACAAGATACTGTATTGAAATGACGTGTATGCCACCAACTGTGGAGATTGTGCGTATGTTCATTTTATGCAAATCCTTTATATTTATTTATATATATTTTCGTTGAATGTTCTTTAGTCTCAAAACACGTTAACGACACGATGGACTAAATGAATGAATGCATGTGTTTGGGGTTTTGTGTTTCTGTTTTGTTGGCGGTGTTGGCGTCAATGGCATCAGCCATTATAATTGTGGTAACACCAACGATTGCCAGTTGCAGACAACATCTAGAGAATATTAAAAATATACATACAGAGTATCAAAAGAAAGGGGGAAAAAGGTTGCCAAATGATTTGAGTTTAGTTGTTTATTAATGGAATACATACTCCGAGATAATCATGCTAATTAATTGCAGATATTTTAGGACTCCATAATTTTGTATGTTACACAAATAACAGGGAATTTGTAAAAAGTCCCCGGGGCCGGATGGTTTAACGGCTATAGTCCTGAAGAGGTGTGCATTGTCGTTGTCTCGTCCTTTGTCAGCATTACTCGTACCGGGCAGGAGTTTTTCCCTCTTGCTAGAAGGTGCCAACGACAAGCCAATCCCAATAAAGGATGAGGCTACAAACCCTGAAAACTACCGTCCAATAGCAATTTGATCTACGCTCTCGAAGGTCATGAAGAGCATAATCAACCACCATGGAGTGTAATTCACTTTTGTGTGATCGACAATATGGCTTTCGTAGAAGTCGTTCTACGGGGGACCTGCTAGCGTTTCTTTCGGAACGTTGGAGTCGTTTTATTCACCAATTTGGTGAAAGCAAAGTGGTTGCTCTAGATACTTCCATATTTGTATCGAGATATTTATATCGAGCCGCTCCCTACGTGTTGTTATTGATGGATTCTCATCAGATGAGTTTCATTTAAATTCGGGGGTATCGCAAGGGTCTGTTCTTTCTCCAACACTTTTTCTTATTTTTCTCAACGACCTCCTGGTTCTAACTTCCAGTCCTATCTATTCTTTCGCAGGTGACAACATTTGTCATTCTTTTTCCTTTAATCACCGATCAAGCCTTACTGAGGTTGAAGCTATGATTCGGAACTTGAATGACACACTAAATCATGACCTTATGACAATCTCCGATTGGGGTCTTGCGAATAGGGTGGATTTCAATACTCGTAAGACCCAATGTTATGTGCTAACCCACAGACTGCTTGTGGAATCAGCATCATCTGTATATATGGGTGGTATAGCTATTAAGGAATCAGAAACTCTTGATGTTCTAGGCATGAAAATTCAATGTGATGCTCGTTGGAGCCAACATGTTTTTCAAGTGTCGATAGAAGCATTCAAGTGTCTTGTTTTTTTAAAACGGTGCAAGAATTACTTAAGTCCGTCTGATCTCTTCACAATTTCAGATGCTTGGTCATCAGAAGGTTCCAAAGGTTGAAATGGCGTCATGGAATTGCCTGGAAAATGCGTGTTTAGTAGGAGATCCAGCGACTCTCCACTGGAGGGAGACCACACACCATTAGGACCTTTCAGGTATGCCAGGGTGCAAGGAGAAGAAGTCAGAACTTTGCACTGCCTGAATGCCTCAGAAACGTCTTCTATGTTTCCACAGAAGTTTTTCCAAGAATCGCATCGGGCAATTCTGATCATCTTCTTATAACTTTTAAGTTGCAGTCTGTATGCAGACCAGTCCGCTACCGCTCTTGAAGATTTAGCCTTATTAAAGAGCTTTCTTCAGGAATCTCTGCAACTCATTTAACCACCAAGGTGGCACCTAGGCTTTGCAGAAGGGCAAAACGCATCGTGGGACCTATTACAAACATTTGTTATATATGGTCAACCAGACAGTCAGTTTCCGCCAGACTATGTTCAGATAAGTCCAGGTCTGCCTATATTTTACCCAGTTCGTTCTCCTCAGATTTCTAGAGACTGTCTCAACGGGGTCACGCTAAACTGGCTAAAAACTCAATGTAGCGATGATCTGAGAAAGAATGCTCTTCCAAAACTCTCCAGTTATCAATTCTATCAGACAATTGTGACATACATGGCAACTCTATTATTACGCAAATAAAAAGATAAAAAATATAAACTTTAAACTTTTGTAACATGCAAATGCATGCGTTAAGATTTTCTTGGTTTCTGCAAAAATAGCAAACGACATCATCAGAATATTTACACTAGTGCACAGTACGTACTACATACAGAGTACTTGGCGTAGGCAGGCAGTACGAGTATTTGCATATTGTTGTTGTTGTAGCTGCTGTTGTTGTTGGTTGGATACGTAAAATATGTATGGTTGTTATGGACCAGATGTGTTTGCACACAAAACTTGTTGTTGCATGCATGCTTAAGTGGCACGACAACTGGCACTTATACCATGAGAAGTAGAAGATGTTTGAATAACTATATTGTTGTTGGTGTGGATGATGCGAATGCTCCAACGGTTGCTGTTGTTGTTGTTGCTATTGTTGTTGTTGTTTACTGACTCTTTCAAGAGATTATAGACTAGTGGCGCTGATGATGATAAAGATGATGATGGTGGCACTTGGTGCTGGTTGGTGGTGGTGGTTGATGGTTGTGGTGGCAATTCTGCTCTTATGTTATTCACACATGTATGGCAAGCATGCATGCATGCTTGCTTGCATTCATGCTTACTTTGCATGTGAATATTGTGTTTGTATATGAAACGTGCTGTTAATGTTACATTGAATTTATATGCATAACGTTTGCCGTTTATTTGTTTTTTTCTGTTTTCGGTTTTTTTTTGTTTTTTTGAAATGCAGAAAGAATAAAATCATTTCCAGCATACATGGTACAAAGTCATATGAAAGAGATTCATACTTCAAAACACCGACTATGATTATCTCTATCGCCTTGGCGGCCACAACCACAACCACCTCCACCTCCATGTGGATATAATCAAACCGCGTAACCGCTGCTGTCGTAAGTAGTAAATATCTAAATATCTGCCTGGCAATTGTGTAAGTAGTTTGGGGGTTTAGTTGAACTTCAAAACAAATGATTTAATCCCAAAAATAAACTCTGTTTTTTTTTATTGTGTATGATCCTTTACATATTCAATGCGCAAATTGGCAAAACAATAGAATTGTACTTTTTTTCTTTTCACAATTGGAATCTGCTTTCGCTTTTATATGCATATATAGTAGTTGTGTCTACTCTGAGTTATAACAATTCCAAAATCTATTGTTAACACATCTCTACCATAAACAGCACCTCGCAGCAGCTCCAGAAACTCTTATGAAAAAAAAAAAAAACAAAACACCGACAATCCTTGTTGTTCTTTGGACAAAACGTGGTTGCATGCATCTGATAAAGTACTTCTGTGGTACCAAACTCACAATAAGTATGTACTACTCTACAACTACTACTGAATGCTTATAAACATGCCTTCCATACAGACAGACATATAACTATGCAACATAGTTGGAACATACTACTAGTAAGTAGTTTTTTTGTTTTTTTTTGTTAGTTTACTACATGACTGCCACATGCATTTCATATGCTGAAGGATTTATTTAAATTTTCCAAATGCGTTGTTCATGTTTTCTGTCTTTTCTGCATTTTGAATTTGATCTGTATGTTTTTTTTAGCCTTCTTTATAAAGGGTGTAACTTTTAAAAAATTGTGCAAAAAACCGAGATAGATGTCCGGTCATAATGCCTAGTGGCAGTATCCCCATAACGGAAATAGGGATTATGACCGAATACATCAAGGTCATATTCCCCATATTGGTTGTGGGACTATGACCACTTTGAAAATCATCATAATGCCAATGGGGATTATCATCATAATGCCAATGGGGATTATGTTTCCAATGCATTTCCAATACTTGTTTATAGTATATGTAATTTGTTAAAGACAAAGTTACCCATAGTAATCGTTCAACTGTTGACAAGTGTGGACGTGTTTTAGTTTATCTCCGTGCTATTAATTGAATTACTGAAATTGTTCGTAATAGGTATTTTTGTGATATTTTCATGACCACATCAAGGAAAATGAAAATGTGGACACAAATGATACCGGTTTAATTCGAGGCTCTGCCTCACCGACTGGTGCTGGTCCTAAGGTTGCGAACTTGAAGTCCGGCCTTGATTCTGGTAGGGGTGCTCAGCGAAATATTGGTGGTAAAAAGAAAAAGAAACTTGAGCCATCAAAGGTCAGGCACAACCAGAGAAGGCTTTGTTTGAAAATAATAAACAGACTAAGCCAACTCGATGGAACGGCAAACTTTTGGCAATGCGCGCATCTGGCAAACAGAGCGCTCGCCATTGAAGTCTGGTATAAGGTAACGTTTGCCCGACAAGAAACCTTTACCTAAGAGATCTAAGGTGAGCGGAAACGTCTGGACTCAGTCTTTTAGTGAAGTGGTAAAAGGTAACTTCGTTAGAGCTGTACTCAACAGGGAGAATGGGGATTGTAGTATTCCAAGGGACAAGTGGAGTTTAGTTGAAACTAAATTAAATAAAATCTATTTTAGGCTCCTTGAGAGTATACCCGATTTTCTCCGCAGGTTGGTGTCAAGGGTGAGTAAAACTTGTTGCTTTTGGGAACGAAAGATCCGCAGCCGTGTTTAAGGTTGCCAGTAGCCAAGTGGGAGAGATATGGCCTGGAGCCAGACTGGACGTCGTGGAAAAACATGATATTCCATCGCAGCACAGAGCTCATGCATGCATTCCAATGGCTACAAGTGACACTGAGGTCATTCTAAAGATGATAAAGGTCTCGATCCTGACCTTCCAACTCAGAATTGGCAAATTGTCAGATTGGGTAGGATGGACGCTCGTCGTCAAGCAGTGGTCTTGGTTAATGAGGAATCGCTTCCACTCTAAGCCAGGACTGATGGCATTATTAGATTTGTTTTTTTTATATAAGAGAAAAAAGAGGCCTATTTTAGACGCAGCCAAGCCAGTTGCAGAGTCGGCTGGGGAGGAGAATCTGGAAGAGGTTGATATTCATCTGACCGATTCTAGGCTAATGGGAGATGCATCTGGCAGTTTCGTAACCGAATCTGGTAACGAATGCGACCTCTGTAATGACATGGAGGATAAAGCTGATTCTACGATGGGTGACATTAAGGACGAGTCCCATGCAGTGAGGAATTCGGAGAGTTATGTTGCCTCCTATTCAGAACAGATGGGACACACATCTGGCTTATTCGAAACCGAATCTGGGGACGAATGCGACCTCTATGATAACACGGAGGATGAAGCCAATAACACGGTGGTGGAAAGGATGGTGGAAAAAAAGCAATATGTTGCGGTTCCTACAAATAAACCTCCATCACTGTAAGGCAGCCTCAGTTGCACTCTTGCTGCGCCTGACGACAGGAGCAGTTGACTTGGTTTTTATCCAAGAGCCCTGGGTGCGGGGTGGCAGGGTTTGCGGATTGAAGACCCCTGGGTTTAAGTTGATGGTTGCCAAAAGTGAGGGCTTAACAAGAGCCTGCATCCTGCGAAAAATGGCTTAAATATATTCTTTTTAGCAACTTTTAGTGATATGGATGTTAGAGCGGCTAGTTTAGAGCTTCGTGGGAAGTCTATTTGACTCGCCTCTGCGTATTTTCCTAATCCGGGGCCAATTCCCCCGGAGAAGGTTGGTGGTCTGATTCGGGAGTCTGAATCTAGGGGACACCAGTAAATAGTGTGCTGTGATGCTAATGCACATCATACGATATGGGGAAGTACAGACACAAATGATAGAGGCGAATCACTTTTGGAGTTTTTGTTAAGCACTAACCTGTATATTTGTAACAAGGGCAGTGAACCAACTTTCGTTACAAGTACGCGGCAAGAGGTTTTTGACGTTACACTTGTATCAGATACATTGTCTGATAAAATTGATGACTGGAGTGTTTTGGAAGATCATTCTTTCTCAGATCATCGCTACATTGAGTTTTTACTCAGGGAGCGTGCCCCGGTTGAGGCAGTCTTAAGAATTCTGAGGAGAACAAACTGGGTGAAATATAGGGAAACTTTTTCTTTGCTTTTGAGTGAAGTACCCTTATCTGAACCGCATAGTTTGGCGGAAATTGACTGTCTGGTTGACCATACAACAAATGTTTGTAATAGGTCCCTGGAATCGTCTTGCTCTTCTTCGAAGCCTAGGGGGAAAAAAGCTAGCTTGGTGGTAAAATGCGTTGCAGACGAGCATAGATTCCTACAGAAAGCTCTTTAATAAGGCTAAATTTTCAAGAGCGGACGAGGACTGGTCTGCATACAGGCTGCAACTTAAGAGTTATAAGAAGATTATCAGAAATGCAAAATGTGATTCTTGGAAAAACTTCTGTGGAAACATAGAAGACGTTTCTGAGGCATCCAGACTGCGCAAGGTTCTGGCTTCTTCACCTTGCACTCTGGGATACCTGAAAGATCCTAATGGGGTGTGGTCTTCCTCCAGTGGAGAGTCGCTGGATCTTCTTTTAAACACGCATTTTCCGGGCAATTCCATGACGCCGTTTCAAGCTTTGGAACGTTCTTACGCCTAAGCATCTGAAATTGCTTCGGAAATAATAAATATGCCAACATTAATCTGGGCAATAAAAAGCTTTAGGCCCTATAAATCCCCGGGATCTGATGGTGTAACCTGATGGTGCTGATGAAATGCATCGAGTGTCGGAATATATAGCCCCCTGGCAGTATAATCTAAGAACAGCATGCATCAACAGTTCGTATATTCCTTTAAGATGGAGGGATACCAGACTCATCTTTATCCCGAAGGCTGGGAAAAATTCCCACACAGCTCAGAAGGATTTCAAACCAATTAGTCTGTCTTTTTTTTGTTAAAGACAATGGAATGTACGATAGACTCATATTCGCGTAGAGTGATTGACAAGAGCTTGCTTTTGACAAGGCAACAGGCATACATCAAAGGTAGATCAACGGAAACAGCTCTTCATGAGCTGGTTGGTATCATCAATAGATCGCTTTCGGTAATGAAGTACATTTTGGTGGCCTTTCTTAATATCGAGGGGGCTTTAAATAATGTTATCGATAATTGTGGTATTGTCTAGTCTTGAAGAAAAGCGTGGGATCATTTAAATAGTGAAAAACCTACTTGCCAATAGACATATAACGTCTGAATTGGGAGCGTCTGTCATATATCGATTTGTCAATAGGGACACACCACAGGGAGTTGTTCTTTCGTCACTTCTTTGAAACCTGGCACTGAATTCAATGGTGCTATCTCTAGAAACAGATAGAAGCACATAGAGATAGCAGCATTGAATTCAGTGCCAGGCTTCAAAGAAGTGGCGAAAGAACACCTCCCTGTGGTGTGCCTCTATTAACAAATCGAGATATAAGAGACGCTTCCAATTCAGACGTTACACATTGGGAACTTTGTATGAAAAAGGCGCGCATCGACGTTTTTTTGTTATAACTCTTGAACGGATAGGAATTTCACGACATTCTTTACCATTATAAAAACTGGAGACCTTAAAGAACTCACACATGTGAATTGGACATTTTTCGCATTAGTAGCCTACTTATAAATTTAAGGCAAAGTTGGTTAATTTATTCATATAAAAAAATAAAATGGTGGTCAATTATTTAAAACAGTTACGGATTTTAAGTGACAATATAACAGCTTACCATTCAATACAAAGTGTTTCTTTCATCTTTTTGTAAAGTCTACACCCTACACTAAAATAGCCTGCAAAATTAACTGCTTTCTATCTTTTATCATTTTCGATTTTTTAAACAAAAATAATGGGGAAAAATATCAAACAAAGAATTATTATTTGCAATAATTGTTAAGTTGTTTGGAAAAAAAAATATTATAAAAACATTACTCTATAATCAGTGCTTTCAACTTGTCTGTCTGTCTTATTAGGGATATATTTGGATCGGGCTCAATCATTACCATACTAAAAACATCCTGCAGGTTGTTTGTTTTTGAGTTTTCTCGGTTAAAGTTTCTTTTGTAGCTTTTAAAATGCCTATGTGATCTTTTTAAAACCTAATTCCCATAAAAGAAGGCAAATATTTCCTTAATGTTTCTTAATTTGTTAAGGGTAATTTTAATACCAATCACAATTCTTGTAAAAATAGTGTCATGAGCTAGAATTGTATGCATAGTGGGACTCGTGGTTCACCAACCATGCTTTTCAACTTATAATTTTGCAGTTCCATGTATATGTTTTTTAAACTTAACTGAATTATTTTTTTCATTTGCGTTGATACACAGAAGTATTATAACAACCCGTTTTATAATATCTTCTACTATTCCATTTATTTTGGCCGTAATTGCGGTCAAGAAAGCCTTTTAGTTACAAGCATTAGGTGAAACTCCTTTTGCCTTAATAAAGTGAGGTATGGTATCAAAATCAATCATTTTTGGAAATCGCGGTTGTCTGTTAACAATATAGGTCATTTAAGTAAAATTTTGTAATAAAACGATTAACAGCAAATTTTGTTAAAAAATATTCACTTTAAAAATACTTATTTTTTTGTTAGTAGACCCCACTTTAAACCTCATTTCAGGGCGCAGCTGCAACTGGCTGCAAAAGTTTCTACCCCAGGAGTATTAAGTAATACTTCTAGATTATTGTACAAAAAGAATCGCCATTCCCTTCCGTTCCCCACAAAAGTTGCAATCCAAAATATAAATAGTTTTTTTCTAATTTTTCAAAAATTGACACTTTTTGATAGCCTGTATTTTCTACTTAAAAAGAGTAATATTAAAAACCATAAAATGGGTTAAAAAGGTAATAGTTATAGCTACAATCTCTACTTAATTTCAGGAAAATCGCATTATTGGAAGTAGTTTTAAAAAATAAAATAAAAAAAGTCTTAAAAAAAAAGTATTTTTTTCAAATTTATGCAAAAAGTCCTTACTTTGAATTTATGTCCTGACTAAACTAAGCGATGGATTTTCTTTCTATGAACGGTTTTCTTTCTCCTAGGGTGTCTACTTAACGAATACGAGCATTTACTGTAAATAACTAAACATTTGTTTGGCTCTCATATGCGCGTCTAGGATCCAATGTGCGTTATACGTCTATTGGAAAGTAGGTTTTTCACAATTAAAACGATCCCACATGCTGTCGCGTATGCTGACGATGTCGCGATAGCGGTAAAGGAAATCATCTGCCAACATTAAGGGTTATTCCTCAGGGTTATCTGAAAGATCTGTCTAAATGGGTAAGAGGCTGTGGTCTAGGAGTTAATCGAAGTAGAACAAAGCTTGTTTTGTTTACAGGGTAAAATAAGATTCCTGCATTTGATCCTTTTTCTCTGGACGGCACTGAAATCTCCTTCTAAGATGGAGCCAAGTATCTTAAAGTATTTCTAGATATGAAGTTGAAAGTTGCAATCCAAAATATAAATAGTTTTTTTCTAATTTTTCAAAAATTGACACTTTTTGATAGCCTGTATTTTCTACTTAAAAAGAGTAATATTAAAAACCATAAAATGGGTTAAAAAGGTAATAGTTATAGCTACAATCTCTACTTAATTTCAGGAAAATCGCATTATTGGAAGTAGTTTTAAAAAATAAAATAAAAAAAGTCTTAAAAAAAAAGTATTTTTTTCAAATTTATGCAAAAAGTCCTTACTTTGAATTTATGTCCTGACTAAACTAAGCGATGGATTTTCTTTCTATGAACGGTGAGAAAAGCAACTATTGCTTTATATTCCAGTAAAAACGCCATTGCAAAACGATGAGGTTTTAGCCCTAAAGTCGTTCATTGGATCTATTCAGCAGTGGTGCGTCCAATTCTGCTGTATGGAATCATTGTCTGGTGGCTTGCTTTAGAAACAAAAGCGAACTGTGTCATTATCACGAAGGTACAGAGAATGTTTTCTCAAAATTTAGGTAATTTGTCTATTTTTTACCTCCTTTTTTTAGTGCATTTCAACATTAAGTCAAAATAAAAGTACCATCCCTAATGTTCTATCATAGTAGTAGGTACTCATACTGTTTTGATAATGTTGCATAGATTCTTAGTTGTATGGAACTAAATTCAAATTTTCTATACCATCGTTAGCATACATCTGCTAAAACAATACAAATACCCGCTTATTTTGTTTGTAAGATTTTTGCAAAAAAAAAGAGTTGAGCATTCAAGGTTCAATAGAAAAATGTGCAGAAATATTTTGTGTTAATTTTTAAAGAATTGCTAAAAATAAGTGCTTTAAACAGGAGGTTTGGGTGGTCAAAGTAGCTAATAGGTAACAACTATGTAAACAGCTGAAAAAAAAAGAATATTTATTAATTAATTCAATTACAATTTTAATCAATACTACACAAAACGAAAACCTTGTCAAATTACTAAAAAAGGTCTCGTAATCACAGTTTTCCTTGTTTTTTTACCAAAACATTTTCGATTGAAATTTATTTTTTTTTTTTTGGTAATTTTACAATTCTTTTTGTAATTTTTCAAATTTCCAAGTTTTTTTACCAAAAAAAATCTAGTAAATTCACGATAATTCCTTGTAAGTTTTATCGCGTCAAAAAAAAATAAAAATTTTATTGGTAAAAAGCTTGTAAAATTACAATATGATTGGTAAAAAGCTTGCAAAATTACAAGGAATTCTTGTGAAATAGGAGGTAGCAATAAAAAAATTACAAACTTTTCTTGTCATTTTACAAGGTTTTTTTTTAGGGTACTGGTCCAATATTTTTGTGTGTTAATATCGATCATAAAAGGCAACCTTCCCGACCCCAACGTTTTAGAAATTCGAAAAAAAAACTTAATTTGCTATACCCTATTGAACATGCCAAAGCAAATTTTTTAGAAAAAATAATGTTGTATTTATTTGTCATTCCATGCAAAACTAATTAAAATATCGGTCTCTTTGTCCGTCTGTGGAAAGCACACTGCAGTTCAAACCAAAAAAGCTAAACTCCGGAAATTTAGCACGAATTTGTCTTGTGTTCAAAGGCTGGTAAAGTTCTTAAAAGGACGAAATCGGACCAGGTGAAAGAAGCTTCTTCTTAAAGAACTAAACCAACTTTTGAAAAACGTAAACTTGTTTCCAGATAATTTTAAAATTAAAATTTTTTTATTCCGCCTCTTTTGAGGGTGTGGACATAAAAAATTAGAAAATTGTACATTTTAGAGGGTATAAAAGATTTGGTATACACGCATAAACACTTATTTTTTTGTACTTTTTTATTATATGGGGGTTTTCGTATCAACTGACAAAACTTTTGAAACCGATGTCTTCCGATCGGGATGAAATTTGCACCAAGGTTAGTCCTATTGGATAGTACAATTTTTCAACGAGATCGGTCAAGAACTCTCTGAGTTAGAGGAGGTCGAAAATTGACATTTTGGCCAATGAGGTGTTGATTCTCATACATGTAACTTCTTACCTATTGTTTTTAGCAAAATGTGTCCCAAAGAGTTTAGATAGCTATTTCTTCAGTCTTTCGAAAAATTTTTTGATTTTTTTTTTCTTAAAAATCCAAAACTTTTTTGACTTTTTCCTCAAATTGGGCCCTTTTTTTTTTTTTTTAATTCAAATACATTTATTTTATTTATTTTATTTTTTATAAATTTGTTTTATTAAACCAGCTCCTACCGCCCCTACCGTGTCTCCTAGAGAGGCAAAAATTACGACCAACCCCATTATTTTGTAGTTACCAACATTTTATCCGAACATCATAACACCCTATCTCCACTCCCTAAGGGGCTCCCATACATTATAAAAACATGTATTTTTAAAAGCTAATAAAAAAATAAAAAAAATTTATGGGGACCCCCTTAAGAGTTGAAAATAAAGGGTAGGTATATTCTGAGAAAATGTTGGAGTTGAAAAAATATAGGGGTCGGTCATACATTTTGCTTCTCTAGGGGCACCCTATGGACAGTTAGAGCGGTAGGAGCAAATTTTATAAAAATGTCATTTTGTATGGGAGCCCCCTTACGAAGTGGAAAAATGTTTGGGGCAGAAAATTATTGGAGGTCGGTCTATCATTGCACCCCTCCAGGGGCGTTTCTAGGGGAGTTTTGGGGCTTTTTGAGGTATTTTATCTCTTTACGCCCAACTTTGACCCCAATGAGTGGCCATATGGCCCCTCTCCACCGGCCCCATTTTTTGGCTTGTGCTTTCTTTTTCGAACCTAAAAAAATTAGAGGGTATCGCGAATCGAAATCGAAAACTGGTTAGCTATCCCACGCCTAATGGTGCAAATTGAAGAACGGTTTTTTGTGTTCCAAAGTTAAAAAAAAAAAAATTTTCATAGATATCCCACTCGCATCCCACTAAGCGACCCCACAGCTCTTAAAGGAAATCACCTAAGCTTTCTTTTGAATCAAAAAAAAAGGGCCCAATTTGAGGAAAAAGTCAAAAAAGTTTTGGATTTTTTAGAAAAAATATCAAAATTTTTTTTTTTTTTCTATTTTTTTTTTTCGAAAGACTGAAGAAATAGCCATCTAAACTCTTTGGGACACATTTTGCTAAAAACAATAGGTAAGAAGCATAGATGGGAATTTTTCATTAGCATTGAAATTTACCCAATCAGAAACTGCCAACCGTACAAAAAATATTGTACTGGCGGAGCACTGGATTTATTGGAAATGCCAACAGCGTTTCAACGTTGGCAATTACAAACAGAATTGTACTCTGCCAGTACATTTTATACAACATTTACGACCATTTATTTTTTTATTAATTATTTTTAAGCGGTTGGATTTCGATTAAATATTGTTTTTATTACACCTTTTATTATATAAACAACGAGTTATTAAATAATTTACATATATATTATTAAAATTAGTGTAATAGGGTAATAGCAATTGTTTTATCATCACATGTAGTAAGAATACACTCACACAGAAAACAAATTTGGTAATTTCCAACTGAAAATCAGTTGTTACAACAAAAATTCAGTTGATGAATTTGTATTAAGGTTGTAACAACTAAATATCGGTAGTTACAACTAAATTTTATTAATACAACTGCATTTTAATTGAAACAACTAAAAATTTCGTTTGCCAGATCGAAATGTAGTAGCATCCACCGAATTTTGAGTTGATACAACTGAAAAATTCAGTTGGAAATTTATTTTTCTCTGTGCTTGAATTCTACCATACTTATGTTAATTTCAGTGTTATTTTCATCTAATTTTCTAACATACAATCAATCCTATTTTACTTGATGGAAGTGGATATTCCACAAAATCAGTAACTTCAAGAAAAACGTTGCCTTTAAAAAAAATATCATCACATTTGAAATTCGACACTTTCCTACTAAAAATTTCGTTAACCGTAATAACATTTCCATTTCTTAGTAAGCATACGTTATCAGGAGGAAGTGGTGAAATTTTATTGCCTTCGATAATAACAAAGCTAAAAGTAACTCCTATTTCCGAGGTTTCTAAAATTTTTCCAAGAGAATATTTTAAGCTTCTATTGATGCGATAAAGCAATGGAAAATTATTTGAAGAATCGTTTGATCGAAAAATATGAAGTTTTCTTCGAACTTCTCCGATGGGGTTGGTTGGAGAATTTATAATACTTTTTATAAAACCTAGGCTATTTTCGAAATCAAACGCGGAAAATTGAGATAGCGGCGCCCCTATATTAACAACGTCATCTGCGATATGAATGAGGTTGTGAATATTCATTGTATGTGATTTTGGTCCATAAAAATATGACATAAGTTCAACAAATTTCCTTAATAACTGCTTAGCATAATCAGCTTTAAATGTAGCTAATTTGCTAGATGACAAAATTCGACAAGCTGTAAAAAGAAGTAAAAAATGTCTGTACTGATTAGATTTCAATACATTTTTCAAAACTATCCCTCCGCCATATAATAAAAAAAACAAGTAAGAGTGTTAAATTCGGTTGTGCCGAATCTTTTATACCCTCCAACACGTTAAAAATTAAAAAAAAAAAATCGCAGGGGCGTTTTTTTTCGTGCGGGGGGGGGGGGGATCGGCGAAGTTGGTGGGGGACACCTGTACCCCCGCTATATATGTTTACAAATTATTTGTTTATGATATTTACGCTTAAATAATAAATTTTTATCGTTATTTTTAATTAATTTCTATAACCACGCCCCCAAAGGGGGGCGGCCTGAAAAAATTTAATTTTCTAACCCCTTTGGTCCAAGCGCAGGTCTATGAACATAATATAGCATACAAATGTTACATTTGTATTAATTAAAAAAACTCGTAAAAATATCGTATTTTTTAGGGGTCATTTTAGTTCTTCAAGGGGGGACTTTTTTCCCCCTGGTCCGATTTTGCCCATCTTCGAACTTAACCTTACCAGTAAAATAAGAGATATTTTTGCCCAATTTCAGGAGTCTAGCTCTTTTGGTTTGAACTGCATCGTTATTTCTACAGACGGACGGACGGACATCGCTAGAATGTCTTAGATTCTATCATGGATCAATATTATATATACTTTATGGGGTCCCCGACCGATATTTCGATGTGTTACACACGGAATGACAAAGTGAGTATACCCCCATACTGTGGTTGGAGGGTATAAAAACGATATTGTGTAGCTTTCCAATTTCCTGTATCCATTAAATCAAACGTTTTTCTTTGGAACTCAGCTGTAATATCTTTAGATATTTTTAAAAAATTGTGTTGCATAATTGCTACGTTTTCTTCGGAAATATAAGAATCTGGATTCTTAAAAATAAGTTTCTGAAGTAACGTTTTTCCAATTCCAAGGTACAACATATGCATTTCATCCAAAACGACGGACTTTATTAAGTCAAAGTTAGGAATATCGAGGACTGGACTGGTTTCTTTAGCTGAATGGTGCTGAGCGTTAGCCTTTTCTCTAAACGACTGGAGCGTACATTGTTCACAATTTATTTCTTTAAAAATGCGTGTTTTATTTACTGTTTCTCCTTTTACGGTGCATCTTTCACAAGAAAAAAAATCTGTGTGACACTTGCTACACTTGATAAACGCTCGGGCAGGAATATCACAGCAAAAAGCTAATATTTTAAATGTAAATTGTTTTCCGTGGACCTCGACAACTTTAATAATATAAGTAAAAAAAAATATTTAAATTTTTTTTCTAATTTTTGTGTGTACCTTCATTAGTTAAAGTATTAACTTCGGATACAAATTTAGACAAAAATTCTCCAGCAAAATACGGTTTTGAATTTCCAAAGTATAATGCTATTATAAATAGCTTGCAAAAACTCTTCCCATTAATGTCCAAAAACCTTTTTTTGGACTTATTAAATATGTCCATTCCATTATTAAATATGTACAGCATTTTTTGTTTTGCCAACAGTCTGCCAACACCAGAAAAAACAATTGGCCCGAGCCCCATCTGACGTTATCAATCCAACAATAGCACTGTACAGTATTTTTTGAAAATCCGACTTTGGCACAGCGTAGTATTACTTAAAAATATGACACTGGTGATGTACAGTGTTTTTTTTTTTGTTTTGCCAACAGTCTGCCAACACCAGAAAAAACAATTGGCCCGAGCCCCATCTGGCGTTATCAATCCAACAATGCCACTGTACAGTATTAGTTGCAAACCGTGTTATCGGCCAACGTTGGTAATACTGGCACCAACGCTTTGCCAACCTTGGCCCTTTTGTATTTTTCTGACTGGGTAATTACCATTGGTTGATATCAATGGTAATGAAAAAACTTTCATTACCATTTAATGGTAATTTAATTTTTTTAATTGAAAAAATAATTACTAATGGGGGCCCCCGTAGGCTAGTTGGTAGCGTGCTAGCCTTTCAACGTGGGGGTCGTGGGTTCGATTCCCACCAGAACCCTTGGTTTTTTTCGCTACAACGAGACGACGGTCATTGTTACCAGTTCTCGGTTAGGTGGAAAAAAATGAGTTGTAAATAATTAGAAAAAATAAATAAAAATAATTGATCATGTGATCAAAACTATTATTAAAAAAAAAAAAAAAAAAAAAAATTATTACTAATGGTAATGAAATGCACCAATTGTTGAAAAACACCAATTATAATTGGTTTCAAAACCATTGGTTTGCACATTTTTGTTTTTTTGAAAAGTTAAAAATTTAAACATCGTAGTATGTTCTTACAAAAAAAATATGAAAATGTTAAAGACAAAAAACAAAACGCAAATAAAAATTTCAAATATTGTGTTATACAAAGGCAATCAACGTGTGTTTGGTTTATAAAATGTGAAAAACTAAAACACCATATAACAAAAAACAACGGATATTTCCAAATATTAACGATTTTGACAATATTGTGACGACTTTTACTAATGGTAATTATTTTTTTTAAGTGATGCCATACCAATGGTAATTATTTTTTTTTTTATTTTCATTAGTAATTAAATTGATAAGTAATTTAATTGGTTCAATTGATACAACCAATGGTAATGAAAAAAATTTCATTACCATTGACATCAATTAAATGGTAATTAAACCATCAATTAATTGGTCCCTTTAATTAATTAGTCCCATCTATGGTAAGAAGTTACATGGATGAGAATCAACATTTCTTTGGCCAAAATGTCAAATTTCGACCCCCTCTAACTCAGAGAGTTCTTGACCGATCTCGTTGAAAAATTGTGTCTGAACTACTATCCAATAGGACTAACCTTGGTGCAAATTTCATCCCGATCGGAAGACATCGATTTCAAAAGTTGTGTCAGTTGACACGAAAACCCCCATATGTATTTTACAAAAAAATTATCACCCAGTCTGAAAAATTAAAAAAAAAAATTATGAAAAAAAGTTTTTGATAAAATTTTTTTTTTAATGAAAAGAAACTAAACAAAGATTGGAGAAAAAAATTGATGAAAAACGTAAATTTTAGTAAAAAAAATGTTTTTGATGCAAAAAATTTAGTTGAAAAAATAAATGATGAAACAATTTTTTTTATGAAAAACGAAAATTTTATTGAAATTTTATATTGAAAAAAGGATTATGAAAAAAATAATAAATTGATGAAATTAATAAATTCACCAGCTGGTGAAAAATTTTTTTATTCACCAGCAGGTGAATTATTTTTCAACTTTTTTTTGGTTTTAGAAAAATGAAGACAGTAATAGTAATTTTCTTCTTTTTTTAAGTCGTTAGCTTATAGTCAAACTGAGGTGGAGTCCTGCGTCACTTTTAAAATTAGATACCAAATTAAAAATATTATTATGTTAAAATCGATTTGCGATTTTCAAAAAATATTAACAACTTAATAAAGTGTATTTATTTCTTTATTGATGTCAATCTTAAAAAAAATCTTATAAATTTTAGGTCATTGCTTTATGTTAAACACTCCTCTGTTAAACACTCCTCTTTCAATCAAAAAAAACAAAGAAATTTTGATTATATTATTTATGCTGTCTATGACAAATAACTTAATTTTCTTCCATTACAAATCACATTAAAGTCTAAACAAAAGTATAAAAAGTTAAATTCGGCCTAGACGACTGTATGGATTCACTACACAATATAAAAAAGGATAATTAAAAAAAAAATATTTAAAAAAAATGTTGAAAAAAAATTATATTGAGAAATATTAATTCAGCTCGGGTCACATTTCTTTACTAATCATTACGATGATTTTGTTAAAGTAACTGTTTTCCACCTCGTGCTGGAGTAATCTTTTTTTTATAGAATTTAGAGGTCGAATAATTAAGATTTTGTATTATTTCGAAAATTAAACCAGCATTCGAAAAAATTTGTATGAAAAAGTTTTGCTAAAATATTGGTAAAAGAAATAAGTTTTGTGAAAAAAAATCAGCAAAAAAAAAATGGGTGACAAAAAAATTCCGCGAAAAAAAATTTACTGTAAAAATTTTGCTTGTTCTTGGAGGCTACCGCTAGAATATCACTGATCAATAATATTTATGGGATCCCGGAACGATATTTGTTGTAGTAACAAACGGAATAACAAACTAATATATACCCTCTATCCCTAAGTGGAGCGCATAAAAACAATATTAATGACCTGCTTAAAAATCCACCACAACAATGTTGTCATCTTCAATCATAATCTGAAAAAAAAAAAAAAATATTCAAATCATAATATCAAAAATTTGTATTGTATTACCGGTAAAACAATATAAAATGAGTTTTTTTTTTTAATAATTCAAATTATTGTTATGCAAACAATTTTTATGTTTTTAGGCTGGTCGTTTGTTTACTAAACTACTGTATTGAATTGATTTAGAAACAAACAACAAAATCCGAAACATGAAAAACTATCAAAATATATACAGTTAATAACAAACAATAAAAAAAAGATTATAAAACATTTTGCAAAAGAATTAAAATCGCCCACGTTTGAACATTTTTGAGTACAAGAAAAAAAATAAAACAGGATTTATAAAAAAAATTTCAAACAAAATATCAAATGTCTATTGAAAATAATGAATTAAATTACTGAATGAATAAATAAAAGAATGAATCATTTGAATATCTTGAATGAATACAATGTTTTTTGATTTTTAGCCCCTATCATAAAATTGGGTTGTGTTAAGGTTTGTCGGCTGACATGTAGCGTTCATTAAGGCAAGCTGAGATAAAAAAAAATATTGTGTCAATTATAACACTGTATAACAATTTCAAATTTTTGCCAAAATTACGATCTTCCGACGATTGATTTTGGTAGAGGAGACCAAAAAAAGATACACGTGTGTCGGCGTATTGTAAGATCACATCGGAATTTTATTTTAGAGGTGGTTAAAGTTTCCCAGCTTTGGCCTGTTCTTGCAGCATATCGGTATATAAAACTATGGTTTCTTTACATATGAGGTGTACGAAATGTTAAGCAACTTTGTAGAAAATATAATGGGAAATACTGTTTTGGAACATATTAACCCTCTAACTCCCTCTCATAAAGGTATTTTTTAGTTCTATTCTAACAAATCGTAAAAAACACCGTTAAAAAAGGGAGGGTAAGGATGAAATGTTCTACAAAAATATGGTCCATAGAATTTTACTATAAACGTCAGAGCACACCAAAGCCCAAACAATAACACAAACACCAAAAAAGAGTCAAGTTCTAGATTTCGCATTCAAAAAATTAGCAAAAAAAATTAACCCATAGTGGGCAATCTTGAATTTGATTGGAATTTGGTGTTTCTGTTAAGTTTTTGGGCTTTGGTGTGTTCCGAAGTAAATAGTAAAATTTTATGGCCGATATTTTTGTAGAACATTTCATCTCCGCTTTCCCCCTTTTTATGTGTTTTTTTACGATTTGTAAGAATAGAGTCAAAAAATACCTTTATAGGAGGGAGTTAGAGGATTAAAATGTTTCACAAAAATATTTGCCATAAAATTTTCTACAAAGTTGATGAACATACCCAAAACGTCAGATGTAAATAACACATAGTTTTACAGATTGCCAAATAAAAAAATTACAAAATAAATTAACCCTTAATGGGCAAACTTGAATATTAATGGTTTTTGATGTTGTGTTAATTTTTGGGCTTTGGTGTGTTCTGACATATATTGTAAAATTTTATGGCCGATATCTTTGTAGAACATTTCATCCCGGCTCTCCCCCTCTTTCGGGGGGTTTTTACGATTTCTTAGAATATAGCCAAGAAATACCGTTATGCTGAACATAGCCAACACCTCAGATGTAAAGAAAACATAGATTTATATACCGATATGCTGTAAGAACAAGCCAAAGCTGGGAAACTTTAACTGTCTCTAAAATAAAATTCCGATTTAATCCTCCAAAATGGTGACACATGTACTTATATTAATTTTTGGTCTCTTTTACCAAAATCAATCGTCGGAGCCCCGCATTTTTTTAGTGTCGTACTGAGTAATTAAAGAATATCTATATATATAAAAGAGTAACTTGACTGACTGACTGACTGACTGACTGAATGACATACTCATTCATCATCGCCCAACCAAACCGCTGAAGCTAGAGACTTGAAATTTGGACTGTAGGTTCACCTCCGGGAATATAGATCCACTAAGGCTGGATTTTTGCCAATGTTGATTCTTAGGGGTAAAAAGGGTAAAAAACTGTACTTTTGGTACTTTTTATATCTCCTGAAATAATGGTGATAGAGACTTGAAATTTGGACTGTAGGTTAACCTCCCGGAATATATATCCACTAAGGCAGGATTTTTGCCAATGTTGATTCTAAGGGGTAAAAAGGGTAAAAAAACTGTACTTTTGGTACTTTTTATATCTCCTGAAATAATAGTCATAGAGACTTGAAATTTGGACTGTACATATGTTCACATTCGGAATAAAGATACACTAAGGCTGGATTTTTGCCAATGTTGATTCTAAGGGGTAAAAAGGGTAAAAAACTGTACTTTTGGTACTTTTTATATCTCCTGAAATAATGGTCATAGAGACTTGAAATTTGGACTGTATGTTAACCTCCAGGAATATAGATCCACTAAGGCAGGATTTTTGTCAGTGTTGATTCTAAGGGGGTAAAAAGGGTAAAAAACTATACTTTTGGTACTTTTTATATCTTTTGAAATATTGGTCATATAAGCTTGAAATTTGAACTGTATGTTCACATCCTCGAAAATAGATCCAATAAGACTGGATTTTTGCCAATGATGATTCTAAGGGGGTAAAAGGGGTAAAAATCTGTTCGTTTGGTACATTTTATATTTCCTTAAATAATGGTACTAGAAACTTGAAATTTGGAAAGTAGGTTCACCTTCCGAAAAAAAAGATTCACTAAGTCAGGATTTTTGCCAATGTTGATTCTACGGGGGTAAATGGGTAAAAAAAGTGTACTTTTGGTACTTTTTTTTATTTACTCAAATTATGGTCATTCAAACTTGAAATTTGGAATGTAGGATCCTTTAGGGAAATTAAACATTCTGGAACAAGTACTTCCCGAAAATTCTGTACAGTTTATAAAAAGTACCTTTTATAAAAAGTACCTTTTATAAAAAGTACCTTTTATAAAAAGTACCTTTTATAAAAAGTACCCTTTATAAAAAGTACCTTTTGTAAAAAGTACCTTTTATAAAAAGTACCTTTTATAAAAAGTACCTTTTATAAAAAGTACCTTTTATAAAAAGTACCTTTTATAAAAAGTACCTTTTATAAAAAGTACCTTTTATAAAAAGTACCTTTTATAAAAAGTACCTTTTATAAAAAGTACCTTTTATAAAAAGTACCTTTTATAAAAAGTACCTTTTATAAAAAGTACCTTTTATAAAAAGTACCTTTTATAAAAAGTACCTTTTATAAAAAGTACCTTTTATAAAAAGTACCTTTTATAAAAAGTACCTTTTATAAAAAGTACCTTTTATAAAAAGTACCTTTTATAAAAAGTACCTTTTAAAAAAGTACCTTTTATAAAAAGTACCTTTTATAAAAAGTACCTTTTATTAAAAGTACCTTTTATAAAAAGTAGCTTTTATAAAAAGTAGCTTTTATAAAAAAGTACCTTTTATAAAAAGTATCTTTTATAAAAAGTACCTTTTATAAAAAGTACCTTTTATAAAAAGTACCTTTTATAAAAAGTACCTTTTATAAAAAGTACCTTTTATAAAAAGCACCTTTTATAAAAAGTACCTTTTATAAAAAGTACCTTTTATAAAAAGTACCTTTTATAAAAAGTACCTTTTATAAAAAGTACCTTTTATAAAAAGTACCTTTTATAAAAAGTACCTTTTATAAAAAGTACCTTTTATAAAAAGTACCTTTTATAAAAAGTACCTTTTATAAAAAGTACGTTTTATAAAAAGTACCTTTTATAAAAAGTACCTTTTATAAAAAGTACCTTTTATAAAAAGTACCCTTTATTAAATGTGCCGGAAATACACTTTTTTGTTTCCTGAAATTATATTTATAGAATTTTTTTATATTTCTTAGAACCTAAAAGTTTGTAATGTGGGAGAATTCGGTAAAAAAAAAACATTCTGGGAAAAATACGTTTCTAAAATTCCGCTTCTTAGTAAGGTAAAATGGCTAAAAAAGTGTATTTTTGGTACCTTTGATATTTTTTGACGTAATGGTTCTAGAAACTTAAAATAAGGAATGTAAAATCCTTTTTGTACTTTTAATATTTGCTAAAACAATAATCCTACAAAATTGAAATATGTAAAAGAGGATCCTTCGGGGAAGAAAAAAAATGCTGGAAGAGGTTCTTTTTGGAAATTCCGTTTCTAACGGGGATAAGAAAGTGTACTTTTAATCATTTTATTTTTTGTTCACATAATAATGAAAGAGTGTAAATTTTGGTTATTCTTATATTTCTTGAAATAATGGTTCAGAACTTGATATTTTAAATAAAGGATCACCTAGCACACAAAAAAAACAGTTTTTGGAAAATTAATTTTTAAAGGGAAAAGGGGGCAAATGGTTACCCGAGTAAAAAAGTTCCTATATAATTGTATATAATTTTATAAACATCATATATGATTAAATAGAATTATATAGAATTTGATGCGAAAAATGAGTCGATAAAACCATATAAAATTCTATCAATGTTACTTGTGTTTTGATAAATTTTTTATATAATTTTATGCGAAATTTGGACCCCTATTTTTATATAACAAAAGCAAATTTATGTAATCAGATATAATTATATACAACTATATCAAATTATATAAAACAATATATAATTTTATAAAGTTAAATAAAATTATATCAAGTTTTATATAAATCATAAAATTTTGTTTTAATTATATATAATTATATATAATTTTATGTAACTTTATGTAGTTTTATACAGTTTTATACAATTTTATATATTTTTACATAATTATATCTAATTATATAATTTTGCTATTATTATATAAAAATAGGGGTCCAAATTTCGCATAAAATTATATAAAAAATTTATCAAAATATATGAAACATTGATCAAATTTTATATAGTTTTATCGACTCATTTTTCGCATCAAATTCTATATAATTCTATTTAGTCATATATGATGTTTATAAAATTATATACAATTATATAGGAACTTTTTTACTCGGGTATTTTTTCTTATCTAACTATTAAACTAAAAGCCCCAAAAATAGCACCCAAGAAAGGGACATGTTTTAAAATTTTATCTTTTATAAAAAGTACCTTTTATAAAAAGTACCTTTTATAAAAAGTACCTTTTATAAAAAGTACCTTTTATAAAAAGTACCTTTTATAAAAAGTACCTTTTATAAAAAGTACCTTTTATAAAAAGTACCTTTTATAAAAAGTACCTTTTATAAAAAGTACCTTTTATAAAAAGTACCTTTTATAAAAAGTACCTTTTATAAAAAGTACCTTTTATAAAAAGTACCCTTTATTAAATGTACCGGAAATATATTTTTTGTTTCCTGAAATTATATTTATAGAATTTTTTTATATTTCTTAGAACCTAAAAATTTGTTATGTGGGAGAATTCGGTAAAAAAAAAAAACATTCTGGGAAAAATAAATTTCTAAAATTCCTTTTCTTAGTAAGGTAAAATGGCTAAAAAAGTGTATTTTTGGTACCTTTGATATTTTTTGACGTAATGGTTCTAGAAACTTAAAATAAGGAATGTAAAATCCTTTTTGTACTTTTAATATTTGCTAAAACAATAATCCTACAAAATTGAAATATGTAAAAGAGGATCCTTCGGGGAAGAAAAAAAATGCTGGAAGAGGTTCTTTTTGGAAATTCCGTTTCTAACGGGGATAAGAAAGTGTACTTTTAATCCTTTTATTTTTTGTTCACATAATAATGAAAAAGTGTAAATTTTGGTTATTCTTATATTTCTTGAAATAATGGTTCAGAACTTGATATTTTAAATAAAGGATCACCTAGCACACAAAAAAAACAGTTTTTGGAAAATTTAATTTTAAAGGGAAAAGGGGGCAAATGGTTATTTTTTCCTATCTAACTATTAAACTAAAAGCCCCAAAAATAGCACCCAAGAGAAGGACATGTTTTAAAATTTTAAAATGTTAGAACGGGGAACGAAGTGGAATAGATCAGGGAACAATATGGAATGATACCTTTTACTCAAATTATTCGTATTTAACTTTTTTCACTCAAACTTATTTTTATTCCAATTTATTTATTCACTGAAATATTTATTCACTGAAAAATTTATTCACTCAAAATCCAAAGTCCCGATATAAGGGCTCGAAAATTATTTAAATTTCATTGTTTAAATTATTGATTGAAATATTATTTTATAAAAGACTTAAATTTTCTTGAAATCGGTAGAGTAATTCTAATCCTTCTATTATCCGGTATTCAATACAACCGGTAACGAAGTACCGGGATAGTAAGCTAGTCATTACATGATCGATCATTATTTTAGACTGTGCAACATGAATTTGTATATTAAATGAGACAAGAAAAAGAAAGTGGGCCAAAACTCCACAATGATTTTAAAACTTTTAATTTTAAAAATTATAATGTTCTAGGTTGGTGTCGAATTTCAAAGTTGACGCAGGACGACTACAAAATAAGAAAAAAAGAATTAATGTATTCATTTCATTAAAACCAAATGGGTTGGATTTGAATAAAACTTAACATAGTTATTTCTTATCAACATATTTGTTGTTCATAAATTTGTTAAAATTTTTTTTTATTTTAAATTTTTTTTTTTTATAACATTTTTATCTTTTCATCAAATTTTGCATTTTCTTCGAAACATTTTTTTTTTCTATTTGGAGTAGGTTGAGTAGGTTTTTCTATTTTGATTAAGGAAATTTTCGTCTTCTAATTCCCAATGGGAGTAGAGTCGAATATGTATTAATATTTTAGTTTGATCATTAACGATTTGTCATTTTTGTCATTTGCTACTTGTAGTATAGTGTTTTCATTTTTGCTAAATAATCTTGACAATGGGATCTGACAGATTCCGAAACACGTGTCGATTAGGTCTTGCAAAAAATGACCAACATAAATGAATTTAAAACAGAAAAATAATTGTCTTGAAAATTATTCTATGAGAATATCATAGTTGTAATTAGTAATGGAAATAATGACCTCGAGCTAGAATAAACCTACTCAAAATATAATATTTTAAAGGTCGAATAAAATAATTTTTTCAGAATTTCCAAACAATTTTCAAAAAAAATAATTTAAATTTGTGTTTTTTTGGTAATTTATGCTAAAAAATATGCACTTGAAACTTGGAAATATGGACAAAATATGCATTTAAAACTTAAATATGCAAAAATATTCATTTTCATTAAAATATTGAAAAATATGCAAAAACAAATCAATGCCATTTTAACACAAATTTTATGATTCGGAAAGATAATTGGTCGATATCGTTTTTAGACTAGCGACAAAAAATATACATTTTCATAATCCAAATTAATTCTCCTTTAAAACCACTAATTGTGAGTGGTAAACAAAGTTCTACTCTACCTAAAATGTTTTAATACAACTTGAGACAAAGAATCAATGAATCTTAAGATTTGCATAAAAATAACTAAATAATAGATTGTATAAAAGTAATCAAGATTTTGTACTCAAAATCTATATGATTTTAGATGTTTGTATGAATTTAAAAGCCAGATGGTTTAGTTTTTATAAGTCGTTTTAAGTGTTAGTTATGATATTATGCAAATTTTTTAGCCATTGTTATTGTAAAAATAATTTTAAAATTATACAATGTTTTGTCACATTAATGATCATTATCTGACAGGTTTTATGATCTTTACTAGTAGTTGACCCATGATGAGTTAATACAACATTTTATAAGAATGTTTAAAATCTTCTTATTGTTAGTAATATTTGTAAACAGATATAAATGTCAAACTTCCATATCCTCTTTTTTTTGTACACAAGTGTTGATCATAATTTATAAAACATTTATAAAAAAAAGGAGATTTTTAACATTAGTGCACTGAAAGAAAATGTTATTACCAAGGGGGAATACAGATAAATTTTAGTGCAAAAACACATTTTGCAGTGATTTTAACGTAATAAAATAAACATTTTATACAGGTTTTGATTAGAAAAAATTTATTTCGGGTAAACATTTCTTGAGTATAACCTTTTTTTGCGTGCAAAAACACTTTGTAAAATATTGTTATTAAAGAGCGTTTAGTGAATTTTTCAATCCTTTGGTTTTAATTCCAAATCAGGACACACATTTTCCACTTCGGGTTCGTCTATAGGGCCCAAATTTGGACACGGTGAACTATTTTGACTCCGTACGATTCCATTACTGAAATCCTTGGAAACTACACACAATTCGTCATGGCTGCACAATTCTAGACATACGACTCCCGAGAACTTTTATGTTGAGCTCTTCGCTGCAATCAATCATCTTGTGCAACTTCTAAATGAACCAACTCACATTTCGTGTGTTGAAGGGCAGTTTTCGTCACTTCGTCCCTTGACAAATACGAAGTTGAGCTACTTGCGCCATTCGGAAACGCGGATCATAACCTCATAACCTTCGTAAACGCGTATCATAACCTCATTTCTGCATCCTTTTCACTTTTTTACCTTCGTAGTGCTTCAAAACCAACGTCTAACAATTTCTTTCAGCATTTCAACTGGAAACTCTGTTTTCTTGATGACAATGTTAACGCTGCGGCAGAAATGATAGCAAATGTGATAATGCTGGGAATGAAATTATTGATTTCATTCAAGGAAATTTTGACTTAACCAAAACATAAGTGCTGGTTAAATCAGACATACAATAATGCAGTCAGATCTAGAGACGATACGATATGAAATAAACATTATTTCATTATTTATAGTTTCTTCAGAATAAATTTTGACAATTTCCAACACTACAATTCAATTTCTAGCAATCTTAACCTCATCCATACTTTCTTCAAATTGACGATGGATAAAGGACATCAAAATACATACTACTATATAGTTCTGAAGGGAAATTTTAAAGTTTTTTATATTATCTTTTTTATATTATTAACGAGGGCTGTCTTATCCAGAAACATTAAAAAATATAGAAAAATTTGGTTTAGTTTAGGAGAAAAACGACTCCAAAAATTGACTATAGCTAACTGTCGTTTTACATGATCACAGTTCTTATAGCGTTTCTTTCGGAACGTTGGAGTCGTTCTGTTCACCAATTTGGTAAATCAACACGGCTTCTCTAGGTATTTCCAAGGCATTTAATTGTGTGCTTTCGCAGAGACCGCTAAATACTTGTTGTTATAGATGGGTTCTCATCGGATGAGTTTCAGTTGAACTCAGCGGTACTGCAAGACTCTCTTCTTTCTCCTACATTTTTTTTATTTTCCAAAACCACCTTCTAGGTATAACCTTCAATCCTATCATTCTTTCGCAGATGCCAGCAACATTTGTCATTAATTTTCCTTAAACTATAATCCAAGCCTTACTGAGGTTAAAGCTATGAGGCGGAACATCAATGACACACTCAATCATGACCTTGCGAATAGGACCGATTTTATCCGCCTATATCCGACTGGTGCTCCAAGGTCTATCTTGAAGCTTGTACGTCGGGTGCAAAGGAGTGCGTTGAAGCTCATCCATAACGGTAGGTTATCCAACTCTATTGACTCATTGAAGCATCGTCGGAATGTGGGGCTTGGGTCGTTCTTCGATCGATATTGCCGCGGTAAGTGTTCAGATGAAATAGAACAAATCATCCTTGAGACGCGGGCGCCATTCCATTAGATCATATCAGTTCGTTGTCGACTCTCCAATGTCGGTTCTCAGCGAATTTTGCTGTTAGGTTGCATAAGGGTGTGTCGTACCTTATGCAGGCTGTTTTACAGGTCTTGATTTGTGTTCCCCCCCCCCCCCCCCCCCCCGTAGACTTAGAGGTGGTGCGTAAAGCTATCGCCCACAAATCAAGGAAGGGACACGAACTGTTGCCAAATGACTGGCTTGCCGGTCAGACGGTAGCACCATTGGAACGAAAAGCCCGCCTTGAAGATTGTGTAATCACTGAGTGGCAGGAGAGATGGGATGCTAGTGGGAATGGTCGAGTGACACACGGTTTTATTCGTGATGTCCGTTTTGTGAGTCAAAATTTCGGCTTCGTCTTCAGCCTTAGTCTGGGTTTTGTTCTCACGGAACATGGTTCGTTGAAAGCATTTTTGCATTCGTGAGGTCTGAGCGTCTCCGCTAGTTGTGACTGTTGGGCCAGTCTTGAAGATTCGTCACATGTATTGTGCGATGTCCATTTTACTCGGACTTTGTTGATTGAGTCAAGTGCTTACCTCAGGTGAGCGCTTTAGGAAGATTTCTAAGTTTGTAGACGAGATTTTATTGGTCGTTTCTGATGTTGTATCGTGTGTGCAGTCCTTCATTGTGAGGTTGAATGTGTGTGTGTGTGTGGGCCACCAGTCCCGAGTTGTTTGGAACTCAACTGGTAATAGCTCGTATTATGCTACGAAGTCTGACCCCAGACTATGTTCTGGTACCACGGGTAACCAGAAGACCCTGTACCTCGTGGGGTGAAGTCTGTTTTTTGGTACGACTCTTCGGGGAGTATCGTGGAGGTTGTGGTTTAGACCCAAATCGGGGTAGATCCGCTTGCTCGACGTGGAGTTGCGTATTTTACATCGCCTGACCCATAGAAAGGCAGAGATTGGATAGAACTCGTATTCTGATTACAGAACTCTGAGCAATAGATTAAACACATGAAGTAAAAGACTCTATGCTGAATATTCTGTTTAAATGTCCGGGACTAAGGAACTGAGCTCTAGATAACACCGCTTAACAAATCAAAGGTTTTTGGCTCCGGTTTGAAGTTAGAAAGTTTTTAAAGATCTTGACTCACTGATTCCAAATCTGTGCTCCAAATTTTTCCATCAAGTCTAGAATTTTATTTATTCGCTGTTGAAAATGCGAAAATCGCGATTTAAGCCTGCACAGCAGCAAAAATGCACAAATCGCCATTTTTCGCATTGTTAACCGTGAATAACTAAAAATCAAGACGTGATGGGAAAATTTGGAGAACAGATTTGGAATCAGCAGATTAAAGTCTACTAAAATTGATCATCATAATTCAAACCGGAAAATGAGTGTTGAGCGGTGTAATTAATGCAAAGATTCTTTGATAATCTCAGATGCATGGTAGAGGTTGCATTGACTGATCTAGCGAAATTTGAGTGGCTTGGGGTAGGGTCATTGTGAATAGCTTCTTCTGTTTGTTAGGTCTACTAAGGACCATATGGACTCATGGTGGACTACCCATTCAACCTAATCCAATATGATATCGACGATTACAATATCTTTCAAATCATTTTATTTTGCAATCTAACTAACTTTTTTTTAAGTGTTTGAATGTCATTTCTATATTCAGTTACATTCCTTTAACCCTGCTTAAGAACTCGTAAATTAAATCCTCAAAACAATCATCTGTGCATTTTTTCTGATTTTTTTCTTTCTTTGCAATAACCAGCCACTCAAATCAACTGGCCAGCAGGCAAGTCCCCTGATTACATTGAAAGCAACCAGCAAAAAAAAAATAAAAAAAATTAAAACTTAGGATGGGTTTGGTTTTATTTTTTGCCCGTACTGGTTAAACCACAAAAGCAATTTATAGAAGGCGGTTTATCACATCACAATTTAACCTACCACCATGAATTAATGACATTTGTTGTGTTACCAACTGAACGGCTTAAAAAGAACACAAACGAAAGACAACAAAAAACACTTGGCTTAATGCAATTATATTAAACAAAAAAAAATGCGCAGTGGTTTACTTTGCGAAAAACTCCTTAACTTGTGTCTCCCGTTTTGTGTTGATTGCCTTGGTTTCATTGGTCTCTTGTTGTCTTGTTTGGATGGTTGGTTACAAGTAGTTTTCTTCATCCATGTGCCCATGTTGTTTCATTAATTTTGGTCTTATAAAAAACTAAAAAAAAACTAACCACACACATTTACAGATACGACTATGCAGCGAAACATTAACTGTCTTCTTAGCTAAAAATCCTTTGGGACCAGATGTTTGTCGTTGGATTCTTTGTAATTTTTATAATCTCGGTTTGTCTACTTTTTTCTGTTGTTGTTAGTTTTTTTTATGATTTTGTCGTAACTTTGAACTTGAACTTATTTGTTGTTTTTAACTAGTTTTGCATACCAACCTTGTTCTAGCCTAAAAGGATGTAAAATTTAGTAGTATTTTTTTTCTTTTTTGAAGTGTATGGCATTATTGATGTTCTGTTATAGGAATTGTAGCAGATAATAAAATATATTGTGACTTTTATTCTAAAAAAGTTCTTACTGTTTTTAAATATTTTGTTGAAACAATGTGCCGGATAAAAAAAATCATATAAAAAAGAAGTAAGAAAATTTAAGTCGATCTCAATACCTCAAGACCGACCCAGCCAAAACTGAAACTAATTTCAATCAACAAAAACGCAGATTCAATCAATTTGTTTATTGAAATTCCTCCAATTAAGAAAATTGTTATACCAATCATCAAATTGTAGGTGATTGATTGAACATTTTTTCAATCAAACATTTTTTTCGATTTTGATCAAAAATTTTATCAATTCTTTATTAGTGGTCAATCAAAATAATGATTGATTTAACGAATGAATTGTAAGCTTATGACAAAATTATCAAAAAAAATCAAATTTGTTGCTTTTCAGTATGTTGCTAACAATAAAAATAATTAAAACCCGATTATTTTGTATATTTTTTAATTAATCTATTCAAGTAAATTAAAGCGAAAAAAAATATAGTATGACGAAAATTCGTAATTCGACAGTTAAAGAAAATAACAAAATTTTAATCAAAACATTGATTGACTCATTTAAATTTTGTTGATCATTAGATTAAGTAGAAAATTTTTAGCCAGTAATTTTTTGGGTACTCCTTCTTGTCTCGATTACACTAAAAAAAAAAAACATAAAAATGGAAAATTAACTTAATCCAATGAAAATTGATAATGATATAGCTCCATGTATTCCTACGTTTTAGTCCATATTTTTCCTAAAAACAAGGACCAATTTGAACTAGAAAATGGAAAAAAAATTCCCATTTTTTAGTTAAAAAAAGATTTTCTGATGAGGACATTTTTCCCAAAAATTAGCTAATTACATATTGTTTAATGGTTTATTTATAGAATAGCATGTGAATACACACAGAATTCTCATAAGGTTCATTTTTTATTATAAATATAAAACTCATCTTTAACGTGTATGAACAAATACTTCAGCGCTAAAATTGTTATGTGCAAAAACGAGACAAAGAGAGATTAAGGAATGTTGTTGTTTCTAAGGATCGTAATAATGTTTGTGTAAAATAAAAATCTTCTATTGACGTCACACACTTAACATCTGCAATGAAATACGAATCAACTTCTGCTGTTAGTTTGTCCAGCAGAACGATAGCTCAGATGGTAGAGTACTTGCTTTGCACACTGATTGAAAATTTCAAGAACGTGGGTTCAATTCCAATCAGAGTTAAGTCTGTTGATGAAAAAAAATATAGAAAAAACAGTCTTACAAAAATCAAACAATTTAAATCTAATGTAATTTTCTCCACTGATGACGTAGAGGTGGCTACAGAAACCATGGTCTGGAATAAATTCACATTAAAAATAATCTTTAGAAATACAATGTTTTCTTCTTCAATCACAAACCCTTAATAACAAGCAGAAATGGCATAAAAACACTTAAAAATTTTTTTTTTGTAGTCAAGTAATAAATTTCATTAGATTTTTAGTCAAATTACAACAAAGACTATGGGAAAACACGCCAAAGCCTAGGCCTTTATTGTGGTTAAAATATTATTTTTCTTAAAATTTTCTTTAAAAAAAATTTCTCAGAATTAACGACTTTTTCTATAGAAAAAATGCCTCAGAATCTGAAGCTTTTTCTGTAGGACAAATGTCTCACGGTCTATGACTTTTTCTATGGAAAAAATGTCTCACAGTCTGACACTTGTTCTATAAGAAAAATGCCTCATAATCTGAGACTTTTTTATAACAAAAATGTCTCATAATCTGAGGCTTTTTTTATAAGAAAACTATCTCAGAATCTGAGACTTTTTTATAAGAAAAATGTCTCAGAATCCGAGACTTTTAACATGATAATGTTTTCAGTAAAGTTTATAAAAAACCGACATTTTGGAAAACCGGTTTCTCGGTTAACCGAAAATCAGCTTTTTCGGTTAACCGGTTTTCTCGGTTAAACCGGAATAAAAAAACCGGTTAACCGGTTTTTTTCTTTAACTGAAAAAAAACCAAAAAATACTTGAAAATAGCTTATTTTTATTAAATAATAAAGCGAATATAGCTTAAGTTAACATATTTGTTTCTTTCAGCAAGGTTTGCAACTATTACGCTATAAAAAAGCGATAGTTAAATAATGTACTTTAATTGACCATATTCACTAGAACTTCAATTTAATTTGTACTGGTTTTATTTAGAAAAATACATTTATTCGTTACTAGCAGGCCCGCCCGGAACTTCGCCACCGGTAATATTAAATACCGGATTAAAGAAGGATCATGATTAGAGTCTAAATTTCTAAGAGTCTCCCCTATAGAATTTTTATTTTTTTTTAATTTTTATCGTTGAAGTCTTTTATAAAAACTATTTAGAATAAACAATAAAATTAAAACAGCCCCGTTTAGCTTGGAATCATGTTCGTTTCGGTAAATAATGTTCTTGAAAATGTTCGAGCCCTTATCGTAATTATTGAAACCATTTCATTCCCCTTTTCACTCCATTTCGTTCTACGTTCTATTCCATTTCGTTTCCTTTTCTATTCATTTGTTCCCCATTTTATTCTTTTTTGTTCTGAATTTCAATTGATTTCGTTCCATGTAGGCTTCATTCTTAAAAAAAAAATAAAAGAACCACAGTACAATAATTTACCCTTATCCCCATTAAAATCTAAATTTCCTGAAGGTACTTTTTCAGAATGATTTTTTGGGCTGGAGGATCCCACATTTTAAGTTACTATGACCAACTTTTAAGAGATAGAAAAAGTTAAAAAGTTCACTACTATGCACGTATTTGCCCCAGTTAAATAGGAATTTCCAAAAAGGACATTTTTCAGAATGTTTTGAAATTGGATGAGTAGTTTCGTGGATTTTAGAATTTTACGTCTTTTGACCCAAAGTGATATTTAAAATGGGTGTGGTCAATGAAACCTACACTAACTCACCCTGAAGGAAAATTCTAAATATTGGTGAAAACATTTTTGAAATCTCATAATAAGTTTCATATATTTACAAATTTTACGTAGATGCACCGTAGCCTATGTCTAAACTGATGGACCATTCTTAATATTGGAGAAAACATTTTTTAAATGAGTAATTTCGGATATTTTGAAATTTTACGTTTTTTGGCCAAAAGTGGGCGTAGAAATGGGTGTGGTCGATGAGAGCTAACCCATGTCCACCCTGAAGCACCATTCTTAATATATATTGGTGATAACATTTTTTAAATCGGATGAGTAGTTTGATCATATTTAAATTTCAAGTTTTTCTTGCCAAAGGAGGGCGTAGAAATGGGCGTGGTCAATAAAACCTAGAATATTTCCATTCTGAAGGTCCAAGTATTGGTGAAAAAATTTTGGAAATCGGATGAAAATTTTTGGAGATTTTTAAATTTAAGTTTTTTTTTGCCAAAAAAATTGGCGAATAAGTGGGCGTGGTCGATGAATCCTAGCCTATGTCGACCCTGGAGGAACACTCTAAATATTGCTGAAAACTTTCTTGAAATCGGATGAGTAGTTTCATATATATTAAAATTTAAAGTTTTTTACCAAAAGTGGGCGTAGATGTGGGCGTGGTCGATGAAACGCAGCATATGTCCACCATGAAGGACCATTCCAAGTATGTATTGGTGAAAAAAATTTTGAAATCAGTTTTGTAGTTTTGGAGATTTTTCAATTTTGCGTTTTTTGGGCAAAAGTGGGCGTAGAAGTGGGCGTGGTCGATGTAACCTAGCCTATGTCCATCCTAAAGGAACACTTTAAATATAGCTGAAAACTTTTTTGAAATCGGATGAGTAGTTTAACAGATATTTAAACTTTAAGTTTTTTACCAAAAGTGGGCGTAGATGTGGGCGTGGTCGATGAAGCCCAGAATATGTTCACCATGAAGGACCATTTCAAGTATGTATTGGTGAAAAAATTTTTAAAATCGGTTCAGTAGTTTTAGAGATTTTTCAATTTAACGTTTTTTGGTCAAAAGTGGGCGTATAAGTGGGCGTGGTCGATGAAACCTAGCCTATGTCCGTCCGGGAAGAACACTTTAAGTATTGCTGAAAACTTTTTGGAAATCGGATGAGTAGTTCCGGAGATTACTTTCTACAAACATACAAACAAACAAACAAACATTACCTCTTTATAATATTAATAATAATAAGTATAGATATAGATAACCCAGCAAAAACATGGTAATGAGTTGTGAAAAGTAATCATTACCAAGTACATTATTTATAATGGGTAACCACTACCATTAACATTATTTTAAGCCCAAAAGTAACTATGTTATAAAGTAATATGTTATAAAAGTACTATCAAGTAATAATATATCCTTGCACTTGCAGTTTTTAACCTTTACAATTCAATTAACTTAAAAAATACTTAAAAACTTAATAAAAATTACGCAATTTTTAAGTTTTAGTAAAAACAAGCTAAATTTTAAGAGTTTTAATTAACTAATTATTTTACTTCTTATTGGTAATGGGTTTTTACTCCTTATTTGTAATCCGAGGCAGTAACTACTTATTTATCTCCATACTCTTCACTAGTTATTTTTGTCTCACGCCCTTGTTAAAATAATTAGTGTTTCATTCAATAAGTAATTACTTATTAACATCTGTTTCGGATTACAAAACCCATTACTAGTAATGCCAATTTTTGCTGGGAAGTAAATTGCAGTTCCGAATTTTATTTTTATTTTCTTTTATTGACAATTTCGCCATTAACAGGGATTTTAGTATCAGGTTAACAGTCACTTAGTAAGTTTTTCATGAAATGTTCAAAAAAACGCTTACAACGGTGAGTATTTCAAATTTTTATCAGTTTCAGAATAAAATTCCTATTTAGAAAATTGTTTCTTGAAGACAAAAAATATTTAAGACGTTCTTTCTCGCGGATTTTTAATGTGTTTTCAACGAAATTTTGAAAATATCATAAAAAATAAGTGTAAACCCTAATATTTGCGAAAATATTCCGTTTTGAATGTATTTAAAAAACCGGTTAACCGACAGAAAAAAACTGGTTTTCGGTGCACCGGAAATCTTCAATTCCGGTTAACCGGTTTGCAAAAAAACCGAAATTTTAGGAAAAAACCGGTTTTTCGGTTAACCGGTGAACCGATTTATAAACACTAGTTTTCAGGCTGGTGTCTAATTTTAAAAAAGTTTCAGGACGCCACTTCAGTTCGACTATATAAGCTAACGATAAAAAAAAAAAAAAAATAAGAATTACTATTTTCATTTTCATAAAACCAAAAGTTTTAGTAACTTGGGTTTGTAACTTGGATAATAATTCACCTCGTGGTGAATAAAGAAAATATTCACCAGCTGGTGAATAAAACGTAACATAAATATTTTTCATCAATATTTTTTTTCATCAATATTTTTTTCATCAATATTTTTTTTATCGATATTTTTTTTTGATCAATATTTTTTTTTCATCAATATTTTTTTCTTTAATATTTTTTTTTTGCTCATCAATACTTTTTTCTCAATATTTTTTTTTTTTAATAAAAACGTAACATAATTATTTTTGATCAATATTTGTTTTCATCAATTTTATTTTTTTATAGTTTTTTTTCATTAATATTTTTTTTATCAATATTTTTTTTATCAATATTTTTTTTTTTCGTCAATATTTTTTTCGTCAATATTTTTTTTATCAATATTTTTTCATCAATATCTTTTTTTCATCAATATTATTTTTTCATCAATATTTTTTTCATCAATATTTTTTTTCATCAATATTTTTTTCATCAATATTTTTTTTTCATCAATATTTTTTTTTGTCAATATTTTTTTTTTTTTCATCAATATTTTTTTTTCATCAATATTTTTTTTTGTCAATATTTTTTTTTTTCATCACTATTTTTTTTTTTTTCCATCAAAAAAATTTTTTTTTCATCAATATTTTTTTTCGTCACTATTTTTTTTCATCAATATTTTTTTTCCTGTCAATATTTTTTTTCGTCACTATTTCTTTTTCATCAATATTTTTTTCATCAATTTTTTTTTTCATCAATATTTTTTTTTTTGTCAATATTTTTTTTTCATCAATATTTTTTTTCGTCAATATTAATTTTTCACCAATTATTTATTCATCAATATTGTTTTTTTTCAGAAATTATTTTTCATCAAATATTTTTTTTATCAACAATCGTTTTTCATTATCAACATTTTATCAACAAACAAGACAACAGAGAGATGTATACCGCTACAATGTCTTAGAAACCTTTAGGATTCTTTTTTTTTATAAAAAAATGTCCCAAAATCTGATATATTTTTTTAAGAAAAATGTCTCAGAATCTAAGACTTTTTTATAAGAAAAATGTCTTAGAATCTGATTTAATTTTTTAAGAGAAATATGCCTGAGAGTCTGGGTCCTTTTCTATAAGAAAAACGTCTCATAATCTGAGACTTCTTCCATTGGAAAAATGTCTCACAATCTGAGATTTTTTCTATAGGAAAAATGGTTCAGAACCAAAGACTTTTTGTTTAAGAAAAATATCTCAGAAGTCCAAGACTTTTTCTATAAGAAAAATTTCCCAGAATCTGAAACTATTTCGGTAGGAAAAATGTCTCAAAATATTAAACTTTTTCTGTAAGAAAAATGTCTCAAAATCTTAGACTATTTCTATTGGAAAAACATCTCAAAGTCTGAGACTTTTTCTATAAAAAAATGTCTCCAAATCTGAGACTTTTCCTGTACGAAAACTGTCTCAGTATCTATGACCTTTTCTATAGGAAAATTGTCTCATAATCTGAGACTTTCTATAGGAAATATGTCTCAGAATCTGAGACTTTTTCAATAGGAAAAATGTCTCAGAATGTATGACCTTTTCTATAGGAAAATTGTCTCAGAATCTGAGACTTTTCTATAGGAAAAATGTCTCAGAATCTGAGACTTTTTTTTTGGAAAAATGTCTTAGAGTTTGAGAATTTTTCTATAGGTAAAATGCCTCAAAATCTGAGACTTTTTCCATAGGAATATATCTCAAAATCTAAGACTTTTTCTATGGGAAAAATGTCTCCTAATTTTCCTATAGGAAAAATGTCTCAGAATCTAAGACTTTTTCTAAATGAAAAATGTTTCATATCCTAGACCTTTTCTATGGGAAAAATGTATCACAAAGTGAAAAATTGTCTCACAATCTTAGACTTTTTCTATAGGAAAAATGTCGCAAAATCTAAGGCTTTTCCTATAAGTAGAAAAATATCGCCGAATCTAAGACTGTTTCTATAGGATGAATGTATCAGAATCATATACTTTTTTTTATAGAAAAAAATCTCAGAATCTGAAAATGTCTCGGAATCTTGGATTTTTCTATAGAAAAAATGTTCCCCTTTTTCTATAGGAAAAATGTTTCAGAATCTTAGCCTTTTTTATAGGAAATAGCTTTTAGAATATAGGGCTTTTGCTATAGGAAAAATATATCAGAATCTAAGGCTTTGACTTTAGGAAAAATGTCTCAGAATCTGACATTCAGAATCGAAGAAATATCGATAGGAAGAATGTTTCAGAATCTGAGACTATTTCTATGGGAAAAATGTCTGACACATTTTTTTCGTGTATGAAAATTGTTTAAGAATCTGAGAAAATGTTTTAAAACCTGATACGTTTTCTATTGGAAAATGTGTAAAAATTTAAAAATTGTTGTATATGAAAAATTTTTAAAAATATAATATTTTTTCTATCGGAATTTCAAATCCCCTGTTACCCGGTTACCTGAGCAAAACAGGCATTTTTTTATACCTAACTTCAAACAAGTAGAACATTTAAATTCGACTTGGCCGAATCTATGAATACCCTCCACAATATTAACCAAGGCATACATAGAATAAAAATAATTAGGGTTTTCACAGTGACGATTAAATTTGCCTTTTTTAGTTGGGTATTTGGCAAATTTGCCATTTTACTAAACGTCAAGCATTTGCCACCAATTTTTCTTTACATATCATGGGCGCATTTTTCGTTAATAATTTGCACAAAATAACTTTAATTAACTTTTTACATTCACAATTTTAAAATAAACACAAATAATTTGTATGCTTCATTTTGTACAAATGTTTTTGTTGCCGCGTTCGAAATTTCAGCATAAACAATCACAACCATATAAAAGAAAAAGAAACCACGTGTAAACAAACATTTGGTAACTCATTTTTAGTTATAAATTAAAAAAACAACAACCATCATCATCTTTACTGTATGACAAAAACTGCAACAACATCAACAATAAAATGGCGTTGTTTATATTGAAACTCACCTCAATATATTGACATACAAAAACAAAAAAAAAAATAGCGGGTTTTTTTTTTGACTACACTACAATAACAACGATAATACAAATGCAATCAAATAATAACAAAAAAATTAAACCACGTGGAATTTATTAAAACTCATATAACTTCTTAACTCCTTGACCGATTTTGCCATATTTAATACCAAAATGATCAGAAAAACGTAGAGAACAATAAAATATGTACCAATATTAAATTTTGCTCAAATATATTTACTATTACTTGAGATAAAGCATTTTAAAAATTTTGGGCAACACTACAGGTGCCACGCCCCATTGTCCAATTCCGCCCACATTTGGTGTGTGGGTTAGAAATGACAAAATAACAACATATACCAAGTTTGGTTCATATTCATTGAACAGATGTCAAGTTATACCGTTTTTGTTGTGTGAAATACCCAAAAAATTTTGAGGTACCCTTACCTTTTTACTCATAACTTTTGAACCACTGGACCGATTTGGCTGAAATGCAATACCAACCTGACCAGCCGAATGACAAACATATATGCCAAACTTCAGCAGCCTCTGTAAAGCCTTTCAAAAGTTAGCGTGTTTTCTACGGACGGACAGACAGACAGACAGACGGACGGACGGACGGACGGACGGACGGACATCGCTAGATCGACTTAAAATCGATCGAGGATCATGAATATATATACTTTATGGGGTCCTAGACCAATATTTCGATGTGTTACAAACGGAATGACAAACTTATATATACCCTCTATCACTAGAGTGGAGGGTATAAAAAGATGGCGATGTTAAGGCGATCTGGGAGTTAACGTAGACTCAGGTAAAAATAGGCTCACATAAAAAAAGTAATTTAATGCAACAAAACTAAACCTGCAAGAAATAATCTATGAATAATAATTATTCAAAAGATATTAAATATGAATCATATGAATAAATTTATGTTCTAAAATAGAAAAAAGAAGTCTAGTAAATAATTCTAATTCTAAATGAAATCATGACTCATCAGCATGATCACACTCACAGCAAAATACGGTTGTCTCAACCGTACAAGGTTCCAACCTCAGATTGAGGTTGCTGCAACCGGTAAACATACGGTTGTAGCAACCGACAATCTACAGTTGTGGCAACCGACAAATGCCGGTTGCAGCAACCTCAAATAACGGCATTTGCCGGTTATGGCAACCGTATTGCCGGTTGTCCCAACCATAGCTGTGTTTAATATATTTTCGTTATTATGCCAAAATACAAAATAAAATACCAATTAAAAAACACGTTTTTTAAATTTTTTTTTCTTTTTTATTGTTTGAAAAAAAATATAGTTTTATATAAATGACTTAATACAAAAAAAAAATAAACTTAATGTAACATTTTTATGTGGTTTTAATTCGTTTACAAAAATCCGATACGAAGAATTCGTCTTCTTAGAATCTGAGACTTTTTCTTTAGGAAAAATATTTCAGAATCAGGGACTTTTTCTATGAGAAAAATACCTCAGAATCTGAAAATTTTTCTATAGAAAAAATCTGAATCTTTTTCTATAATAAAAATGTCCCGGAAAAAGTCGCAGGTTCTAAGACAGTTTTTCTATAGAAAAAGTCTCAGATTCTGAGACAGTTTTTCTATAGAAAAAGTCTCAGATTCTGAGACAGTTTTTCTATAGAAAAAGTCTCAGATTCTGAGACAGTTTTTCTATAGAAAAAGTCTCAGATTCTGAGACAGTTTTTCTATAGAAAAAGTCTCAGATTCTGAGACAGTTTTTCTATAGAAAAAGTCTCAGATTCTGAGACAGTTTTTCTATAGAAAAAGTCTCAGATTCTGAGACAGTTTTTCTATAGAAAAAGTCTCAGATTCTGAGACAGTTTTTCTATAGAAAAAGTCTCAGATTCTGAGACAGTTTTTCTATAGAAAAAGTCTCAGATTCTGAGACAGTTTTTCTATAGAAAAAGTCTCAGATTCTGAGACAGTTTTTCTATAGAAAAAGTCTCAGATTCTGAGACAGTTTTTCTATAGAAAAAGTCTCAGATTCTGAGACAGTTTTTCTATAGAAAAAGTCTCAGATTCTGAGACAGTTTTTCTATAGAAAAAGTCTCAGATTCTGAGACAGTTTTTCTATAGAAAAAGTCTCAGATTCTGAGACAGTTTTTCTATAGAAAAAGTCTCAGATTCTGAGACAGTTTTTCTATAGAAAAAGTCTCTGATTCTGAGACAGTTTTTCTATAGAAAAAGTCTCAGATTCTGAGACAGTTTTTCTATAGAAAAAGTCTCAGATTCTGAGACAGTTTTTCTATAGAAAAAGTCTCAGATTCTGAGACAGTTTTTCTATAGAAAAAGTCTCAGATTCTAAGACAGTTTTTCTATAGAAAAAGTCTCAGATTCTGAGACAGTTTTTCTATAGAAAAAGTCTCAGATTCTGAGACAGTTTTTCTATAGAAAAAGTCTCAGATTCTGAGACAGTTTTTCTATAGAAAAAGTCTCAGATTCTGAGACAGTTTTTCTATAGAAAAAGTCTCAGATTCTGAGACAGTTTTTCTATAGAAAAAGTCTCAGATTCTGAGACAGTTTTTCTATAGAAAAAGTCTCAGATTCTGAGACAGTTTTTCTATAGAAAAAGTCTCAGATTCTGAGACAGTTTTTCTATAGAAAAAGTCTCAGATTCTGAGACAGTTTTTCTATAGAAAAAGTCTCAGATTCTGAGACAGTTTTTCTATAGAAAAAGTCTCAGATTCTGAGACAGTTTTTCTATAGAAAAAGTCTCAGATTCTGAGACAGTTTTCTCAGATTCTGAGACAGTTTTTCTATAGAAAAAGTCTCAGATTCTGAGACAGTTTTTCTATAGAAAAAGTCTCAGATTCTGAGACAGTTTTTCTATAGAAAAAGTCTCAGATTCTGAGACAGTTTTTCTATAGAAAAAGTCTCAGATTCTGAGACAGTTTTTCTATAGAAAAAGTCTCAGATTCTGAGACAGTTTTTCTATAGAAAAAGTCTCAGATTCTGAGACAGTTTTTCTATAGAAAAAGTCTCAGATTCTGAGACAGTTTTTCTATAGAAAAAGTCTCAGATTCTGAGACAGTTTTTCTATAGAAAAAGTCTCAGATTCTGAGACAGTTTTTCTATAGAAAAAGTCTCAGATTCTGAGACAGTTTTTCTATAGAAAAAGTCTCAGATTCTGAGACAATTTTTCTATAGAAAAAGTCTCAGATTCTGAGACAGTTTTTCTATAGAAAAAGTCTCAGATTCTGAGACAGTTTTTCTATAGAAAAAGTCTCAGATTCTGAGACAGTTTTTCTATAGAAAAAGTCTCAGATTCTGAGACAGTTTTTCTATAGAAAAAGTCTCAGATTCTGAGACAGTTTTTCTATAGAAAAAGTCTCAGATTCTGAGACAGTTTTTCTATAGAAAAAGTCTCAGATTCTGAGACAGTTTTTCTATAGAAAAAGTCTCAGATTCTGAGACAGTTTTTCTATAGAAAAAGTCTCAGATTCTGAGACAGTTTTTCTATAGAAAAAGTCTCAGATTCTGAGACAGTTTTTCTATAGAAAAAGTCTCAGATTCTGAGACAGTTTTTCTATAGAAAAAGTCTCAGATTCTGAGACAGTTTTTCTATAGAAAAAGTCTCAGATTCTGAGACAGTTTTCTCAGATTCTGAGACAGTTTTTCTATAGAAAAAGTCTCAGATTCTGAGACAGTTTTTCTATAGAAAAAGTCTCAGATTCTGAGACAGTTTTTCTATAGAAAAAGTCTCAGATTCTGAGACAGTTTTTCTATAGAAAAAGTCTCAGATTCTGAGACAGTTTTTCTATAGAAAAAGTCTCAGATTCTGAGACAGTTTTTCTATAGAAAAAGTCTCAGATTCTGAGACAGTTTTTCTATAGAAAAAGTCTCAGATTCTGAGACAGTTTTTCTATAGAAAAAGTCTCAGATTCTGAGACAGTTTTTCTATAGAAAAAGTCTCAGATTCTGAGACAGTTTTTCTATAGAAAAAGTCTCAGATTCTGAGACAGTTTTTCTATAGAAAAAGTCTCAGATTCTGAGACAGTTTTTCTATAGAAAAAGTCTCAGATTCTGAGACAGTTTTTCTATAGAAAAAGTCTCAGATTCTGAGACAGTTTTTCTATAGAAAAAGTCTCAGATTCTGAGACAGTTTTTCTATAGAAAAAGTCTCAGATTCTGAGACAGTTTTTCTATAGAAAAAGTCTCAGATTCTGAGACAGTTTTTCTATAGAAAAAGTCTCAGATTCTGAGACAGTTTTTCTATAGAAAAAGTCTCAGATTCTGAGACAGTTTTTCTATAGAAAAAGTCTCAGATTCTGAGACAGTTTTTCTATAGAAAAAGTCTCAGATTCTGAGACAGTTTTTCTATAGAAAAAGTCTCAGATTCTGAGACAGTTTTTCTATAGAAAAAGTCTCAGATTCTGAGACAGTTTTTCTATAGAAAAAGTCTCAGATTCTGAGACAGTTTTTCTATAGAAAAAGTCTCAGATTCTGAGACAGTTTTTCTATAGAAAAAGTCTCAGATTCTGGGTCTCAGATTCTGAGACAGTTTTTCCTATAGAAAAAGTCTCAGATTCTGAGACATTTTTCCTATAGAAAAAGTCTCAGATTCTGAGACATTTTTCCTATAGAAAAAGTCTCAGATTCTGAGACATTTTTCCTATAGAAAAAGTCTCAGATTCTGAGACATTTTTCCTATAGAAAAAGTCTCAGATTCTGAGACATTTTTCCTATAGAAAAAGTTTCAGATTCTGAGACATTTTTCCTATAGAAAAAGTCTCAGATTCTGAGACATTTTTCCTATAGAAAAAGTCTCAGATTCTGAGACATTTTTCCTATAGAAAAAGTCTCAGATTCTGAGACATTTTTCCTATAGAAAAAGTCTCAGATTCTGAGACATTTTTCCTATAGAAAAAGTCTCAGATTCTGAGACATTTTTCCTATAGAAAAAGTCTCAGATTCTGAGACATTTTTCCTATAGAAAAAGTCTCAGATTCTGAGACATTTTTCCTATAGAAAAAGTCTCAGATTCTGAGACATTTTTCCTATAGAAAAAGTCTCAGATTCTGAGACATTTTTCCTATAGAAAAAGTCTCAGATTCTGAGACATTTTTCCTATAGAAAAAGTCTCAGATTCTGAGACATTTTTCCTATAGAAAAAGTCTCAGATTCTGAGACATTTTTCCTATAGAAAAAGTCTCAGATTCTGAGACATTTTTCCTATAGAAAAAGTCTCAGATTCTGAGACATTTTTCCTATAGAAAAAGTCTCAGATTCTGAGACATTTTTCCTATAGAAAAAGTCTCAGATTCTGAGACATTTTTCCTATAGAAAAAGTCTCAGATTCTGAGACATTTTTCCTATAGAAAAAGTCTCAGATTCTGAGACATTTTTTCTATAGAAAAAGTCTCAGATTCTGAGACATTTTTCCTATAGAAAAAGTCTCAGATTCTGAGACATTTTTCCTATAGAAAAAGTCTCAGATTCTGAGACATTTTTCCTATAGAAAAAGTCTCAGATTCTGAGACATTTTTCCTATAGAAAAAGTCTCAGATTCTGAGACATTTTTCCTATAGAAAAAGTCTCAGATTCTGAGACATTTTTCCTATAGAAAAAGTCTCAGATTCTGAGACATTTTTCCTATAGAAAAAGTCTCAGATTCTGAGACATTTTTCCTATAGAAAAAGTCTCAGATTCTGAGACATTTTTCCTATAGAGAAAGTCTCAGATTCTGAGACATTTTTCCTATAGAAAAAGTCTCAGATTCTGAGACATTTTTCCTATAGAAAAAGTCTCAGATTCTGAGACATTTTTCCTATAGAAAAAGTCTCAGATTCTGAGACATTTTTCCTATAGGAAATGTCTCAGATTCTGAGGCTGTTTCTTACAAATGTTTCTATAGATAACAAATGTCCGCGATTTCCATAAATTTTTGAGAGCAAAAAGTATTTTTTACACAAAAAAATGTCATCTTATCTTAAATTTATAATACCACCTTTTTTTGCACAATACGAATTTGAGGACTTCCATCACAATTCTTAAATTTTTGGTCCTTTTTTTAACTGCTGCTGGAGTTTTAAATATTCCAATATTCCATTGTTTCTATAAATTAAAAGAAGAATAATACATTAGTTAATCTCTTGTTTCCTTCAAAGTATAAAAACTTACCTATTAAATCTGTATTTTTCCAGGTCTTGCATCAAACGTTTCAATTTAAAAAAAAAAAAATATTTTCCTCAATATTTTTTTATTTAATGACATTAAATTTTGTGAAGTTTTGTTTTTTTATTTATCAGTTGAGGGAACCGAGAACTTGAAGTTGTGGCAACCGGCAAATGCCGTTATTTACGGTTGCTACAACCGGGGTTTGCAGTTGTAGCAACTTTTTTTTTAATTTTGTGGCAACTGGCACAAAAATATTTTGAAAAAGTTATAACAACCTCAATTTACGGTTGCTGCAACCGCGTACGGTTGGGACAACCGCAAGCCGGTTACGACAACCGTATTGCGGTTGTGGCAACCTCATTCCAACCGATTTTTTATGTGAGTGCATGCTAATAGATTTCAACGGATTTTTTATTTCTTCTAGAAGACCACACATCAAAAGTTATAAAAAAAATCTGTATCAAAATTTCTAGTTCAAATAAAAATGGTTTTAAATTTTGATAACAAGACTTCAAATCCTAAATCAATATTTCTTTAAAATTTTGTTTTGAATTAAATTCAATACAACTAAATTAACATAATGCAACTCATTGGATATCAAAAGATATTTGAAACCAAAAAACATAAAATGCCTTCAGTAATGATAATTAAGAATTGAACACAAAAAAGGGAAAAAGTCTTTGAAAAAAAGAATAAAAAAGAAACAAAAATTTAAAATTCTAGGAATTAATATCAAAGGATTTTGCAAGATCATGCCTACTTAAGTAGAATAAAAATATAAAACCAACAGCAACTTTGGAGTTGGTTGAAAAAAAGAAGAGACACTTAAAAAAACAAAACACATGCAACAGTTTTTTGTTGTTTTCTAGTTTGAATTTTTTTTTCAGTTTTGTGGTAAGAAAAAATAAAAAGAAACAACTTTAGATCATGATGAGCAGCAATAAATGAACAGAAAGAAGTTACCAAAACCCAATTCAGCAGATGTGCCTTTAAGATATTTTCAAAGTTTGCCGCTATATTTTTTTAAAGTGCCCTTTTACTTGGTTTATAGACCACAGATACTTAAGACCAAAATACAAAATAAAAAGAAGATGACTTTCGCTTTTTACTACTAGCCACAAAAAAAAAGCATAAAGAAAATACCACAAGTTGAAAAAGTGTTACCAGAAAGCTATTAGTGTTTATTCCAAACTTCTAAGAGGAATATACCATAAGAATACCCAAAAAGATATGTAGTAGCCATGGCATGATTATCCCGTGGGACTCCTGCAAGAAAGTCCCATGGCTACTACATATCTTTTTGGGTAAGAATATCCAAAAAGATATGTAGTAGCCATGGCATGATTATCCCGTGGGACTCCTGCAAGAAAGCCGGAAATATACCATCAGGCCCTGCCGATTTGTAGGGTTTGAAAGAGCGGACCGCCTACGTTATCTTTCCTTCGTCTATCTTGCCTTCGTCTTCTATTGTTCTGATGAATTCCGGTATTGTAGTTTGTGAAAGTATACCCAAGAGAATATCTCAACCAGGAAAATGCGTATCCTTCAGAAGTTCAATGATTTTCTGACTGCTTTCTGCAAAAGATCCATCTGGCTTATTAAGAAACTTTTATGTTGACAGCCAAGCTGCTCTAAAAGCTCTCAGAAGATTTTGTATCGAGTAGAAATTAGTTTTTGAATGCTCCGAGAACTTACAAAGTTTAGGGAATATGAACAAGGCGATACTAATATGGGTACCAGGTCACATAAGTGTTCAATGGAACGAGCTCCCGAAACAAGATGCTGATGGTATTGGTATTTCTGTACACATCAATCCACTAATCCTGCACTTTAGATCGCTACGCGACAATCTAAACACCAAAATGGCTTAAAGTGGAGAGAGCTAACAACGAGCACAACCAGTAAAAGATTGTGGTCATGCTACAATCTGACGAAAACTAACTATTTACTCTCACTTACCAGATGGAACTGCCGTATATTTCCAATGCCAGCTGTAGAAGGTGCGATAAACCTAACACTGAGGAAACGGTCGAACATATTCTTTGCCACTGACCTGCCTTGGCCAAAACCCGCCTGCACATATTGGGCAAACATATCTTCGAGAACCTGGAAACGATTTCGAATGTCTACTTGGGACAAATAATACACTCAAAAGAAAAACTCTGTCAAAAAATCTGTAAAACGACTTTCAATTTGAATTAGCAATCTTTTAGCAGATTGTTCTGCTGAGAAGGATATTTTTACTAAAATCTCTGTCATTCAGTTTAAGAAAATAACAGACATTTTACTATGTTTATACTGATTTTGTTTGCTGAATTTCATTATTTTTTCAAGAAATTTTTTTATATAAAAAAAAAAGCAGAACAGATTGTCAGCAGGTTGCTCTGCTGAAATCAGCAGATTGCTCTGCTGAAATCAGCAGATTGTTCTGCTGAAATCAGCAGATTTTTCTGCTGAAATCAGCAGATTGTTCTGCTAAAATCAGCAGATTTTTCTGCTAAAATCAGCAGATATTTCTGCTAAAATCAGATTTCTCTGCTGTCGAACAACACACATGTTTAATAGCTAAAACGCCAGATAAAAGTAAAGCTTCCGTGGCGTAGTGGTTAAGAAGTGTAATTTCAAATCGGAAGGTGGCGAGTTCGATGCTGGCCTCTTATGACAGATATTTAGCAAACGGTGTCTGCTAAAATCAGCAGATTTCTCATATGGCTCAAAATGGGTGTATTTTCAGCAGATTTTTCTGCTGATTGGACATAGAATTTATTTTGAGTGTACAATTCGCGTTGAGGACTAACGCGTTCTATTAGCGTCGATAAGGAATTATAGTGGTTTCGATATGGACCATCCGGTCTATGTGAGGAGTCTTTGACTCCGCCAGCTCTAACCTAATTAAAACTTATTTAGAAATCCTGGTACACGGGGGGCTGTGAAAATAATTTTACGGAGTCTCGCCGCTTTCGTAGTTCCCTCCAATTCTCCCCTGAATAAATACCAGGATTCTCTTTTAGCCTTCCGGGTTTCCTTTTAAAAGCATTAAAACTGAGACTGAGACGACAGTTCTTCCAGTCTTCCGTCGTGTTATCTTTCTTTGCCTACTTGAAGAGTTTCCTACTTTCTATTCTTAGAAGCTTGAGTTTCTACGTCCACCATGGTTGATGGATCTTCTTCGGAGGCAAAGCGATTTAAGAAAAGCTTCCTTAAGGGTGTTCATCACAAAACTAACAGATTTCTCTAAATCCTGTATGCTGACCGGTATATCACCTTCTGGAGGCGGGAATACTTTTACAAGACTTCAGAATTTAACCCTGTTCGGTTTTTGGGGTTCCTGTAAGGGATCCCACATGTAAAACATGGAAAATATGTGAGAGCTTAGATTAGAGCTGCGTACGTGATACGATTTTTCGTAATTCACGTGAATTTCGCATGATCGAGAGTGAAATTTAGTTTTACTCATGTGCACTGAAAAAAGGGGGGACGGGGTCTTTTACATAGGTTGAAGCTATCTGATTGCTATTCGCTTCAGCGTAGCTAGAAGCGATTTATGTGCTTAAAATTCACAAGCAGCTCACACCTTCCGGTCTTAGACCAAGTGTTGCCTGACAATGTCATTCCAACACCCGTTATTTTGACAGCTAAAGTGAGAAGGCAGCAGTATTGAGTAACCAGACTGCAGGTTAACACCAATGCGTCTCTGGTAATAAGGTGACGCTGCAGCGCGCTGGTACGTTTAAGTCACTGAAACTCAGCTTTTTCTGTCTGAAGAATTAGATGGCAATCCCATCACCACCAGACTAGGGGATTTTGGATTAATGTCTGACTATCCTCGAATTTCTCGTCATTCCCAGAAAATCAGTAGGAAAAAAGACAGACTAAATTTTTTGAAAAAATGTCTTTAAAAATTTATTAGGAATTTTCCTAACATTTAGTTTAATTTAACTTAAAAATGAGAAATTTTCTTAACTATGAGGAAAAAAGTTTAGTTCATTTACTTGTAAATAGGTCATAGTTTTCTTCAAATGGATTTTTTTAATATAAGAATAGAATAAGTTTCAACTTCTGAGACTTTTAATTAACAGAAAAAGTCTCAGATTCTTAGACCGTTTTCCTTTCGAAAAAGTCTTAGATTCTGAAATACTTTTTTCTATACATTAAGTCTCAAATTCAAAGATTCTGAGACTTTTTTCTTATAGAAAAATCCTCAGATTCTGAGACATTTTTCCTATAGAAAATGTCTCAGCTTCGGAGAAATTTTTTCTATAGGAAAAATGTCTCAGAATCTGAGACTTTTTTCTCAGCTTCGGAGAAATTTTTTCTTTAAGAAAAAAGTCTCAGAATCTCTGAATATGAGACTTAGTGTATAGGAAAAAGATCTCAGAATCTGAGATCTGTAGAAAATCAAAAAATTTTTTAATTCTAAAATGTTCTGAAAAAAATTTTCAAAACTGTTTTTACTATTCCTATGTAGTTGCAAACTTTTTTATCTAAACCAAATAAAGATCCATTTTTCAATACAAACAAGTAAGAGTGTTAAATTCGGCTGTGACGAATCTTTTATACCCTCCAACACGTTTAAAATTAAAACAAGTAAAAAAGTTAAATTCGGCCTTGCCGAATGTAGTGATACCCTCCACAATTTCAAAATGGATATTGCAAAAAACTTTATTTAAAAGGATATTACTTTTGAAAAAAAAAAATTTTTTGAAAAAAAATTTTCGCGAAAAAAAATTTTGGTAAAAAAAAATCCGCGATTTTTTTTTTGTGTTCGTACTTGTTTAAATACCATTTGGTGTTCAATTATGTTCACATATGCCAACCAAAAGCCGAATTAAAGCATTTTGTATTTTTAGGTTATGTTGAATGTACTGAAATTTTTGAGGTGTGCTTACATTTTCGTTCATAACTTTTGAACCGCTGAACCGATATCGCTCAAATGCAATACCAAACTTCTCGGGAGAACTTCCAATAAATATGTTAAGTTTCAGTCATCTCTGTGCAATATTTTGTCTGCGACAGCATTTTCCACAGAGAGACAGACAGACAGACGGACAGACGGACATAGCTAGAATGTCTTAAAATCGATCGGGCATCATGAATATATATACTTTATGGGGTCCCAGATCGATGTTTCGATGAGTTACAAACAGAATGACAAACTTATATATACCCTCTATCTAGAGTGGAGGGTATAAAAATCGCAGGGGCGTCTTTTTTTTGATGGGGGGTCGGAGGAGTTGGTGGGGGACACCTGTGTGTTTATGATATTTACGCTTAAATAATAAATTTGTATTGTTATTCTTAATTAATTTCTATAACCATGCCCCCAAAGGGGAGCGGCCTGAAAAAAGTCGAATTTTCTAACCCCCTTGGTTCAAGCGCAGGTCTATGAACATAATATGGCATATAAATGTTACATTTGTTGAGCAAAAATTTAAAAAAACTCATAAAAATATCGAATTTTTCAGTGGTCGTTTTAGTTCTTCAAGGGGGAACTTTTTCCCCCTGGTCCGATTTTACCCATCTTTGAACTTAACCTTACCAGTAAAATAAGAGATATTCTTGCCCAATTTCAGGGGTCTAGCTCTTTTGGTTTGAACTGCATCGTTATTTCTACAGACGGACATCGCTAGAATGTCTTAGATTCTATCATGGATCAATATTATATATACTTTGTGGAGTATACCTCCATGCTGTGGTTGGAGGGTATAAAAAAGCATATTCTAGACAATTTTTTCTCATAATAAAAACTCCCAAATTGACTGATATTTTCTCACAGAAAATTTTCAGACTTACAATTAGTCACATGTTTCCTTTAAAAATTTTCAGAATTTCTCTATTAAAATTTTTAGATTTTTCCCTTAAAAATGTATAAATTTTTTTTGTCTGAAAAATTTTCGGATTCCGGGATTTTTTGCATTGGAAAATTTTTTAGAAAATTTTCTTCTTCCCTCTTATCTTTTTTTATTTTTATTCTTTTTCTTTAATTTTTCTTTCTTTTTATTTTATTTTTTTCCTTTTGAAATTTGGACTGGGAGGATGAAAATTTCCACTTCCCTCCCCACATTTTGCATTCGTCTCGAACTGATAGAATAGAATGATTTTTTTCATTCTTAAATTTTAGACTGTTTCTAAACGACTTTTAAATGCATTCGTGCACATGTCTGCTAGGTACTTACTGTTTGCTGGCAGCTTTTCGAATTGTTCAGCGTGCTGTCATAATTTTTTTTTAACTTTTCGGTAGATGTGGCTTCTCTTTTTCAAGTCTGCGATACGGATCCAGGTCCCTGCTTGGGCGGAATTTACTTGATAATGATTTGGCATATGTTTGACTACCTAACCTCTTTATTGTGCAAATAATATTTAGTCTGGCAACTCCGACTTTCTTTAACTCCATACATTTTAGTTCTTTTTCTGTTTTTCGGATTCTAATCTAAACACAAGTGTCTTTCAGACACAACCCGCACATTTTTAAACATTTAGAAATTGTATGTTTTTTAGATTTCTTTCATTCTTAACCCTTTTTTATTTGTTTGTTTTTGTAAAGCATGGTTTCGAAAGGAATTTATTTAAAAGTTCAAGGATTTTTCTACTTCTTTGTATTGAATTCGGTTTAGTTTTTTTTGCAAGATGTTTCGATTTTATGAAACAGTGTTTTTTTAAACATTATATGATACTTTTTTCTCTTTCGTTGTTGAAAAAAAAACCGTACGTGTCGGCGTAATTTGATAGTTTACTTTGAAAAGATCAACAGTTGATATATTTTTTGTTTTTTGTATTTATTAGACCCTTAAGTTTTGTAGTGTTTTATTTTTTGGGACTTTAAATTTTTTTTATGTTCTCCAGTAGTCATGTTTATTAATTATAAGTTTGTCATTTAGTTTGTAACATACTAAAATATATTTCAAATAGGGTTATTCTAGCTCGAGGTAATTTTTCTTTACTAATAACACCATGATATTCTCATGGAATAATTTTTAAAAAAATTATTTTTCTGTTTATTTTTCATGTGTTTCGATCTCGACAAGATCTTTAGCATAATATAAAAACCCAATACTACTACATGACAATCGCTATTGTTCAAAATCAAAATTTTAATATATATTCAACTCCTCACTCCTTGAGCAAACTCTTAGTTTGACACGACTATAAAACTTAATAAATTAAAATTAAATTATTAAAACAGATAAATAAATTTTAAGCAAATTTTCTTGAAAATTATTCTATGAGAACATCATGGTGTAAGTTGTAAAGAAAAATAGTCTCGAGCTAGAAAAAAAACCTACTCAATATATAAAATTTTTAAAGTCAAATAAAACAGTTTTCATTCTTTAATAAAAATTTATTCTCCTTTGATATAAAATCATCTTTTGAACCTTTGAACGGAACAATAAAAATGTCTCCCTAGAAAGGGTATTTAAAAATTCGACCTAACCGAATTTACACTTTATATTTTGTTTGTACAATATTTTGTCAAAATATGTTTTGAAAAAATATGTTTTTTTTTGCCTTATGTTTCTTGTATAGTTATTGATTTGGCTTCTGCTGAAAAATTTCTTCGATCCTTATGTTGAAAAAGAATTAAATAAAAAAAAAAAATCTTAAGAAGATGAAGAGTAATAAAACTCGATCCCTTCTTTATTGTTGCTCCAAGCTACTGTTAGTTTTTTGGTTTACGGTGTTTTTTTTTTTCATTACGTTAACTTTGATTTTTATTAATTGGTTTTAAGTTTCAATTTTAATTCTTTTTATGTTCTTCTCTTGTTTCCCCTGAACCGGAAGCATTACACACTTGATGAAGTGTGTATATTTTTATAGAGATTTTAATATTATTATTGGCACACTCAAAAAAATAAAACTGTAATGTTAACAAAATTTTTTTTGTTAACTCCAGTTTACTGGCTTTTTAGCAAATTTTTAGTTAAAATCAGCGTTTTAACTACTTTTTTTAGTTAAGTTCAATTTACGAAAATACTAGTTTTGTACAAATTTTGAATTAATTTTTTTTGTTGACTTTAAAACTGAGTTTACGAATTTTTACTAATTAGTTTACTGATTTTTTGTAACATTTTTGTCAAGTGAAAAATTTTAAACATTTCTTGTGTAGCCTCCTATGCAAATCTCATAAGTCCTACTTAAGCTGTGAAAAAAATAAGAAAAAAAAAGTGAAGTGTTACACTCAAAAAAAAAAAACTGTAAAGTTGGCAAAAAATTTAGTTAAATTTAACTAAAAAAACACCTGATTTTGAACCTACTAAATTTCTAGTTAATTTAACAAAAAATATTTAGTTAACTTTTCGTAGAATGAATGTAGCAAAAAAACAGTAATTTTAACTAAAAATTCAGCTGAAAATTTCGTAACATTTTTTATTAGATGAATTCAGCTAACCTTTTTTTTTAAATAAAAAAAAAATATATTTTTACAGCGTTAAGTTCAGCTTAAGTAGGACTAATGAGATTTGCATAGGAGGCTACACAAGAAATGTTTAAAATTTTCGACTTGACAAAAATGTTACAAAAAATCAGCAAATTAATTAGTAAAAATTCGTAAACTCAGTTTTAAAGTCAACAAAAAAAATTAATTCCAAATTTGTACAAAACTAGTATTTTCGTAAATCGAACTTAACTAAAAAAAGTAGTTAAAACGCTGATTTTAACTAAAAATTTGCTAAAAAGCCAGTAAACTCGAGTTAACAAAAAAAAGTTTGTTAACTTTACAGTTTTATTTTTTTGAGTGTAGTGTTTAAAACCAAACTTAATATTTTTTACAAAAAGTTTAGCTGAATTTAACTCATAAAAAATGTTACGAAATTTTCAGCTGAATTTTTAGTTAAAATTACGGTTTTTTTGCTACATTCATTCTACGAAAAGTTAACTAAATATTTTTTGTTAAATTAACTAGAAATTTAGTAGGTTCAAAATCAGGTGTTTTTTTAGTTAAATTTAACTAAATTTTTTGCTAACTTTACAGTTTTTTTTTTTGAGTGCATGTTTACTAAAATGAAATTTGAAACAATATAGAAGAAATTACAAGAACCAAAGTGATGTTATTTTTTTGAAGTGAAAGGATGTTTGTAATGTAAACACTAAGCAATTTTTATTTTATATTTAAAAATTATCGGTTTTAAGTCATAAAACTCAACTGAAATGCTAACAATCTAAATTGAATTTCCAAACAGCCCATTGAAAATCCAGAAATTCTTAATAAAACTGATAAAAACAAGTAAGAAAATTATTGTCGGTCAAGACCGACCATATAATACCCTACACCAGAGTTTCCCGGAAAATGGGTCCCATGGACCGATTAGATCTATATGTTGTAAAATCTTTAATAAGTGTAAAAAACACTCACAAATCAAATTTGAGTGAAATAGGTTTCTATTTGTTGACAATAAACCGCTTTAACTGAATATCGGGCGAAATTTTCACAAGGGTCCTGAGTCCAAAACTGGTGCAATGATTATCAGGTTTATAAGGTTATTTAAGTACGCCTTTAACATATTTGTACAAACAAAATTTTAATTAAATATTTTCTATTTTCATGAAATTTGAGACATTTATGTGAAAATCGGGAAGGTGGTTTGTATGGGGGCTACAAGAAGAACTGGAATAATGATTTGTGAAGACAAAACAAGTTTACCTTCCAAATTTCAAAGCGATACCTTCTATAATACGGTTATTAGAGTCATTTGAGCCAAAACTAAAGAGGACCTTTGTATGGGGGCTAGGTCTAAATATGAACCGATTTTTTCCAATTTCAATAGGCTTCGTCCTTGGGCCAAGAGAGACTTAAGTTTCAAATTTCAAGTCAATTGATTAAAAATTGCGACCTGTATCGTGTTTACACCGTTTACATGGACAGACAGACAGACAGACGGACGGACGGACGGACGGACATCGCTAAATCGACTCAAAAAGTGATTCTGAGTCGATCGGTATACTTAAAGGTGGGTCTAGGACCAATATTTCGGGTAGTTACAAACATCAGCACAAACTCATTATACCCTGTACCACAGTGTGGTGTAGGGTATAAAAACAAGTAGAAAAGTTAAATTCGACTTTGCCGAATCTATGAATACCCTCCACAATGGATAGTACATTTTTAACGTGAAAAAATTTAACAATTTTGATTACAAATATTTTAATTACTAATTTTTTTTTGAGCGTAAAACTTTTTTCGAGTCTAATGTTATTTTTTAACGTAAAAATATTTCTGAGTGAATACACTGCTAAGTTACCACCAATGTTTTTTAAACTTGTTACCACGTGGCATTTCTGTTCTTTTGAAAGTTATCGTGTTTTTTATCTCGTAAATTCGGAAAAAAAACCCTGGCCGAAATGTACTCTTTTGCTCATAACTTTTGAACCACTGGATCGATTTAGCTGGATTGCAATACCATCCTGACCAGGTAAATGACAAACATATATGCCAAACTTCAGTAGCCTCTGTAAAGTCTTTCAAAAGTTAGCGTGTTTTCTACGGGCGGATAGACAGACGGACGGAAATCGCTAGGTCGACTTAAAATCGATCGAGGATCATGAATATAGGGTATAAAAATTGAAATTTAAATAAGCTCCAATTGTTTTTCACAAAACCTTAATAAAAATTTAGAAAAACATAATTCAAATTAAAAATTCTTGAAATTGAGAAAATCTAGTTAAAATTAAGAAAACCCAATGAAAATTAAAAAAAAAAAATAATTCAGAAAGTCCAATTATATTCCAAAACGACCAAACTGAAATTCAGAAAAAAATTCTAAAAAAATCTAAAATATGTAGTCAGAAAAAAATCGGAAAAGCTTTTGACAAATGTTTTAAAATTCAGAAAAGCGTAGGAAAAATTAAAAAAAAAAATTGTAGAATTTAGAAAATTTATTAAAAAATCAGAAAAAATATAGAAAAAATTATGAAAATTTAAAAAAAAAGCTGATAAATTAAGAAAAATTATGGTAAATTTAGAAAAGTTTAGAAAAATGTTAAAAAAATCGAAAAATTAAAAAAAAATCTGAAAAAACGAAAACAATTTTAAAAACTTGAAAATTTTCTAAAAATTGTTGTAAAATTCTAAAAAGTTAAAAAAAATTAAAAAAAAAATTAAAAAAAAAAATATTTAAAAACTAAGAATAAATCAGGAAAACTCCTTAGAGATAAGGAGTCAGAAAAAATATGTATCAGAAAAATTCAGTTGAATAAAAACAAAAAACTGAAATACGTTGAAAAATTCAAAAAGCTACAAAAGTTTTAAAAAATCAAGAAAATTCTAAAAAATCTTGAAAAATTAAGAAAATATGTATCAGGAATAGGGTTTCTCTTCGGGAAAAATTTCCCGGGAAATATTTTTCTTAAAATCCCGGGATTTTTTCTTCGGGAAATTTCGGGAATTCGTTGCAAATTTTTTTAGGAAAAATATATTTAACTTACACATTTTTAACACAATTTTAAGTGATTTATTAATATAATATTCAGCATGTTATTTTGGCCTTATAGTTATTTTTCTTTAATCGATTGCGTGACAAAATACGGAATGAAACTGAATTTCACTTCGAAGGTTGGTTGCAAATTGGCAAAAGTTTTCTTAATCCAAAATTCCAATGATTTCTTATTTTCAAAGTTTAGTATTTCTTATTCAGATCAACAATATTTATAGGCTCTTATTCATAATACTTATAACAGACTTATTGTAGGTTTATTTGACAATTATTCCTGCAATATCTGTCAAATAAACCTACTTTGAATATATTTCAGGTTTTATGAATAACCACCATAGTGTTTAAACAAAAAATATCGATATTTTAAAGAATATAAAACAAACCTGCTTTTCAGCTTTATATTTTATATATGAAGTAAAAGTCTGATATTCGATGTATATTGGTGCTCTCATTTTGGCACGGATGTCTTTAACCGATTAATTTTAACAATTCGAAAGTTTAATTAAATATGTCTTCAAAATATAATCCTACTGCTTCTTACGGTTGACGTAGTCAAAATAAAATAAATCCAAAAAGTTGTTTCAAATACAAAATTTCAAAATCGGATAAGTTATACATATTTTCCGAATTGAGAAATTTGTATGGAGTAAAAATACGTCAATGCAAATACTACAACTGTTATAAGGTCTAATATCTCTGCAAAAATTTAATTTTATGAACTTTCTACGTATATTTTAGAGGTTAATAAAACTATTTTATAAAATAAGATATCTAAAATGGTTTTAAATTGGAAAATACGACCCTAATTCGTAATATAACAATTTTTATATGATAAAGTTCAAAATTATTTTAAATTAAAAAATTCCCGGGAATACGATTTTTTTAAAACGATTTCCCGGGAATTGAAAAAGTCCGGGAATTAAGAAACCCTAATCAGGAATAAAAATATAAAATTCCTAGAAAATTTGGGAACATTCTATAAAATCAAGAAAAAAACAATTAAGAAAATTATAGTCGGTCAATACCGACCATATAATACCCTACACCAGAGTTTCCCGGAAAATGGGTCCCAAGTTCAAACACTGACTGATTAGATCTTTATTTTGTCAAATCTTTAATAAGTGTAAAAAACACTCATATATAAAATTTGAGTAAAATAGTCTTCTTTTTGTTGACAATAAACCGCTTTAACTGAATATCGGGCGAAATATTCACATGGGGCCTAAGTCCCAAAATGGTCTGATGATAATCAGATTTGATAAGGTTATTACAAGAAGAACTGGTCCGATTTCTTTAAAATTCGATAAAAAATAATTACCTGCCAAATCTCGAAAAGATACCTATTATGATGCGGTTCCCAGCAAAACTTAGATTACCAAATAAGGTATAGGATCTCTTATTTTATGCATTGCAGCATTGATGATTTTAACAGGCGATGAGACTCAAAGTAATGCATCCACATTATCACAAAGAATACCAGTAAGGTATAAAATAAGTCATAACGAAATAAAATAAGTTTATAACGAAGAATACGAGTAAGGTGTAAAATATATGATATTTTATAGGTTACGAGAAATGAAATAATATAGCATACCAGAAGATAATATATAAGGTGTTACGAGTAGTGAAAAAGTAATTTTGTATTTATTTTACTCACGTGATTGTAAGTGAGTGTAAGTAGATAAAATATGCTCGTGAGTGTGTGTCGTTAGAAATTTCCTGTCGTGAGCCCATCTCTAGTTAAAACTTATGAATTTTTTTATAAAATAATTATTTTTTATGTTATTGTAATGCATTCAATTATAAATAATGCATTATTTCAAACTTTCAAATAATACATAATGTAACCAAATATAAGTCATCCATGATTTAATGTTTAGAAATAATAAATATGAAATACATTTTTTCCAATAATCATGCATTACGTAGCAAATTATTAGTAATGCATTATTTTTCACTTTAAAATAATACGTTGTGGAACAAATGTTTGGTAAGACATCCTAAAATAATGCTACAAATAAGGTATATACATTACCTGGTAATGTGTTATATAATCACTACCCATTACCAAAGTTTTGCTGGGTTATTAGAGTCATTTTAGACAAAACTGAAGAGGACATTTGTATCGGGGTAAGGTCTAAATATGGACCGATTTTTCCAATTTCAATAGGCTTCGTCCTTGGGAGGTTTAAGTTTCAAATTTCAAATCAATTGATGAAAAGTGCGACCTGTATCGTGTTTACACCGTTTACAAGGAAAGACATTGGTCTTGGACCAATATTTCGGGAAGTTACAAACATCAACACAAACTTATTTTACCCTTTACACAGTGTGGTGTAGGGTATAAAAATAAAACTCACAATTAGACAAATCCTTAAAGATATTACAATTTTCAGAAAATTTCAACGCAATTTTTTATTTTTACTTTGAGCCAACACTCAGGGGATGCCCCCTACTATGAGGAGAAGGAAAAATATTTAGAAAATTTATGTCACTGAGTTTAAAAAATTAGAAAATTAGAAAAAATAGAAAACTCAGAAAGAAAATTAAAAAATTTTATAAAACTCGGAAAAATTAAAAAAGTTCAGAAATTAAAAAATCAAAAATGTTCGAATTAAAACAAAATTTTGAAAACTCTGAAGAATTTTTCAAAAAAAAAGACAGAAAATGCAATAAAAATTTTGAGTATCAGTTGCTTTTTATAGTTCAGAAAAAATCTGTCTAATTAAAAAAATATATGGAAATCGAGTATCAAAAAAATATTGGAAAATTCCAAAAAGTTTAATAAAATTTGGATAATTTAGAAAAAAAAATTGATGTTAAATCAAAGAAATTTAAAAAAAAATGCGGAAGTTGGAAAAATGTTGCAAAATTAAGAAAAAAAAACTTAAAAAAAAAAAAAAATTAAGAACTCAAACAATTGTGCAAAATTTTGGAACAATCAAAAATGCTCAGAAAAAATTTTAAAATTTCTAGAAATTTCAGAGAATATCAGAACATATTTAAAAAAATTAAGGAAAGTTTTGAAAACTCTGAAAAAATTAAAAAAAAAATTTAGAACATTAAAAAATGTAAAAAATATTTAAAAAATTTAGAAAAACTCAAAAAAAAAAAATTAATTCTAGAAAACTTAGGAAAATTTATAATGGTTAAAAAACTTTGCAAAAACGTATTTAAAAATTCGGAACAAAAATCTGAAGATTTAATAAAAATCTTAAAACAATTAAAAACAAGTAGAAAAGTTCAATTTGACTTTGCCGAATCTAAGAATACCTTCCCCAATGTCTTTTTTTAAAGGATAGTACATTTTTTAACATGAAAAAAATTAGCATTTTTGATTAGAAATATTTTATTTTGAGTAAAAAACTCTTTTTTATCATTTTTAAAAATTAATAAAAATTACTATTTTTTTTTTTAGTGTAAACTTTTTTCGAGTGTAATATTTTTACTATCAAAATATTTCTGAGTGGATGCACGTACGTATGTACACAAAATATTGTAATTTTTGTAAAAAAAAACTAAATTTTTTTTTCATCGTAAAATATTTTTTGAGTGTAAAATTTTTTTTGAGTGTAATTATTATGTTACCAATTATTTTCAAACTAACCAAGTTTAAAAAGCATTGCTTTAAAAATAAACAAGTTTGAAAAGCATTGTTAAGTTACCACCAATGCTTATAAAACTTGTTTAACACGAGGCATTTAAGATGAAACCAATCTGAAATTCAGAGTTTTGCTTATAACTTTTGAACCACTGAACCGATTGAGCTAAAATTCAATACCAAATAGACCTGGGGAACGGTAAAGGTACATGTTAAGCTTCAGCATTCTCATTATTGTCTTTCCAAAGTTATTGTGTTTTTTATCTCGTAAATTCGGGAATTGCGGAAATTTACTATTTTACTCATAACTTTTGAACCACTGGACCGATTTGACTGGATTGCAATACCAACCTGACCAAGTAAATGACCAACATATGTGCCAAACTTCAGTAGCCTCTGTAAAGTCTTTCAAAAGTTAGCGTGTTTTCTACGGACGGTCAGACAGACGGACGGACGGACGGATATTGCTAGATCGACTTAAAATCGATCAAGGATCATGAATATATTTACTTTATGGGGTCCTAGACCGATATTTCGATGTGTTTCAAATGGAATGACAAACTTATATATACCCTTTATCACTAGAGTGGAGGGTACAAAAAAAACTTTGTAAAATGGCAAGAAAAACTTGTTATTTTTATTTTTTGGTACCTCCTATTTGACGAGAATTCCCAGTAATTTAACAAGCTTTTACCAATAATTATGTAATTTAAAACTTTTTACCAATAAAATTGAAACTTTACAATTTTTTGACGCGATAAAATTTACAAGGAATTCTCGTAACTTTTTTTCTAACTTCTCGTAAATTTCTAGTAAAAATTATGAATGTTTTGTAATTTTACAAGCTTTTTACAAAAAAAAACATTGTAAAATTACAATTTTATTGGCGCAAAAAAGACTTACAAGGAATTCTCGTGAATATACTAGATCTGTTTTTGTAAACTTATCTTTGAAATTTGTAAAATTACAAAAAAAATGTAAATTTCCAAATGGTTTTGTTAAAAACCAAGGAAAACTGTCAAATGTTGGTAAAATGGGATAACGAGACTTTTTGCAGACGGACAGGCGGACATCCCTGTCCGTCTGTCCGTCTGTCTGTCTGTGGAAATGGTGATCAAGGCCAAAATATTACACGTAGAGGACTGAAACTTAACATATTAATTGGAAATTCTCCCGAGAAGTTTGATATTGCATTTGAGCGATATCGGTTCAGCGGTTTTAGCACATTCAACATAACCTAAAAATACAAAATGCTTTAATTCGGCTGATGGTTGACATATGTGAACATAAATGAACACCAAATGATATTTAAACAAGTACGAACATATTCTTTTGACAAAAAAGAAAAAAATTGCGAATTTTTTTTCACGGAAATTTTTTTCAAAATTTTTTTTTTTCAAAAGTAATTTCCTTATAAATAAAGTTTTTTGCGATAATCTTTTAGAAATTGTGGAGGGTATCATTACATTCAGCAAGGCCGAATTGAACTTTTTTACTTGTTTTTTTTTTTTTTTGATTAATTCAGAAAAAATCTGAAAATGTTTTATAAAAATTTGTTAAATTGAGGCAAAATCGAAAAAATGAAAAAAGTTGCAAAAATTGGAAAAATGTTGAAAAATTTAGAAAAAATGAAAAAATCAAAACAAATAAAAAATTTCGGAAAATATCAGAAAAAGGAAAAAAAATTATAAAAGTATACTATAATTGAATTTTCTAAATTATAATTATTATTATCCAAATTTCAATTGGAAATGGTGTAGTACACTTATTTACACTTGCTTTTTAATGCATGCCATAAAATACCTGTTGCACAGTGCAGTTCGTTGCCTATAACTAAATCCTTTAAATTTGCTAATAAAATATTTCAAATACAATAAAAATAAAAGTTTTAAGACTATTTACCATTATAGGCCTTTGTCTCGTTTTGTCTACATAGTTGCAGTGTTGAGAACAATAAGAAGTAGACGCAAACTAGACAATGTTTGTTATTACAAGTCTAAACACTAATTACTTTCAGTCTGCTTAACTTAATTACCATATTCTTGGAAAAACCCAAACTAAAAATTTTCCTATTTTCAAATAAAATTCAAAAACGATTGATAGTTTTACAGGATTTTCCATAGTGGCTGGCGTTTACCTGAATTTACACACTCATGTATCGTTTCTAATCTTAGTTAGTCGTATGCATTTGACTGACAAGTCAAATATGATGATATTAAATTTCTTGGAATTCAATTTTATAAGTTTTCATTTCAAAACTAGTTATTTAAACACAGATTTATGTGTATTTTATTTTTGAAAATTTATGTATTTTAGTACAAAAAAAATATATATATTTTTAATAAGCAGGTTGTATACAATACAGGTGAACACCTATAAACCTCCTCCTCCTTCTCTTATGTTTTTGTATTTAGTTTTCGGCTGAGGTTTTTGTTTTACGCTAATGACTTTACTGTTTTATGAGTCTTATGCATTTTTATAGCTTTTTTTTTGTTTCTTTCATTTTAGTCTAGAGTAGAGGATTTTTTGTATTTAAGTGTTATAAAATTGTACCTGTTTAATGTTGTACATACAATTATTTTGGTACGTATCGCCATTTCTAAAGAAAAATTTTCGTTGATTGATTATTAATGACGGTTTTTCCAGAATTTATTTTTTTAGTTAATAGTGACAGGTTTGTAGGTGCACTTATAAAGAGGTATATGACCAATAGTAGGTAGTTTTAATCTGTTATAGAGTTAATCTAAACCACGATTTTGAAGTTGTTAACAATTTAAATTTAAGATTGTTAAAAACAATATTTAAAGTAGAAAAAATTTAATTTACATTTTATAATTATAAATTTATTTGTTGAAGAAAATGTCATAAACAAACAAAAGATTTAAGACACAAGCGCTGTGGCGTACGATGACATCTATTTTATAAATAAACCAAACTAAAGAGTTTCCATTATAAAATAAGCTAAAAATATGAATTCGACTTGGCGGAATTTATAAATAACCTCAACAATAGGGCGTCCCTATTTAACTTTCAAATTTCGTGTCGTTATAGTGGTCAAACTTTGAAAAATTACTTTTTTCGACCAAAATTCAAATTTAACCAAAATATATAAAAACAAGTGAGAGTGTTACATTCGGCTGTGCCGAATCTTTTATACCCTCCAAAATGTAAAAAAAATAAAAAAAAAAAATCAGGGGCGTCTTTTTTTTTTGGGGGGGGTCGGTGGGTGACGTTAGGGGCACATCCCCCTTGCGATTTTGAACTTCTTCTGAGATAAGAAAGTTGCATTTGCTTAGCAAAAGTACAAAAAACCCTGCAAAAAATACGTTTTTTCTTAGGTTGGTTTAGTTCTCCAAGGGGGAACTTTTTCCCCCTTGGTCCGATTTTGCCCAACTCCGAACTTAACCTGCCTAGGAATATAAGACATATTCGTGCCAAACTTCGGAAGTCTAGCTCTTTTATTTTGGACTGTATCGTGTCTTCTACAGACGGACAGACGGACAGACGGACAGACGGACGGACGGACGGACGGACATCGCTAGAATGTCTTAGAATCGATCACTGATCAATAAAATATATACTTTATGGGGTCCTAGACCGATATTTCGATGCGTTACACACGGAATGACAAAGTGAGTATACCCCCATACTGTGGTTGGAGCAGGCGCGGATCCAGGGGGGGGGAGAATGGGATTTCTCCCCCCCCAAAACGATTTCAAAAAAAAAAAAAAGAAAGAAAAAAAAAGGAAAGAAAGAAAGGGAGAGGAAAAAAGGAAAGGAAAAGAAAGAAGATAGAAAGAAAAAAGATAAAAAACCCTAGAACGAAAAAAGGTAAAAAACCCTAAAAAGAGTTATATGTGTGCTGATGATTTAAGTCAGCACACATAGCCTCAATCCTAAAAAAATTTTTGCATCCTCAGGATAAAATGTTTCAGAATTTATGAAATTTCATATGAGAAACTTAAACGTCAATAGAGTCGTGGACATTTTCGAACCGAATAACTTTTCTTATCATTTTCTAAGGAAAGAGTATTATCTCAAATATTTTTTATAGAAAAATGTCTCACAAGGGAAGTATCTCAACCCTTATGAACCGATTTGCATGAAACGTTAAATATATATAAAAGAGACAATTCTAAGGTTGGGGTGTCTCGGCTTATCGGCCATATCGGGGATTTATGGGTTCAAAACATGGGTCAAAAAATGGCGAAAAAATCGTTTTTTGGATTTTTCAGCCATTTCTTTCCAATAACTATATGATGTTTACACATGAGAAGAAAGGTTTTTTTAATGCCTATCCAACGGTGGCATAACCATGTAAAAGTTTGGCTTTGTTAAATATTTTTTTCATGAAAATGTGAAAATTTTGGGGGGTACATATATGAAGACATAGAGCTACGATATCCATATGAATACGAAATAATCTTTATTAAATTTAAGTCGACACGTATTTTTGCTCTTGAGGATGTTCCTGTTAGTTCGTGAGTTATCGAAATTTTCCCGGAGGTCCATATGGTTTCATAAGGGGACAACGAAATTTTGAAACACTGATATGGCCGAAAAGCCGATTCACCCCAACCTTAAAATCGTCTCATTTATATATATTTTAAGTTTCAGGCAAATCGGTTCATAAGGGTTGAGATACTTCCCTTGTCAGTAGTCAAGACTTTGTCTTTAGAAAATATCTAATACTTATGTATTTGAGGAGGTCCATAACAAAACGCACCAATTCCACTTTAACAGTTTTTTAGATAAACGCATAAATGTAAACAAAGTCAGTACTGAGTATGAGTGTAAGTACTGAGCATTGGGATGTTTCATAATTAAAGCCAGTACTGAACTGCTGTGCAAATATTGAGCTTTGGGAGGTTTTTTAGTAATGGTTACGTACACGCAAAAAAAAAATCTGTGTAAGATTGAGCAATCCTACTTGGTAAAACTTTTTTCATACCAAAAAAAATTTTTACCAAATTTTTGCTAATATTATGCTTGTCGATGTTAAAGTAACATAATTCATTTTTTATGTAAAATAACCAAGTAGCTTGCACAATAACGCAAATTACCTGCACAAAAATTTATCGAAAGAAAACAACAAAAAAACAAATACAGACCGCCATTTTCATTTTTTTTGTGTGCGTTGTTTGTTTATTTTTTGTGTTATAAAAACGTAAAAAGGAAATTGATAAATAAAATAAAAATAAATTAATAAATAAAAATAAATAATTAGTTTTCTAAAAGATAAATAAATGTAAGATAAAATAATGTTAAAGTTAATTTTGCTTTCATCACTTAAAACACCATTCATTAAGAAAAACCAATGGAGTCCCAGACGTATGTTTCGATGAATAACAAATGGAATGATTAAGTGAGTATACCCGCATTCCGAAGACACCAATAAGGTTTAATAGATTTTTAGTTAAAAATTAGTGTTTGGTAATAATTTTCTATTTTTACAGGGTACTGCTAAATAAATTTTTGAAGCTATGGCGAATCCTTCACTACAATAAAGAGCGTGGACACCAATCCTGCCTTTAGGTATAAAATTAAAACCTAAAAACCCAAAGCCAAGGGAGTCCATACCTGTTTTGAGTTACAAATGGAATGACAAAGTAAGTGTTCCTCCTTACCAAGAGAACAATGGGGTTTACCAATTTTTTAAATTAAAAATTTATGTTTTGTAATAATTTTCTATTTTTACAGGATGCTTTTAAATAAATTCGTGAAGCTATAGCGGATCCTTTACTTCAAGAAGAAGCGTAGGCAGCAGTCACTCGAGAAAATTGTACAAAAAGGGTCAGTTGGTCGGTGGTAAATTAAATCCTACACAACATTTATTACATTAATATGGATTTATTCTGTGAAAATTTTAAATTCAACAAATATACAAATTTTTACAAAAATTTATTGAAAATTTATTTTAGCATAAATGTGGTAATTTTGTAGCATTATTTTTAGTCATCTTTTCTAATAATTTTGGAATATTTCACCATATCTCTTTTGGTATATTTTACCAAGTTTTTACTTAAATAGCATTAGCATTTTCTTCAAAATTTTTTACATAAGTGTTTTGGCTAAATTACGAAAACTACTTCGTCGGTTGTAGTTTTAGCATATTTTTGGTAAAATTATGCCAGATTTTTGCTCACTCCGACACAAGTTTTTTTTTGCGTGTAGATTTAAATGCGTAGAATTGTATTCAGTCAAAAAAACAAAAAACTCAAGAAGTGGAATTGGCGCGTTTTGTTATGGACCTCCTCATTTGACTCTGAATGTAACAATTTTTGATTGAAAATTTATCTTAAAATTAGGAAACATGTCTTATAACTTTTCTATATAAAAAAATTCCTCAGCAACTTAGAAGGTTTTAGAATCTGAAAAGAGTTTTTCTACAAATAAATTTCTTAGAATCGGATAACATTTCTAGAGGAAAAACGTCTTAGAATCTTAGTTTTCTATGCGGAAATATATTTTCGAATCTTACACACAAAAAAAATATAAAAAAAATGTTGTCCGTTTTGGGGATAATACAACCTATAAAGTGGTTTTGGATAATTTACCTAAGTTTTTTAGAGCAAAAACTTTGGTAAGTTATCCAAAACCACTTTATAGGTTGTAATTAAACCAAAAACTGGCACAATTTTTTTAATTTTTTTTTGTGTGTAGACTTTTTTATGGAAAAAATTTTAAGAATATAAGGATTTCTTTGTTTGAAAAATCTACGAATATTTCTATAGAAAAAGGTTATCGAAATCTATGATTTTCTAATAGGAAAAATGTTTTAGAACTTTCCTATAGAAAACAATTTTGTATGCATAATCTCTCAGAATCTGAAAATTTTTCTGTTGGCAGATTCTGAGAATTTTTCTAAAGGAAATGTGTCTCTGAATATGGCAATTTTTCTTTTAAAATTGTGTCCAACTATAATAATTTTTCTATATGAAAAATTTTTGAGAAGCTAAGAAATTGACATGGAACACATTAGATGGCATTAAAACCGTAAAATTTTTCAGGATCTGAAAATTTGTGTATACAAAAAATATAAGAATTATTTAAGAGGTTTTTTATAAGAAAAGTATATCAGAATTTGGAAAATTTTTTTATAAAAAGAATGTCACAGAATCTCAGATTATTTCCATAAAATCAAGTTTAAAAATCTGAGACATTTTCTATGTGAAATTTTGTTGAATCTAAAATATTTTCTATAGAAAATTCGATCTGAGAATAAAACAACATTTTTATATCAAAGGGTTTTAGAATCTGAACATTTTTTTAAAGGCAAATATCTCTGAAATATGTTATTTTTCTATATGAAAGTATTTGAGAATCTAAGAGATTTTCTGTAGTAAAAATGTCTTAAATTTTGTGAAGGAAGCATGCATAAAAATTGCATACTTCTGAGAAATAAGATTTTTTATACATATAAAAGTTTAAAAGTCTGTTCACAGTTGTGAATGGCTATGATTGTCACAAGCCAATTTTTATGACTGAAAAGTCATAATATAAATTTTTAATGACTGAAAAGTCACAATATCAATATTTTTCTCCACATTTAGGGGCCTATTCACAAAAATTGATTGTGTTTACAACAAACACAGGGAATATGAAGTTTGAAAATAATAAAATTAGTCATAACCAGTCATAACTGAGAATATGCCTGTTAATTTTATGATCGTTTCGAGAGCAGGTCTTAAAATTTGCAAATAAAATTTCAAATGTTTGAATTTACGAAGTAAATCTTAAAATTTTTTTTTGGATATAAAAAAATTTCAAACTAATTTTTTGGTTTTAAATTTGTTACTTAATATTTAAAATATTAACAAAACTTTACACACACCCCCCCCCCCCCCGCTTCCAACCAAACTTTTATATTTTTTGGTAAAAATTATTTTTTTAAAAAATCTCCCCCCCCAAATGAAATTCCTGGATCCGCGCCTGGGTTGGAGGGTATAAAAAAATTCCAAAATAGCGATTTTGTAATTTTTTTTATTGTTAGAAACAATATTTAAGGAAAAAAAAAATTTACATTTTATTAATATATATTTTTTGGAGAAAACTTGTTAGCGTAGCTGACTACCCTTCTAAATGAAATGTTTGGGAACCAGATTTGTGAAAAGCAGATCACATTTAATCAAGTGTTTAAAAATTCTACATTAATTTTACTTATTCTAAATAATACAATATTGCTTTTTGTAAAGTTTATAAAAATTTAAAAATGTCATAAACAAACAAAAGACTTAAGACACAAGCACTGTGGCGTACGACGATATCTATTTTAGAAATAAATCAAACTAAAGGAGTTTCCATTATAAAATAAGTTAAAAATATAAATTCGACTTGGTGGAATTTATTAATAACCTCCACAATAGGACATCTCTATTGAACTTTCAAATTTCGTGACGTTATAGCGGTCAAAAAATTACGTTTTTCGACAAAAATTCATCTCCGAATTTTTTAACTAAATCCGGGAAAAAATATATAAAAAATTCCAAAATAGCGATTTTGGATTTTTTTATTTTATTCTAAAAAAGTACAAGATTGTTTTTTGTTAAATTTATAAAAATTTTAAAATGTCATAAACAAACAAAAGACTTAAGACACAAGCACTGTGGCGTACGACAATAACCATTTTAGAAATATATCAAAATAAAGAAGTTTTCATTATGTAATAAATTACAAATATAAATTTGACTTCGGCGGAATCCATTAATAACCACCATAATAGGGCGTCCCTTCAAATCTGAATTTTCAAATTTCGTGTCGTTATACCAGCCGAACGATTGCCACGAAATAGGTGATTGTGGGAAAATTTTTTGCAAGGGCATCTTCAGTCGGCAACTATCGGTCAAAGTTTGAAAACTTAAGTTTTTCGAACAAAATTCATGTCATAATTTTTTAACCAAATTCGGCTCAAAAATTGGAAATTTTTGCGTACATTTCTAAGAAAACTGTTAAAAAAATACAAGATTGCTTTTTGTCAATTTAATAAAAATTTCAAAATGTCATAAGCAAACAAAAGACTTAAGACACAAGCACTCTGGCGCACGACTATATCTATTTTAGAAATATCTCAAAATAAAGAGTTTCGATTAAGAAATAAGTTAAAAATATAAATTCGATTTGGCAGAATCCATTAATAACCTCCACAATAGGGCGTCCCGTCAAATCTGAACTCTCAAATTAGAGATGGGCGCTGGTCACGTGATTTGCGTGATTCACGTGAATCACGCGTGAGTGTGAGTGATTTTCATTTCAATCACGTGATTGTGAGTGAGTGTGAGTTGAAAAAAAATCTGAGTGAGTGAGTCATTTATTTTTTGCGTGAGTTTGCGTGATTAGATTTTTTGATTTGGCAAATTTTTTTTTAATTTTTTGTAAAAAATTTTTTTTTGGAATTTTTTTCTTTTTTTGATAAGAAATTTTATTGCGTGAGTAGATTTTGCGTGACTCACGCGTGAGCGTGATTTAATCTTGCGTGAGTCACGCGTGAGCGTAAGTAACTTTTTTATTACTCACGTGAATAGTGAGTGAGCGTGAGTAACAAAAAAAAAGTGCGTGAGTGATTAGTGAGTGATTCGATTATTTTTTGCGTGAGCGTGAGTGAGTGTGAGTCAAAATCCACTCAGTCGGCAGCCAGCGGTCAAAGTTTAAAAAAATTAAGTTTTGCGACCAAAATTCATGTCCGAATTTTTTAACCAAATTCGGCTCAAAAATTAGGAATTTTTGCGTACTCTATGGGGAAAATATTTAAAAAAAATCCAAAATAGCACTTTTGGTCCACAGATGATGATTTTTAAGCACGAAAATTAAACACAAAAATTATGTGAAAAATTTAAAAAAACGATTTTGGTCCAAAAATGCTGATCAGCATCTGTTGACCAAAAATGGTTATCAGCATTCTTAGACCAAAACCGCGATTTTCTAATTTTTTAAAATTTTTTAGATAAAATACTTAACATTTTTCAACTTTTGGTACCAATTTGGATAAAAAAATATAATTTTTATGTATAAAAAACAGCAGCTGTGAACGAAAATCGCTATTTTGAAATTGTTTTACATATTTTTCCCATAAATTACGAAAAAACTTAACCGCTGGTTTGCCGACTGAAGATAACCGTGCTAAATTTTTTTATAAGTTTTCATACAATCAGCTATTTCGTGGCCATCGTTCGGCAGGTATTACGATACGAAATTCATACCCTTCAAAAAAGTCATTACCACTTCCCAGTGGAGTGCTTTAAAACTTTAACAAATGTAATGAAATACAACAAAAATAACAAAAAACACAAGACAAAAACACACAAACATTTTTTTCTACTCCAGAATACATAGATATTCAGCTCCTAACTCATTACCTATCGCGACACCTACATACAAATGTAAGTAGATATTCAGTAGACACAAGAAAACAATTTTTTTTATATATTGTTAATAAATAATAAAACTTTTTAAAATGTTTACCATGTCACAAACAAAAGACTTAAGACACAAGCGTTCTTAAACAACTAAAAATCTGAACAATCGCTTCGATTTTTGCTATCACATTTTCGCCTGCAGAGCTTTTTCTGAATTTAAAATTCCATATACTACGTTAACAAATAAAGTTGTTGTAAAAAGCGCCGCAGTCGAAAATTTAGCACCAAAAATCGCGTTGATTTTTGGTATCAAATTCATGACTGCGGCTCATTTTACAAAAACTTAATTTGCTATCAAAAAATTAAATAATGTGCTCGATTCTCGAGTACGACTTCACCATTCACCCAATTTTCAAAAATTTGATTTGTGAAGTCGTATTCGAGAATTGAGCACAATAATTATATTGTTTTTGGTACTAATAATATTTTTGACAAGATCGCTGTAGGCTAAATTTTTGGTTAAAAAAATCGCGGAGATTTTTGACACCAAAAATATCGCATGCGGAACTTTTTATATTTTAATTTCTACCGAAAATCGTCAAAACAAATCAATGAATTTACTCTGTCCGTTGCACAGTAGGTAATTTGAACCGAAATCTTGGCCAAAAATCATTTTTCGAACTAACAATAATAATGTTTTTGTTAATTACGTTCGATTTAGAAAATATTAAAGCAAATAACTGCATATTTGGTTTTTCCAAAAAACAAATATAAACTGATTGACGGGCAGTCGAATTCGGCATTTTCAAGCAACGTGCACAGTGGAATATAGAACGCCTAATTTTGATATAAATTCAAACGATTTTTTCAGCTATTAAACATAAAGAAGGATATCGTGTATAATATGGAGAAGAGAGGGGATATTAAGTAATAAAAAAATAGCAAAATATTTTGGTGGACGTTATTGCTTTTTTTAACAAAACGTGTAATTATAACTTAACCTTAAATAAATGACTTTTTCAATGAATATAAACTTCGCATAAGCTTTTAATAATGTTAGCCGTGGTGTGCCGTGTTTTTGATTGATGAAAAATTTAAAGAAAATAATTCTGAATTAATTTTTTTTTATTTTCCGTTGCACTTTTTTGCACTTTTTGAGATATCAATTTTCTTTCAGACAGCCTCATCTTGCCATATCTTGAACTTTCTAACGTTTGGATTGGGAAAAGAACTAAGAGAAAAAACCCTGTTGCTGTTTATAATTTTGTTGTCAGTAAAATTGATTAAAATAATGTTTTAAACCAATATTTGGCTTCGTTGAAGGAAATAGTACGAACTTTTTTTGAAAATTTTTCGTTAAGGTGGTACAAGGCCCACTCAAAAAATAACAGCTTTTTTCAGCAAAATCAAACAAAATGGTTTATGTGCCATTTTGTTAGCCTTCTTGCGTATTTTCTTCGTGCCGAGTTTCAAAAAAATTAGCCTATTCGTTTTCGAGATATTCAGTATTTTCCCTTTTTTTCGTATGGTGGCAACCCTAAAAATTTCCACGATTACCAAATTCATAAAATCCAGCTGTGCGTGTTCACAAAAAACTCTTAAATTTAAAATTTCAGCCATATCGGTCTAAAACTTTGGCTGTAATTATTTTTGGCCTAAAAATTGGCTCAAATTACCCAGTGTGCGTTGTTTTAAACACGCATTTGTTTCAGCTTATAAATTAAGATGGTCATTAAGAATTGAATATCGTCGGAATATTATACCACATGATCTTAAACTGATGTAGAACAAATTTGAGACAAATCTGATAACTTTAACCCGTGCCCGTTTGAGGTCAAAGTTCACAAGGTAAAACAAAAATGATCGATTCTAAGACATTCTGTGAATGTCCGTCCGTCCGCCTGTCTGTAGATGGCACGATACAGTCCAAAATGAAAGAGCTAACCTCCTGCAATTTGGCATGAATATGTCTTATGGTCCTAGGCAGGTTAAGTTCGTAAATGGGTAAAATCGGCTCAGGGGGGAAAAAGTTCCCCCTTGAAGAACTGAACCAACCTCTGAAAGAATACACTTTTTTGTATTTTTGTTAAAAAAAAATAAACATTTGTTCTATTTATCGGGATGGGAAGATGCGCTCAACGTCCCCTACTGACCCCCATCACCCTTCCCCCCCCCCTCCCCCCCTCCCCCAAAAAACAAACGCCCCAGACAATTTTTTTTACATTTTAACACTCTCACTTGTTTTTTTAGTTTTGACAAGCATACATAAAAGATTCTTTGTATATATTTTAAGTTTTATGCAAATCGGTTCATAAGGGTTGAGATACTTCCCTTGTATGAATTATAACCCAGAAATTAACAGAGTTCTTTATATGTTGCACTCTGCATTGAAATATTTTTTTTTTTCTTCAGCTGAATTTGTTGCAACACTCAAACAAAATAACACCTGTAAATCAAATTGACCTTTTACAACCTCAATAAATCATAGTTTTACGTTTTCCGACAGAAACAATAAGAAAAAAACACCAAATCTTAAGAATCCCATCCTAAAGGTGTTTCTTAATCACTAAATAAACAAATGTTACCAACACACAACTTCCTTTTTTTCTGTGATATTCTTTTAAACCAAAAAAAAAAATTAAATGCATAAATAACCACAAAATTTTCTGGTTTAAAAAAAAAAAAATTTAAAAAATCATACTCCCTCCTTAAGAAAATAAGAACACAACATAATTATAGACTTTCAATAACATCATATATCATTTGATACTCCAATCCATACAGACAACAAATTTCAAAAAATTAAAAAAAAAAAAAACATAAAAATCATTTACACAACATGAAAGGTAAACCAAAAATTGAAATACGATTTTTGGGATGATTAACTGGCTGGCTGGTTGTTTAGTCAGCAGTTTGGGGCAGGATGGTTTAGTTGATTGAGCCAAATATTTAAAAATACAAAAAGAGTCTGGTTTAATCAGGTGCAAATCTATAAAAATTTAATTTTTAAATTTTTTTTTATAATTTTTTTCTTAAGCCAAAGTTGCAATCAGCTTGTGCTACTATTTATTGTTGTAAAACAGACGAATACAATTTTTAACTACCTGCTTAAAATAATCAAGAAACAGATGTGTTTCACAGCAACAATTTTCAAAAAATAAAAAATATTTCTTCTACACTTTTGTACAAATGACCAGCATTTTAAATATTAATATTGGTTGGCATTACCAACATTATTATTAAAACAGGGGCGTATTGAGGGAATATGTTTTAGAATATGAGAATTTTTTTAAGGAAAAAATGTCTAAGAATCTGAGTCTTTTTGTATAAGAAAAATATCTCAGAATTTGAGACTTTTTCAATAAGAAAAATGTCTCAGAATCTGAGACTTTTTCTATAAGAAAAATGTCTCAGAATTTGAGACTTTTTCTATAAGAAAAATGTCTCAGAATTTGAGACTTTTTCTATAAGAATCTGAGACTTTTTCTATAAGAAAAATGTCTTAGAATCTGAGACTTTTTCTATAAGAAAAATGTCTCAGAATCTGAGACTTTTTCTATAAGAAAAATGTCTCAGAATCTGAGACTTTTTCTATAAGAAAAATGTCTCAGAATCTGAGACTTTTTCTATAAGAAAAATGTCTCAGAATCTGAGACTTTTTCTATAAGAAAAATTTCTCAGAAACTTTTTCTATAAGAAAATTGTCTCAGAATCTGAGACTTTTTCTATAAGAAAATTGTCTCAGAATCTGAGACTTTTTCTATAAGAAAAATGTTTCAGAATCTGAGACTTTTTCTATAAGAAAAATGTCTCAGAATCTGAGACTTTTTCTATAAGAAAAATGTCTCAGAATCTGAGACTTTTTCTATAAGAAAAATGTCTCAGAATCTGAGACTTTTTCTATAAGAAAAATGTCTCAGAATCTGAGACTTTTTCTATAAGAAAAATGTCTCAGAATTTGAGACTTTTTCTATAAGAAAAATGCCTCAGAATCTGAGACTTTTTCTATAAGAAAAATGTCTCAGAATCTGAGACTTTTTCTATAAGAAAAATGTCTCAGAATCTGAGACTTTTTCTATAAGAAAAATGTCTCAGAATCTGAGACTTTTTCTATAAGAAAAATGTCTCAGAATCTGAGACTTTTTCTATAAGAAAAATGTCTCAGAATCTGAGACTTTTTCTATAAGAAAAATGTCTCAAAATTTGCGACATTTTCTATATGAAAAATGTCTCAGAATCTGAGACCTTTTCTATAGGAAAAAATGTCTCAGAACTTGAGACTTTGTCTATAAGAAAAATGTCTCAGAATCTGAGACTTTTTCTATAAGAAAAATGTCTCAGAATCTGAGACTTTTTCTATAAGAAAAATTTCTCAGAATCTGAGACTTTTTCTATAAGAAAAATGTCTCAGAATCTGAGACATTTTCTATAAGAAAAATGTCTCAGAATCTGAAACTTTTTCGAAAAGAAAATGTCCCAGAATCTGAGACGTTTTCTATAAGAACAAGTAAGAGTGTTAAATTCGGCTGTGCCGAATCTTTTATACCCTCCAACATGCAAAAAAAAAAAAATTGCAGGGACGTGTTTTTTTTGGGGGGGGCAAATTTCCTCTCGAATATGTGTTTAAAAATTCAATCTTATGCTTTAAACACTAAAGAAATACAAGTTTATCATTATTTAAAAAAAATTTATTCCACGCCCATAATAGGGGGGGGGGGGCGTACCAAAAAAAACGACATTATCTAATTCTCTGGGTCCAAATGCAGGACAATGAACTTCCTGTAGCATAAAAATGTTGCATTTGTTAAACAAAAACATAAAAAATCATGTAAAAAAGTGGTATTTTTCATTGGTTGGTTTAGTTCTCTATGGGGGATCTTTTTCCCCCTTTGTCCGATTTTGCCCATTTCCGAACTTAACCTGCCTAGGAATATAAGACATATTCGTGCCAAACTTCGGAAGTCTAGCTCTTTTAGTTTGGACTGTATCGTGTCCTCTACAGACGGACAGACGGGCAGACGGACGGACGGACGGACATCGCTAGAATGTCTTAGAATCAATCACTGATCAATAAAATATATACTTTATAGGGTCCTAGACCGATATTTCAATGCGTTACACACGGAATGACAAAGTGAGTATACCCCCATACTGTGGTTGGAGGGTATAAAAATGTCTCACAACCTGTGATTTTTTCTATAGGAAAAAATCTCAGATTTTGATAAATTTTTCCTATAGAAAAAATCACAGATTCTTATACATTTTTCTTATAGAATAAGTCTCAGATTCTGAGACATTTTTCTTATAGAAAAAGTCTCAGATTCTAAGACATTTTTCTTATAGAAAAAGTCTCAGATTTTTCTATAAGAAAAATTTCTCAGAGTCTGAGACTTTTTCTATAAGAAAAATTTCTCAGAATCTGAGACTTTTTCTATAGGAAAAATGTCTCAGAATCTGAGACTTTCTCTATAGGAAAAATGTCTCAGAATCTAATTGTAAGAGTTTTTATATAAAAAATGTCTTAATAATTTTTTCTTTAGGAAAAATGTCTCAGATCTGTCTCAGAATCTGAGACTTCTTCTAAAGGAAAACTGTAGGAAAAATGGGTCAGAACCTCAGGAAAAATTTCTCAGAATCTGAAGCTCAGAGTCTTAGAATCTGAATTGCTCAGAATCTGAGACTTTTTTATAAGAAAAATGTCTCAGAATCTGCGACTTTTTCTATTGGAAAAATGTCTCAGCATCTAAAAATTTTTTAATAGAAAAAAATTGTCATTTTGATTCCCATTTAAAAAATTTTCTACCTACAACCCTGTCTTTTATCATCTTCAATAAGTAAAAACAACCTGTTAAGCTGATAGTTTTTGTGATGGTGCATAAAATGTACAATTTGACTTAACATATCCTTTTCATATACCTAAATGTATAAATATATTTTAAATACTTCATAATTTTAGGTATCCAGGTCGTTTGAGGTGTCTTTACTAAAAACATCAAAAACTAACTAAATATGCCTGTTTGACTGCCTGTTTGCCTGCCAGTGTCTGTCCTTTTGTGAGTTAAGTCTGCTTAAAGTATATTCACGTACTAAACATATTTATTGCCAAAAAAAACTTTAATTTGCCATTTTTACCAGAGCGCTCTTTAGTTCCATTTATTTTATTTTCTTTAATTCAAACGTTTTATGGAATTCCCTTGCATTTATGTTTATTCAAGGATTAAAAAAAATGTTTTGAGACGACTTTACTTTTATTGCAGACATTTGATATTTTTTTTTTGTTCTTGGTGTGTTGCATCTTCATGTTGGTAGTTGCTGCGTCTGACACTGGCTTAGTTGCTAACAAATCGTATGCATCAGCCAGCCAGCAGCAACAACAGCAGCAAAGTAGCATGCTTCAACGCTTTGCACATCTGTGTGTTAGGGAATTTCCATATGGTTTATGAATGTAACCCAAGTAAGATGCCAAAAAAAACTTTGTTAAAAGATGGTTTGGGCGTGATTTCCGCAAGTAGTTTTACATGTGGCAAAAAAAATAAATATGAAGAATATCGTTTATGTAGATTCATAAAATTTTGGGTATATCCTGATTTATGAGATGCATGCATACTCGTATATTGAATATTCAAGATGTTATTGTTATAAGCACATTTAGCTGTAGCATTATCTTTATTAATGGTCAGTTGGTTTATTGTACGATGGGTATTATTGTTCCTATTGACTGTTCTTTTGGAAGAAGTCTTAAAAAATTTTATTTAAAATTTTATTGAGCAGATAAAACTGCAACAAATCTTAACCAAAATTTGAAATGTTTTCAAACTTACAGAAGACAAAACATAAGAAGATAAACTTACAATGTTTAAAAAATTATGAATTCCCCAGCAAGAAAATGTGATGTTGCTTCAACATATCAAAAAGATTTATCTCGCAACGTATAGGAGATATTGTTGTGTCACAATGAACCTCAGAGTCCATGTGAGTAGCCACTTAAAAAAAAATTAACTTAAACTTTGAACGCCTAATATCGTTATAAAAAATGTATAAATCAACAACTTTTGACAATTCTAAGAAAGAAACTATCAAAACGAATTTGAAATGTCAATTTTTCAGGGCAATTTAAATTGTCTTGTATAAATAATATGCGTAAAAACTTTTTCAACAATTTCTCTATAATTCTTCGTGTTACCAAAATTGATTTTTATACCCTCCACTTAGTGATAGAGGGTATATATAAGTTTGTCATTCCGTTTGTAACTCATCGAAATATCGGTCTGGGACCCCATAAAGTATATATATTCATGATGCCCGATCGATTTTAAGACATTCTAGCGATGTCCGTCTGTCCGTCTGTCTGTGGAAAATGCTCTCGCGGTCAAAATATTGCACAGAGATGACTGAAACTTAACATATATATTGGAAGTTCTCCCGAGAAGTTTGGTATTGCATTTAAGCGATATCGGTTCAGCGGTTCAAAAGTTATGAACGAAAATGTAAGCATACCTCAAAATTTTCAGTACATTCAACATAACCTAAAAATACAAAATGCTTTAATTCGGCTTCTGGTTGACATGTGTGAACATAATTGAACACCAAATGGTATTTAAACAAGTACGAACATATTTTTTGACAAAAAAAAATCGCGGATTTTTTTTTTACCAAATTTTTTTTTCGCGGAAATTTTTTTAAAAATTTTTTTTTTTCAAAAGTAATTTCCTTTTAAATAAAGTTGTTTGCAATAATCTTTTTGAAATTGTGGAGGGTATCACTACATTCGGCAAGGCCGAATTTAACTTTTTTACTTGTTTTTTATATGGAGTTTGACAGATTTTTTTCCGTGAAATCAAACAGAGTACTATGATTAAAAGCGGAATGTTACAAAAAGTTCTTCTTTGAGCATGTTATTTCCGCCAGTGCCTCCTATAGTCCAAATAGCAAGTTTCTGGAACTATTAGTTCAGAAGATACATTTAAATTGGAAATTTTCAAAAAAGAAGTTAAAAAAAATTTGCGTAAAACAAATTTTGATTAAAAAACTGTAAGCATAAAAAACATTGAGTGAAAAAAATTTTATGTAAAAAAATGAGTAAAAAAATTAGTAACAAAAAAATTGAGTAAAAAAATTTGTGTAAAAAAAAATTGAGAAAAAAAAGGGTAAACAAAATTTTGAGTAAAAAAAAATTTTAATAAAAAATTTTGAGTAAAAAAAATTAGGGGGGATTAACAAAAAAGATAGCCGAGTTTGTCCTTTAAAAAAATCTTTCTCCAATTGAGTGGCAACCCTGGCAATTCTACTTGATCAATTTCTGTGTTATACATTTTTGCAAATATTACAATAGTTTATCTTTTAAATAAAAAAAGCGGAATTAAAAAATATTGCGTATTTATTTTTTTATAGCAGTTTTAAAATTGATCACATGTAGGCTATCTATCAGAATGTTATTTCCGCGAAAGGAACTTATAGTCCACATTCCAAGTTTCCAGGACCATTTTTTTCAAAAATACAATATATATGGGGCATTCTATGCCAAATCGGACACTTTGAAATTTTTTTTTTTTTAGATTTTCCCAATTTGTTTACAGTTTTTAGTACCCTTCGAAAACTCCTTCGTGGTAAATTTTCAAATTTTTTTGATGAATTTTGAATTTTTAAAAATTGGTAGTTTGTTCCTTTCCTCAAACTTCTTTTCCCATAACTTCTTCAGTAATATCCCAAATTTAAAATTTTTTGTTCAAAATTTTTGTTTTTTTACGTACTTTAAAAAAAAAATCCAAAAAAAATTCTTAAAAGCGCTCTAGTATGCGATTTTTAAGTTTTAAAATTTAAATCTCATTTTTGAAAATGTTCGTACTTTTCGATTTTTTTGGAAATTTTTTTGTGTAAAACTTCTATCGATTCTACAATTTTTTTGCCCAGGAGAATCGTGGGATAAAGATTACACCGCTCTACAAATCAAAGGTTTGTCGCTGCGTTTTGGATGAAACCAAAAAAAGTTGATAGGGTTTCAATTTTTTCTATCACGTCACAATTTTGAGAAAATCGCGGTTAAAGTGTCAAAAAAAGCCCATTTTTACCATTTTTAAACGCCTATAAATTAAGGTCCTGACATGCAAAAGGCTTGGTATCAAGCTCATTCGAAAGTGTTTAATTTTCACTTTCAGACAGGATCAAATCTTCTTGGAATTTAATTTTCTAAAAAGGTAAAAAAATTGTTAGCCACAAGTGCTTTAAATCTAAAATTTACGTATGAATTTGTATGGAAATTTGTTAAAAAAAACACTGTGTAAATAAACTAAATATTGAAAAAATGGAAAGTTTTTTGCTAATGATTTTTTTACTATTTTAGAAAATTAAATTTGTAGAACATTTTATCTTGTCTTTAAGAGAAAATTACAGGCTTTCGAATGAGCTTGCTACCAAGTCATTTGTTGGTCAGGATCTTATTTTATAAGCTTTTAAAAAGGGTAAAAAATGCCCTTTTTCGGCACTTTAACCGCGAATTACTCAAAATCCAAACGTGATAGACAAATTTGGGCTCCGGATTTGGAATCAGCGCAACAGACACTATCCAAATCACTAACCAGAATCCAATACGCATTTTCATGTTGAGCTGTGTTATTACTATTTTTTAAAATTTTTTGAAAAAAATTTATTGTTATTTTCCAATCTTAAAATCATTTTTACTGCTCCAATGGTGCGTCATAGAGGGGTCATTTATAAGACCGACTCCCATTAGTTTTTACGTCTTAACATTTTTTTGGAACAAACTAATACCCTATCTCCAATTTCTAAGGGGGCTCCCACACAAAACGACATTTTTTAAAATTTGCTCCAACCGCTCTAACTGCCCTAATAGTGCCCTTAGAGCAATCAAATGTAATAATAAAATAAATAATTATTATTTATTATATATTATTATATCAAATGTATGACCGACCCATTAATTAAATAAAACAAATTTACAAAAAATAAAAAAAAATGTATGGGGACCGCCTTATAAATTAGAGATAAAGGGTAGGTGTGTTCAGAAAATATGTTTAGACTAAAAAACTATTGTGGGTTGGTCATACATTTTGTTGTTCTAAGAGTCTAAGGGCACTATTAGGGCAGTTAGAGCGTTTGGAGCAAATTTTAAAAAATGTCGTTTTGTGTGGGAGCCCCCTTAGAAATTGGAGATAGGGTATAAGTTTGTTCCAAAAAAAATGTTAAGACGTAAAAATTAATGGGGGTCGGTCTTATAAATGACCCCTATATGACGCACCTTTGGAGCAGTAAATATGATTTTAAGATTGGAAAATTACAATATAATTTTTTCAAAAAATTTAAAAAAATAGTAATAATCGTTATCCCACGATCCTCCTGGGCAAAAAATTTCTAGAATCGATAGAAGTTTTACACAAAAAAATTTCAAAAAAATCGAAGAGTACAAACATTTTCAAAAATGAGATTTTAATTTTAAAACTTAAAAATCACATTTTTTTGGATTTTTTTTTTTAAAAGTACGTAAAAAACAAAAAATTTGAAAAAAAATTGAAATTTGGACTATTATTGAAGAAGTTATGAGAAAAAGAAGTTTGAGTAAAGGAACAAACTACCAATTTTTAAAAATTTGATATCTTTTGAACGGGTCATCAAAAAAATCTTAAAATTTACCACGAAGGAGTTTTCGAAGGGTACTAAAAACTGTAAACAAATTGGGAAAATCTAAAAAAATATCCAAAGTGTCCGATTTGACATGGAATGGCCCATATACACCAAATTGCCTTATTTCCCCTATTTCCCCCTCCCTTAGAAGCAAAATTTTCAAAAAAGTTCTTTCTTCAGAATATTATTTCCGCTAGAGGATCCTAAAGTTCGAATTTAAACTTCTAGGACCATTAGTTCAAAGTTTACCACATTGCTATATTATCCCCCTTTTAACGCCTTTAAAACCGGAATTTTCAAAAAAATACGTTTTTGAAAATGTTGTTTCCGCGAGACGATCCTACATTCAAAATTTCAAGTTTGTAGGACCATTAGTTCAAAAGCTACAAAATGTACAAAATTACCCTTTTTTCACCATCCCTTCCAGCCCCCACCCCCTCAGAAGCTTTGACCCGTCGTCATATATAGTTTCTAATAATAAAAAAATCTCGAAAAATTAAAAAATCTTAATTTTTTGACCGATAACATTGGAAAATCATCCGCCATATTGGATCAGTCTTTTTGATTTTTTTTTTTAAATCTGAATGATAATTTAAAATTAGCGTCCTAATAAACCCCCTGACAACATAGTATTTCAGAAAAGTTCGATAACTCCTTCACACACAGAAAAATAAATTTCAAACTGATATTTTCAGTTGTACTAACTCAAAATTCGGTTGTTGCTACTATATCAATTAAAAGTTGTGACTACCGATATTTACTTGTGACATTCTATATGCAAATGTATCAACCGAGTTTTTGTTGCATCAACTACATTTCATTTGGAAATTAGCAAATTTGTTTTCTGTGCGCATTAGTTTCCAGCTTCTCCTAATGGGGGTGTATCGATTGGATGATAAACCCCCTGACAGCATATTTAAAAAAATTTCGATAACTTCTTCGCACAGAAAAAATAATTTCTAACTAAAATTTTCAATTGCACTAACTCAAAATTCGGTTGCTGCTACTATATCAATTAAAAGCCAGTTATATCACCATAACTCAGTTGTGACTATCGATACTTACTTGTGACGTTCTACATGCAAATTTATCAACCGAGTTTTTGTTGCATCAACTAAATTTAAGTTGGAAATTAGCAAATTTATTTTCTGTGCGTATTAGTTTACAGCTTATCCCGATCAAGGTGTTTCGATTCGCGCCGCCACATAGGCTTACCTACCATTGATTTCAACATCTGCACATTGTTAGTTTTCCCGCTGTGGATCGGCGTGTGAGTGAATGTACGCTAACACCATCTAAAAATAAATTTACTCTTTCTACAGGGTGATCCAAAAGTCAGCATGGGATGGGGTTTTAAAAATTTAATAACTTTTTCGTTTGTATATTTTTTTATTTTATTTTTCAGATCTATATAATTTTAGTTTACTTAAGTTAGGATTTGATTAAAAATATATGTAAAAGATTACTAAAAATGTTAATATTTACCACCCCGAGATCAAAATCTCACCTTCAAGTTTATGTCAACCTAATGCTAATATGAAAAGCATAACAAAACAACAACTTCAAACTGTCAACAACATATCACTCCACCAAAAAAAAATCCATTTCTATGATAATTTGCGAAAAAAAAAACTCCTGGCAATTTTATGAAACAACAAATTGTTGACAGGATAAACATGTGAAAATTAGACAGACAGACGCTCAAACACACTTCAAATATACATAACTAAAACTATAAAAGAAGAAAATACAAAAACTGAAACTTAACTATGAAAAATCGCTTTAATAAACAACCCCCAGGAGTACACTTTAATAAATAAAATAGTAGAAAAAGATGAAGAAGTTTTAAGCGTATTAATTATATGAGTACCCTACAGCAAAACACAAAGTTTATCTGATGGGGATATTTAATTAGAGCGATAAATAAATATAAAGAATTCCCAATTTTTTATCTGACAAAATTTTTCATTTCAGTGGAATTTGACGGAATTTTAGAATGTATGTTTCGTCCGGGAAAAACAACGCTTAAGGAGTCTAATCTAAGAATTGGAATTTTCTAACTCCCTGCACGAAAAGTGTGTCTCTCGATCAGAAATCACGTATCCTGTGACTGGTAAAAACGGGACATATCACTAAAATGCCTATCACGTGACCGGAGACAATGGGACAAAACCAAATTTTTAAATTTTTACTAAAAACTAAATTTAAAAACTCAAGTTTTTGCGTTGTGTAGCAAAAAATTTCATCAAAAATGATTAAAAAAAAAGTACGATTTTTTTTTTTTTTAAATTTTCGAAGTTCCGAACAGTAGTTTTTGACATTTTTTTTGCATTTTGGAATAACAAGTATTTTAAAGCAAAAAAAAAAAGAATGAAAAATTTTCTAAGTTTCAAAAATATTCTAAGAGTGGTTTACAAAAATATTTGTCAATTTTGTCATTAAATCTTAGTTCCAAAAAGTAGGAACAACCGACGCGGGTTGTCTCCTGGCTTTATCCCCGGAGGTGCGCCAGCTGACGACCGGACTTCGTGTGTACACTCCATATCTATCTATATATATAAAAATGGACGTGTGTATGTACATATGTGGGTATGTATGTATGTATGTTCCGTATGGACTCGAAAACGGCTGGACCGATCTTGATGAAATTTTCAGGGAATATTCAGAATAGCCTAGGGAGTAACACTGTGCAGTCAGATATTTGATTTTTTGCATGTGGGCGGAGGGGCGTGGCAAAATCGAATTTTTACATTGCACCTCTAATGACATCTATATATAAAAAATGGATGAACCGATTTTGATGAAATTCAAATCAAAGATAGTACTAACCGAGTAGCCAAATTAAAATGCCATGCTTTTTTTGCCTGTGGGAGAAGGGGTGGGCAAAATCGAATTTTTACATTGCACCACTAATGACATCTATATATAAAAAACGGATGGACCGATTTTGATGAAATTGAATGTTATTTCTGCATGCTCCGCAATAACGCAAAAACTCTAGATTCAATTTTAATTAAATTTTCAGCACTGATAGTGTTAACCGAGTGCGAAACTATAGGCCATGTTATACTACGATCGGGAAAAGGGGCGTAAAATGCCAGGCCCCTTTGCACTATACTGGACGTTGCACTGTGGTCAATATTTTGAAATAGCGGCCAAAACCCCTTTTGGTTTTTGTTCTCCGATTTTAAAGTTATTAGACTCATATGAAAGTAGACAGTAGTAAACCTCGGGAGCCAAAAAATTAGAACTCTATTTCAACTATTTCACTGAGAACAGGGTGGTCCAAAATGGGATTTTTCAGAATTTAGTAAATTTATGATATTTTTAGTTAATTTTTAAAGTTTAAATGATCATAACTTTTTTGTTTTTCAAGATTTTTGGACAAAATAAATTTTGTGTTGTAACTTAAGTTATTTCCTATTACTGGTAAAAAAATTGAAGCTCTACTGTTTTCAGAACAATTTAAATATTTTTTTAAGAAAGGTCAAATTTATCGGAAATTTCCTACTTCATAGAGCACAACTCCTGTGAGTCAAGCTGAGTCAAAACACAAATTTACTATTTTGTAGTCCTAACTCTCCCTACATTCCTATATATACATGTCCATGCATCGGGACTGCACTTTTTGAGCTACAGCAATTTTTCTGACCCAAGGTAAGATATTCGGTACAAATGCTCGTCATATTTTTTGAGAAGTTATTTGTATGTGAAAGTGACTATTATGCATATATTTTGATGAAATTTTGTACAAGAGTTCTTATTGACCCAAAAAATAATTCTGTTGAAATTAGGAGAAGTTGGCCCATATTTGGACCTAGTCCACATAGAAGGGTGTATTAAAATTTTGACAAAAATTACAATAGAACTCTCAAATTATGTGGTATCTGGCAATTCATTTGGAAAAGGTAAAAAATGATTTTATTGCCATCTAATATTACATAACTTAAATACATGAAAATTGCAAATAAATTTAAAACCAATGGAAATAACTGGTAAAACCAAGTACCTGTTAACTCTCAAATTATGTGGTATCTAGCAATTCATTTGGAAAAGGTAAAAAAGATTTTATTGCCATCTAATATTACACAACTTAAATACTTGAAAATTGCAAATAAATTTAAAACCAATGGAAATAGCTGGTAAAACCAAGTACCTGTTATATTATGTTTATGTACTACACTCAAAAAAAAGAAGAAACTTAAACTTTGGAAAATTTTTCTTCAAAATAGTTTTAAATTTTCCCACAATTAAGTTAAAATTAACTAAAAGTTGGGAAATTTTCCTAACTTTTAGGAAAATATTTTAGTTCATGGCAGCGATGTATCCAGGAATTTGAAAAGGGGGGGGCACAACTTCCAAAATTGTTTGCCATCGCCTATTTATATTTAGTTTTAACTAGAAGTACTTGAAAAGTAATTGAAAAGGGGGGGGCACGTGCCCCCTGTGCCCACCCCCTGTGTACGTCCATGGTTCATGGACTGTTAAATAGGCCATAATTTTCCTTAAATAGAATTCCCTAATACGTGGAAGAAATTCTTACCGCCAAAAAAATTTTTCCTAAATAATTGAAAAAAAAATCTTTATTTTTAAGCCATATTTCTTAAAACAAAGTTTAGTTCAAAAAATTCAGTTTTAGGACGTAATTTACTACCAGTTAATTCATCATATTTATCTTCTTTAATTTGAGGAAGTTTTTTCCACAAGTTTAGTAAATTTTTCATAACTTGAAATTATTTTGTTGATTTATTTTTTTTTATGCTTGCTTGTAGTTTACATTTCGTTTATTATTTGTAGTACATGAATACAAAAGGTTTGATCTTGTATAACAAGTAATAAATTTAATATTTACATTTCTACACATGTATGTGTTAAAAAAAAACATAATATTTTAATCACAACAAAGACCTTGGCTTTGTCGTGTTTTCCCATAGTCTGGGAGCAAACGTCAAGTAAAAGTTGTTGTTGTAATTTAACTAAAAAAACTATTTAAATTTATTACTTGTCTTTAAGAAACAAACCTTTCTTTATATTTCTAATAAAATATGTACCCAATGAGAATTATGTGTGTATTCACATGCTATTCTATAAATAAACCATTACAAAAATATAAAATTAAATAATTTTTAGGAAAAATTTCCTAATCAAAAATGTTTTTTTAACCAAAAAATGGAAATTTTTTTCCCATTTTCTAGTTCAAATTTGTCCTTCTTTTAAAGAAAAATATGGACTAAAAAGTAGGAATACATGGCAATGGAGCTAAATCATTATCAATTTTCCTTGGATTTAGTTAGTTTTCCCATTTTTTAGTTAGTTTTTTTTCTGAGTGTAGTTTAAAGATTATAATTTGTTTCTAATATTAGTATAAATTTTTATTAATACATTTAAATGAAATATATGTGCACTTTAAATCAATAGTAAAAGTTTACTTAAAATTTTATCGATGTTGTGTTCTTTATATAATATATCCAAATTGTATTGATATTGTTGGGAATTTCAGTGTTATTTTTCAGTTTAATCCTCACAAGAATTAGCTTTCTTCCAAAAAAACCAACCTTTGGCCCCTGTGAATATTGAGACTAAATAAATGTCAGGGGCCAAATGTTGGCATTTTCTGACCAAAATTAAGTTTAGGAATAATAAATAAGTATTGGCTGTAAAATACGATTGAAAAAAATAAGAAATTATAAAAAAATACCTATTTAAAATGTCAAAATATTCAACTTTTACATGGAAATTCAACAAAAAATTAAAATGCATTTTTAACTCCACATTACTTACGTTCCTATCAGTCGATTTTTACGTTTGAACACGCAAATTGAAGCTTAAAGTCCCTCCTATTGAACAAAACAAATTGCGTAAAAAAATACCAATCCGGTCAAAAGTTATAGAGTTTTGACCGCTATCTCGCGAAATTGACCACTGTGCGTTGTCTGCCTGTTTCGAACCGATTCTCTTGATATTTTCACTACATACAGTGCTAACTAAGTGCATATGAAGGCCATATAAGACCGTTTTTGGAAAAGGGATCAGAATTGCAACGCCCTTTGTACTACACTGACCACGATTGAACAAAGAGGCGTAAATTGCCACGCCCCATTGTTTTATACTGAACGTAATATCTGCCTGTTTTGAAATCACGCAAATCAAAATTGCAACGCCTCTTGTACTATACTGACTACGATTGAACAAAGAGGCGTAAATTGCCACGCCCCATTGTTTTATACTGAACGTAATATCTGCCTGTTTTGAAATCACGCAAAAACGTCAATACTGATGGATAAACGTCAAATCACGGATAAACGCAAAAACGTCAAATCACGAATAAGCCGAATCTGTCAATACTGATGGAACTAACCGAGCGGGAACTGTAGGTCATATGTAGAGCGCGATTCGGCAAAAGGGTATAAAATGTCACTCCCGTTTTTCATAAATAAAAAGTTATTTCCTCCTCTTTTGCAATCACACAAAAACGGCAAAACTGATGTCAATGAAATTTGCAGCACAGATAGTAATAATCGAGGATGCAGCTGGAACTTTAGACTATCACGATTCGATAAAAATTCGTTAAACGACACGCCCCTTTGTACAATACTTAACGTTATGTCGGCCTGTTTCGAAATCACGCAAAAACTAGAGCCGGACCCGTGCTTTAATTTTGTCCCACACTATATTTAAATTAAGACGCAATATAAAACAGTTTCTTTCTTAGGGCCAGCAACGCGGTCCGGGTATAGCTAGTCCTATTATATATATGAAAATCAGCCGTATCAAAATGATATCATAAAACATGATATCAACCAAATATTTAGTAAAGACGGCAGCCTGTTAGTCCACAACACAAAACTTCGATTTTGTTTTCAACAAACTCACAAGGGAAGTCTCCCTGGTGTCACCCTCCGATCTTCATGAAATTTGGATATGGTGTTCAGAACGAAAATTAATTCGACCCGTATTTTTTTTTAGCGGCCCAAACTCATTTTTAGGGGTGGTCGATTTGTATGGGGGGAAATTGACCTTTTTCAGTTTTTTACGATTTACGCCTATTTAAACAAAATTAATATAGGCATGTGTGGTATCAGATTAAAGGTATTAAAAATACCTATCTCGTGGTGCTAACAACGGGCCAAAGAAGTTAACATTTTTCGACTTATCAACAAAAATGTCCTAAAATGTTGGTATTTTGCTCAATATGACGAAAAGTTGTGCATGTTTGGACACGCTCTTAGCACATGTAGATAGGTTTTCCAAAGACCTTTCATTTGGTATGTAACATGACTAGGTTTCTTTACATAATATAGGAGATACACGAAAAAAACTAAAAAATGACCTTGTCTTCCCCCCTCCTTTTTTCCCCCTAAATATGAATTTGGGCCGCTAAAAAAAAAAACCGTCTCCCTTTATTTTTTCTGATCTACAAAATAAAACCAATTTCATAAATATCCGCGGGTGACACTAGGGAGACTTCCCTTGTCAGTCAAGTAATTTAATGTCAATAAATAGTGTTGGTGTTTGTTAAAATTCTTTGTTGAAAAAAATTCATTTGTCAGATCAACAAATTGTGTTTGTGTTTGTTGGATTTCTTTGTTGAAAAAAATAAGAAGATTTTTACTTTTGTCAGATCAACAAATTGTGTTTGTTGAATTTCTTTGTTGAAATCAAAGTTTACAGCCGTTTGTTGTTATTACAAATTTCCGTATAGGAGCATTTTCAGTGGAGGTGCGCCAGTTGACGACCGGACTTCGTGTGTACACTCCATATCCTATTATATATATGAAAATCAGCCGTATCAAAATGATCGAGAAAATCATGTCGCCAACTCCCGGACTAAAACATGATATCAACCAAATATTTAGTAAAGACGGCGGCCTGTTAGTCCATAACACAAAACTTCGGTTTTGTTTTCAACAATCTCAGTCAAGTAATTTCATGTCAATAAATAGTGTTGGTGTTTGTTAAATTTCTTTGTTGGAAAAAATGCATTTGTCAGATCAACAAATTGTGTTTGTGTATGTTGAATTTCTTTGTTGAAAAAAAAAAATAAGATTTTTTACTTTTGTCAGATCAACAAATTGTGTTTGTTGAATTTCTTTGTTGAAAAAAACAAAATTTCTTTTTTCAACAATCAAAGTTTACAACCGTTTGTTGTTATTACAAATTTCCGTATAGGAGCACTTTCAATGAAAAAATTAATTGTATTCACAAATATGGGGGTCAATATAACAATTCGTTTTTTTTCTGTGTGAGTTACCTAAATCAAATGGACGTAACAATTTTAAAGTTGAATATGTTTGCTTTTTCTTTTTTTTAAGTGTACGCAACGAAATGTGATTTTGATTCGACCCTAATACTCGCTTTAATAATTCCTTTTTTTAACGTGTATAATTTGTATTCCCATATGTATGTGAAAATCTATCCTTTATTCCAGACATAGTGGCTACAGCAAATACTTTTTCATGTTTGTTTTGCAACATCTTTCACAGATTTATTGTTGTTTCTGGATACGATTTTTATTGGTGTTAAAGTGTAGACACATATTTTTATACCCTACACCAATCTGCAATGTAGGAATAGGTCGTATGTTAACTTTATTTTAAAAATAGGGTTAGGTGTCCTACATTTTTCAGGCTGAAATTAAGGCTATTATAACACCGTGCGACAGCCAATATTAAACACGAATTGGATGACGGATACGTCTGAAAGTAGAGATCAAATAGAGAAAAACTGCATTAACAGTTTTTTATTTCGTGATTCTGCTTCCTTTTAAAATGACTTCAAAATTTTAAGGGATAAATTTTGTAAAATATTTTTGAAATATTATACTTGCCCGATCTCTTCATTGTATCAGTCAGCACACAGTCAAGCTAATCTGGGTCCCTGGACATAGTGGGGTCGATGGTAACGAATTAGCTGATGAATGTGCAAGAAATGGCTCCGAGTCGGTGGGGGATAGCTCGTGTCGAACCTGATAGCTCGGTTCCTATAGTGGAGTTGATGAACGAAATTGATAGGATATCAGAGAACAGGATGAATGATAAGTGGATATCGCTGACCACGTGCAGGATATCGCGAACCATGTGGCCACTGCCAAATCCTAAGAGGACAGAAAGTCTTCTTACCTTTGGCAAATAGACGGTTAGCATATTAGTAGGAGTACTGACAGGACACTGTATAATCGGCCAAATGGCCGTTCGTATGGGAATGTCTAATGGGGATTTTTGTAGAAGTTGTGGAGAAGTGGAGGAGGAGTTAGTGTAGCACTTGTTGTGTGAATGTCCGGGTCTGATGAAACGTTATCTTAAGTATTTGGGGCATAGATTTTTTGATGACCTGGATTGCCTAAACAGTGTCCCATTCACATCTCTAGCAGAATACCTTAGGGAATCGAGGTGGTTTGAGAGGTAGAATTTTGTATATCAGAGGGGAGTAGGGAGACAACTTTAGGGGAATCACAATGGGCCTTATGGCCTCCGAGTGAATTCGCCAAATTGGCGGACGCCCATCCAACCTATCCTAGCCTAAATGTCCTAGGACGACACTGGGGATGTAAAATGAAAGAGGAAGATCTCCCCTAATTTTCCCATTTTTTTATTTTTCATATATGAAAACTTAATTAAAATATTTTGTTAAAAATGTTGAATGATATTTAAGGATAAATTTTTTAAAGGACGTAAATTACCTCTTTTTTCCTAGTATGTATATTAGAGTGTCCCTTATTTTGGAAATGTTGGAAATGTTGAGACGGTACCCCCTCATTTTTTTCCTTTTGACTAAAAAATAACTCAGGAAAAATTTTACGCCCCTACGACCACGCCTTCCCTACGCGACGGCGCCGTAAAGAGCGGGGCCTTAAAAATCATTTTTCCATACAAAGCAAAAAAATTTTTTTTTGATTTTTAATTTTTTTGTTATTTATTATAATATTACTTGGTTAGCTTATTCACGACAAAAAATTTGATTTTGGTGGGATAAGGCTTTCAGTTCTAAAAAATTTTTCGAAAAAAAAATTTAGAGCTTTTGGGGTCCTACAGTAAAAATTTTTTAAAAAATATTTTTTTTTTAGTTTTGACAAGCAACCGTTTTAGTTGAATTGTTGCTTTTAATCATATATTTTCATAAAAAAATATTATTCCTATCTGTGACATCTTTATCGTGATCCAAAAAAGGATGTTTTTCGATACACGATCAAGATGTCACAGATATGAATAATATTTTTTTATGAATATGTATCATTAAAAGCAACATTACAACTAAATCCGTTGCTTGTCAAAACTAAAAAAAAAATTTTTTTTAAAAATTTTTACTGTAAGACCCCAAAAGCTCTAAATTTTTTTTTTCGAAAAATTTTTTAGAACTGAAAGCCTCATCCCACCAAAATCAAATTTTTTGTCGTGAATAAGCTAACCAAGTAATATTATAATTAATAACAAAAAAATTAAAAATCAAAAAAAAAATTTTTGGTTTGTATGGAAAAATTATTTTTAAGGCCCCGTTCTTTAAGGCCCCGTCGCGTAGGGAAGGCGTGGTCGTAGGGGTGTAAAATTTTTCCTGAGTTAGTTTTTAGTCAAAAGGAAAAAAATGAGGGGGTACCGTCTCAACATTTCCAACATTTCCAAAATAAGGGACGCTCTAATGTATATGTAAAAATAATAAAATAGGAAAATTAGGGCAGATCAGAAGACGGTTTTTTAAAATTGAATTACTTAATTCTGAAGATATAAGGATGGCTTCTCCATCCTCTGTTCTAATGTTCATTAGGAACATTGAACAGAGTTTGATTTAATTTATATTATTAAATTTATAAATATTTTCACAAAAGACACAAAATGGTCCCAGTGCAGGGCGTAAGGGCTAGATCTCCCCTTAAATAATAATAAATAAATAATGATTGTTGAATCGGGAAAATACTCAAAGTCAAAAGATGTTAGAGCCATTTGAGTAAAATCGAGAATCTACAGTATCTATCGGGGCAATAATATCTTCTCTCCTATATGACTCGACTCCGGGACATAAGGGAGTAGTTAAGAGCCTTAGAGCCTAATGGCTCCGCTTAACAGCGTGCAAATGAGCCGGAAACTTATGTTAACAATGAATGTGTTAACAAAAACCGAGCCGACTCAGTCCATTTTTGGCAAGAAACCCATTTTCATTTTTGTTTTTTATCCCAGCAAAACTTAGATTACCAAATAAGGTATAAAATATGGTATAGGATCTCTTATTTTATACATTGCAGCATTGATGATTTTAACAGGCGATGAGACTCAAAGTAATGCATCCACATTATCACATAGAATACCAGTAAGGTATAAAATAAGTCATAAATTTATAACGAAGAATACCAGTAAGGTGTAAAATATATGATATTTTATAGGTTACGAGTAAGGTATATAATTTAGCATACCAGAACGTAATATATAAGGTGTTACGAGTAGTGAAAAAGTAATTTTGTATTAAATTTACTCACGTGATTGTAAGTGAGTGTAAGTAGATATAATATGCTAGTGAGTGTGTGTCGTTAGAAATTTCTTGTCGTGCGCCCATCTCTAGTTTAAACTTATGCATTTTTTTATAAAATAATTATTTTTTATGTTATTGTAATGCATTATGCATTTAATTATAAATAATGCATTATTTCAAACTTTCAAATAATACATAATGTAACCAAATATAAATCATCCATGATATAATGTTTAGAAATAATAAATATGAAATACATTTTTCCAATAATCATGCATTACGTAGCAAATTATTAGTAATGCATTATTTTTCACTTGAAAATAATACGTTGTAGAACAAATGTTTTGTAAGACATCCTAAAATAATGCTACAAATAAGGTATATACATTACCTGGTAATGTGTTATATAATCACTACCCATTACCAAAGTTTTGCTGGGATATTATCAAATACAAATGATATAGGGTATTATACGTTCGGTATTACCCTACAAAAATATTCGTACTTGCTGTTTATTTGAAAACAAATATGCATTGATGATAACAAACAAATGACACGTGACACGTGCTCTTTATTTAATGCAAACAACATTGTTATGGTGATGCTGATGATGGCTTGGAATGACCGTAACATCATAATGATTTCAAATATAATGGATGAAATGTTGGATGTGGCATGCTGTCGGTACATAACATTCTTATCCTATCCTAGAGCTGTTATATGTGATGTTAAGCAGCTCATTGTTGACGTTGTTGAGCACATTTCCAAAATGTTCGTGTATGTTATTTATATACATTTATTAGCATCTAGCATTTGTACTTATTCGTATGTTATTTGCATGTTTTGTGATTGAAAAACATCCCCTGCAGGTTCAACACATGACGTCACATGCTTGATACATGTGCCTGACTATAAATAGGTATGCACGGTACATACAAAAGCAGAGTATCACATTTTCGTTATGCTTACATATTATAAAAACCTTAATAAGCTTTTTTGCTATAGCTCCCATATGAGTTGGATAGTTATACCCTACAGTATTCAAACTAAGTAGATACAATATGTATGATGTCTAGTGTTGCGCTCAAAGATAGGTTAGGTGTGTAGTTCGCTAAAAACAAACGCACCTGGTGGTCATTTGACACTTGCTGTTTTACGCGGCCTTGTAAACGGTTGTCCAGAAACCAGGAAATGTTTTGGAGTTTTAGGTAAGTAGGTCAAAAAATGTATTCCCGACGATTTAAAAATCAACGCCCTGAATTCAAGGAGGATTTCTTTCATCTTAACAGGTGCACAGAGAAACAGATTGGAAAACATTTGATGCTAAACGAATGGTTTGATTGGATTAATGAGTCAACAGAGCTCGATCCAAAAGCTTCAAGATAGATCTTGAGGCATCTGCCCGTTTTGAGAAACTAAGACACTTAAATGCTTCTTTCGACACTTAAAAAACATGTTAGTTCCACCGAACATCACATTGCAATTTCATGCCTAGAACAACAAGAGTGCCTAATTCCTGAATAGGTATACCACTCATGGATACAGATGACACTGATTCCACAATCCGTCTTCTGGTCAACAACACACCTGTCAATCGTTCAACAGTTATGGGCGTGTTTTTAGGTTCACTACGTGCTATTCATTGAATTACGGAAATTGTTCGTAATAGGTTTTTTGTTATATTTTCATGACCACATCAAGGAAAATGAAAATATGGATACAAATGATACCGGTTCAATTCGAGACTCAGCCTCAGCGACTGGTGTTGGTCCTAGCACTGGTCTAAAGTCCAGCCTTGATTCTGGTAAGGGTGCTCAGCCCAATATTGGTGGCAAAAAGAAAAATAAACTTAAGCCACCAAAGATCAGGCACAACCAGAGAAGGCTTTGTTTGCAAATAATTAACAGACTAAGTCAACTCTATCGCACTACGATCTCCGAACGTGAGAGGGCATCGCTATTATGGGCGAAAGGAGTCATTGAGGAACAGGACAAACTTTCGGCAATGCGCGCATCTGAAAAACAGAGAAACCTTTACATAAGAGATCTAAGGTGACCGGCATGTTCTGGAATCAGTCTTTTAGTGAAGTAGGGCAATATGGACACACCACAGGGAGGTCTTCCTTCGCTGCTTCTTTGGAACCTGACATTGAATTCAATGCTGATATCTCTAGCAGCACGTGGTTGTCATGTTGTCGCATATGCTGACAATTTCGCGATAGCGGTAAAGGAAAAGCATCTGCCAACATTGAGGGACATTCTTTAGGGTTCTCTGAAAGCGGCGGTGGTCTAGGAGTTAATCCAAGTAAAACAGAGATTGTTTTGTTTACAAGGAAAATTAAGATTCCTGCTTTTGATCCCATTTCTCTGGACGGCACTGAAATCACCTTCTCAGATGGAGCCAAGTATCTTGGAGTATTTCTAAATAGGAAGTTGAATTTCAGGCATAATATTGAGGAACGGGTGAGAAAAGCAACGATTGCTTAATATTCCTGTAGAAGGTTCATTGGAAAACGATGGGGTTTTAGCCCTAATGTCATCCATTTAATCTATACAGCAGTGGTACGTAAAATTCTGCTGTATGGAAGGTACAGAGAGTGGCGTCGATGTGCATCACTGGTGCTCTTCGTACTACACCTACGGCCACCACAAAGTGTGGACTATGCTCCCTTTATGAGCCTTTTTGAGCGCTACTTTAACACTATGATACCATCCAGGGAGTCTTGGATGAGAAAATTCCGGCTAGAGGAGCCGCCATATATTTTTACACAGATGGCTCGAGACTGCGCGAGCAAGTGGGCATTGGAAGAGCTTGGATTGCCAGATGATTGCAGTGTTTACCAGGCAGAGATGCAGAGTCCAGGTTTTTGAAAATAAGATCTGCCCTTAACTGCCGCACGCCTCTTAATGAGATGGCCAAGCAGTTTGATATACGACTCATATGGGTTCAAGAGCTCAAAGACATTCCAGGTAATTGCAAAGCCAATGATTTTGCAAAACTGGGAACTACCTTACAGGTTCCAACAAAATTGGAATGGAATAGTCTATAGAATAGTCTATAGAAACTTGCAAGCTAAATATACGGCTTTGTTCCGCGACGGAAACTAATCAGAGATGGGCAAATGGATTAGCGACAGATTTGACCTTTTCTAAATCAGAGGCACACGAGTGAGCTGATATCGCTTCCAAGAGGAGATATTTCGACAGTGGTTGCTCTAATTACCGGACACTGTCTTATAGGAAAGCACGCAGAGCGGTTAAATGTGCCGTTAAATTACTTATGCCGGAGTTGTATGGATTAAGAGCAGTTGGAAACTATCGAACACTTTATCTGACATTGCACGCCACTTTCTGGTCAGAGACTTGCTTCTCTGGGTTCTAGGGAGCTGCATGATCTTTCAGATTTGTCAGATGTCAAAATTCAATATCATAGGAGTTTCATAAGAAGCTGAAATTGGTTGAACGGTAGGGAGCAGTAGGGAAATCTATTATAGTCCCGCAGTATCACAATGGACCTCAGAGTCCACGTGTGCTGACATAAAACGTCAGCTTCTTACAACCCAACCTAGTCTAAAACATTGGGTCTTACGAGCATTACAATTGACCCTATTCGCAAGACCCCACTCAAAGATCGCTGAAAGTTCACGATTGAGTGTGTCGTTCATGTTCTGTCTAATAGATTTAACGTCAGTGAGGCATGGTCTATTACTCAAGGAGAATGAATGACAAATGGTGCTGTCATATGCAAAAAAAAATAAATGGGATTTGGAGTTTTCACTGAGAAGGTCATTAAGAAAACTAAGAAAATTTTCTTGCAAGCACACGTCACTGATTTAACATTTAAAACCTTCAAAATGTATGTTTTCCAACGATTCATTTCTTTCTGATGAATTTGTAGTTCACTTCGGGAAACTGATTTGTTCTACAGGCACAATTGATCTGAAATCCTATCATATGGCTGGTTCAACATATACTGGAAGAATACCAGGTCTATGATTACTTAAAAGGTGTCAAATGATCTAAAGATCAGTTCGCAACTAGTCATGCGACATGTCACTTTGTGTCCCAGGGTCTTGTTAAGTTACCAGTCATAGGGTGGATACGTTTGGATCAATTGGTCAATCATTTCAAGCAGGAAAAAATTCAACTCCCCTAAATTATGCCCAAGATCAATAAAGTTTCCGAAACTTTCTCTAGCGATGTATAAATATTGCAGAGTGTTCAAAAACCGATTTCACTCAACCATATCTAGATCGGTAATATATATATTTATAGACAAATTGATGACGATGTTTATTATAATAAAAAATATTTATTTTGTTCATTTGTAGCAAAACATTATATCAAAAAATGTTTTTGTGTGTATCATTTTGTTAGATTGTTTGTTTATTATTGTTGTTATACAATTCAAATACATACGAACTGCCTGACTGGCTGTCTGGGGTAGCTGTTTTAAGTGGAAACAAAACATTTGTCTATATAAGAGCACAAATATTTTCCCAGTATGTGTGTTTAGCACTCTACCACCACCAGCACCACCTCCACCATACAATTTAAAATTTTCTTTCTTCTGCGTGTGGGTCTTTTACATGACGACAATAGTACTGATACTGATGATTATGTGGAGGATGACTACATTGATGCAGATATTCTTGTTATGAATGATGTCTGCGTAAGTTGTTATACCCTACACCAATCTGTGGTACAGTAATGAGTTCGTGCTAATGTTTGTTACCACCTGAAATATTGGACCTAGACCAAAAAGCAAGTATACCGATTAACTCATTATATGAGTCGATTAAGATATGTTAATCTGTAAATGCGGCATTCCATGCTAAATCGCACACATTGGGACTCGACACCCTTCGCTTATTTCGCTTATTATACCCTACACCCCTCTGTGGTACAGGGTATAATGAGTTTGTGCTGATGTTTGTAATTATCTGAAATATTGGTCCTAGCTAGACACACCTTTAAGTACACCGATCGACTCAGAATTACTTTCTGAGACGAATTAGCGATGTCCGTCCGCCCGTAAAGGTTATGAGCACGCATGCAGGTCTCAATAATCAATCGATTTATATGAAATTTGAAACTTAAGCTTCTTTGGCCCAAGAAAAGCCTATTGAAATTGGAAAAAAAATCGGTTCGTGTTTAGACCTAGCCCCATACAAAGGTCCCCTTTAATTTTAGCTCAAATGACTCTTATAATCGTATTTTGACAGATATCCTTTTGAAACTTGGTAGGTATACGAATTTTGTAAGGCTCAGATTCTGAGTTAGATTTCATATAGAAAACATCACAGATTCTAAACATTTTTCCTTTAGAAAAAGTCTGAGATTCTGAAACATTTTTCCTATAGAAAAAGCCTCAGATTTCATATAGAAAAAGTCTCAGATTCTGAGATATTTTTCATGTAGAAAAAGTCTCAGATTCTGAGCAATTTTTCCTAAAGAAAAAAGTCACAGATTCTGAGACATTTTTCCTATAGAAAAAGCCTCTGATTCTGAGACATTTTTTCTATTGAAAAAGTCTCATATTCTTAAACATTTTCCTATAGGAAAAGTTTAAGTTTTATTTTTATTTTATTAAGAATTACCACATAATTACAAATTATATACTAATTTTACCTAACCGAGAACTGGTAACAATGACCTTCGTCTCGTTGTAGCGAATCAGACCAAGGCCTCTGGTGGGAATCGAACCCACGACCCCCAGACTCATAGGCTAGCACGCTACCAACTAGCCTACTGGGGCGCCTAAGTTTAAGTTACTTTTTCATAATAAGAACTTTTAGATTGACAGATATTTTTTCACAAAAAATTTTTAGATTCAGTCAAATTTCCCTTTTTTTCAGATTTTTTTCCATGAAAAATTTTCGGATTTCAACATTTTTTAAGAAATTTTTTCTTTCTTCTTCTTTTTCCTTTTTTTCTTTTTTTATATTTGGTCTAGGGCGGGAAATTTCCTCTTTCTCCCCCCCCCCCCCCCCTTGCTATCATAGACCTGGTATCGTTAAATCTGAATATAATCCCACATATAATAAAACTTACCAAATACACTACATAAATGTTGTAGGTTGTTTTCTATGGTCGGTCTTTGCCGACTATAATTTTCTTACATGCTTAATATTTGTTTTTGTGGATTTACTACAAATATATATGAGTCCATGTTTTTTGTTGTTGTTATTCTTCTTAATATTTCTACCAAATTGGGTGGCTTTCTTTCGAAAATGGGTGCATGGTTGGCTAGAGATTGTCATATTGTTTATGTGTTTAAATATTTTAACAATAACAATTTACCCAACATTTGCAACCTCCTGCCGTCTTTACCGTAGGTTGAAAAATACCAAATTTATTGTTAATTTACATATTTATTTTTATATATCAATATATGGTACAAATATGTTTATTATAATTATTTTCGTTGTTTCCCGAGTAAAAATTTTCTGGTCTAATCATATATAATTTGATATAATCTTATTTGAGTTAATATGCTTCCGTATAAATTTATATAAAATTGTATCTATCACTTTGATACGGTTGATCCACTTTATATGGTTAGATTTTGCTCCATATATGATTAGATTCGTATTTTGGTTTTGCTCATCAAATTATATAAAAATTGATATTATAAGATCAATTTGATCTAATTAGATTTGACCAAATTCAGGAGCAAATTGTATCAGTTTTTATATTTTTTGATCTAAAGTAATACAATTAGATATTATTTGATACAACCATTTTACGGATCAAATTAGATCTATTCAGTAAAATTAGCATAATATTTTTACTAGGGTTCTTATTTTTATTCTCATTTTTATGAAACCTTTGATGAATCATTTGCTGTTTTTTTCAATAAGTGGATTTATTTTCAGATTAATCTTATTTAGTTTAAAATAAATATTTTAACATGCCAAAACAAATTTGGAATATTTTTTTCCGTAGTCTACGATAAATAAGTAATTATAATCCGAAAAAATAATAAAAAAATTTGGAAAATTAAAAAGTTATAAATAAATTAAAATTAATCCAAAGTGAACTTAATTAATCCTAAAGTTTAATTGGATTAATTTTGATTTATTTATAACTTTTTTTAATTTTCCAAATTTTTTTATTTTTTCCAAATTTTTTTATTTTTTTTTCCGGATTATAATTGCTTATTTATCGTAGACTATGGGAAAAAAATATTCCATATTTGTTTTGGCATGTTAAAATATTTATTTTAAACTAAATAAGATTAATCCGAAAATAAATCCACTTATTGAAAAACACAGCAATTGTCATTTAAGTTATATACATAAATATGTAAGTGCTACATTAAAGCGGTATTTTATTATTTGGTAAAAAAGTTTTTTTTCCTATTTTAAATATCCGGGCAAATTTTAATTTTACTAAGCCTAAAACTTATGTGGTAAAAATTTTAGGCCAATCGGAAAATAATTGAAATCAGTCGAACGGTTTTCGAGATATCACTATTTGAAATTTTCCAAAAATTCCCATTTTTTCTATGTACAAGAAATTTAAAAAAAATCTCAAAAATGTTTTCCCTTGCCCTTTCTTAAAGCTTGGGACAGTCTTTCACTTTAACCCATTTTGATCCTCTGTTCGATTTATCGAACAGTAGAGAACACCTTTTTCAAAAAAATATTTATGTATGAAAGAGGTGGAATTTCGGGTAAATATGTTTAAAAATGTTAAGTCTCATCTTTCTGCAATTAAAAAAAATATCCCCGCTTGACCACCGCAATTTATTTGTCCATGAAATTCAATGCAAATCAGCACAGAAATTGTTTCAAGCAAAAACGGAAATTTAGCATTTTTGATTTTCGACATTTAATTTTTTTGACTACCCTGCTAAAAATGAATTGTATATGAGCATATATGAACACGTCTGACCATACATCATTAATTCGAAAACATATATGATCAGATATGAACATATATTAAAATTGGCGCTTATTCAATATATGACGATATATGGTTAAACATATGATAATATGCGATCATATATTGGCCCACCCTTAACATAAATTATCATATATGATCGTACATGAGCTTGTATACATTATTTTTAGCCGGGTAATTTAATTTTTTTTTTTAGATTTAATTTATTATGAAATTCCACTAATTTGAATTATTTTGAAACTATTTATTTTGAAAATAATGAAATAAATTAATAAAATAGCAAATAAATTCAAATATTAAAATTGCATAAAAAGTTGAAATGCAGGCTTTTTTGGGAAAACTGCACATTGAAAACTGCACATTTTTTTACAAGACTTTTGTGTGCTAATTACACTACTTTTTTAGTGTAATTAGCACACACTAAAAAAGTACCTTTTTCCAAAAAAGAAAAATAAAATTGAATCTTGGCCCAAAATGGGTTAACTTAATTCGAACCAAATCCGAAAATTTTACCCATTACATCCTTCTATCAACATTTTGGATTTTTGGAAAATTTCTACCAAAATTTTGTATTTTTCGAAAATTAAAAAAAGAAAATATCATGCGGTACATTATTTTCATTAATTTTGTCATGCTAAATATGAATATCAAAAATTTTCTGACATCGGCAGAGCGGTTTTCGAGATATCATCATTTAAAATTTATCAAAAAAAATTCTAAAAATAGAAGTAAAAATAGAAGAGTTATAAAGTTACGAGAATCATCGTCTTACCAAAAAATTGCAACCCACTGTGCCACATCTACACTAAAAAAGACTTAACTTAAACTTTGGACAAATTTTCTTGCAAATAGTTTATAAATTTTCCCACAATTTAGTTAAATTTAACTAAAAGTTGGGAAATTTTCTTAACTGTTAGGAAAAAGTTTCAGTTTATGTACTGTTAAATAGGCCATTATTTTCCTTAAATAGAATTCCCTAATACATGGAAGAAATTCTTACCGCCAAAGAAATTTTCCCAACATACTTATATGAAAAAAAGCTTTATTTTTAAGACATATTCCTATTCTTTAGTTTTAGGACGTAATTTTGATCTTCTTAGATTTGAGGAAGTTTTTTCCACTATTTTAGTAAAATTTTAACAATTCGGGAAAATTTATTTTTTCATAAAACTTAAAATGGCGATGTCTCGCAAAACTAAGCCAGATAGAACAAAATGGAGGCCATTTTTGGTTTTTTGGATCTGCATTAGGGTGGCCCAAAATTCCTTTTGCTTCGCTACAGGTCAACGTACCTTAAAAAATTAAAGATGGTATCGTAACTAATATTTTGAGCCAAATTTCAGCACCCTACGACGATTAGAAGGGGATGCTAACTGATCACATGTGTTTGCAACTTCCGAAGAAATCTAAAAAAAAAAATTTTCCAATCCTAAAAATTACTACATGGAATGGTATCGCTACAAGAGCAAATAAGTCACATATTGCCATTTTGTCCTAAGGTTGCCTACAAAGAAAAATAAGGACATTTTAGTTTCGATAGGAAAAAAACAAAAAAAAAATTTTTTTGATATTATACTCAAATTAAAGATATTTGTATTACCTTTCAAATGAACTTTATCGCAACTTAATGGTCCGCATAGTTTTTGAGTTACAGTGGTTTTAGTGAAATGCAGGGTTCCGCTTTTTTTAATATGTATTTTTTTTTTTGTTTAAGGACAAACTTAGGACAAAATGGCTACATGTGAATTATGTGCTCTTGTTACGCTAGCATTCCATATGGTTATTTTTAAGATTCCAATAAAAAAAATTTTAAGATTTCTTTGGAGGTTTCAAACACTTATGATAAGTTAGCATCCCCTTACAATCGTTGTAGGGTGCTGAAATTTGGCGCAAATTGTTCGTTACGATGCCATCTATCATATTTTGAGGTACGTTCAGTTGTGAGTTATACTTGATATTTTTCCATATGTTGATGGGCCACACTAATCTGCATACCCAGTCAGAAAAATACAATCGCAAAAGCGTTGTGAAAGCGTTGTGGACCGTTGTACGAGCGTTCTGTATACCAACTTCAAAGCGCCTTCAGATGATCCGAATGATAACATCGATCTACGCTAGGTTTAAAGCGTTTTAAAAGCGATGTAAAAAAGTGCTTTGAGAACTTTTTTTTAAAGTCATCAAAGCGCTTTAAAACCCCAAAGTAAAGAATTTATTGTTTTAGTTCGGGTATAATAATTTGTTTGATACAAAGTGAAATCCGAAAAAAAAATTTGTACTCAAAGAAACTTAGAAAATGTTTCAAAAAAATTTTCGAACCTTAGAAAATTAAAAAAAAAATACTAAAAACATTTCTGATAATTTTTTTACTTAAAAAACAAAAAAAAAATTGACAAAAAATTGTTATTCAAAAATAGTTTCGGAACTTAGAAATTAAAAAAAAATCTAAAGACGTTCCAAAAAAACGTTTTGAGATGGCTGTTTTTTGTTATAGTGCTTTCAGAACACTTTTCAAAAACGCTCGTAAAGCGTTTGAAAAAAGCGTTTTGATAATGTTATTTTTTTGTTACAGTGCTTTCAGAACGCTTTTTTTTAGAACGGTCGTCAATTTCTGCTTGGGTAGTATCGCTGGTCCTCTTCACATGTGGGGACCACCCGAAAATTGTTAAATGCTCATATCTCGGTAAATATTGCCAACACAACCAAAAGTTGGAAATCATTTATGTAGCTCTTAACACGTAGAACAAGACCGCCAAATACCCAAAAGCTTTTCGAGTAATCGTTTTAAAGTTATTGAGTTTTTAAAATTATCAAGACCCCAGTGGTACCCTAAATTCACGTATCTCAAAAACTAGAGCGAAACAGACAATCAAAAAGTATGACGATTCTTAAGGAACCCAACTGGGCCCATCGGGGTCTGAACCTAATCAGGTCCTCAAATGTGCATGAACTAAATTGAATGAAATGTTTCCCATTTTTTAGCTTAAATTGGCATAATATTAAAAAAAAATTTCTTCCCTTATTTTTAAGAAAAACATGAACTTAAAGAAGGAAAATCTATTTTCCTTGAATTTAGTTAGTTTTCCCATTCTTTAGTTGATTTTTTTCTGAGTGTAGAATACAGATTATGAGAATTTTTTTTACAGCAAAAGTTTCAGAGATGTTATTCGTATAGAAAAAAGTTCAGATTTTTCTCATTTTTCATTTAAAACAAGTGTCAGATTCTGAAACAAAAGGGTCAGATTCTGAGAAATTTTTCTTATCGAAAAACACATAGATTTTGAGACATTTTCGTATAGAAAAAGTATCAAATTCTGCACCAATTTTTGTATAGAAAAAGTCTTAGATTCTAAGACATTTTTTCGTATAAAAAAAGTCTCAGATTCTGAGACATTGTTTTTATAAAAAAAGTATTAAATTTAAAAAAAAAAAAATATAGAAAAACTCGTATATTCTGAGATATTTTTGGTAAAGAAAAAGTCTCAGTTTCTGAGACATTCTCAGATTCTGAAACATTTTACAGATACTGAGGCATTATTTAAATTCTGAAACATGTTTGTATAGAAAACTTCATAGATTCTGAAACATTTTTCGTATAGAAAATGTATCAGATTTTGAGACATTTTTCGTATTAAAAAATGTCAGATTCAGAGACATTTTTCGTATAGAAAATGTCTCAGTTTCTTCGACATTTTTTGTATAAAAAAACTCGCAGATTCTGAGACAATATTTGTATAGAAAACTCCCAGATTCTGAGAAATTATTCATATAGAAAAAGTCTCAGATTCTGAGACATTTTTCGTATAGAAAATGTCTCACATTCTGTGACATTTTTCGTATGGAAAAACTCTTAGATTCTGACACATGTTTCGTATAGAAAAAGTCTCAGAAAATTTTAACAGACTGTGTCATATTTATCATTCTGTTTCTTACAAATTACGCATATAATAAGTTTTTTTTAATTTTCTATGCATGCTTCAATAATATTGTGGTATTTTTATGTAACACAAATTTAATAGACTTTTAACGCATAATTATAAAAAGACATTAAAACTGAAATATTTTCAGATGCAAGTGTTAAATACCGAAAATGAAATGTAAATTCAATCACGTTTATTTGTATTAAAAATAGATGACAGCAATTTACAACCAAGTGATGAACAAATATGTTAAGAAAATAAATCAAAATCTATTTAAAACGACTTACAAATAAATTTTCAACTCAATTAACATGTGTTTAAGATATTCAAAAGCCAAAGTGAGATATAACACTGTCCGACAGTCAATATTATACCTGAACCGGATGATATACGTCTGAAAGTAGAGATCACATGGAGTAAAACTACATTTACAAATTTTCATTTCGTGATCTTGTTTCCTTTTAAAATGACTTTAAAGTTTTAAAGGATACATTTTGTAAAATATTTCTGAAATATTTATATGTGTCCTAGGATGACACTGGTGATGGCAACTGAAAGAGGAGGATCTATCCTAATTTTTCTATGTTTTATTTTGCCATATCAGGATAATAGGATGTGAATAAAGTTATTTAAAAATTTTATCAATATATTTTGTTTAAAATTTCGAATGATATTGAAGGATAAAGTTTTGGAAGGACGTAACTTACCTCCTTTTTCCTGATATGTAAAAATAATAAAATAGACAAAATTAGGGGAGATCCTCCTCTTTTATTTGCTATCACTAGTGGCATCCTAGGACAAGTACAAATATTAACAAGTATAAAAGTTAAATTCGACTTGGCCGAATCTATGAATACCCAATGCCCTTTTTAAGTGATAGTAAATTTTCTAACGTAAGAAATAGCAATTTTGATTAGAAATATTTTATTTTGTGTAAAAAAACTTTTTTTTTAGAAATTTTTTTACTATATTTTTTTGAGTGTAAAATTTTTTTTGAGTGTAAAACTTTTTTTGAGAGTATTTTTTTTTTTTGTGTAAAAATATTTTTGAGTGACAGAAATACGTTGTAAAATATTTTTGTAACATACTAATGTTTTTTAAACTTGTTTAACGGGTTTTCAACACGTGAATTTAAGGTGAAATTAATCTGAAATTCACAATTTTGCTAATAACTTTTGCTAATAACACTGGACCGATCTGGCTGAAATTCAATACGAACCAAGCCAGGGAAACGACAAATACATGTTCTAAGCATCAGCATCCTCAGAATTGCCTTTCCAAAGTTAGCGTGTTTTTTATATCGTAAATTTAAGAAAAACCCTTGCCGAAATTCAGTCCTTTGCTCATAACTTTTGAACCACTGTACCGATTTCGCTGGATTCAATACCAACCTGAGCAATAAATGGCCAACATATATGCCAAACTTCAGGATCCTCCGTAAAGTTTTTCAAAAGTAAGCGTGTTTTCAACAGACAGACATCGCTAGATCGTCTTAAAATCGATCCAGGATCATCAATATATATACTTTATGGGGTCATAGACCAAGGTTAGGTTAGGTTAGGTTGGATGGGCGCTCGCCATTTGGCGAGTTCACTCGGAGGCCATAAGGCCCATTGTGATTCCCCTAATCATATTTCCCCTCTCCCTCTCTGATACAAAGTTCTACTTTTTAAACCACCCCGTTTCCCTGAGGTATTCCGCTAGAGACGTCAATGAGACACCGCTTAGGCAGTCCAGGTCATCGAAAAATCTTTGCCCCAAATGCTTAAGGCGGCTCCTCATTAGACCCGGACATTCGCATAGCAAGTGCTTCACTGACTCCTCTTCCTCCACTTCCCCACAGCTCTTACAATAGCCTCTGTAGGCTAGTTGGTAGCGTGCTAGCCTATGAAACAGGGGGTCGCGGGTTCGATTCCCACCAAAGCCCTTGGTCGATTTCGCTACAACGAGACGACGGTCATTGTTACCAGTTCTCGGTTAGGTTAAAATTATTTAAAATGAGTTGTAAATAAAAATTGGAAAAATAAATAAAAAACTGATCATTGGATCAAATTATTATTATTTTATTATTATTAGTCCCTATCAGAAATTCCCATACGCACGGCCATTTGGCCAATCATACAGTGTCCTGTAAGTACTCCAACTAATAGGCGTACCGTCCGTTTGCCAAAAGTAAGAAGACTTTTTGTCCTCTTAGGATTCGGCAGTGGCCACAGGGTTCTAGATATCCTGCACGTAGTCAGTGATGTCCACCTATCCTTCATACTATTTTCAGATATCCTATCAATTTCGTTCATCGATTCTACTATAGGAACCGAGATGTCAGGTTCTACACGTTCCCCCACCGATTCAGAGCCATTCCTCGCACACTCATCAGCCAATTCGTTCCCAGCGACCCCACTGTGGCCTGGGACCCAGATTAGCTTGATTGTGTGCTGACTGATTCGACGAAGCGATTGTATACAATTCAAAACAATTCCCGATTTTACAGTATTTGACTCTAAGGCCTTCAGAGCTGCGAGACTATCCACGAAAATGTTAATGACGCAAGGACGAAGATCCCTTGTCATAATTAACTGCGCGGCTTTGTCAATTGCAAGCACCTCAGCCTGGAAAACACTACACTTATCCGGAAGCCTCAATGAGACCCCGATTTCGAGGCATTCAGAGTAGACTCCCGAACCCGTACCCATCTCCATTTTCGATCCGTCCGTAAAGATTGAGATCGCATTCTCTGTAATAACAGAGTTTTCCGCCCAGTCTTCCCTAGTCGGTATTTGGACTTCGAAGGTTCTGTCAAAGTTCGTCTGTGGTGAGATATAGTCGGTTCTCTGTTCCAGTTCCGTCCCGCCCACCGTACTCAATATAGTCGAGTGTCCCCAAGAGCGTTGCTTAAGCATTTGCGACTCTCTTAACCTGAGAGCCGATTTTGCTGCTGTGCTCTTGACGTAAATATCCATGGGCTGAATGTTTAGTATCACTTCCAAACCGGCCTGGGGTGCTGATCTAATAGCACCAGAAATACCCACACACGCCAGTCGTTGTACCTTCTGTAGATTGCAGAGATATGATTTCTTATCCACTGCTTTCCACCACACAAGGGCACCATAGGTAAGTATTGGTCTAATTATCGCACCATACATCAAGTGTATGATATACGGTTTTAAACCCCACCTTCTCCCGAAAGTTCTTCTGCAGGTGTAAAAAGCACATAACGACTTTTTCATCCTTTCCTCTGTGTTTCTTTTCCAAGAAAACTTTGAGTCCAGGATCACACCCAGGTATTTCGCCTCATTGGATAGCTCCAGGGTGATTCCATCTAATATTGGTCATAGACCAATATTTCGAGGTGTTACAAACGGAATGACAAACTTATATGTATATACCCTCTATCACTAGAGTGGAGGGTATAAAAAAAATCAATTTATATAACAATAAGTTGTATTTTCTTTGTAATGCGTTTTCTATGGAATGCGCTGACCGATTTTGCTTCTGAAAATTTCCTTTGATAGGCTATGTCAATAACATGGTTTTTATGTGTATACGGTCTTTGTATGTGTATTGGTTCAAAAGTTGTATGCATTTTTGTGCAATACCTGTGTAATGCGTTTTCTCTGCAATGCGTGGACCGATTTTGTTTCCGTAAGTTTCCCACGAGAGGGGGTGTCAACACCAAGGTTTTAATGTATATACAGACTTTGTCTGTGTATACATATTTAGTGCACTAAATATAAAAATAAGTTGCATTGTGTTTGTAATGCGTGTTCTATGTAATGCGTGAACAGATTTTATTTCTGCAAAGTTCTCATGAAAGGTGATGTCAATGCCATGGTTTTTATGTTTATACGTCCTTTGTATGTGTATTGGTTCATGAGTTACATGCATTTTAGTGCAAATACATGTATGTATTTGTAAATGGTGTATATGGGTAAATATTTGGAAGGTTATTCTAAGATGATGAAAAAGGGTAAACAATTGTACTCTAGAAATTTTCGGAGTTCGATTTTTGAACTAGAAATTTTTATTCAAAGAGGTTAAAATGGGGTTAAACAGGGGGTAAACAGGGTCCAAGAGAAAGGCATATTTTGAAATTTAAAATTTTTAGCGTAAAAAGGGTTACCTAAGCATTTGCATAACAAAGTGTGCATGGGGTTCGCTAGTATTTTATAAAATTTAGTCCTCTAAAACTTTGAAGTCCTTTTAAAAAGAAACAGGATCACAAAATAAAAAACGGTAAATGCAGTTTTACTACATTTAGTCTCTGGTTTGAAACGTATATTATCTAGTTCGTGTTTAACGACTTTTTTTGATTTTTGTCGGAGAGTGTAATATAATGTATTTCCTTTTCCGTAACCGAAACTACAAAAGTGTTAAACAAAAAAAAATCAAAAAATCCAAAAATACATAAATAATTTAAAGACAATTTGCCGACAATCTGGGTAACATCTTTTTGAATGTTTAGACAAGAAATTGGAAACCATCTGACTCCTCACTGATAACTACAAGAAAACAATAAAACAAGCCCAAGGAAACAAATAAGAAAGAATATAAAAATCAATACACACAAACATTAAAGGTGGTATGATACTTGCTAGTTTCTGTATTGAATTTTTTTAGGATTGATCGAATGAAACAACAAATGCGAGAAAGAACAAGAAATACAATAAAATAAAAACAAAACGAAAAAAAACAATATTGCCAACATTTATTTTCAAAATAACTCGCCCAAAATAGCTAAAAAAAAATGCCCAAAACAAATGTAAAACCGCTTCATTCGAGCAAAATGTAATAAAATTGGCAACACTGTTAACATTTTATTCTGGAAATGTCAATTTTAAGTTGAAAATTTTTATATTTTTTTTAGTGTCACTGCAAAATTATCGATAACACACGTATATTTTTTGACGTTTTAAGTTTTTTCATGATATTGTCATACTCTTTACTTGGTCAGTTTTCCCATGAAAATATATTTGCACTGTTCTCTAAAATATAAAAAATACAAAAACTAGCAAGTATCATAACACCTTAAAAAAGGATTGTTTGTATCCATCATAAAAAATTGTGTGGATTTTTTTTTAATTTTTTGAATAAACAGATTTTTAACTTTTTCACAGTTTAACAGCAGGAAATAAATGTTTAACAGTAATAAATCCTGTAATACATCCTAAAACACAAAGAAACAAACACTTTCAGAATCATGAGAACACATGTGTGCACTCTGTGAGTTTTTGTTATAGTTTTGGAAACACTTGAATTCCGAGGTGATACCAGCAAAAAAATAAAAAACACATGTGCTCCTTTTTACATTCTCTGGTAGTCTCAACATATTAAAATTTTATTCACACTTAATTTTAAAAAGAAACAAGAGAAAAAAGAAAAACTATATTTTTACTAAACCATTTTGGGTTGCACAAAGACCTTCACCTCATACACTCACTCAAATCATATCATCTGGCGTCACCATGACTATGAATGCAATTCCGATTTTTTTTTTCATTCCAGTTAAAATTGCAATAATATCAATTTTATATATTGTTTGTGTTTTTCCACATATGGTCACCAGAAGAAATTGTAGGGAATTTTTATTTTGTATTTTTCCAATTTTCTATATCAGTTCATCAAAGAAAATGTGTTGAAATTTTAACCTTGAATTTGAGTTTAGCATGTTAAATGTGTGAATATTTTGTAATGACATGTACTGATTTTTTTGTTTGCCTTTTAAAATTCTTTCATTCCGTAAAGTCGTCATAAAGTCTGTTTGCCATTTGGAATGACTTCAAGCTGGTGGGAATATTATTGGGAAAATTTCCGTTAAAATTTGCTGGGTAAAATATGTGAGAAATATTAAATATGACATTCCAAATTTACAGAGGATAAAGACGAGAGTCTAGTATACACTCTAATCAAAATTTGTTAAAATTTACCCAATTTATAGTAGGAAATTGGACTCCTACTATAAATTGAGTAATTTTACTCTGAATGTGTAAATTGAATAAATTGACCACTAGCGGTCAATTTGTATAAAAAAGAGGTGAATAAATATAAAAAAAAAAACATTCGGTGCCAGCCAGCATCAAACTCGTCACCTAACGATTTGAAAGCACACAATTGTTTCTTCTTCTTTCTGTAAGTAAATTGTTTTTAAATGTATTTTTGAAGAGCCATAACTCCTTAAGTAAATATCGAATTTCTTTATTCAAAATTGAAATGCACTCAAAAAATTATGACGGTAGAATCCACTACAAAAGACAGTTAAAACTACTACATTTGTTGTTGTTTAGGCGTCCACTACATTTTACGGTAAAATCAACCAAAAATTGTTGTTGTTTTTAACTATTGATTACCAACTACAAAAAACTGTAAAAACTACTTCAAATTACAGTTGTTTTTACTGTGACTCAAATTGTCTGAATTTTTTTATTAACAAAAAAAAACTTCTAAACGTCAAAAACGGTTAAAATTATTTGGAAATAATTCCTGCACATCCGTTTTTCTAAAAATTTCTAAAAAATTATAATTTTTTTTATAGACTAAAAACAACTACATAAAACAACTGTTACTACAATGTAGTAATTTTTTTGTATTTGTTTTTTTAAAACGACTACAAAGAACAGTTGTTTGAGATTTTTCATGCAAAAACAACTGAAATTGTAATTGAAAACAACAACTACTACTACTTACTACACAAATGACTGTCATGTAGTAACTGCAATAATTTTCTAATTGTAAGTGTGGAAAGCTAGAGTCCTCTACTTTCAACGAAAAAGTTCAAAAAAATTGTGTCAATAAAAAAATTCATTTTTAATACATTAAAAATTTGCATTTGCATTTAGAATGCATTTTTATGTTGAGATATTTTTTGTGAACTTTTACGTTTAAAGTAGATGATTCTAGCTTTCTATTTATATTTTGATTATAGAAATCCGATATTTACTTAAGGAGTTATGGCTCTTCAAAAATTCATTAAAAAACAATTTAGAAAACATTTACTTAAAAAATTTTGGAAAACAAAATAAAAATATATTTTTTTATTTCTGTATGGAAAAAAATTAGCAAAATTTTTAAAACAATATATTAAAACAAGTAGGAAAATTATAGTCGGTCAAGACCGACAATATAATACCCTACACCAGAGTTTCCCGGAAAATGGGTCCCAAGTTCAAACATGGACTGATTAGATATATATTTTGTCGAATCTTTAATTAGTCTAAAAAACACTTACAAAACAAATTTGAGTGAAATAGGCTTCGATTTGATGCCAATAAACCGATTTAAGTGAATATCGGGCGAAATTTTTAAATAATGCCTAAGTCAAAAAATGGTCCGATGGTAATCAGATTTCATAAGGATATTGAATTAAGCGTTTAACATAAACAAACAAAATTTTAATTAAATATTTGCCTTTTTCATGAAATTTGAGAGATTTATGTGAAAATCGGGAAGGTGGTTTGTATGGGGGGCACAAGAAGAACTGGTCCGATTTCTTTAAAATTCGGAATGGTGATTTGTGTGGCTGAAACATGATTACCTGCCAAATTTCGAAAATATACCTATTAAAATGCGGTTATTAGAGTCATTTGAGCCAAAACTAAAGAGGACCTTTGTATGGGGGCTAGGTCTAAATATGGACCGATTTTTTCCAATTTCAATAGGCTTCGTCCTTGGGCCAAAAGAGGCTTAGGTTTCAAATTTAAGTCAATTGATTAAAAATTGCGACCTGTATCGTGTTTACACCGTTTACATGGACAGACGGACGGACAACGTTAAATCGACTCAAAAAGTGATTCTAAATCGATCGGTATACTTAAAAATGGATCTAGGACCAATATTTCGGTTAGTTACAAACATCAGCACAAACTCATTATACCCTGTACCACAGTGTGGTGTAGGGCAGCGGTTACCAACCTATGGTACGCGTACCACTAGGGGGTACGCGAAACTGTCCGCGGGGGTACGCTAAATTTTATTAATTTGGACATTCGTTTTAGATTAACCTTTCAATGCTGGCTCGGCATCTAGCTTCCAAAGTTTTCCATAACGACAGGTTTTCAAGAAAGTTGAGGTCAAAGTTCACAAAAAACGTATTTTTGTGCAATTTAGAGAGCATTTTTTGCGATGTTTTTGGATGATATTTTGAGATCTGACCACTTGTTTTCGATTAACCTTTCGATGCTGATTCCGAATATGGTTCCCAAATTTTTCTTTGACGCTTGGTTTTTGAGCAAATTTATGTCAAAGTTCTCAAAAAACGTGTTTTTGGGCATTTTTGAGACGGGTTGTAATAGAGTGGAAATTTTAGAACAATTTTGTTAAGCTCAAAATGTCCTTCCATTGAAGGGGCTAGTTGATAGCGAGCTAGCCTTTCAACGTGGGGGTCGTGGGTTCGATTCCCACTTAAACCCTTGGTTTTTTTCGCTACAACGAGACGACGGTCATTGTTACCAGTTCTCGGTTAGGTGGAATTTATTAAAAATGAGTTGTAAATAAATTGAAAGAATAAATAAAAATAATTGATCATGTGATCAAAACTATTTTTTTTATGTCCTTCCATTGTAATTGGGGGTGTTTCCCTCGAATTAAAAAAACATTTAAAAAAAAATTAGAAATTATATATTTTTTTAAGAGTTCAAAAAACGTCCGTTCCCAGCAGAAATTTTGCTGAACTTGTAGCAGCTTTTGGAAAGGAAACTCGAGTTAAGGAGCGCATCCAAACCTGCTGAATTCATGCATGATTCTCTAAGGCGATGTCACACTTTAGAGCGCTAGTTAGATACGCCGAAAAAGCGCTCTTAAGATGCACTGAAATCACGTGTTTTTAGAGCGCTGATTAAAGCGCTATAAAGATGCAGTGAATTCATGTGTCTTTTTAGAGCTGATTTAAGCAGAATAAAGATGAATGAATGCATTTGACTATTTCTGAAATAGAATTGGAAAATCTGAAATACAATTGACTATTTTTGAAATACAATTGGAAATTTCTAAAATATACATGGATGTTTTTTAAATTAAAATTTGTTAATAGCAATTATATAATTTTGAAATCTAAATGGAAATTTTTTAAATACAAATGGAATTTTCTGAAAAGCATTCAACAAATTTTGGAAATAAAAATTTTAATTTCTTGAATACAATTGGAAATTTATAATTTATAATCATTTGTTGTTTTTTTGTTGGCCTTTTTATCATCATTCAAAATGTGTTAAAGATGTTATGATTGAAGCACTCTTTGCAGCGCCGATTAATGCCCAATAATGATGCAGTCAAATCATGTGTCTTTGTCCAAAACTCATGTTTTTTCACGCAAAAAGTGTTAAAAATATTAAAAAGAAAAACAAGTTTTAAATTTTATCAAAAAATATTTTTATATTGTAAGTTTTATATAAAATATCTTAACAAAAAATTAAGAATGTTCCCCCTTACCCTTACTTTTACTGCATCCTCAAGAGCGCTCTTTGGGTGCGCTTCGGTATGCTATAAAAAGATGATGTGTCGCCAAAATCTCGATTTATTTTTGCTGGGTTGTTTTAATTTTTGGTGTAGAATTGACTGGTGAAATCAGATTTACAATATTTTCATCCGTTTTTGCTCTGCAGAAAAATCAGCTCAAAATCCGCGTTTTCAGATGCATTGAACTAACCACCCAAAGGAGCGAACATTTTTCAAAAAAAAATACCATCATTGTTTTGATCTCCCCGAAATCCTTCAAAAAAAATATAACACCCGCAGATATAAAATTTCAGACTTAACTCTAACATTTATATGTGAAGTTTTTTTAACGAAAATAAAAAACTCGTTAGGGGTTACGCGGCTGATAAAATTTAAAATTAGGGGTACGCGTGCCAAAAAGGTAGGTAACCGATGGTGTAGGGTATAATAAAATTTAATAAAATAAAATCAATTTATAACAAACAAATTTAATATTTTTTTAATTTATATTCAAATAAACCATTTTATTGATGACACCTCATCATCATATTTATGATGACGCTTCATCAAATTGATGACACGTTACATTGGACGAAAAATGATGCAACATTTCAATATATTGATGTAACTTTTCATCAATATAAAGAAGCTTTTTCTCTGAATGAGGACATTTACAGTGTTCGCAACTTGAGGTTAAAGTCGTTTCCGATGAAGTGCGGATGAATTGTAAATCGTAAAATTTCAATTCTTTAGCAGCAATCGTTAAACCGATCATTCACTGTACCTTTATTCAAAAATGACATGCATGACTACAAAACTTTAACACGATCAAACACTTGTAAATTGAAATGAAGTGAAAACTAAATTTAAAACAAAATGTTAAACTTTAACTAAATAAAAACTAAAATTGGAATCATAAATGATCCCAAATATCAAAGGGTTTCCATGACAAAAAAAAAACACATTCAAAGGGAACACTAACAAAAAAACTCTAAAACTTAAATGTAATAAAAAAAAATAACCTCATGCTGCTTTTTTGTGTACCAAAAATACACAAAACAAGTGAGAGTGTTAAATTCGGCTGTGCCGAATCTTTTATACCCTCCAAAATGTAAACAAAAAAAATTGTTAGGGGCGTTTTTTTTTGGGGGGGGGGGGGGTGATGGGGGTCAGTGGGGGATGTTGACAGCACCTTCCCATCCCGATAAATATAAAAAATGTTTCATTTATTTAACAAAAATACAAAAAAACATGTAAAAAAGTGTATTTTTTCAGAGGTTAGTTTAGTTCTTTAAGGGGGAACTTTTTTCCCCCTGGTCCGATTTTGCTCATTTACGAACTTAACCTGCCTATTAATATAAGACATATTTGTGCCAAATGTCGGGAGTCTACCTCTTTTATTTTGGACTGCATCGTGTTAACTACAGACGGACAGACGGACAGACGGACGGACAGACGGACGGACGGACGGACATCGCTAGAATGTCTTAGAATCGATCACTGATCATAAATATATATACTTTATGGGGTCCTAGACCGATATTTTGATGCGTTACACACGGAATGACAAAGTGAGTATACCCCCATACTGTAGTTGGAGGGTATAAAAAATAAAAACTGATTGTTTTGAAAAATGCTCCCACACTTGTTAGTCAAGTGGAGTCTTCTATTGGAGGCAGTAGTCTGTTAAAATGATTATAATATGTTACAGTAGCTTTTTTTCATATTTGGTGGGGATTCGAATGAATACAGTAGTTCTCAAAATTGAAATTAACAATTGGACAACAACGAAAAAAAACACTACACATACACAAACTCAAACAGCAAATGATTGGAGGAGACCATGTCAGCTGGAGGCAATCTCGTTTTTAGAATTATTGGTAACATACAAAATAATAATGAAGTATTCAATGTTGTAGTAGTAGAATGAAATACCTTTTTGTAATTTAAGTTGCCGTTTTTTTTTTTTTTGTACGTTTTCATTACTAGAGGGCGCGAAATACAGAAGCTTACAGAGACTCGTGTGTTTTGTTTTTTCGTTTTTCATTCGAAATGTGTGATGTATGATGTGAAATTGTATGGTTAAATTATTGCAGTTTATAATGTTTGAAGTACATGCGGAATAAAAGCTTGAGGGAGTGTTTTGTTTTTATCTTTTTATTTCAGGAAGCGTGGGAAATTGAAAGATAATTTTTTGTAAATTTATTGACTTTAAAGCTAAAGTTTACTTTGCGTGTTCTATAAACTAAAAAAATGAAAATCTTGACAATATGATCAATATTCCCAGTAAATCAAGTAAACCTTAACCCTTTGATGTATGAAAATTAGATTTTAGGCCACCGATAATGCTATAAGTTTTCCCAAAAGCTGATGAAGTGTTAACATCGAAGAACTCATAGAGTTACTAGAAAACTTGATACGCGTCTTGCCCTTCTGCAAAGCCTAGGGGGGAAATCCACCTTGGTGGTCAAATGAGTTGCATACGAGCAAAGATTCCTGCACACTCAAAAAAAAAAAAACTGTAAAGCTAGCAAAAAAAGCTTGTAAACCTTCAAGAAAATTTGCTGATTTTGAACCCACAATTTTTTTGCTAAAGTTAGCAAAAACGTTTTGCTAAAAATTAGTTAACTGAAATAATTTTTATTTTAACTTTGTTTATACATTTGAGGACCCCATTGGGTTCGGACCCAATAGGTCCAGACCCCGATGGGCCTAGACCTAGTTGGGTTTCTTAAAAATCGTCATAGTTTTTGATCCAAAATTTGTGTCCGTTTCGCTCTACCTTGCTTAGTTTTTGAGATACGTGATTTTAGCGGATCACTGGGGTCTTGAGAATTAAAAAACTCGATAACTTAAAAAATATTACTCGGAAAACTTTTGGTTATTTTGCGGTCTTGTTCTACGTGTTGAGAGCTACGAAAATTATTTTGGACTTTTTCTTGTGTCGGCAATATTTACCGAGATATGAGTATTTTAAAATTTTCGGGAATGCTAACTTTTTTGGATCCAAAGTTAGGTCCCATAAGGGTCCACACATGTGAAGAGGACCCGCGAAAGTATGGATATGCTAAGAACCAAAAATGCCCTCCATTTTGCTCTATCTGGCTTAGTTTCCGAGATAGCGCCATTTTAAGTTTTCTGAAAATAAAAAAAAAAATACCATTTATTTTTGCTAATGTTAACAAAAAATCTTGTAAAAATGTTGTCAACTCAATTTCAAATTTAGCAAAAGAAATTAGTTCAAAGTTTGTTTAAAATTGCTAATGTGCTAAATGAAGTTTACAATAATTTTTTGCTAACATGCTAATCTTACCTAAAAATTTGCTAAAAGTCAGCTAACTAGCATTAGCAAAAAAAAAAATAGTAAATCTACTAACGTATTTTTTTGAGTGCAGAAAGCTCTTTAATATGATTCTTGGAAAAACTTCTGTGGAAACATAGAAAACGTTTCTGAGGCATCCAGGCTACGCAAAGTCCTGGCTTTTTCTCCTTGCACCCTGGGTTACCTAAAAGATGCTAATGGGGTGTGGTCTTCCCCCAGCGGACAGTCGCTGGATCTCCTTTTGAACACGCATTTTCCGGGCAATTCCATGACGCCGTTTCATGCTTTGGAACGTTCTGACGCCCCAGCATCTGAAATTGTTTCGGAAATAATTAATATGCCAACATTAATCTGGGCGATTAAAAGCTTCAGACCCTATAAATCACCTGGTATAATCCCGGCTGAGATGCAGCAAGTGTCGGACTGTATAGCCCCCTGGCTGTATAATTTATACACAGCATGCATTAATTGGTTGTATATTCCTTTAAAATGAAGGGATACCAGATTCGTCCTTATACCAAAAGCTGGGAAAAATTCCCACACAGCTCCGAAGGATTGCAGACCTATTAGTCTGTCTTCTTTTTTGTTAAAGATAATGGAACGAGTGATAGACTCATATTTGCGTAGAGTGATTGACCCGAGGTTGCTTTCGACAAGCCAATATGCATACAGCAAGGGTAGATCAACGAAAACAGCTCTTCATGTGCACGTGGTTGACATGTTGTCGCATATGATAACGATGTCGCGAAAGGGGAAGCATCTGCCAACATTGAGGGACATTCTTCAGGGTTCCGAAAGATCTGTCTAAATGTGCAAGAGGCTGTGGTCTAGGAGTTAATCCAATTAAAACAGAGCTTGTTTAGTTTACAAAGAAAAATAAAATTCCTGCTTTTGATCCTATTTCTCTGGACGGCATTGAAATTACCTTCTCTTGGATTATTTTTAGATAGGAAGTTGAATTTCAGGCGAAATATTGAGGAAATATTGTAAAAGGGAAATATTGTAAAAGGAAAATATTGTAAAAGGGAAATTGGAAAACGATGGCATTTTAGTCCTAAAGTCATTTATTGGATCTATACGTAGTGGTGCGTCCAATTCTGCTGTATGGAGGCATTGACTGGTGGCCTGCTTTAGAAACAAAAGCGAGCCGCGTCTTTATCACGAAGGTACAGAGAATGGCGTCGTACTACACATACGGCTGCATTATAGATCCTCATTCACCTTATACCATTGGACATATTGGGTAGGCAGTGGGCGGCTACGTCGGCAACTCGACTTAATAGCACACTGCAAGTGCCCATAGCGTGATCTTGAAGAAGATAACAATACCACAAAATGTGGACTGTGCTCCCTCTATGAGCCTTCTTGAGTGCCACTTCACCGCTATATCACCATCCAGGTAGTCTTGGATGAGGGGAATTCCGGGTAGTGGCTCCACCATTAATTTTTACACAGATGGATCGATTCTGCACGAGCAAGTGGGCTTTGGAGTCTATTCATATGGGTCCCAGGGCACAGATACATTTAAGGGAATTGCAAAGCCGATGAGTTTGCAACACTGGAAACTATCTTACAGGTTCCAACAGAATTGGAATGTGTTGGCATGCCTCTAGAAAGTTGCAAACAAAATCTACGGCTTTGTGCCACAACGGAGACTAATCAGAGATGAGCAAATAAACTGACGTGTGAGATATTAGATTAGATTAAAGACGCCCTATGCACTGCGACCAGAAATATCTATTGTGCAGCCTAAAAAGGGTGCCCTAAATATTCAGGCTTTTAATAAAGCCGAGAATCCTATTTGGCAGAGAGTTCCACACGTCGGTCGGAGATATTAAGTGTCCCCCTAGATATTGGGCATGTACAAAGTATATGTTCTGCTGTCTCCTCCTCTATCTCGTGTGAGACAACACGGCAGATTTTGCATTCTCTTAATCAGAGGCGTACAAGCGAGCTAATATCGCTTCCAAGAGGAGAGATTTCGACGGTGGTTGCTGTAGTTACCGGACACTGTCTTATAGGAAACAACTTTTGAACACGATATCCGAACTGCTAGAGCAACGTTTCTCAAACGGTGGTACGCAACCCCTCATGGGATCGCGGAAGCATTTCTGATGGGTCGCCAAAAGTTTAGAAAACATTATATCAAAAAGCTTTAAGTTTCTTAAATATAAAAACAAAATTTTTTAGGTAATTCTTAAGTTATCAAAATATTTGTCTACCTTATGATCTGGCCCAGGTGTTTTAATATATAAATGTCAATTTTCAGCTTTCTAGCTTATCATTCGACGTCAAAAAGCTCTGAATATACAAAAAAGTGTACACACACATTTAAGGAATATATAAGATAAATACAGATTTATTTAACACGTCTCTTTTTCCTTAAGTTTTTCACCCTTATACTGGATATCAAAAATTCAGGTCCATGTGGATCTTTCCCACGGTCCATACTAGACGCCAATTTTAAGCTACGAAGTTCATTAACAGTCTTCAAAACTAGTTAATCTTAATACTCTGTCCACAGTCCAAAAATTTAAATCTGACTTTTTAAAGATATTCTCCATCGTCAGTACTACAAGCTTTATTATTTTTCAGCTTAACAGTTCGTTAAAAGAATTTAAAATTTTTTCTCTCAATTCTCCGTCCACAGTCCAAAAATATAAGATCTGACTACTTCAGGATATGCTCCATCACCAGCTTCCTTACCCAAAACGTGCTTTTAAATAGGTAAAATGTTAAACAAAAACTAACTTTTGCCACGCCACTTTCCGACAACCCTCTTCGCCCTCAGGCAAAAAAATCAAAAATCTGGCTACACCCAAAAAAAAACGTGGGTATTTAATACTAAAAATTTAACTAAATTTTAGTTCAAAAGGACCTAGTGCAGAAATTGGTAACCAATACTAAAATTTTTTACTAAATTTATTGAAAACCAGTAAATATTACTAATTTTAGTACTTTGAAGATACTAAAATTAGTAAATAATTAGTGGATTTTTGTACAATATCACTTACTAAACCTTTTACTGTAGAATTATTTTGAGTGTACGCTAGGACCTGGCCCTGGTGTTGTATATTAATTCTCTGCTTATGGCTCATTAGAAGACTTACAAAAGCTTTGAATAAAATAACGAAAACTGGGATGGTATTATTTACACTGAATTATAAATTGAAAATTTTAGGAAAGTCAGGGTTGAAATCCCACTTTCAAAGCATGCGAAATTTTTTGCAATTATTTTAGACAGTTAATTATCATGGAACCAGATTACCGATGAACGTTTGAGAAAGGCTATTAATGCTCATTATGCGTGCAAGAATATGTTTGGCAAGATATGGGAACTTTAGTCTCACTCACTGGATCGAAAGACCTATCTTACTTTACGGAGTTATGGTCTGACACAGAGTGCTAGAGATTGAGGTGACTCTTACAATTAATAAATTCCAAAAAGCCTAACGGCTAATGAGTCTGAGTATCACTAGGGCCCTACAAACAACATCATCTTCATCCATCGACACAATACTGCATCTGCTGCCATTGTCGTTTTTGGTAAGGGTGAGGCTTGTAAGACATGCCTCAGACTCAAGGAAAAATTTATATTTCGATGTTGAAATTTTTTTTTGTTAAAAACACAAAAAAAAACTGTCATATATTGGTAAAATGGGATTAATGGACTTTTTCTAGTAATTTGACAAGGTTTTTTGAATATTTGTCAGGAGAATATCCTGAGAAAGAAAGCAAAGTTAACATCAGTACTTATAATGTTAATTAAATACGGGACAATAAATGACCTCGAACTAGAATAAACTAATTTTCATTGCACAATTTCAAGGACGAAAATATAACTAATTTTTATAAAAAACAGCTGAAGATTAAGTTTTGATGTTAGACCACTCTAACTTAAAAACATATGGTCGTAGAGTTTACATCTGAAGATCTACTCAAACATGCGGCTTAAAATTTTCTATAATTTATATTTTTATTTAACGGCCTTTGTAAGCACCTTATGTACTAAAGGGTTAACAATAGTTGTTTTTATCCCAATACAATTTTGATTCTAGTGTGTCTTATAAATTCTCAGTTTGCCGCTTTAACAATCGGCTACAACTTTTTGAATCACATACCAAATTTTATAAGGTTTTTGCATTTTGCATTTATTTTTTTGTTTAAACCTTAGTTTGATAGTTTATAAACATCTTGCATGTTTTTTGTTTAAAATTTTAATTCTTGCTCCTTGAGGCTGTCACGTTGCCATAATTTCATTTTCAATTCCCAAGTCAATTCAATACTCTTCTATTGTATCTCATAAACATTTTGGTTGAAGGATCTTTTTGTTAATTTAAAATTAAGGCGTGTAATTTTCAATATCGTTTTTTTATTTTATTTTTCGATACTCGTTTTATATTGAAAATAATGTCTACCTATCAATACCCAGGTAGAAAAATACAACCGTAAAAACGCTTTTAAAGCGCTCTGCATGGTAGTACGAATGCTTTCAGATCATACGAAAAACCATCCTCAGAGCGCTTTCAGATAGTCCTAATGATAACACCGTTAAACGGTTTATATAAAGCGTTTTTAAAGACATTTATAATGGTGATTTGAGAACGCTTCGTTAAAGCATTATTAAAGCGTTAAAAAGCAAAAAATATAGCAATTTTAAAATTTTTGTAAACTTTGTCATACTGGACGATATAAGTTGTATCTTGGTATAGGCAAGAAATTGCTGCAAAAATTAGTTTTAAAAATGTTAAAGTTTGCAAGAAAATGTAATATTGCAACAAAATTTTAATAAAATATCTGATGACATAACTTTATAGTTTCCGAGGAAATCTTTTGTTTTAATGGATATTGAAAATTGGAAAATTAAATATTTTTGTTATATGGTTGATCAATAATTCTAAAAAATGTAGTGGAATTTAAGCAGTACTGACACTTTAAATTCTTTATACAGTTTGACGTATTTTTCCATCCAGAAAAAATAGATACTTCAAAAGCGATTAATGCGAAGACAATTTTAAGAAAATTATTAGAAACAAACAATGAATTTTCACAAAATTTTTCACATCGCAGATGATGTAGCTAATATGGAAGCTACAATATCTGTTTTCTGACTTCGATTTTGAAACCAGTTTCTTAAAATCATTTGTAAATTCTTCATACAAATTCTCAAAATAAAACGCCATTGGTAGTATACCCACTCTACAAGAATAGAATCCAATGCAACAAAATTGGTGTTTTCTTATGGCTGCCTCTCATCCTGATAACGTATGCCCAATTTGAAATGCAAAAACTATGATTGTAAATCAAAATTTTATCACAAAGGTATCCAATATCTTCAATGAAATGAACAGCATTTTATAACCCAATTTCATCAATAGATACAGGACATAATAGGATATAATGTTGAAAATACTTTGTAATGGGAAAATTATGATAGCAAACCCAATTTTTTGCTCAAATCAAGCCATAAACAATTTTGACAGTTATTTTTTGAATGGCAGTGAAATAAACTCATAGGTTTGGTTGAAAAGTATTTTCAAAACGCTTTTACGAATCGTTCGAAAAGCGTTATGAAGTTATGCTTTAAAATTGAGTTATTTTTGATAACTCTTGATTTTATTTTATAACCATCATGAATTTATACTTGGGGGTGTTTTGAAAACGCTTTTTCTTATTACCGTCATGAATTTCTACTTAAGAGTGCTTTAAATACGCTTTATTTTTATAACCGTCATGAATTTCTACTTGGGTAATGTTACTTAATGATTTAATTGAAGTTTTTCAGTTTAGTTTGATGTTTTTGTTCTATAAGTAGTCAACTAAGCGATCCGACTAACGAACTCAACCAGTTGCATGTTTATGGCTAATTTAATGTAGGGGTTTTGATATTTTTTGGGTAGTTATACCCTACACCACACTGTGGTACAGGGTATAATGAGTTTGTGCTGATGTTTGTAACTACCCGAAATATTGGTCCTAGACCCACCTTTAAGTATACCGATCGACTCAGAATCACTTTTTGAGTCGATTTAGCGATGTCCGTCCGTCCGTCTGTCCGTCCGTCCGTCCGTCTGTCTGTCTGTCCATGTAAACGGTGTAAACACGATACAGGTCGCAATTTTTAATCAATTGACTTGAAATTTGAAACTTAAGTCTCTCTTGGCCCAAGGACGAAGCCTATTGAAATTGGAAAAAATCGGTCCATATTTAGACCTAGCCCCCATACAAAGGTCCTCTTTAGTTTTGGCTCAAATGACTCTAATAACCGTATTGTAGAAGGTATCGCTTTGAAATTTGGATGGTAAACATGTTTTGTCTTCACATATCATCATTCCGAATTTCAAAGAAATCGGACCAGTTCTTCTTGTAGCCCCCATACAAACCACCTTCCCGATTTTCACATAAATGTCTCAAATTTCATGAAAATAGAAAATATTTAATTAAAATTTTGTTTGTGTATGTTAAACGCGTACTTAAATAACCTTATTAAACCTGATAATCATCGGACCAGTTTTGGACTCAGGCCCCTTGTGAAAACTTCGCCCGATATTCAGTTAAAGCGGTTTATTGTCAACAAATAGAAGCCTATTTCACTCAAATTTGATTTGTGAGTGTTTTCTTCACTTATTAAAGGTTTTACAACATATAGATCTAATCGATCCATGGGACCCATTTTCCGGGAAACCTTGGTGTAGGGTATTATATGGTCGGTCTTGACCGACTATAATTTTCTTACTTGTTTTTTTTTAATTTTTTTTTTTTAGCCCTAAGCCTCAATGTTAATAAAGGTTTCATTTTTGCAAATAATTTGTTTAGAATTGAATTTGAGTATTTGGTGTGTAATCATTACACTTTTTATGCTAATCAATGTCTGTTGTTGTGGATAATTTGATAATTTCAATTTCAATCAATGTTTCGAAATTCGAAGGGAATTTATTTTTATGATAGATTTTGCGATACCTGGAACAGAAAACAGTTTATATCTCACATATAAACTGTTTTCTGTCCAGTTCCGTCCCACCCACCGTACTTAATATGGTCGAGTGTCCCAAGAGCGTTGCTGACACCTAATTGTGCTGCTGTGTTCTTGATGTAGATTTCCACGGGCTTAATGTTTGTATAACTTCCTGGTCGGCTTGGGGTGCCGATCTTAAAGCACACACGCCAGTCGTTGTATCTTCAGTAGGCTGCAGAGATATGATTTCTTATCCACACAAGAGCACCATAGGTAAGTACCCCTTCTTCTGAAAGTTCTCCTGCAGGTGTTAAAAGCACATAACGACTTTTTTATCCTTTCGTCTACTTATATTCCTTTCACAAAAATGCTTTGACTCATGGTTCACACCCAGGTATTTTAAATCATTAGATAGTTCCCGGGTGATTCCATCTAATGTTGAAAGGACTCACCTGTCCCTTTTGTGAACAAGACAAGTTCGGTTTTGGCGGGATTAACTCCTATTTCGTTGTCCTTTACCCACGTCGAGTGTATCTTAAGCGCTAATTCCATGAGTTCACTAATCGTTGCTAAAAACTTGCCTTTGGTTAGCATCACAACGTCATCAGCGTAGTTAACATACTCCTTTTTGTAAAGAGTATCCTCAAAGTGTACTAGAACTTACAGATGTGTCTACACCAGCGGTGCCCAAAAAGAGATTTTTTTTTTGTTTTTTACGCTCTCTGTTGTTAGTTTCGTTGTCGTTCATATTAAGTGTGTGTGTCTTCGTTGATCTCTAACAAGTGTTTGGGCACCATTGGTCTACACAATCAGGTTAATTTATTGTGGGTACCAGGACACAACGGAACATAGGGAAATGAAAAGGCAGACGAACTAGCGAAACATGGAGCTGATAGTATAGGTACCATGGTGCCAGTTTTACCGCCGCTTCAACACTATAAACTTGAAACGGAATTTCATCAATGTTACAAAGGCAAACAGGAAGTGGACCTGCCAACATGCAAGGTCAGCAGAACTTTTTGGCCAACTTATGATCAAGAGAATACTAAATATCTACTATCACTAACGAGAAGGGAATGTCGAGCACTGACTGGGATAATAACCGGTCATTGTCTAATCGGCATCCATGCCAAGAATATTAGACTTATTTCAGACGCAAGTTGTAAAAGATTTGCTTTATCAGGGGTAAATGAAACGACGGAACACATACTTTGTCACTGCCCAGCGGTGGCAAGGAGTCGCCGATTCATTACCGGTCAGATAAGTTTCGGTACTTTGGAGGATATAACGTGAATGGATCTTAGGATATTGAAAAGATTCGCAATGACTTTGAACGTGTTTAACTTGCACCGCTGGCGGAAAAAGTTTTGTGTTATGCAAGTTATCAATCGGACACCGCCACCCTAACCTAATCCTCAATCAACCCGACAACATCACTTAAAGCCGTCTCAAGAGATCTACCCTGGTGTAAGGGTGCTTCTCAAAAGGACATCTACCAATCTTTCCAGGGTTTTCAATAAATACGATGACGGACAGATGGAGCTGTAGTTCTTTGCGGTATTGTGGTTTATCTCTCCCGCTTTAGGAATAACCCAGTTGGCAAAATAAAATCACCCCTGACATACTGCTGACTATCCCTTTATGAAATCGCTGGCATCTTCTTTTGAAAAATTGTGTAAAGATGTCAGCAATTTTATAAAGGGAGAGTCAGCACTATGTCAGGTGCAATTTTTTTTGCCTAATGGAAAAGACTACCCCTACCTTCCTCCATTCAGAGGGTATAAACCCCAATGCAAGGCTGCCTATAAAGATAAGCAGCAGCACGGCATGAATATCCCTAGGGATTCCTACAAGAGTGCCGGAAAATCCTATCAAGCCGATTTGTACTTGAAGGAACGGACCACGTTATCTGACGTTCGTCCACTATTGTTCTGATGAGTGCATTTGGTAAAAGTGCACCCAAAGGGAGTATCTCTCTTCATCACGTCCTCGCAACCCGGAAAATGGGTGTTTATGAGAAGTTAAATGTGTTCCTTACTGCTTACTGCGAAAGATTCACCAGGCTTATTAAGATAATTTGGTACACTATGAGCTTTGGAAAGAACTTTCCTCCGTAGTTCCCTGCAATTCTCCTCAGCAGATGTCCCAAAAATCTATTTTCGCCTTTCTGGTTTCCCTCTTGAAAGCATTAAATCAGAGACAATAATTCTTCCAGTCTTCCATCGTATTATCTTTCTTTGCCTTATTGAAGAGTTTCCTAACTTCTGTTCTGAGAAGTTTGAGTTCTGTCGTCCACCACGGTTGATGAATCTTCTTTGGAGGCAAGCGCTTTGAGTAGGATTTAAGATAAGCGTCCCAAAGGTTGTGCGTCACAAAGCTAACATACTTCTCCAACTCTTGTATGCCAATCTAATTTTCCATTTCTGGAGGCGGCAATGCTTTTACAAGACTTTGAAAATTAACCCAGTTCGTTTTCTTGAGGTTCCCATAAGGGATCCTTTTCCCCATTAATAAATGAATGGTCAAAAGTATCCAGTAATGGTCCGAGAAGGAGCAGTCCTGGGATACACTTCAGTCTGAAAGCAAAGTTATGTCAATAACCTGTTCCTAAATTCTTTGATGGAACATCGGCCTATTTTCCTTGTTACTTATTACTAAATAAGTGGATAAAAGGCAATCACAAAGAGACTCACCTCGTCTGTTGATTTCACTGCTTTCCCACAGCGTGTGGTAAGCATTGGCATCTTCACCTATCAGAATATCTTGGCCCTTGGTCATACAAACCTCTATCAGTGTTCGAAGATGTTGTGGTAGGTTTTCATCCTTTTCGTATGTGAACGCCAAAATCAGCATTGGCATCCCCTTGCGCTCAAACGCGGCAACCGTTAAATCGGGATATAATAAGACTGAAGAAATAAATTAATGCCCTTCCGTTCACCAGGTGGAGAGATCAGAGCATGAATTTCCGCGACCAGGGTTCCTGGATCAAATCCACGTCTATTCCATCCCTCTACATAAAACGCGGCAATTCGTACGTAGAGGAGCAGAAGACGCAAGGACTATGAGCTGATTTTTAGCTAGAGGGAATTAACGTCTCCCTTATGGCCTCGCCCGTCCCCTGATGATTTTCCACTTATCAGAACCAAACCACCTTATTTTGGCGTGATAGTGTCAATAGTGACAACATCTACCTTCATCGCTGGCCAAAGCTCATCAAGACCCTGGATGCAGTTTTTAAGAAAGGTTAACGTTTTAGCATTTCTACAGCCCACGATCTTGATGACTCCATTTGGCGTGATCAAATTCAGTAAAAGAGTCCTCTTAACCTTGTTTGAGCACGTCAACTACCGCTCTGAGAATCAGTTTCTCAATAAGCAGCACTTGTCCGTAGCCATCTGGTCTTCTGGATGACTTCAGTCAATTATGGCTACCTGCAGCTTAGGTGCTAATGTCAAGCTGGTTTATTGCTTGAACCGCTTGCCCTCAATCACCTGCGTTTCACCGGATCTTTGCCACTTATCGCCAAATTTGGAGGCGTTGACCTTGAAGCCTGCAGTACTACCTTTATTCGAGGTGTGTACTGGTAAGGTTATGTGGAGATTTGGGGAAAAGGTAATCTTAAGGAAGTTAAGTCCCAGAAAATCACAATTTGTTCTACATGTTTTTTGTAAACTTTTTCAATAAATGTAAGATGTTCAGCCATATGATGTTCATCGACCTGCACTTAAAATCCCAATAACCTGCCATAGATATGTTATAACTCAAATCAATATCCATATTAAAGTTGTTCTCACTCATAAACTTTTTACTTTACAAATCTTTCCAAAAATCTCTTATAATAAAGACATTATTAGTTGAACATATGTTAATTTATTTTATGACTCATTTCGTAGAGTTTTACGTTATTCTGATTATGAATCAAGTAAATTGCAATTTAATGTTTTTTTTTCTTAATTCCTATAAACTATGAATATAAACGACACACATGTCGAACCCAACACCTTATTTGCCATTAAATGGCAATTGACTTTTTCGTAAATACTTAAATCTTATATATATTTTACAATTAATTTTCATTAAACTTCTTTTGGCAAAGACTTGAAAACAAAGTAAATACTATTATTAATAATAAGTTTATTGGGATTTGAACACTGAAATTCTATATCCACTTTGGATTATGGCTTTAATGGAGAGAGAAAACACTTAAAGTGCATTTTCATTAAACACCTCCTATGGTGTATATGGCGCCAGTTATAAAAAACACATCATTTTTAGTGGTATCGGTTTAAATACTTAAAACTCTTTTTTTGTTTGTAGACCTTTAAACGCTGACTTGCTTTTTTTATTTTTTTGTAGATTTTTATGTTGTCGGTTTCAAATCCTATACAAACATTTGTTGTCGTCGGTTGGTAGTTTAGATTAAAGTTGTTGCATGTTGCAGCAACAGCTACAGCATCTTTGAAAGGAAGGGGTTTAAAGTGTTTCTTCTTTCCTGTTTCTTTCTAGGTGTGACATTTCAAAAAAAAAAAAATCTTTAACTCTGTTTAACTAAAAAGTGTTTCATTTGTCCGTCTGTCTTTTCTTTCAACCTTGTTGCATCGTTGACCACTTAAGAATCGTTTCTTTTTTAGTTGGCCTCTGCATACTGTGATACATTCATTTAATCGTTATTATCTTGTGTATGAGTGTATATGAATGTTGTTGGTCTGTTTTATTTGTTTTCAAGAGTTGTGTGAGGTATGTTGTTTAAGAGGGATTCTTGTAAACCCTTTATTTGGAAAGTATTCCAAAATTTCTGATAAAGTGATTTTCAATTTAAATTTTAAAAATTAAATGTCTCTAAAATTATATATTTTTTTTTAATATTTTTGCATACATCAGTCGGATCAAAAATACGCTGATTCGGATACTTATTGTTACTCGTAGTGATACGACCTCTTTATAGGAAGTAGATTGTTTTGGCATAGAGACGGTTTCTTCTAAGATGGCAACCTTCTCTTCTGCTTTCATTTATCCTTCGGCTTTCATTGAGCCTTATGCTTTCGCACTTTGTTGATTAACTCTTTTCGTAGTTTTTCCACAGTACATCCTGCAGGCTCTATATCTACCCCCCATCACTGTTCCATGAGTTATTCATTCTAATACGATTAATTAAGCCGGTCAATATAAGCTGACAAGTTGTGGAAATTAGTATTGTGTCTGTGCTCCAGCTTTTCGATTCGGAATTGGACCTCCGATTGATCGTCATTTTCGGTATTAAATTTTTACTGTATTTCACTGGTGCAAATGTCTTGGTTTGGCTCGTTACACTCGAACAAAGCTAATTGGTTTGGTGTCGTTATAACTTTAGCCGATTCATCTCAAGTATTGTGCTATTTTATATGAGGCCTCATCACATGAGATAAATTAAGGAGGTCAATAGTCGCAGGCAAGTTGTTGAATTTATTATGTTGGTTTCGTGAGCTTGATCCGATTTTTTCTCATTGGTGATTGTTTCTGTGCTCCCATTTTCCGATTCGGACTTTGGCCCCCAAGTGGGCGCCATTTTTGGTGAAATATTTCTGGTGTATTTAACTGGTGCAATTATCTTGGTTTGGCTCGGCGCACTCGTATCAAATCTAATTGCTTTTGGTATCGGTAACAACTTCTGCCGATTCATTTAAAGTTTTTTCAGATACCGGAATTGTATGGTACTGTTTTTAATTGGATCTCATCAAATGATATTAAGTCAAATTCAAGGGTACCACAAGGTTTTCCTATTTATCGTACCAGTTAGTTCAGTATTAGCCCTCATCTTCCCTATGGACACGGGGACAATCTTGGAGTGAATCCGGTCCAGCGGATCCTTTAAGTTGCCTTCCTGTACCAGATTCGTGAGGTGACCTATGGCCGATTCCATTGAGCAGTGCCGACGTACCTATCGACTTTCGCACAGTTGAGGTGCTCGGTCATGTAACACGTGGAAGGCAGATATTTGGTCTCCGTATGTAGATGATCATCCGCTGTCTTTAAATGGACTCTTGTTATTACACTGAGGGCCGTATTCTGCGCTGTCTGGAGTTTTATCAGCGACCAAAACGATAAGGGGGCAACCCTTATGGCGTAATACGTCGTCTGGCAGTAAGTGCAGTCAAGATAAAGTTCGTCCTCTTCACTCGCCCGGTAACCTCTTTAGTATGACTGGCGAACATAAAGGGTCTACCGAAATGGTCCGCAAGAATCTTGTGGCTTTTCACCGAGGGAAATCTATGTCCACATATGTGGATAATGAGCCGCCTGGTAACCTATTTAGTCCGTGCTGTGAAGAGGGTTACCGTCGACTTGTATGTAGAGAGTCCTGTATGCTTCGATATCCCTGCTTGTGCCCAAAATAGTTTAATCCCTGGGTTTGTGTCAGGATTATGAAAATATAGGTGTTAAAGTGAATGGGGAAAGAACCCTACCTTGTAGCACACTCTGTGTATTCCTCCAAATCTTGACATTTAACCTCTGAACTCTACATTTGACTGCCACCCGGCCATGTAGTTCGCCAGCCATCTTTAAATGACTGTTGGGAGCTACGATTCTTTCTGGTCTTGCAAGAGTTTCGACTGACAGACCGTTTCAAAGGCCTTAGACAGATCGAATTCGACCACTATGATCCTCTCTTGTGGACATCTACTGTTGAGGCGTCCCTCTTTGGAAGTTTCCATCTCAGACAGCGCGGTAATAGTGCTGTGTCCCCGAACGAAATCAATGTTAGTTGTCTACTATGGGGAGATTCTCCCTATGAAAAGGGAGAAGAACAGAATCTAGAATTATGGGCTTGTAGTAGCTTTTCATGTCCTGGTGTTTCCCAGGCTTGGAAACGGAAACAATAGCCTCCACTTATCTGGAATCTCCAAGTTCGCACTTTTTGGATCTTAACCGTGACCGTAAAGTGATTAGAGTTGAGGGCGATGTCGTCGTGCCAGTTCATAAAGGCAACAAGTTCAGGGTTGACTGTTGAAAGATTTGGAGAGCTACGACGGTTTTCTGTATTGCGAGTATGGTGCCTCTCATTGATAACACAGTAATTTGTGTTAACAATTTGTTCGTCGGAGGTGTAATTTCTCGCATCATTGTTTAGCTTAGATTGATAGCTATAAATGACATACATGTTAGAGTCCAGTGCTCGATGGTTTGGAGTCGTTAGGCAGGGTTGTTTGCTGTATATATAGATCCCGTTGTTATACTACTAATTTCTTCCTTTATTTTCAAAATTGTTTTCTCGTTCACAGATCATAGTTTTCTCACCTGAACTGTTTTCCTATATATCCTCTGACTCTAATAACATCGTACTACTGTTTTAGTTAAATTTGTCCACGCAAATAAGAGACTTCGATACGACCCTTAGACTTCAAAAATTGCGATAATAATTAACTGAAATCCTTAGCTGCAAGTCCATGTACTTTTCGGACATCATGTATTTGTCTCAACATTTTTTATTTGTTTTATTTACTTTATTTTTTTTTTACTCAAAAGGCTTCTTTAATATGGCGTTGAAGTGCTTTATCGTGTAAATTAATGTGGTCGCTGTGGTTGATTTCTTTAACTATAGAACCTTAAGGATTACAGAGCACGTAAAGGTGGCGGATTAAAATGCAATCATGATTTAAACGACAAGATTTTAATTGAAAATAACCATAAAAAGTTGTATTTTTGATTAACAGCCTTCTTTTGGCAAAGCTTTTGGTTAATCGGTTTTTTGGCGACATTTGTATAAACAGAGTGCAGCCGCAATCATTAGTAGTTGTAGTTAGTGAAGGGAAGAGAAAGAGTTTAACAAAAACAATGCCACCCATACAAAACGAAAGAATACATACGCAATTTCTCACAGAATATCTATAAAATATCTTCTGATGAAATTCATAAAGGATCAAATGAATTTCGAAGATTCGTAAATTCCAGTTGAAATTTAATAATCTACCTGCAGTTCGAAAACTCCATTTAAAATTTGTAAATTCCATTTAAGTTCAAAAATTTTTAATTAAAATTCGTTAAAGTTCAATTGTTATATGTTCTCAAAAATCTGATGTGATGGAAATGTTTGGAGACCAGATTTGTGAGCACTATAACAATTACAATAACTGTGTTGCGTCCCAGCCGCATCAAGTTTTTTTTTTTTTAATGTTCAGAAGTGTGTTCTATATGCATACTTTGTGGGACTCCACCCCAACATTTCGATTCGTTTTACTAATTTCTAGAGTCCGACCTAATATTCTCTTTCGGTCTCGGTTTCGGCCGAATAATGGGGTTTCGGCCGGTATTTGCCAAATTTTGGCCGAATATTAGCCAAAAATGAAACGTTTTTCTAATTAAAAAAAATATATAAAAATTTTACTGAATTTTTTAATTTCGTTGTTTCAGTTTACTTGAAAAAAAGTAATTCGCAAATGGGCAAGATCGGATTAGAGGGAAAAGGGGTCCGCTTGAAAAAAGTTTTTTTTTTTATTTTTCTTAAACAATTGAAACTTTTTTGCTCGCGCCCTTCTGTTGGCGTAGACATAAAAAATTTTGTTTAAATAATTATAAAATTCTAATACTTTCATAATCAATTTTTTTAACATTTAGTGGAAGACAAGTCTTCTTTTCCGACATATATTATCATATTTATTGTTTTTTTTTTCAATTTCAATTCTTTAAAACTTTCAAAACATTAAAAGGTCTTAAACATAAATCCACCTGTTTATAAATTTCAATTCACTTTCGTTTAATTCGCCCCTATATTAAGTTTACAAAGCCATTTAACAACATTTGAATTCTTAAATAAATATATTCAAAAAACCCACAAAAACCAACTGCTGTCAATATTGGCGCGTATTTAAGAACAATTGCATGAACATATTTAAACCAGATGCAAACGTCTAAGGAATGCTACTGTGTATGTTGTCCTTATGTCTGACAGCCAACAGAATCTAAAAAGCAAATTTTAAAGGTAAAATGACACATGCCACTATTGACATAAAAACTACAACAACTAATTTGACAACGAGAACATACGTAACATTTTTACAAATGTATGGTGCATTCACAATCAATTGAATTGAAATAACATTTGCGTTTTGACGAAATAACGAAAAAAATATCAAAAAAAAAACTTTAAAACATTTGCGTTCGTATTAATTTTTTTAAGAATTTTTTGCATGTTTTTTTAGTAAAAAGTATTGTGTGTGGTGTCAATGAAAATTAAGCTAAAAAAATATTGGATTATAGAAAAAGTCATATCGTATTTTTTCAAATATATTTCATTTAGAGATGGGCGCTGGTCACGTGATTTGCGTGATTCACGTGAATCACGCGTGAGTGTGAGTGATTTTCATTTCAATCACGTGAATGTGAGTGAGTGTGAGTTGAAAAAAATGTGAGTGAGTGATTAGTGAGTGAGTCATTTATTTTTTGCGTGAGTTTGCGTGATTAGATTTTTTGATTTGCCCAATTTTTTTTTTCATTTTTGTAAAAATTTTTCTTTTGGATTGTTTTTTCCTTTTGGTAAGATAATTTTATTGCGTGAGTAGATTTTGCGTGACTCACGCGTGAGCGTGATTGAATCTAGCGTGAGTCACGCGTGAGCGTGATTGAATCTAGCGTGAGTCACGCGTGAGCGTGAGTAAGTTTTTTATTACTCACGTGAATGTGAGTGAGCGTGAGTAAAAAAAAAAGTTGCGTGAGTGATTAGTGAGTGATTCGATTATTTTTTGCGTGAGCGTGAGTGAGTGTGAGTCGAAATCCACTCACGCGCCCATCTCTAATTTCATTTACAAGTTTGTATCAGATTTTCCGGCATTGGTTTTTTTTGCAATTATACGAACACTGAAAAAAGACGTAACCAAAATTTAGGAAAACATTTCTTTAAAAATAGTTCATGAATTTTCCTAAAATTTAGTTAAATTGAACTAAAAATAAGAAATTTCCCTAACAAGGGAAGTATCTCAACCCTTATGAACCGATTTGCATGAAACGTAAAATATAGATAAAAGAGACAATTCTAAGGTTGGGGTGTCTCGGCTTATCGGCCATATCGGGGATTTAGTAGTTCAAAACATGGGTCAAAAAATGGCGAAAAAATTGTTTTTTGGATTTTTCAGCCATTTCTTTCTAAGAAACTATACGATGTTTACATATGAGAAGAAAGGATTTTTTAATGCCTATCCAACGGTGGCATAACCTTGTAAAAGTTAGGCTTCGTTAAATATTTTTTTGATGAAAATGAGTAAATTTTGGGGGGTATTTATATGAATACATATACCTACGATGTCCATATGAATACGAAATAATCTTTATTAAATTTAAGTCGACACGTATTTTTTCTCTAGAGGATATTCCTGTTAGTTCAGGAGTTATCGAAATTTTCCCTGAGGTCCACATTGTTTCATAAGGGGGCAACGAAATTTTGAAACACTGATATGGCCGAAAAGCCGAGACACCCCAACCTTAAAATCGTATCTTTTATATATATTTTAAGTTGAGATCAGACATGGGCGATACCAATTACATTTTTTTCAATTACAATTACATGTAATTAGTAATTGAGTTTTTTCAATTACAATTACATGTAATTAGTAATTGAATTTTTCAATTACATTTACATGTAATTAGTAATTGAGTTTTTTCAATTACTAATTACATGTAATTGTAATTGAAAAAACTCAATTACTAATTACATGTAAATGTAATTGAAAAATTCAATTACTAATTACATGTAATTGTAATTGAAAAAACTCAATTACTAATTACATGTAATCGTAATTAAAACGTTCAAATTACAGTGTTTTCCATTACATGCAAAAAAAAAATCTGACAACTGACAAAGTTTTATTTTTAACAAATTAATAGTGACTGGCGAAATTCAACATCAGAAGCATTTTGGACAAGTTAAGTGATTGCGGTCGATTCTAAATATGATATTTAAAACTAGTGTAAAAAAATATAAGTCAAAAATATAACATAAAATTTGTGACATAAATACACTGAGGGAAAAAAACATATTTAAATCAAATATGTTCATGTTTATTTTAAGTATGCTAGATATTTTTGAAAAAAATTTTAATTTTAATATTGTTTTTGATTGATTTTAACATAACATGTTTGTTTTAAAATTGCATACAATTTTGATTTAAAATTGATCCCTTTAAACTTAATATGCTGTCATTAAAAATCGTTAAAAATTTTAAAAATATCTTATTCAAATATTTATATTAAAAACAATATTTTTCATGGTTATTTTAAAGTTGAGCAATTTTGTTTTTTGACATTTAAAGTTTTTTTTTCAAGAAATATAATAAAGTTGGGCAATTTTATTTTAAGTAGAAACAATGTTAAAATATTGTTCCATTAAAAAAGTCGTCTATTTTTTTAGTTCTCTAGATGTGAAAATTTTAAGTGAAATTAATTAAATTAAATTAACTAATATAAAATTAAAAATAAAAAAAATAGAAAACTAATGTGAAATAGAAAATTATTAACAATAAAAACAATAATAAAACTAAAAAAGTTAAAAACAAAGGAAGTGTTCTCGAACGAGGATGGGATGATCTACGTAATTGGCAGAAAATGAAGACTTTTAACTTTAGTTTTTCATTTGTGGAATATAAGTATTAATCTAAATGTGTGTATTTTTTATTTATGGTATTTAATTTCATTTCTTGTAATTAGATGTAGGGCTATAATAAGGGAAGAAGTACATTCAAGGCTTTGGCTTTTATTTTTTTATGTATAGCGAAAACCAAAGCCAACAAGCAATATTTAAAGCCAAAGCCTTGGATGTAATTCTACCCTTAGATGTACAATTAGAATAGTGTTAATTTTTTTTTGCTATGTTATTAAAAACTATTGTAAAAATAATTTGAAAATAAAAAAAACTTAAACAAAAATATATATTGTTTTATTTTAAATTTCATGGTTTATAGGTAAGTAAAAAGCTGCAAAAGAAAAAAATGTCCCATATTTAAATTAATATTGGTCAACTTTAAATTAAAATTTGTTGCATATTTAAATTTAGCATGGCCAATTTTAAAACAATATTGTTACATCTTAATTTTAAAATGTTGTCTACAAATCGTGGCATGTTAAAAACAACTAGAAACATATTCAAATTAAATAAAAACAAACTTTGTTCTATTTCGTCACTGTTTTATATTTAATTTAAAGTTGTTTCTATTTGATTTTAACATTTTTTTTCTTAGTGTATATAATTTGTGTGTATAGTTATGGCACAGACTATATACAGACTCGACAGTAGAGTTTTATAAGAAAAAATGGGGAAAAACTAAGCGATTTTAGGAGAAAACACAGCGGTTTTTAGTCCGTTTTACGCTAACATTGCAACACTTTCTACGACTTAGGAGTGAGTGAAACAACAAAAACCGATCTGGCATCCATTTTTCTTATGGCGCGTTATATCAGCTTTCTCTTTCTAACCTAATTCGTAGAATAATTTGAAAATATTAACCATATGGTTAAAGAATACTTTTTTGACACCTGTCACTTATGTCGAGTCTGTATTAGTCTGTGGTTATGGTGGCAGATTCTAAACTTGAAACTAAACTAAACTTTTCTTTTTCCTACTACGTTACCACAGACTAAATACAGACTCGACAGTAGAGTTTTATAAGAAAAAATGGGGGAAAACCAAGCGATTTTAGGAGAAAACACAGCGGTTTTTAGTCCGTTTTACGCTAACATGGCAACACTTTCTACGACTTAGGAGTGAGTGAAACAACAAAAACCGATCTGGCATCCATTTTTCTTATGGCGCGTTATATCAGTTTTCTCTTTCTAACCTAATTCGTAGAATAATTTGAAAATACTAACCATATGGTTCAGAACTACTTTTTTGACACCTGTCACTTATGTCGAGTCTGTATTAGTCTGTGACGTTACCATGGCTTTTACTGGTGACATGTCACGTGATTTAAAACTAACACCGAAATTATGTAATATTTATTTTAATAAAATAATTATATGTATTAATATTAATTAAATAATTTTAATAAAATATAATAAATAAGTGATACCAACTACATACAAAAACAAGTAAGAAAATAATAGTCGGTCAAGACCGACCATATAATACCCTACACCAGTGTTTTCCGGAAAATGTGTCCCAAGTCCAAACATGGACCGATTTGGTTTATCTTAGGTCAAATCTTTAATAAGTGTAGAAAACACTCACAAACCAAATCTGAGTGAAATAGTCTTCTATTTGTTTTTAAATTAACCGATTTAAGTGAATAGCGGGCGAAATTTTCATATGGGACCTAAGTCCAAAAATGGTGTGATTATAATCAAATTTTGATTGGGTAATTAAAGTACGTGTTAAAAATAAACAAAATTTTAATAAATCATTTCCTTTTTTCATGAAATTTTAGCGATTTATGTGAATATCGGGAGGGTGGTTTGTATGGGGGCTACAAGAAGAACTGGTCCGATTGCTTTAAAATGTGGAATGGTGATTTGTGAATACAAAACACGTTTACCTGCCAAATTTCGAAAGGATACCTATTGTTATTGTTAGAGTCATTTGACTCATATTTTAAGGGGACGTTTGTATGGGGGCTAGGTCAAAACATGGACCGATTTTTGCAAATTTCAATAGCGTCCGTCGTTGTGTCAAAAGAAGCTTAAGTCTCAAATTTCAGATAAATCGGTTAAAAATTGCGACCTGTATCGTGCGCACAACGTTTACATGGACGGACATCGCTAAATCGACTCAAAAAGTTATTCTGAGTCAATCTTGAAGGTGGGTCTAGGACCAATATTTCGGGAAGTTACAAACATCAGCAGAAACTCATTATACCCTGTACCACAGAGTGGTGTAGGGTATAAAAATAGTGTTGCCAAAATTGTAATGGTAAGTAGTGATATCGTTTTTTTTACAAGTAGTTACAGCAAGGGGTACTAATAGAAAATAATATATTAACCCTTAAATGCGCAGTGTATCTTTAAAGATACAACCATTAAAAAAATTCTCACATCTTTATTTTCAGTTCAAATTTAATTTTGTAAAGCAAATTTTATTTAAAATATTCAAACCATTTTTTAAAAAATATGTTGTTATGAATATTTATAGAAATGTGTCTTAAATTGACGACGAAAGTCAAAAAATGTAAATCATGTTATTTTTACGAAAATTTTCAAAATCTTTTTTTTCAATAACAATAAAAAAAAGGGTAATAGGATTTCGAAAATGTATAATCAAACTACATACATATAAAGAATAAACTATAAGCAATTTGAAAAAAAATATTTTTGAGTTCCTCTGTTGGCTACATTTCTGTTTATTAGGTATCCAAAATTTTTGAATTTTTTAGTTTTTCACATATAAAATCTTTAAAAAAAAATTATTTCGAAAAACGTAGTATGCAATAGTTATTTGTTCATCATTCTGCATATAATATGTTATTTTCATCAAAATCGGCATCGTTGTGCATTTAAGGGTTAATATAATAAATAAATTCGAAAGAATTTTGTAATTTGGTGTTTTTTTCGACTAAATTTTGCGTTTTTTATTTGCATCTAGCGGTCAAAAAATTATTTTATTTGTTAGCAGGAAATCTAACGACTTTATATTATCTTAAAAATAATTAATATTTCGCAGGTACAGTGAAATCAGAAAATACACACGCATTTGTTGGATTTTTTTAAAGCATGCCAGCAGCAAGCAAAATCCTACCTGCATAAGTTATCGCTTGCATAATTTAACATATAACAAAAAGGAAACAGCTACAAAGTCATAAAGACATAAAAAATCGGGATTTCCAAAAGGAATTTAAAAGACACTATTATTTTTTTACAACGCAAAATATGTGAAGACATTGCATTGAAATTCAATGGAGTGGCTGTACATCGCAATAAATATTTGAAAAATTGAAAATTTTGGCACGAAAAGGTCTACATTTTATAGGATCTTCTTTTATATGTGTGGTCATAAAAATCAAGTTGGGTTAAAAATATCGGGATTTCCAAAAAGACATTAGTATTTTATTTTTTTGCAACGCGAAATATGTAAAGAAACTACCTTTTAAAGACATTGCATTATCATTTAATGGAGCGGCTGCATATCGCAATAAATATTTCCAAAAGTGAAATTATTATTACAGAAAAGGCCTAATTTTTTTTATTATCTGCTTTTATATGTGCCATAAAAGCAGATCCTAAAAAATTTTGACCTTTTTTTTGATAAAATTTTCCCTTTTGCAAATATTTATTACCTGAATTATTTTATTTTATCTTTTAAAGCAAATTTGTGGTTTTCATTTCTTCCAAAGATTTTTTGTTGTGCTTGATACATAACACTGGTTTACAAAATAAAAAAAAAATTTCTGCGCACGAAACGTGACTATATTTTTTTATATATTACAGACTACTAACTCAAAAAAAATATCAAAATTTTTTTTCACGGATTCAGTAATATTAAAAATTTGTTTAGCGTTTCTTTAAATTTTTCGACTATTTTCGTTATACCTCGCGTTGTTTACATCCGATCTACTCGCGATAAAATCCATGTTAAAGAGAATCATGCAACAAATCATTCAAAAATCATTTTCCAATCAAATGATAAGATTACGTTTAATTAGCATACATAATATGTCATATTATGACAAAAATACGTTATTTGAGCAATTAAATCAAAATTTGGATGGTCGACAAAAATAGAAATCGTAACAAATAAATTTTATTATGATTTCTCTTCAGAGACCAAATATAACAGTTGTTTGTGACTTTTTGTTTTAAAAAAAAATATTCTAATGTATTAACACCTGTTGTATTTACACTTTTTTTGGGACGCTAAAAAACGACAAAATTAAATTTTTTTTTAATCTGTGTAAATATGTTACAGATGGACGGACATATCATTGACAATATGTTGGTTTAGCTTTGAAAAATACTTAGGTAAAATTATATTAAAATTCACAGGAAAAAAAAAAATTTTGATAAAATAATTTTTTCTTTCCAAATTGTAAAAAAACGGTTAATAATGTAAAAAATCATACTAAATAACTACTTATAATATTTTTAAAGACAAAAAAAAACATACAACTATTCTTTTTCATGGTATTTGGATGCATAATAATAAAAATTAATTTGATTCATGTTTCAGTTGAAAATGAATACTTTAAACTTTATTTCAAAACTAAAAATTTAATGAATAAATTCATTGTATAAAAGATCTGGGTTTATTTAAACAATATCAGTTTTAGATTTTTTGTCTATTTCAGTTATGAATTCAAATTTAGTTAAACGATTTTTTAACTAAATATTTGTTAAATTTAATTTGTTTAACTAAAATGTTTGCATTCCAATTAATGTGGTGATTATTACTCGCATTGTACGGTCTATTTTGTGTATTTCTTTTGTGTCGTCTGTAGTCATTGTTAAGTTTTTTTAAAGACTACTACAAAAACTCTCGTTATCTTCGTTTGACTTGGAGTTTTTGCTTCCAGTTTGTTGCGAATGACTACAGTATTGTGTGTTATTTTCAACTGCTGGCTTTTTTCAAAAACTATCAACTGAGGAGTTTAACAATTTCAGTGGCAGTTTAGTTATTTTAACTCTGTTTTGAACTGCTGTCAAATGGCACCCACAATTCTGTTTACAACTTGAGGCCAGCGCCACCTGCAGGGTCGAAAAAAATCAAATCTTTAAAACCTTGATCAGCATCTAATATGTATGTCTTAGGTTGGTAGCTCTTATGATTCCAGAGATCATGCGTTACAAACAATTGCACTAACGATTTTATGCATAAAGATTTTTGAATAAATATGTATGTGTAATTGACAATATTAGTAATTAACTACTAAATGTAATTATAAACATGTTTCTTACAATTACATTAAAATCAATTACATTTTTCAATTAGATGTAATTAGTAATTGAGTTTTTTCAATTACAATTACATGTAATTTGTAATTGAGTTTTTTCAATTACACAATGTAATCATTAACCCCCATGTCTGGTTGAGATACTTCCCTTGTAAGTATAAGTAAAAAAGTTTAGTTCATTTACTTATAAATAGTAGGGATCGGTTTTTAAAATCCCGGGATCCCGAAAAATCCCGTGATCCCGGGATTTTTCAAGATTTTTCGGGATTAAATTTCTTTGATTATACAAGCAAAAAAAAAACATTCTGTTTGTTATTAAAATTTATAGTAAAAAATTAAGTATACGCCACTTATGCAGTTTTCAAGTAATTATTATTATTAAATATTTAGCAATGAACTAAAAAAAGCCTTGATGGGTGTGTTATGGAAAATGACAACTTGTATTTGCTTTTGATTTCATCCCACTCCGAATTTGGTTGTTGCACTGTATAATTTTAAAACTAATTTAAAGAAAATTTAAAATAATAAAAACATTTAAAGGATAAAAGTAATAATATAATACATTAGACTTGCATTTTATTGTATAAAAAAAGTTTTTCTTCCAATTTTGAACGTCCGGGAAAATTTTTATTCTCCTACACCTAAAACTTATGTGGTGCAAATTTGAGGCAAATTGGATTTAATTTGCTCGTGGCGCCTTTCGATCAAAGTTTCGGTTCTTAGAAAATTTTCGCAAAAACCTCCAAACTTTGGTCAAAGGGCTAGGTGACTGTGGTTTAATGGTTTGTGCGTTGGACTATTGTTCAGCAAACCTGGGTCGAAATCTCAGCTCACCCAAATTCGTGGCCAGCTACGTTGAAAATTAAAAAAAAAAAATTTAGTTTTAGTTTTAATTTCTTTATGTAAATGTAACAATAATTGAACAAAGTTGTAGTTTTAAAAATAAATTCTCATACATTTTTTATATTTCAAAAATCCCGGGATTTGAGCTTAAAAATACCGGGATTCGGGATTCATTTTACAACAAAAATCCCGGAACTTCGGGATTGGCAGCCCTAATAAATAGTTTTTAATTTGCATTGAATGTTGTTCTTTAATATAAGAAAAAAAAATTGTTACTGCCAAAAAAATTTTACCAGATCTAAGAAACATTTTTTATTTTTAACAGAATTTATTAAAATTCAAAATAGCGATATCTCAAAAACTAAGGGAGATAGAGCGAAACTTATGAAATTTTCAAAAGAAACTACTAAAAGAAAAGTATGGCATAGCCTAGCTCTACATATCTGTCGGGGTCTCAAGACCCTGATTTCGGATTTAAAATTTGACATTCCCGAGATTTTATATACGTACATTAAGGTGGCAGCAAAATTTCAAAAAAAAACAGCAAAAAAATTTTTTTTTTTTTGATTTTTAATTTTTGAATGTTAATTAATTTTTTTGTGACATCGTATTTTGGTCTAAAATTGGGGTCAAAAACTACAGTTTATAAGATTCCAAAGACCCTATCAAAGTTATCCGATTTAGACCATTTGCACTATATTCTGACCCAACGATATTCAATTTCCAAAAAAAATAAAAAATACCCCACGCACATATCTCGGTAAATACTGCCGACACGAGAAAACGTCCAACTGCATTTTTCTACACCATTTACAGATGTAATTCGAAAAAGATCAATTGTAATTCGAAGATTCTATTTGTAATTCGAAGATTCCATTTGTAATTCGAAGATTCCATTTGTAATTCGAAGATTCCATTTGTAATTCGAATACTCCAATTGTAATTCGAAGATTCCATTTGTAATTCGAAGATTCCAATTGTAATTCGTAAAAGATCAATTGTAATTCGTAAAAGATCAATTGAAATTCGTAAAAGATCAATTGTAATTCGTAAAAGATCAATTGTAATTCGAAAAAGATCAATTGTAATTCGTAAAAGATCAATTGTAATTCGAAAAAGATCAATTGTAATTCGTAAAAGATCAATTGTAATTCGTAAAAGATCAATTGTAATTCGAAGATTCCATTTGTAATTCGTAAAAGATCAATTGTAATTGGAAAAAGATCAATTGTAATTCGAAAAAGATCAATTGTAATTCGTAAAAGATCAATTGTAATTCGTAAAAGATCAATTGTAATTCGTAAAAGATCAATTGTAATTCGAAAAAGATCAATTGTAATTCGTAAAAGATCAATTGTAATTCGAAAAAGATCAATTGTAATTCGTAAAAGATCAATTGTAATTCGTAAAAGATCAATTGTAATTCGTAAAAGATCAATTGTAATTCGTAAAAGATCAATTGTAATTCGAAGATTCCAATTGTAATTCGTAAATTATCAATGTAAATTCAGTTGATGTTTTTCGAATTACAATTGGAATCTTCGAATTACAATTGATCTTTTACGAATTACAATTGATCTTTTTCGAATTACAATTGATCTTTTACGAATTACAATTGATCTTTTTCGAATTACAATTGATCTTTTACGAATTACAATTGATCTTTTTCGAATTACAATTGATCTTTTACGAATTACAATTGATCTTTTACGAATTACAATTGATCTTTTTCGAATTACAATTGATCTTCTACGAATTACAATTGATCTTTTACGAATTACAAATGGAATCTTCGAATTACAATTGATCTTTTACGAATTACAATTGATCTTTTACGAATTACAATTGATCTTTTTCGAATTACAATTGATCTTTTACGAATTACAATTGATCTTTTTCGAATTACAATTGATCTTTTTCGAATTACAATTGATCTTTTACGAATTACAATTGATCTTTTACGAATTACAATTGATCTTTTACGAATTTCAACTGGAGTATTCGAATTACAATTGGAATCTTCGAATTACAATTGGAGTATTCGAATTACAAATGGAATCTTCGAATTACAAATGGAATCTTCGAATTACAAATGGAATCTTCGAATTACAAATAGAATCTTCGAATTACAATTGATCTTTTTCGAATTACATCTGTAAATGGTGTAGAAACCTTCCGCAAATACCCAAAAACACTCCGAGTAATTGTTTTTGAGTTATTCAGTTTATAAGATTCTCAAGACCCTGTCAGGCTCCTAATTTCCGTATCTCAAAAACTAAGCAGGGTAGAGCGAAGCCGACAAATGTTTTGGGTCAAAACTTTGTCTACTCTTAAATGAACTAATGGGGTCTCGAGTCAACAGGGTCTGGACCCATGGGGTCCAAACCCATTGCGGTCTACACCATTTACAGATGTAATTCGAAAAAGATCAATTGTAATTCGAAGATTCTATTTGTAATTCGAAGATTCCATTTGTAATTCGAAGATTCCATTTGTAATTCGAAGATTCCATTTGTAATTCGAATACTCCAATTGTAATTCGAAGATTCCATTTGTAATTCGAAGATTACAATTGTAATTCGTAAAAGATCAATTGTAATTCGTAAAAGATCAATTGTAATTCGAAAAAGATCAATTGTAATTCGAAAAAGATCAATTGTAATTCGTAAAAGATCAATTGTAATTCGTAAAAGATCAATTGTAATTCGTAAAAGATCAATTGTAATTCGAAAAAGATCAATTGTAATTCGTAAAAGATCAATTGTAATTCGTAAAAGATCAATTGTAATTCGTTAAAGATCAATTGTAATTCGAAAAAGATCAATTGTAATTCGTAAAAGATCAATTGTAATTCGTAAAAGATCAATTGTAATTCGAAGATTCCAATTGTAATTCGTAAATTAACAATGTAAATTCAGTTGATGTTTTTCGAATTACAATTGGAATCTTCGAATTACAATTGATCTTTTACGAATTACAATTGATCTTTTACAAATTACAATTGATCTTTTTCGAATTACAATTCATCTTTTACGAATTACAATTGATCTTTTTCGAATTACAATTGATCTTTTTCGAATTACAATTGATCTTTTACGAATTACAATTGATCTTTTACGAATTACAATTGATCTTTTACGAATTACAACTGGAGTATTCGAATTACAATTGGAATCTTCGAATTACAATTGGAGTATTCGAATTACAAATGGAATCTTCGAATTACAAATGGAATCTTCGAATTACAAATAGAATCTTCGAATTACAAATAGAATCTTCGAATTACAATTGATCTTTTTCGAATTACATCTGTAAATGGTGTAGACCCAATCTAGTCCTCAAATGTGTATGAACTTGGGATGCCAAACGGGAAATCCCGAATCCCAAAATCCCGGTATTTTTCATGATTGACAAATCTCGAATCCCGGGATTTATTTTTTTCAATCCCGGGATTTTCCGGGATTGACAAATCCCGAACAATCCCGGGACTTCGGGATTTTTTTGCCAAATTTTGTAATCGAAATTGATTATTTCTTCAGTGTTTGTTGTCCGATGGTGACCAAATGGATATCGTTTGAAAGGTTTTTGAAATATCTTTAAAATGAGGCATGTTTGGCTTGAACTCTCCTACTCCTTTAGAGTACAATTAAATTTTAAGGGCGTTTTACTTAATATACAGAAGGGTGGAGCAAATGTTCCGTTTTTCGAATTTAAAAATCGTTGGAGTCAGAATTGATGCCTTTTAGGGTCAATATTATAACTGCGAGGCAATGTCTTTGGGTTCCTTTTTTTGACTTGAAAATCGGAAAATTCCGAACAAAGTGAAACATTTTTTACTTTGTTTGAAACTTTCTATTTTCACGTCTAAAAATTAAATATTTTTTTATAAATATTGACCCTAAAAAGTAACTATTCCGACACCGACGATTTTGAAATTCGAACAAAGGAAAATTTTCTTCACCCTAATATACAGTTAGCTGCCGATTTATTCATATGCCCAAATTTTTAAGAAACAGTTAAGTTTTCCGCGAGTTTAATTTATAAGGCAGCATTAAGTTATCCATCTGTAAAGTTTCTTTTTAACAGTTTTAATTCGTAAATGAGTAAAAGCGGATGAGAGAAAAATTTCCCTATTGACGAAGCAAAACTGCCTCTGCAAACCCAAATTTGTTTACGAATTTGTACTTTTGTTAAGCAAATAACACATTTTTAAGTTTCACCTAGCCAGAAAATGTCATTTATATCCTTCCGCCCATTTTTGTGGGCGTAGATATAAAAAATAATATAAATAATTATAAAATTCTGTTATTTAAGCGTAATAAATGCATTTGTAAACATTTATAGCAAAGGTAAGGAAACTGTTAAAATTCGATTCGCATACCAATAGGACAATTAATACAAATTTTATATCGGCAGAGAACATTGGGAGGCACTTTCCTCTCGTGAGAAATTGTAACAAATTTATTAATACAATTTTATCATTATTTAAACAAATATTTTATATCCACGTGTACAAAAGATGCCGACCCGAAAAAATGTATTTTCTAATCTTTTGAATTCGACTGCCTTTTGTCTTTCGCAGACGGACATCGCTTGAATCTATTCAATTCCGTCATAGTTGTTCCAAAATTTTCGGTTTTTAGGTGCTAAACATGCAAAAAATTACGATAATTATTCAATGGTTATGAATTAATTGAATATTTAATTATAAAATAAATTATAAAGAATTTAACGTAAAAAAGCTGAATTTTAATAAATCCCGAAATCCCAAAAAATCCTGAAATCCCAAAAAATCCCGGGATCCCGAAAAATCCCGGGATCCCGGGATTAGGATTTTAAAATCCCGAGGGATTTGTAAATGTCAATCCAGTTTTGCATCCCTAGTATGAACGAAAGTTTAATACAATTTTTTACATTTTCTAGTTAAAATTAAAACAAATGAATAGAGGGGTCATTAGCAAAACAGACCCCCATTAATTTTGACGCCTCAACATTTTGTTTTTTTAAACAAACTAATACTGTATCTCCAATTTCTAAGGGTGGCTCTTATATAAAATGACATTTTTTAAAATTTACTCCAACCGCTCTAACTGCCCTAAGAGTGCCCTTACGTATAACCGACCCACACAATTTTTTTAGTCCAAACATTTGCTCTGAACAAATGAGTCTATCTTTAACTAAGGAGGTCCCCATACAATTTTTATACCCTCCACTTAGTGATAGAGGGTATATATAAGTTTGTCATTCTGTTTGTAACTCATCGAAATATCGGTCTGGGACCCCATAAAGTATATATTCATGATGCCCGATCGATTTTAAGACATTCTAGCGATGTCCGTCTGTCCGTCTGTCCGTCTGTCTGTGGAAAATGCTGTAGCGGACAAAATATTCCACAGAGATGACTGAAACTTAACATATTTATTGGAAGTTCTCCCGAGAAGTTTGGTATTGCATTTGAGCGATATCGGTTCAGCGGTTCAAAAGTTATGAACGAAAATGTAAGCACACCTCAAAAATTTCAGTACATTCAACATAACCTAAAAATACAAAATGCTTTAATTCGGCTTCTGGTTGACATATGTGAACATAATTGAACACCAAATGGTATTTAAACAAGTACCAACATATTTTTTACAAAAAAAGAAAAAAATCGCGAATTTTTTTTTTACCAAAAATTTTTTTCGCGGAAATTTTTTTTTTTATTTTTTTTTTTTTTTTTTTTCAAAAGTAATTTCCTTTTAAAAAAAGTTTTTTGCAATAATCTTTTTGAAATTGTGGAGGGTATCACTACATTCGGCAAGGCCGAATTTAACTTTTTTACTTGTTTTTTTTATTTTTTGTAAATTTAGTTTATTAAATCAGCTTCTACCGGTCCAATGGTGCGTCCGAGAGGGGTCATTAGTGAGACCGACCCCCGTTTAGTTTTACCCTCCAAAATTTTTTTTAAAACATACCTACGGCCTATCTCCACTCCCTAAGTGAGCTTCCATTCAAAATTAAATTTTTATAAAATTTGCTTGTACTGTAATTTGTATTGGTGCCCATTTAGGGAGTGGAGATAGGGCGTTGGTATGTTTAAAAAAAATGTTGGAGGGTAAAAATAAATGGGGGTCGGTCTCACTTAATGTATTTTATGATTCATACTAGAGATGGGCGCATGAGTGATTTTTGACCCACACCCACTCACGACAGAAATTTTTTAATCACGCACATTTCTACTCACACTCACGTGCACTCACGCAAGGTTCACTCTCACTCACGTAGACTTGCACTAACGAAACTCTTATTTATACAAAAAAAAATCAAAAACTAAAATTTCAAAAAATAATTTCAGCAAAATTTAAAGTTTAGCGAAATTTAACATTCTTTTTTTGTTGTTTTTAAGGACGAAATCTTAAATGAAATAAAACGTGGTTTAAGAAATTAATTTTTTCCCTAAACGTATATGAAAAGGTGTGCAAATAGTTTACACGCATGTGGTTTTTAAGTGCTGCTGCTGCTTTCGGAGTGAAAAACTGTTGCAATTATTTGCCATTGTACTCGCCTTATTCACTCGTATTGTGTTGATATGATGGAATTTTTATGTTGTGTTTTTTTTTTTTAATTTTTTTGTTTAAATGAAATATATTTGGTTAAGTTAATAATTGCTGCGTGCGGTCATGTTTATCAGGTGTCTCTGGGTTTCAATTTTTTTTTTCCATACGCAAAACATTTAAACTAAATGTGCGGTTTTTTACTCATAAGAGGAGACACATTTTTGAAATATTCAAAAATTACTAAACAAAAAAATATTAATTGGTTTCTCTCGATATGACTGCTGCAGTTTAGTTAGTTTACAGCAGTGGTAGTTTAGTCTGACAAGGGAAGTATCTCAACCCTTATGAACCGATTTGCCTGAAACTTAAAAATTTATATAAAAGAGACGACTTTAAGGTTGGGGTGTCTCGGCTTATCGGCCATATCAGTGTTTCAAAATTTTCTTGTCCCCTTATGAAACAATGTGGACCTCCGGGAAAATTTCAATAATTCCCGAACTAACAGTAATATCCTCTAGAGAAAAAATACGTGTCGACTTAAATTTAATAAAGATTATTTCGTATTCATATGGACATCGTAGGTCTATGTCTTCGTATATATACCCCTCAAAATTTACACATTTTCATGAAAAAAGTATTTAACGAAGCCAAACTTTTACAAGGTTATGTCACCGTTGGATAGGCATTAAAAAAACCTTTCTTCTCATATGTAAACATCATATAGTTTCTTAGAAAGAAATGGCTTAAAAATCCAATAAACGATTTTTTCGCCATTTTTTTACCCAAGTTTTGAACACCTAAATCCCTGATATGGCCGATAAGCCGAGACACCCCAACCTTAGAATTGTCTCTTTTATGTATATTTTACGTTTCATGCAAATCGGTTCATAAGGGTTGAGATACTTCCCTTGTGAGTTACAGTTTAAATCCCTTTTTGCAAAAAAAAAAAAAAATGTGGCAGACGGAAAGTCGAGACAACTTTAAATTTCGTAATTCTTTTGTAGTTTTCTTAAAATATATTTTTTTTGTTGCAAAATTCATTAAAATAAGTTAAGTTATTGTTATGCATTTACAACAGTTTTTTTTTTTTTTTTTTGTTTAGCAATAAAATGACAGATACTCTTACAGCTTAAAGTCATCAACAGCACTATCACCAGCAGCAGCAGCTGATATTGTTCCATGTAATACTCTTGTTGTATGAAGATGACTAAAATATTAATTGATTCCTACAAAATTTTTTATATCAATATCATTATTTCCTTAGCAGGCGGTCTTGGTTTCGCCCGTATATTTAGTATGCAAATAGTTTTACAATATGTTTAACATGTTTTTATTTTTTTGTTTAACTGCGGCATATGGTTTCATCTTACAAGTTTTAGTCTACAAAAGTATAACTACACTCCAAAAATTAAAGTCAGTAAACCGAAAACAGATGAAAACCATAATTTTTGGTTTAGATAATACATGTTCTGAAAAAAATTTCCTATAGATTCATTGACATTTATCCAACACTCAAAAGAAAAATCTGCTGAAAATACATCCATTTGTAGCCATAGCAGAAATCTGCTGATTCAAGCAGACACAGTTTGCTGAAAATCTGTCATGATTATCTAGGTGAAATCAGCAGAGACATCTGTCAAAACAGCAAAAAAGTCTGCTAAGACATTTTCTATATTTTTTTTTGTTTTCATGAAAACTTAAACAGTTTTTTTTTTTTATTTTAACTTAAAAAAAATTGTTTTGTAAAATTAGCAATATAATCAACTGTTGTATTAGTTTTGTCAATAACACCGCTCAACACTAATTTTCCGGTTTGAATTCTGATGATCAATTTTAGTAGAGTTTGATCTCCTGATTCCAAATCTGTTCTCCAAAATTTTCCATCACCTCTAGATTTTTAGTTGTTCACGGTTGAAAATGCGAAAAATTACGATTTTTGCATTATTTGAAAGCTTGCACAGCAGACAAATTATTAGACAAAATTATAATTTGTCTATGGTCTCCAAGATAGAAAACAATTTTTTTCTAATTATTGCGTTTGGTTGGGTTACACTTGCGTTTTAAAAGGATACTGTTAAAATTATTGTTTTTGTAAAAAAGGTAAGGTAAGATTCCTTAGTTTTTTTTTGATATTTTTCAAAGAAAAACTAAAAAAAAAATAAATACTTTACAAATTTAAGTTTTCTGTGTTATTTTTCGTATAAACCGGAAGATAATTTTAATGAATTTAAAAGTCTATAATAAATAAATAACTTTTGCCTAAATTTTGAGCTCATCACAGTAAAGATTGATCATCTGGTTTTTGTTTTAGAGCCTTTTAAAAATGGTGCTTTTCCTAATTTTTTTCACAGTGTTTTATTAAAATGCATGTTTGGCCAATAATGGTGCAACAACTACAAATTTTTTTGATCATATATTTGAGATCATGTTTCAATTCTACTCTAACGCTTTATACCAGATTTTTATTCCACCCAGTGGCTGCTGTGCAGGCTTTCAAAAAAGGCAAAAATCGCGTTTTTTCGCATTTTCAACCGCGAATAATTAAAATTCTAGACGTGATGAAAAAATTTTGAGCACAGATTTGGAATCAGCGAATCAAAAGCCAAAAACCTTTGAGCCAAAAACCTTTGATTTGTTGAGCGGTGTTATTAGTCTCAATCGTTTTAATTGTATAAAAAACGAAAAAAAATTAACACTTTGAAAAAAAAAAACTTAAGAAAGTTTTCTTGAAAAAAGGATGACAGCAAACCATTTCTGTAAATTACAAAATACTCTGCTAAAAATATTTTCAAAAATATGTTTAAAAATATCGTTTTGATTGCATAAAAAACAAAAAAAAAATAAAAAAATTAGCACTTAAAAAAAAAAATTCTTCAAAAAAGAATGACAGCAAAAATTTTCTGTATAATTGACAAATAATCTGCTAAAAATATGCTTAAAAATAATTTGAAATTCAGAATCAGTAAGAACACAATAAAATTTCTGTTATTTTCTAAAACTGAATGACAGAGATTTTAGTAAAAATATCCATTTTAGCAGAAAAAACTGCTAAAAGTTTTCTAAATCAAATTGAAAGTTGGTTTATAGATTTTTTGACAGAGTTTTTCTTTTGAGTGAAACAATTGAATCATGATAATGTTTTGCTATATAAATATAGGTGTTCTTTTAACGCAAAATTTTTTTTTTTTTAAATAACGCTATATTAATCTGTCATTCCATGCAAAACGCATCGAAAAATCGGTCAAGGACCCCATGCAGTTTCTATATTATTGATCCGTAAAGGTTTCTAAATCATTCTAGTGATATCCATTTGTTTGTCTGTGTTTGTCGAAAAAAAAGTTGTTGATGAAAAAAGTTTTTAATGAAAAAAGATTATTGATAAAAAAAAAAAATTTGACGAAAAAAAATATTTGATGAATAAAGTTTATGAAAAAAATATTGTTAAAAAAAATACTTATGAAAAAGAAAATATTGATGAAAAAAAAATATTTATGAAAATTCTGATTAATTTTTATTAAAAAATAAAAATTGTTTTATTCCACCTTTAAAATATTATATTTTGAGTAGGTTTATACTAGCTCGAGGTCATTATTTCCTTTACTAATTAAAACTATGATATTCTCATAGAATAATTTTCAAGAAAATTATTTTTCTGTTTTAAATTTATTTATGTCTAGCAAAAATAAAAACCCTATACTACAAGTAGCAAAGGATCTTTAATGACTATCGTTCATGACCAAACTAAAATATTAATACATATTCGACACTATTCTCATTGGGAATTAGAAGACGAAAATTGTACCATTGTAGCAAGATCACGATCATCAACTAACCAACAAACCAAATATTAAAACATATAATTCTAATTCCCAATGAGGGTAGAGTCGAATATGTATTAATATTTTAGTTTGATCATTAATGATAGTCATTAAAGACCCTTTGCTACTTGTAGTATAGGATTTTTACTTTTGCTAAAAAATCTTGACAATGGGATCTGACAAATCCCGAAACACGTGTCGATTAAGTCATGCAAAAAATTACCAACATTAATAAACTTGAAACAGAAAAATTATTTTCTTGAAAATTATTCTATGAGAATATCATAGTTTTAATTAGTAAAGCAAATTATGACCTCGAGCTAGAATAAACCTAATCAAAATATATTTTTGAAAAAAAAAAATTGATAAAAAAAATACTACCTCCGTCCCAAAATAATCTTAACATTTCTATATTTTGGCTGGGATTATGGAGGATTTTTTGAAAAAGTTTTGTTTTTTTTTTTTGTTAATACATATCGGGACATATCAATAATTTAGAAATTCTTTATAGCTTTACAATTTTTCAATTCACGTGAAAAATGGATTCAATAAACTGCATCCAGATAAATGAGAAAACTTGTTTTCGATGTGACAAACAGGCATGGTGTCCACTATGGTCGAAAAGATGAAAATAATTACAAAATGCGGCGTATGAAATAATAAATTTTACGCTAGAGGCCCTTTTAACGGTTTTTAATAAATGCATTTTGGATGCAATAGGGACATCTTGCAAATATTTTTAATTAATTTTGTTACAATTTTAGTACACGAGATTAGTATAAGATTGTTTTTTTAACTTTATCTTGTATTATTTCAACTAAAACACTGCTTACTAAAATGTAAAGTTTATTTTGGGACAAAAAATTTATAGAAATGTTAAGAATATTTCGGGACGGAGGTAGTATTAATAAAAAAATAATGATGAAAAAAAATATTGATGAAAAAAAAAACTATAAGGAATAAAAAAAATATTGATAAAAAAATATTTATGAAAAGAAAAATTAATGCAAAAAAAAATTATAAAAAAAATATTGCTGAAAAAAAAACGTTGATGGAAAAAAAATATTGATGAAAAAAAATTATGAAAAATAATTATGTTACGTTTTATTTACCAGCTGGTGAATTATTATCCAAGTTACACACCCAAGTTACTAAAATTTTTGGTTTTAAGAAAATAAAAAGAGAGTAATTCTTATTTTCTTTTTTGTTAATCGTTAGCTTAAATCAGCGACGAATCGAATTTTTTTTAAACCATAACCAAATAATATTATTTACATTTTATTATAGGCTCCCATACAAATAACAGTTGGAGCAAATTTTATAAAAATGTAATTTTGAATAGAAGCCTACTTAGGAAGTGGAGATAGGGCGTAGGTATGTTCTAAAAAAATGTTTTAGGGTAAAAAAAATGGGGGTCGGTCTCACAAAAAACAAAAAAACAAAAAACACTAATGACTCCTCTCGGACGCACCATTGGACCGGTAGAAGCTGATTAAATAAAACAAATTTACAAAAATTAAAAAAAAATTGTATGTGGACCGCCTTAACAGTTAAAGATAGAGGGTAGGTGTGTTCAGAGAAAATGTTTGGACTAAAAAAATATTGTGGGTCGGTCATACATTTTGTTGCTCTAAGGGCACTATTAGGGCAGTTAGAGCGGTTGGAGCAAATTTTAAAAAATTTCGTTTTGCGTGGGAGCCCCTTAGAAATTGGAGATATGGTATTAGTTTGTTTCAAAGAAATGTTAAGACGTAAAAATTAATGGGAGTCGGTCGTATAAATGACCCCTCTAGGACGAACCATTTGAGCAGTAGATATGATTTTAAGATTGGAAAATTACAATAAATTTTTTTCAAAAAATTTTAAAAAATAGTAATAATTGTTATCCCACGATCGTCCTGGGAAAAAGCTTTTTTGTAGAATAGATAGAAGTTTTACTCAAAAAAATTTCAAAAAAATCGTAGAGTACAAACATTTTCAAAAATGAGATTTAAATTTTAAAACTTAAAAATCGCATACAAGAGCGCTTTTAAGATTTATTTGGGACTTTTTTTTTAAATTACGTAAAAAAACAAAAATTTTGAAAAAAAAAAATTTTTAATTTGGACCATTATTGAAGAAGTTATGAATAAAAGAAGTTTGGGTAAAGGGACAAACTACCAATTTTTAAAAATTCGATATCTTTTGAACGGGTCATCAAAAAAATCTGAAAATTTACTACGAAGGAGTTTTCGAAGGGTACTAAAAACTGTAAAAAAATTTGGAAAATCTAAAAAATAAATTATTCAAAGTGTCCGATTTGACATGGAATGCCCCATATACTTTATGGGGTCCTAGACCAATATTTCGAGGTGTTACAAACTGAATGACAAACTTATATATACCCTCTATCACTAGAGTGGAGGGTATACAAAATATTGATGAAACAAAAAATATTGATGAAAAAAAATATTGATGAAAAAAAAATATTGATGGAAAAAAATATTTATTAAAAAAAATATTGATTAAAAAAAATATTTATTAAAAAAAATATTGATTAAAAAAAATATTGATGAAAAATAATTATATATTCACCAGCTGGTGAATATTTTTTTCACTACGAGGTAAATTATTATCCTAGTTACTATAATTTTTGGTTTTAAGAAAATTAAAAAAGTGTAATTCTTATTTTCTTTTTTGTTAATCGTTAACTTTAATAGTCAGACTGAGGTGGAGTCCTGTAACTTTTTTAAATTTAGAGACCAGCCTAAAAACATTATCATGTTAAAATTTCATTGCAATAATGAAAATGTTCATAAATTAAATGAAAATGTTTCATACGAAGTAATTTAATAAATAAATGTTTATTTTCATATATACACACGAATTTTTAATCTGTGTGATATTTGTTTCCAATACAAATTTTTTAGTGAATATCGGACTAAATTTTGATAAAGGAGCAAAGCTCGATATTGATCTGTTTACAATCAAATCACTTTAACATGTAAAACACCTACACATTAAGTTTTAATTAAATATTTTAAATTTTCTTGTATTTTTAGAGATTATCGAGATACCGGTAGATCTTTTCAGTTGTGGTTTTTCTAAATTTCATTTAAAAAAAATATATATAGTTGCATCGAATTTTATAGCAACGTTAACTTATTTTTAATATATTTTTTTGAGTGTACGAAACTTTTGTCTGGCATGATGCATTAAGAAAACGTTCACTAATTCATATCTGAAAATGACATAATTGTAGTTACATCTTGATAAAATTTTGTAATTGGTTCTTATGTTGCAAAACATATTTTTGTTTAATGTATACAATGTTGCATAAAATCAGCAGGTTTTTAAATTTCTGACTAAAGGCAATTTATTTATGTGTATGAAAAAGGGTGTTATTTATGTGACCGTTGAAGTCGTAATTTAAGGTTGTTTTGCACATTATAGACAAATTTACACGGGAAGTAAACTTAATTTTCTCCAGCCTCCTTTTAAAGATTTATTTAATGAAATTATTTTTCCATCAGAAAGTTTTCGAATTAAAAATGTACACAAGATTGTTATAAAAATTATGAAATTCAGCTCAACTCAAATTTTTGTTTAAATTATTTTGGAAAAAAATTATCGGAAAAAAATCAAAAGCAACCTTTTAAAATTTTAATTTCTAGTGAAAAATAACACCATTTCTAATTAAAAATAATAAAAAATCAAGAAATATAAATAAAGAAATTGAGAATCATACGAAAAAATTTATATTTGATATTAATATAAATAATAAAATACTAATAATTTAGATCCCATGATCGAGCAAGTGTTGTTTTTAATTTTTTTCATTAAATAAATCATTTTGAATAATTTCAACCTTACCGAGAACGCGTTCGAACGTCTCCTCGTTGAAGCACAACAGACCAAGAGTTTTGATGGGAATCGAACCCACGACCCCCAAGTTCAAAGGTAAGCACGTTACCAACTAATCTACAGGGGCCCCTAATTTGATATTGGGAAGATATTATTTGATATTGCGATTTTATATGTAGAATTATTCCTATTGAATGTGCATTTTTGCACTTGACACTCATTACTACACAAATCTCATATCATTTACTTAAAATATTATCATTCTTTACCACCTACAATTCTCTTATCTAAGGTCAATTGTTTTATGAAAGGCAAGCGCCAGCTTATCCTATAAATTTTAATGCAAAAACTCAGCATGACGTTTTAAACTATTGTTTGCAACAATATACGAAAACGAAAAACTCTTAAAATTTAAATTGTATGCACTTGTTGCAATGACACAAGCTAGAAAGGTGTAAATATAAAGATTTTTGCCATCTTTTATGTACAGAAAATGGAAGAGAAGCAAAAATATATCGAAAAGTATATAGTTCACATAAAAATTATAGTAGGATGTAACTAACAAAAATACTAAAGTGATAGGTAGCGGAAATAGATCTCTTCTCCTCGTTTTCACCGTAAAATTGTCGGAGCTTTAACAAGTAAGCATACTATGGGTATATTTCACAGTGCGAAATTGTTTTTTTCTATTTCTCTTAAAGTGCCGGGCAGTGGCAGATGGAATGTTTCAATAGTTTCCAACTCCTCTTCATCCATACAACTCCGGAAAAAGTCATTTGACGGCACAATTAACCGCTCTGCGTGCTTCCCTATAAGACAGTGTCCGGTAATGACAGCAACCACCGTCGAAATCTCTCCTCTTAGAAGTAATATCAGCTCACTTGTGCGCTTCTGATTGAGAGAAGGCCAAATCTGTCTTGTTGTCTCACACGTCAATCCATTTGCCTATCTCTGATAAGTCTCCGTCGCGGAACAAAGTCGTAGATTTTGCTTGCAAGTTTTTAGAGGCATAACAACACATTCCTGTTGGAACCTGTAAGGGTGTTCCCAGTCTTGCAAACTCTTCTGCTTTACAATTCCCTGGAATGTCTATGCCTTGGGACCCATATGAGTCGTATATCAAACTGCTTGGCCAACTCACTTAAAGACATGCGGCAATTAATGACAGATCTTGTTTTCAGAAACATTGACTCCAGAGACATGACCCTGGCTTGACTGTCAGAATAGATGTGGACTGCAGTGGTTGACAATAAATCGCAACTTAACCAGTCAACCACTTCCTTTGTTGCCAGCATCTCTGTCTGGTAAACACTGCAATCATCTGGCAATCTTTGAGCCAGGGTGGTGGATGAAGGAATTCTTATGCAGCCGTAGGCGTAGTACGAAGAGCACCAGTGATGTACATCGAAGCGTTTCTATGCACCTTTGTAATAAAGACACAGTTCCCTTTTGTCTCCAAAGACGGCCACCGGATAGTGATTCCATACAACAGAATTGGACCACCAATCCAATGAACCACTTTAGGGCTAGATCCCTATTGTTTTCCACTCTTTTACAGGAATATAAAGCAATCGGTGCTTTTTTCACCCGTTCCTCAAGGCGATTTCAGTGGCGTCCAGAGAAATAGCATCAAAAGCGGGAATTTTATTGTAAACAAGACAAGATCTGTTTTACTTGGATTAACTCCCAGACCACAGCCTCTTGCCCATTTAGACAGATCTTTCAGAGAACTCTGAAGAATGCCCCTCAATGTTTCCAGATGCTTTCCCTTTACCACTATTGCAACATCGTCAGCATATTTGGCAACATGACATCCACGATCTTCTAGAGAGAGCATCATTGAATTCAGTGCCAAGTTCCATGGAAGTGGCGAAAGAATAAGTCCCTTTGGTGTGTCTCTATTAACAAATCGAGATATGACAGACGCTCCCAATTCAGACGTTATATGTCTACTGGCAAGTAGACACCCAGATCAGATAATTCCACAACTATCGTTTCTGGAATGACATTATTAAAAATCCTGGATGCCTCAGAATCGTCTTCTACGTTTCCACAGAAGTTTTTCCAAGAATCACATTTGGCAAATCTAATCATCTTCTTATAACTCTTAAGTTGCAGCCATATGCAGACCAGTCCTCGTCCGAGCTTGAAGATATAGCCTTATAAAGAGCTTTCTGCAAGAATCTCCGCTCATCTGCAGCTAATTTGACTTTTTTGGCTTTTTTTGCCCTAGGTTTTGCAGAAGGGCAAGACGCTGCCAGGGACCTATTACAAATATTTGTTGTATGGTCAACCAGACAGTCAATTTCCGCAAAACTATGTTGTTCCCATAAGGGTACCTTATCCAAAAGCCCAGGAACTCCTCTCTGTATTTTTCCCATTTTCTTCTCTTCAGAATACTAGAGAATGCCTTAACTGGGCCACACTTCCTGAGTAAAAACACAATACAGCGATGACCTGAAAAAGAATGTTCTTCCAAAACCTTCCAGTCATCAATTATATCAGACAATGTATCTGATACAAGTGTTACATCAGGAACCTCTTGTCGCCTACTTGTAACGAACGTTGGTTCACTACCCCTATTACAAATATATATACTGGTTAGTGCTTAACAAAAACTTTACAAGTGACTCGCCTCTATCATTTGTGTCTATACTTCCCCATATCGAATGATATGCATTAGCATCACCGCACACTTGTAACTTGTGTTCCCTAGATTCAGACTCCCGAAACAGTCCGCTAACCTTCTCCGGGGGTATCGACCCCGGATTGGGAAAATACGCAGAGGCGAGCCAAATAGACTTCCCATTAAGTTCCAAGGTAGCCGCTGTAACATCCATATCACTAAAAGTTGATAAAAAGAATATATTTAAGTCAAGATGCAAGCCCTTGGTAACCATCAACTTAAACCCAGGGGTTTTTTAATCCGTAAACCCTACCACCCCAATCTCAGGGCTCTTGGATAAAAACCAAGTCAACTGTTCCTGTTGTCAGGCGCAGCAAGCGTGCAACTGAGGTTTCCTTACAGTGATTTGAAGGAACCGCAACATGTTGTTTTTCTTTCAACAATCTTTTCCACCACCGTGTTATTGGCTTCGTCCTCCGTGTCATCATGGAGGTCGCAATTGTCCCCAAATTCGGTTTCGAATAAGCCGGATGTGTTTCCCATCTGTTCTGAATCGATCGCCTGAATATCAACCTCTTCTAGATTCTCCTCGCCAGCCGACTCTTCCACTGGCTTGGCTGTGTCTAAATAGTTTTCTGGTAGCCCTAGTAGACATTGACTCTTATATGAAACAAGCCAAATCTTATAATGCCGTCAATCCTGGCTAAAAGAGAAATGATTCCTCTAGACTTGTGCTTAATCGATCAATTGAGTGATCGCTCATTTTCGTTCATTTTAGATAAATGACCTAGTTCGTTTATCTAGTTCAATTGCTCATTTGTGGTTTTCGTTCAATTTGGCAATTTGCCAATTCTGAGTTGGATGGTCAGGATGGCAGCCTTAAACATGGCTTCTGATCTTTCGTTCCCAAATACAATGAGTTTAACTCCTTGATACCAACCTCCGTTGACAGTAGTAGGGAGAAAATCAGGCATACTCTCAAGGATCCTATGGCTTTCATTTAATTTAGTTTCAACCAAACTCCACTTGACCCTTGGGGTACTACAATCCCCATTCTTCCTGTTGATCACAGCCTTAATGAAGCTTTCTTTCACCAACTCACTACAAGACTGAGTCCAGACGTTACCGGTCCCCTTAGACCTCTTGGGCAATGGTTTCTCGTCTGGCGAGCGAAACCTTTAACCAGACTTCAATGACGAGACCGAAATAGTGTCATGCTTTTCAGATGCGTGCATTCCTGAACGTTTGTCCTGCTTCTCGATGACTCCTCTCAAGTTCGGAAAGCGTCGCTCCATCGCATTGGCTTAGTTTGTTAATTGTTTTCAAACGAAGCCTTCTATGGTTGTGCCTGACCTATAATGGCTTAAATTTGTTTTCTTTTTGTCACCAACATTAGGCTGAGTACTCTCGATCAGGCAGAGTCTCGAATTAAACCGGTATCTTTTGTGTCCATATTTATACCCTACACCACTCTGTGGTACAGGGTGTAATGATTTTGTGCTGATGTTTGTAACTACCCGAAATATTGGTCCTAGACCTACCTTCAAGTATACCGATCGACTCAGAATTACTTTTTGAGTCGGTTTAGCGATGTCCGTCCGTCTGTCCATCTATCGGTGTAAGCACGATAGAAAGACCTAGTCCCTTGTAATTGCGCTTAAATGACTCCAGTAGCCGCATTATAATAGACATCGCTTTATAATTTAGCAGGTAATCAAATTTTGTATGCATCATTCTAAATTTCAAAGGAATCGGGCCAGTCCTTCTGGTAGTTCCCATACGAACCACCCTCCCGATTCACATAATTCCCTCAAAATTCATAAAAATGGAAATATTTGATAAAAAAATTGTATTTTTAGGTGTTACACGTGTACTTTAGTAACCTTATCAAATCGGAATATAATTGAACCACTTTTGGACTTAGTCCCCCATATAAAAATTTCGACCGATATTCAGTTAAATCGGTCTATTGACAAAAAAAAAAAAACAATTCCACTAAAATTTGATCTGTGTGTTTTCTACACTGAATAAAGATCTAACAAAAGACAGATCAATCGGTCCATGTTTGAACTTGGGATCCATTTTCCGGAAACACTGGTGAAGGGTATCAAGACCGACCATATGATATGTAAAACAGGTATCCTATGCATTATTCTCACGTTTCGAATATTAAAATTGTTCGTTTTTAGCCAACTCTAATATTAATAACGTCTACCTGTTTTAATTTACTTTCCAAGGATTATATGTATTCTTCTCAACCACATTATGTGTTTATGTATATTGTCGTATATTGTCCCTTTTTCGAAAACAGTATGAAATCACAGACTGTGATTCACAGTTTCAAAAAAAAAAAATACACTTGTTGTCAGTTTTTTTTTTTTAAAGAAAATTTTGGCCAACGTATTGTGTTTTAGTTTTTTTTTTTGCTCTTGGTCCGTCTGTCCAAATGTTGGTACGTGGGTTGTTTTGTTGTTGGTTTTGTACATTTTAAAATGACTGCCATAAAATTCTTTCTTATCCTCCTCTATACACTTGTTCTAGTAATTTAAATTTTTATTGTCTTTTTTTCTGTTGGTTTCTTGAATAATATTTTTGCCAAATAAAGATTTTTTTTTTGTTGTTTTTCACATCTTTGTAGAGTTATTGTTTGTTTTTTTTTGCTTCGTACCATTTTGTAATGCCAGACAGTTTTGTTAATTTTTCTGGCGCCAGTTAAACAGTTGGTGTTCCTTATTATTATTGCTGGATGTATGAAGAATTGATATTACTTTTCATTTTGTTTTTGCAAAAATTGATGAAAAAAAAATCCAATATTATTGTAATATGATTTGTTGAAAAATTATTATTGTAATTCTTGTTTTATTTTTCCTGTGTATTTTAGTATATTGCTTCTTTTGATATGCTACAAAAAACAGTTGGTATTTTTTTTTTTTTTTTGAAAATGACAATACTCTTATTCGTATTTCTTTAACTTTTTGATGAAGGTCCATCCATCCATCTGCTAGTTCTAGTTGACTTTCTTAAAAGACTCAACATTTAGGGCACGTTGTGATAGAAGACGGATCCTAACTGAAAGTTTCCCATGGTACCTATTACTTAGAACTTGAACCGAGTAGAAAAGGTCAATCACCTCCTTTAAAACTGACTAGAATTTTCTGAAACACCCATACGTGAAAGCTGTAACATCGTCCGACAGCCAATATTAAACATGAACGTGATGATATACTTCTTAAAGTAGAGATCAAATGGAGTAAAACTGCATTTAAAGTTTTTCATTTTGTGATCCTGTATCCTTTTAAAAGGACTTCAAATTTTTAAAGGATACATTTTGTAAAATAGCATGGAAAAATTTCTACTTCTCCTAGAATGACACTGGTGATGGCAAATGAAAGAGGAGGATCTCCCCTAGTTTTTCCGTTTTTTTTTATTTTGGCATATCAGGATAAAAGGATGTTAATAAAGTCAACTTTATTATAATATATTGTTGACAACTTTGAATGATATTGAAGTATACATTTTTGAAAGGACGTAACTTACCTCCTTTTTCCTGATATGTAAAAATAATAAAATAGGAAAATTAGGGGAGATCCTCCACTTTCATTTGCTATAACTAGTGGCAGCCTAGGACAAGTACAAATATTAAAAAAATATTTTATAAAATTTAAGTCTCTAAAACTTTGAAGTCCTTTTAAAAGTAAACAGGATCACGAAGAGAAAAACTGTAAAAGCAGTTTTACTTCACTTACAAGGAAGGTCTTTCACAGGGCACCCACCGAAACTTGAATATGGGAATGAGGGAGAAAAAATAAGAGTTACCTGTTTTTTAAGTTGCCCAATCTCAAATTTAACAAGTAGAAAAGTTAAATTCGACTTGGCCCTTTTAAGTGATAATAACTTTTCTAACGTGAAAAAATAACATTTTTGTTTAAAAATATTTTATTTTGTGTAAAACAACTTTTTTTGTAGTAGTTTTTAAAAATAAAAATAATTTACAAAATTTTATTTTGAGTGTAAATTTTTTTTTAGTGTATTTTTTTTGTAAAGTAAAAATATTTTTGAGTGACAAAAATACGTTGTAAAATATTTTTGTGACTTATCAATGTTTTAAAACATGTTTAACGGGATTTCAACGCGTAAATTTAAAGTGAAACTAATCTGAAATTCACGGTTATGCTAATAACTTTTGAACCACTGGACCGATTTGGCTGAAATTCAATACGAACTAGGCCAGGAGAACAAATATATATGCAAAGCTTCAGCATCCTCAGAATTGTCTTTCGAAAGTTAGCTTGTTTTTTATCTCATAAATTCACGAAAAACCCTTGCCAAAATTCAGTCTTTTGATCATAACTTTTGAACCACTAACAATAAGCCGATTTCGCTGGATTGCAACTCCAAGCTAACCAGGTAAATGCCTAACATGTATGCCAAACTTCAGGAACCTACGTAAGGTCTTTCAAAAGTTAGCGTGTTTTCAACAGACAGACAACGGACGGACGGACATCGCTAGATCGTCTTAAAATCGATCGAGGATCATGAATATATCTGGGGGTTTTCGTGTCAACTGACACAACTTTTGAAACCGATGTCTTCCGATCGGTATGAAATTTGAACAATGGTTAGTCCTATTGTATAGTAGTTCAGACAGAATTTTTTAACGAGACCGGTCAAGGACTCTCTGAGTTAGAGGGGGTCGAATTTGACATTTCGCTATAGCTATTTCTTCAATCTTTTAAAAAAAAAATTATACAAAAAAAAATTTATTTTTTTTAAAAATCCAAAACATTTTGACTTTTTCCTCAAATTGGGTCCTTTTCCTCAAAAGAAAGCTTAGGTCTTTTCCTTTAAGAGCTATGGGGTCGCTTAGTAGGATGCGAGTGGATATTTATGAAAAAAAAAATTTTAAACTTTGGAACACAAAAAACGGTTCTTCAATTTGCATTATTAGGCGTGGGATAGCTAACCAGTTTTCGATCCGCGACACCCTTTAATTTTTATAGGTTCGAAAAAAAAGGCCTGTCCAAAAAAATGAGGGAGGTGAGCTAACCAGTTTTTGATTTCGATCCGCGACACCCTTTAATTTTTATAGGTTCGAAAAAAAAGCATGTGCCAAAAAATGGGGGCGTTGGGGTCGGGCCATATGGCCCCTCATCGGGGTAATTATCCTCAAAAAGCCCCACAACTGCCCTAGAATTGCCCCTGGAAAGGTACAATGTCAGACCAACCTCCAATAATTTTCTGCCCACAACATTCTTTTTGAACATACCTAACCCCTATTTCCTCTTCCTAAGGAGGCTCCCATACAAAACATTTTTAAAACTGTTTTTCCTTCCGTTCTAACTGACGCTAAAGTGTCCCCATTGGAGTCAAATGTTGGTGCAAATTTCATCCCGATCAGAAGACATCGGTTTCAAAAGACCAATATTTCGAGGTGTTACAAACGGAATGACAAACTTATATATACCCTCTATCACTAGAGTGGAGGGTATAAAATAGGGTTGCTACCTTAATAAAAAATTAAGTTTGTCGGGAAAATCCGCATAAAAGCCGAACTAGCAGAAATTGCTCCAAACGAAAAAATACGGTCAGCTCAATTTTGATAGATACCATTGTATATGATTTTGGCGGTCGTACGTATATACATCTCCATACAAACTACCCCAACGATAACACAGTTTTGACAATAACGAACTTAACGAAGCCGAATTTGGCCACGATCGATGCACCATTGGATAGGCCTTCAAAAAACTTTTCGACCTGTCTGAAATGTTCATATAGTTTATTTTTAAGAAATGGCAAAAATCCCCCAAAAACGAAAAAAATACCGTTTCCCCCCCCCTCCCCTTTGACCCGCTAAATATGAGATTGGGCAACTCTAAAAAAACAGGTAACTCTTATTTTACTACCCTCTTTTCTATATGCAAGTTTCAGGACGATTGGTGGGTGTCCTGTGAAAGACCTTCCTTGTAATTGGAGGGTATAAAAAGCTAACTTTTATCAGGTTTTTCGGCAGAAATGGATATTTTAACAAAATTCTCTGTCGGGCTTTCTGTTTAAAAAGCAAACTTTTAGCAGATTTTTCTGCAGAAATGGATATTTTAACGAAATTCTCTGTTATTTAGTTTTAAAAAATAACAGAATTTTTTTAGTAATTTTACTGATTCTGTTTGCTGAGTTTACAAAAATATTTTTGTGAACATTTCAGCTGATTATTAAAATTTGTCAAAATTAAAAAATAGTATATTATTTTGCTAATTTTACAAAAATATTTAGTTATCAGTAGTTTTTTTCAAAGTTTTATTAAAAAAAAAAATTTGAAAATCCAGACAGAAATTTCGCAAAAAACGATAAATCTTAAGTTTTTCTTTTTCTTGCTCAAGTTCACGCACGCTCACGTGAATAACTAAATTTTTTCTCACGCTCACGAAATTAAAATACACAATTTTTTTTTTAACTTTTTTCGATTTCTTGCACAAAAAAGAACTTAAATTCCTAAAAACAATCATAAACATTTATTTAAATCAAAATTTGGTTTTAATTACCCCTAAATTCAATATGATAACACGTTTCTTGCTTGTTTTCTGTTTCAGACAGCACAAAACAATCACACAAACTCACGAGAAAAAAGTTACTCACGCACACTCACGCACGAAACTATTTCTTCTAATTACGCGCACTCACGATCACGTGAGTAAATCAAAATTTCACTCACGATCACTCTTGTCCATTGTTAAAAAATGAACACATAGTTAGAAATTCAATCAAAATAGTACCATATTAAATTGGCAAGTAATAATTGTGAAAATTAAAAAGTGGACAATAAGGGTCGCATTTTCACAATTTTAGTGAATTCCTCAGTTTCTGCTTTTGACACACTGCTTTGAATAAGAATCTGACAATAAATTTCAGAGTTGTTTTTAGTGTAATTGCTGAATCTTCAAATTAATATAATTTCGATTTCTATCAATAGTTAACAAAAATCCTTTACCACACAGAAAAAAATAAAAAAAAAATTTGAGTAAATTTTTAATACTATTGAGTAAAAAATTACTCAATTTTCCACCAGTAAACGATTTAATAGTATTGAGTAAACTTTTAATAAAAAATTATTAAATGCTTAATAAAAAATTTGAGTAAATTATTAATTCACACAATTAAATCTTTACTTAAAATTTTTTAATATTTTTAAGTAACTTTTTAATTGTGTCAAGTAAAAATTTACTCAAAATGTATCAAATTATTTTTTTAAAAAGTTTAAAAAGTTTCTAATTTTTTTTCCAAAAAAATTGCTTTTACAAACTTTACCAAATATACTTATGTCTTCAAGACAAAGTAAAATTTTATAAAGATGATTTCAAACTTTCATATACATATACAAAAAACAATAAACTAAATGAGAATTCAAAACACCAAGAGAAAAAAAAATAAATAAAAAAAATATTAAATTTGTATTAAATTATTTACTCAAATTTTATTTTCAATTTTTGAGTAAATTTTTAATTGCGTCAATTAAAAAATTACTCAAATTTTTTTAAAAAAATTAAACAAGTGATTACTCAAATTTGTTTCCTCCATATTTTTTTCTGTGCATTTAGAAAAAAAATATTTTCTGTCTTGTAACAAACACCTGCATGTATTTTCTTGTAACTAAATTACAAAATCCTAAACACTTCTGTTTTCAATACACACAAAAAAATCTAAAAAACCATAAAAGGATTTCTGTAATTTGAGGCGACAATGACGACAATATTTAATTTATGTTAAAAGCGGCAAATGAAATAGAACTCTTCTGATTCTTTTATTTTTTTATTTGTATTATTTTTCTAGCTAGATAAACATTTAAACGTTTTATTTTTTTCTTTCAAAAAAGAACATCTACTGGATAAATTTTAAAACTTATCGATTGTAGTTATTTTAAGGCTTGATGTGTGACATGTTTCCAGCTCAAAACATGTACAACATTTTTAGTATTTTGTTGGGGTTTTTCTTTAGTTTGAAATGCACATGATATGTGTCATTAACGCGCTTTTTGGCATTTTGTCTTAAGTCTTAAGCACACACACATGATATAAGCGAGATATAACAAACAAGAAGTTCGACAAACTGGAATATTGTGTCCCAGTAAAATTTTTGAAGATGATCCAACTAAATGATGCTGTTGCAACAACTAAACTTTTTGATTGGGACAGCGACGTATCCAGGAATTTGAAAAAGGGGGGGGGGGCACAACTTTCAATTTTTTTTAGTCATCGCCAATTTAACTAGAACTACACCCCCTATTTACCTCTATTTAACCCCTATTTTCTATTTTCAAACCCCCCCCCCCCCTTTTCCCGTTTGTATTGCTTCACGGAAGAGTCATAAGTGAGAGCCATAAAAATTTCCGTTTTGACAGATTTTTCTGCTGACTTGACCTATATTATCCAGACAGAAATTTAGCAAACCGCGTCTGCTAAAATCACCAGATCCTCATATGTATCAAAATGGGTGTATTTTGGGCAGATTTTTGAGGTTTAAGTATTTTTGAGTATAGTTACAAAACTTTGTTCATTTGTGTAATTTTAACCCAGAAAAAGTGCTAGATTGAAAATTTTAGATTTATATCCAAAAATTATTGTTAGATACTCCAAATTCATATTCATTAAAAAGTCTGGTGATCGCGCTGTTTTAGATTTTAGCTTGTTCGGTGGGACCATGTGATGATTTTTCTATAAAAAATATTCAAAATTTAAGATTAAAAGTTTTTATATAATAATTCAGAATCTGATATATTTTTGTATAAAAATATTTGAGAATATGAAAATTTTACTATGGAAAATATAGTTTGGAATCTGATAGTTTGTCTATAAAAAAAAATACTAAGCATTTCAAAATTTTCTATAGAGAAAATGTTTCAGAATCTAACAATTTTTCAATAAGAAAAAAAAATCTCCCAAAATATAACAATTTTCCTGACGAAAAAATGTATTAGAATCTGAAAATGTTTCTAAAAAAAATGTTTTCAGAATCTAAGAATCTCCTATAGATATAATATTTCAGAATCTCACAATTTAATCTTAGAATCTTTCATTTTTTAGACATTTTTTTATGATCCTCATGCATAATTTTAATAAGATAAAACCATTTTATGTGTTTTTTAAACATATTTTACAGATATTTCGATATAAACGTCTTTTTAGAAATGAAATTAGATTACGCTCTTGAGTTTTTATAAAAAAACTAAAATCTTTTCTTAACAACCAAAATATTTTGATACCTGTGTATTTTTTTGTACAATGCCTTGCAGTGTATTAATTTTTAAAAATTTTCAAATCGAAAAGCGGGGGGCACGTGCCCCCTGTGCCCACCCCCTGTATACGTCCATGGATTGGGACAACAGAAACTTAGTTTAGACAACAGAAATTGAATCCCAGTAGATCTAGATTCTAGAAAAAGAAAACGAAATCGTTGTGTTAGTACCCTGCAAAAAAAGTCATTACCACTTCTCAGTGGAGTGCTTTAAAACTATAACAAATGTAATGAAATACAACAAAAATAACAAAAAACACAAGATAAAAACACACAAACAGTTTTTTCTACTCCAGAATACATAGATATTCAGCACTTAACTCATTACCTATCGCGACACCTCCATACAAATGTAAGTAGATATTCAGTAGAAAAGAACTACTCCGTGGAAGTAGTTGGAAGTTGTTTGAAAGCTCGGAGTACTTCTTATCTACTGAATATCTACTTACTTTTGTATGGGAGTGTCGCGGAAGGTAATGAGTTAAGTGCTGAATAACAACTTTTTATGGAGTAGAAAAAACTGTTTGTGTGTTTTTTTCATGTGTTTTTTTTTATTTTTGTTGTATTTCATTACATTTGTTATACACTCAAAATAATCACTCTGTTAAATTACAGAGATACTCTGCTGAGCCAGCAGAAAATACCATAGATTTCCAACCAGCAAGATTTTCTGTTATTTTACGAAGAAAACTCAGTAAAATGATTTCGATAAAAAAACCTGTAAATTTACAGAATTATCTGTAGAATATTGATAAAAGCGACCAGAATTTTACTATTTTATTTACTATTTGATTTCTGATCAATTTATTTTTCCTTATTGTTCAAGTAGTGTTGACAATTGCAAAATGCCACCGAGTAAATTTGCCAGCTTTAATGCTTCCAAATTGTAAATTTACTTCTTTTTATTTTTGTGAAAATTACGATGTATTTTACGAGTACCTCCAATTTAACCCGACATCCTAGTAAAATTTACCAGGTTTTATTGTAATTTAAGACGCTTTTTAAAGAGCGGTTGAAAGTTTTTTGAAGAGTTTTTTATTTAAAAACTGTATTACAAAGCAATAAGTAAAATTACAGTTGAAATTTAGTATTTTGGTTACGAGAAAATGTATAAAATCTGTATTTTAACAAAAAACTCTGTTTATTATCTGTAAAATAGAGATTACAAAGTAAAAAGTAAAATTACAGATTAAATTTTGTTTTTCGGTTACAAGAAAATACAAAGTATATTCTTAAAATCTGTATTTCGACAGATAACTTTGTCAAATGTCTGTCGAATTGAGATTACAGTCATTTTACAGAGTTTTTAACAGAGTAATTATTTTGAGTGTAGTTTTAAAGCACTCCAAAAAGAAGTACTCCGCACTTTTTTTGCTGGGATAGAACTAGGAGCCAATTAAATAAAGCTGTTGCAACAATTAAACTTTTTAATTGGCACAAATGAACTTTAGTTAAGACAACAGAAGTTTGGCTTTAACAATAACACTTCTATGACCTTAAAAATATATATTTTTTTTAATTCGTACGAGTTTTTATCAGACAAGGGAAAAATTCGAATTTTATTTAAAATTCATTAGGTATTTGAAATAAAATTTTTGTTTAAATAAATTTCTCAAAAACATTTGAATTTTATTATTTCCAAAAATAAAATTCTCAAAAAAAATAGAATTTTATTTTCTTTTAAATAAAATTCAAAAAAATTAAAGATTTTTATTTTTGGTTTGAATTTCATTTTGTAAAACAAATAATAATAAAACAAAGTAATAACTGTTAGTTTATACTTATGTGGTAAACTAGAATTTTTAAATACTATGAATGTTAATTAATGGTAAATTTCGATTAAAAAGAAGTTAATAAATCCATATTACAATAAATGTGAACATAGATAGAATGCATTCTACATAAAAATTTTTTACATCCTTAAGATAAAATATTTCAGAATTAAAAAAATTGCATATAAAAAACTTAAATGGCATTATAGTCGTGGACATTTTCTAACTGTATCTAACACCTATTTTCATAATTTTCTAAGGGAAAACAAATATCTCAAATATATTTTATAGAAAAATGTCTCAGAAATCCAGACATTATCTTAACAAAATATTTAAATGCTTATTTGACTCTGAATAAAAGAGTTTTTTTATTGAAACATTTTCCACAATTTTAAAAATTTTTCTGTAGGAAAAATATATTAAAGGTTATAAATTCTATGGAAAAAAATCTATAAAAAATAATCCCTCAGAAACTGGGAATTTTTCCTAAGAAATACTGTTTCAGAATCCCAAGAATCTTTCTGCAAAAAAGATTTCTCAGGATCGGATAACTTTTCAATAGGAAAAACGTTTAAGAATCTGAGCTTTTCTATGAGAAATATATTTTCAAATCTAAGAATTTTTGTTATGGAAATATTTTTAAGAATATGATTTTTTTTTAATCTTTTAGAATCTGCGAATTTTTATATAGGAAAATTTTATAAAAATCATTGATCAAAACTTTTCTATAGAAAACTATATTAGATGTGAGATTTTTTGGAACGAAAAAAATTGCTCTGAATCTAAACATTTTTCTGTTTGTAAGAATTTTGTAAGAATTGTCTATAGAAAATTTATCTCTAAATCTTCAAATTTTCTGTTAAAATAGTGTCTTAAAATGTTTCTTTAGAAAAATGTCTAAGACCCTAATAATTTTCTATATGAAAAATGTTTCAGAATCTGAAAAACTGCCTCAGAAAACACTTTTTTTTATAGAAAATTGCTATAAAATTAAAGATTCTATTTTTAGAAAAGTGTACAAAATTTCTTTATAAAGTTTCTGTTCGAAAAAGCTTTCAGAATCAAAGAATTACATTAAAATATGAGAATTTTTTAGAGGTTTTCTATAAATAAGTGGATCAGGATTTGAAAATTACTAAAATACTATTGCATAATAAGTTTGAACTAATTGTAAGTAAATTATTAAATTACATTAAATGAGAAGATAGTGGCAATTTACTATCATATGAGGATGTATTTAGATAATTAAGTTACCTTAATGTATAGAAATACTCGAACATTATTAAAATATTTATTTGTTTGAAATCTATTTATTTGTATGAAAATAAAATTCTTTTTTTTTTTTGTTAATAAAATTCTTTTAAGAATTTTAAATAAAATTTTTTAGAATTTTATTTCTTTTAAGAATTTTATGAAAAATTCAAAATTGAATTTTATCAATAACGAATTTTAATTTTTATTGTTTTTCCTTGTCTGGTTTTTATCAGCATTTTCCGTATTCAACTCTTCGCAGAGTTTCTAACTTTGAGTTGAACGGCTCTATTTTCCTCTATAAAAAACGTCATTGGGCCGATCTCAATGATTTCTTTCGACATTTCAATAGCAAACCTTGTTTTCTCAACGACAACGTGGATGTCGCTATACTCAAAAAAAAAATTTTATGTTAGCAAAAAAAGCTTGTAAACCTACAAGAAAATTTGCTGATTTTGAACCCACAATTTTTTTGCTAAAGTTAGCAAAAATGTTTTGCCAATAATTAGTTAACAAAAAAAAAATTTTTTTTTTGACACATTTGAGGACCCCATTGGGTTCGGACCCGATAGGTCCAGACCCCGATGGGCCTAGACCTAGTTGGGTTCGTTAAAAATCGTCATATTTTTTGATCCAAAATTTGTGTCCGTTTCGCTCTACCTTGCTTAGTTTTTGAGATACGTGATTATAGGGGACCACTGGGGTCCTGAGAATTAAAAAACTCGATAACTTCAAAAATATTACTCGGAGAGCTTTTGTTCTACGTATTGAGGGCTACAAAAATGCTTTTGGACTATTTGTTGTGTCGGCAATATTTACCGAGATATGAGCATTTTAAAATTTTCGGGAATGCTAACTTTTTTGGATCCAAAGTTAGGGTCCATTAGGGTCCACACATGTGAAGAGGACCCGCGAAAGTATGTAGATTCTAAGAACCAAAAGTGCCCTCCATTTTGCTCTATCTGGCTTAGTTTCCGAGATAGAGCCATTTTAAGTTTTCTGAAAATAAAAAAAAATTTACCATTTATTTTTGCTAATGTTAGCAAAAAATCTTGTAAAAATGTTGTCAACTCAATTTAAAATCTTAGTAAAAGAAATTAGTTCAACGTTTGTTTAAAATTGCTAATGTGCTAAATGAAGTTTACAAGAATTTTTTGCTAACATGCTCAACTAAAAATTTGCTAAAAGTTAGCTAACTAGCATTAGCAAAAAAAAATTTGTAAATCTACTAACGTATTTTTTTGAGTGTACAGAAATGGTTGTAAATATAATTTTATTGGGAATTAATTTTTTTAATCCAACGAAGCAGATTCCGGGTAAATGACAAGTGTTGGTTTAACCGGACGTGCAAAAAAAGCAGTAAAGTTCAAAGAGGAAGCGTTTATGAACAGCCGTTCGAACAAGAACGCCGTTGCTGATCTGCATCGCAAAAAGGCAAGAACCGAGTGTGCCAAAGTGCTTAAACGCGAAAAGGTTCTATACTAACGCCGTCTACGTGCGAAAGTTATTTTTAGCTCTTCATACCGTTCGGGAGTCTTCGCCTCGTGGTGGAAGGTGGCCAATGTCCAACAAATCCCAAAAATGGGTGCATCTAACAACCCAGAAAATAGCCGCCCAATCGCAAATTTGCTCTGCGGTCTTCAAAGTGATGGACAGCATGATTAACCACCTTTTTTTCAAAAATTTAGAGACCAATTCTCTTTTAAACGATTTACATTATGGCTTCCGTAACGGTCGATCTACGGCAGACCTGTTATCGTTTTTTTCGAAACGTTGGATTAAGTTGGAGTGATCAGACCAAGACAAGAAAGTTGCTAACTATCTACTTAGTCTGAGTAGAATAGACTGCCACAAACTTACTGGCCTAATTACGGGACACAGTGCCTGTGCTCGTCATATGACGAGATTGGGTGTCTTATCTGGTCCTTATGTGCAGCTAGTCTTGAAGATGAGGTCACAAGTTTAAAAATATAGATTCTAAGTAGGAAAAGAGGTGGAAATGGAACATTGGTACTTTTTAAACCGGTTGAAATAAAGAAAATAAAGACCCCAGAAGTTTAAATATGGCATGTAAAATGCTCCTTCTCATCTAAGAAACGACATATTTTTCTTTGGGACACCATTTTCTCGCAGGGAATGCCGATTAGCATTTCTATTGATGGTATCAAAGGCAAAAGTCGAAAGTCTACAAACAGTAAATACAGAGTTGAACACCACGTTTTGAACTGCTCTATAATTGCGAGTAGGATGTTTAACTTAAAAACACACCGGATCTTTGTGGTCTGAAGCCATTTTGTTATGAAAGCTAAAATTTGTATAACTGTATTGAGTAGCATGATTTCCCTCCAAGTCGTTCAACTACTTAAGTTTTCCTTTTTCGGAATCGTCCTTCCATCTACCTTCCAGGTGTTCTTCTAAATGGAGGAGGGTATTAAATGTGAGGTTTGACATTTGGCAAATTATAATAATAATCATTAATTGCTTCATATATGCCGCGTTGATCATTCCCAAAAAAAAAACTTTGCTGGGCTCTATTTCAAAAATGAGATTGTGTATTTGAAAAAGATTGGCAGCAAACAAACTCCTCTTTACAAACACACACACATGACGTTGTTTGTTGATGTTGTTTGCCAATTGATTTCCAATTAAGGATTTCACACTTCACTTAAATAAAAGTAGATACGAGGAAAAATACTGAAATGCTACACGATAGTTGGTCAGTGTCATCTCTCACAAAAGTGAAGGATAAATAACAAATAATTCAAAGTGTTGAGATAAAAAAAAAAGAAAAATACAACATGGTTAAAAGAAGAATTTCATTTAGGATTTTCTCCAAATGACATGACATACTGAACATAGTTGTGAGGAAATATGTTGTTCAAAATCGAACATTTCCAAAACATACCAATTAAGGTATTTTAAGCATTTAATTAGCATTAAATTTATGAAAAGAATCTAACAAACATTTGAGTCTTTTTGATAAATTGTTAATGATGATTTATGTTGTAATGTGTCAATGGAAATCTGTAGCTACCCCAGGAAAATTTTTCAGAACCGATTCTGACAACACTTGTTCTAGAACAGGTTCTTCGATAACCATACACTATTACTCTTTAATTATTCAGAACAAGTTAAGTGAAAATTACTGTGAAGCTTGTTCTCTGCAATCAAAGTTTCATAACATTTTGGTTCTCAGGAATTTAAAAATAATTATGTGTCAAAAAAATTTTAAAATAAATATCAATTCATTTTTTGTTAACCAAGAAAAAACACGAAATTCTATTAAAATAGCAGGATATAATCGTGAAAATTGTTGAAACAAAGGTGAGCAAATAAAATGTTCATTGTCTGGGTCGGTTAAAATACTAATAATATTTAGGTAATTCACATGGGTATCGTATTTGTTGTATATGTTGTATGTCGTATCTAAAAACAGGGTTGGTAAAAATTATTTATCGCTCATTTGATAGTTTTCTCTTAGATTCTCCTTTTGTTAGCATACTTGAAAATAGCACACAAAACATAGGTATAAATGTTGTATCGTCATATCGTGTAAGTGTCGTATTATTAATTTAAAGTTTAACTAACCCTGTTTTTAGATAGGACATACTACATACAACACCAAATACGATACCCATGTGAATTCCCTAATTATGTTTTTTATTTTTGTTTGCAGAAAATCATGTTCTGGTATGTCGTTATTGTAAGGCCCAATATGCAACTTTGGAGGCGAAAAAGGATAAATGTGTGTAAAAAAATGTAAATATTCCATGTTATATATGATTGTTTTTATCTTTGTTCAATAAATTAATGCAATTCAAAATATTTCTTTAATTCTTATTTCTGTTCAAAATTTCACTTCTAGAACCGATTCCGAGGAACAAAAATATGTTCTAATTTTGCTTACAAACACCTGTTGCTTTTGGAACAATCCCTTTGTAAAAAGAATCGGTGTTGCACAAGAATTAGAACAGGTTCTGGGGAAGTATAAGTTGTTCCACAATCGGTTCTTTGCAACCGAAAATTTTGCTGGGACTTTAAGCAATTTATGTGATGAATTTTTTTTTACAAAGAAAAAAATAAATAAATTGATGCACTCAAATAAAAATTGAGAAAGGGGAATTTTAACTAAATTAGAGAAAAATTGGAAATGATGGGTTATACGCACTTTGCCATTTCATGTGTAATGTACCGAAATATCGGTCGGAAACCACATAAAGTAACTGATACTCCCTTGAAGAACTTAACCCAAAATTGGAACAATTGCACTTTTTTTACATGTTTTTTGTAGATAACAAAACTTAAATCGTGTTGGTTTAATTAGAATGGCGAAAGCATATCGGCACTCCGCATAGAGCAATTGGTTCATAGCGATGCCACAAAACTTTTCCCGCTTGTTGACGTAAACTAAATAAACTAACCTTCATTGTGAACTTCTTAAAACTTTTCAGGTCTATATTTGTAATTTCATCTAAATTTTGAACTGTGAACTCCCTATAGTTAATAGTCGAGTGTGTGCCACGGGATGTGTTCAATGGTCTCCTCTACGCCTGGTGTCTCCTTGCACCTGAAGGATCCCAATGGGGTGTGGTCTACCTCCAGTGGGGAGTCACTGGATCTCATTCCAAACTCACATTTTTCGGGCAATTCCATGACGTCGTTTTAAGCTTTGGAACGTTCTGACGACCAATCATCTAAAATTGTTTCATAAATAATAAATATGCCAACATTAATCTGGGCAATTAAAAGCTTCAGGCCCTATAAATCCCCTGGAAGGGATGGTTTACTCCTGGCTAAGATAGCCGCTTGGCTGCGTAACCTTTACACACCATGTATAAACTGGTCGTATTTTCCTTTAAAATGACGGGATGCCAGTGTCGATTTTATCCCGAAGGCTAGGAAAAATTCTCACACAGTTGCGAAGGATTTCAGAACAATAACTCCGTCTTCTCTTTTGTAAAAGACAATGGAACGAATGATAGACTCGAATAATCGTCTGGGCAACATAGGAAGATCTACGGAAACAGCTCTTCATGAGATTGTTGGTACCATCGAGAGATCGCTTTCGGTAAAGAAGTATACCATGGTGGCCTTTCTTGATATATAGGAGGGTTTAAACTATGTCATCCCAGACTCAATAATTTTCTATCGTTTTAAAATTTATTTGCCAATAGATTTATGGGAGCGTCTATCGTATCTCGATTTGTCGATAGGGGTACACCACAGGAAGGGTTTCTTTCGCCACTTCTTTGGAACCCGGCACTGAATACAATGCTGCTGTCTTTAGAAGCATGTGGTTGTCACATTGGAAAGCAACTGCCAACATTAAGGGGCATTCATCAGGAAAAATCTGTCTAAATGGGCAAGAAACTGTAGTTTGGGAGTTAATCCAAATAAAACATAGCTTTTCTTGTTTACAAGGAAAAACAAGATTCCTGCTTTTGATCCTATTTCTTTGGACAGCACAGAAACCTCCTTCTCAGATGGAGTCAATTATCTCCGAGGGCTGTGAATTTCAGGCGTTACAATGAGGTGGGTGAGAAAAGCAACGGTTGCCACCTTCTCAGATGGAGTCAATTACCTTGGAGTATTTCTAGATAGAAAGTTGAATTTCAGGTATAATGTTGAGGAATGGGTGAGAAAAGCAACGGTTGCTTTATATTTCTGTAAAAGTGCCATTGGAAAATGATGGTGCTTTAGTCCTAAAGTCGTTCGTTGGATTTACATAATACAGAATTATTGTCTAGTGACCTGTTTTAGAGACATAAGGGAACTGTGTCTTTATCACGAAGGTACAAGAATAGTGTCGATGTGCATCACAGGTTTTCATTGTACTACACCAATGGCTGTACTAGAAATCCGTTTTTAGATAATAACATTGGATATATTAAAAATACAGTATGAGGCTACTTCGGCACTTTGTCAGAAGAGCACACTGTAATGGAAGAGCAAGATTATGGCCATAGTGCTATCTTGAAGAAGATAACAATACCACAAAATGTGGAGTGTGTGTGCTCCCTCTTTGAGCCTTTTTGGTCAACACTTGCCACTATGATACCATCCAGGAAGTCTTCAATGAGGGACAATCCGGGTGGAGCCTCTAAAAATGTTTACACAGATGAATCGAAGCTATACGAACAAGTGGGATTTCGAGTCTATTCGGAAGAGCTTGGGTTGAGCCTGGCTCGAAGATTGCTAGATCATTGCAGTGTGTACCAGGAAGACATGCTGGTAATAAAGAAAGTGGTTGGCTGGTTGTGATCCGATCTCATGTATATCCGCAGTCAACATCTATTCTGACAGTCAATCCGAAGTCAAGTCCCTGGAATCAATGTTTCTGAAAACAATATATGACCTTAACTGCCGCAATTTTTCAAGTGTGATGACCTAGTTGTTTGACATACGACTCATAGGGTTTCCAAGGCACAGAGACATTCCAGGAAATTTCAAGGCCGACGAGGTTGCAAGAATGAGAACTACCTTACAGGTTCCAACAGAATTGGAATGTGTTGGTATTCCTCTAGAATCTTGAAGCTGTATACTTTGTTCCGCGACGGAGAATATTGAGCGATTGAGACATGGATGGGCGTGTGAAACGACACAATAGATTTGGACTTTTCTTAGTCAAAAGCGCAGAAATGAGATGATATTGCCTCCAAGAATAGAGATTTCGACCGTGGTTGCTGCTATTAGTGCGGTTAAATGTGCCGTCAAATTACTTTTGCTGGAGTTGCATGGATGAGGAGAAGTTGGAAACACCTAACACTTTATCTGCAATTTCCCAGCAATTTTTGGTCAGACACTTGCTTCACTGTGATCTAGGGAGCTGTACAATCTTTCTGATTTGTCGGATGTCAACACTCAATATCTTAGGAATTTCATAAGGAGCTTAAAGTAGTTTTAATGGCGGCGGTAGGGTAACCCCAATACCGTCCCATGCTTTCACAACCGACCTCAGAGTCTACGTAAAACGTCAGCAGCCACTTACAACCTAACCCTGCCCACAAACATCAAAAGTAGGACTTTTACCCAAGCAAATTAAGTCGGCGTAAAAGTTGCTCTTATGGAGTTTATAGTCACGTATAGAATATGAATGACTCACTTTAACATCCTACAATCTTCGAAAGTCTGGAAAATTATAATTACTTATATACAATCACGTGCTTCTAAACATTCCCCTTATGGCTTATAAACCTAAAAAAAACTATTTTTAGATTTCTATTGACTGAAATTAAATATGTATACTCGTTAAAATATAGAAATACTTGGAAAATAGTACAAATGTATGAAGGTTTATTTATTTCTTTACAAAATAAAACATAGAAAAAACACCTGACAAACAGCTGTGCATACTTATGAACTCACTCCAGACAAAAAACAGAACACACAAACCAATCACTTTGGTGAGTGATAAAAACATACGTTTTTATACAAACGTATTAAAATTTGTAAATATCTTTCTACTTTTAATACCATGACTACCAAATAATAATAGAAAATTCTGATAAGGTTAATAAAGCGAGAGACGAGAAACATTCGCTAAGATGAAAAAATATTTGATGAACAAAAAAAAATAAATAAAAAAAACAAACAAGTGCCGCAATTTCTTAACGTGATGATGGCAACAACAGCACCCCAAGAAACATTTGAAAAAAAACGTAGCAACCGAATAAAATCATCTTATCTGGGTCAGATCTACATAAAGTATTACGAGACTGACTAACAGTCACTATTTCTATTTGTAACGCTTAGTTACGCTACAATATTAATTCTAAACCATCTTATTTAACCCCTAAAAAAGGACAGACGGCAGGATATTGAATAATAGATTAAAGAGAAGAAATAAAAGAAGAGAGGTAGAGAGGTACAGTGACCTAATAAATAAATGTAGTTGCATGTCTTAGAATTGTAAGCAACACGAAGTTGAAAAACAAGTGTATGAGTCATTTTGAAACGTGTCTGTCCTCATCTTAGTTTAAATACCGGCAATTGTATGTTTGTCTTTTCTGATTGCACAGTGGAGCAAGAAAACTTAATCTCAATGATGCCAATGAAAAATGTAAGTAGACCATGAAATATACAAAATTCCCTTTGGTATGCTAAGTTAGTTCGAATTACTATTTTATAGCCCACTGAATTTTTATAATTTCTTATCAAATGGGTAGGTTAGATTGTAAGTGACGTTTTAGGCCACCACAAATAGACTCTGAGATCCTTTGTGATTCCACGGGACTGCAATGGTTTCTCCTACTAGTCTCTGCCGTTAAAGCAATTTGAACTCCTTATAAAATTCCTAAGATATTGAATGTTGACATCCGACAAATCTGAAAGATTGTGCAGCTTCCTAGATCCAAGTGAAGCCACTGACCAGAAAGTGTCGGGCAATGACAGATAACGTGCTCGATAGTTTCCAACACCTATTCATCCATGTAACTCCGCAAAAGTCATTTGGCGGCACATTTAACCAGTCTGCATGGTTTCCTATAAGACAGTGTCCAGTAATTACAGCAACCACCATCGAAGTCTCACCTCTTAGCAGCGATATCAGCTCACTTGTGCGCTTCTGATTAAGAAAATGCCGAATCTGTCGTGTCGTCCGTCGCGGAACTAAGCCGTAGATTTTGGTTGCAAGTTTCAGGTGGCGTACCAACACACTCCGGCTCTGTTGGAACCTGTAAGATAGTTTCTAGTCTCTCTAGCTCATCGGCTTTGACAATCCCTGGAATGTCTCTGTGCTCTGGGATCTATATGAGTCGTATGTCAAACTGCTTTGCCATCTCATTTAAAGACGTGCGGCAGTTGAGAGCAGATATTCTTTTCAGAAACCTTGATTCTAGGGACTTGACTGCGGCTTGACTGTCAGAATAGATGTTAACTGCAGTTGTAGACAATACATTGCAACTCAACCAGTCAGCCACTTCCTTTCCTCTGCCTGGTAAACACTGCAATGATCTAATTATCTTCAAGCCAGGCTCAATCCAAGCACTTCCAAATAGACTGCCAAACAAACTTGCTCGTGCAGCCTCGATCCATCTGTGTAAAAATTTATGGTGGCTCTACTACCCGGAATGCCCCTTTTCCAAGACTGCCTGGATAATATCAAAGTAGTAAGTGCTCAAAAAGGCTCATAGATTAGAGATGGGCGTGTGAGGGATTTTTGACACACGCTCACGACAGGAATTTTTAAATCACGCACAATCACTCACGAGCAATTTTTTTCTACTCACATTCACTCACAATCACGTAAGTAAATTTAATAAAACTCACACTCACGTTGACTCACACTCACAAAACTCTTATTTATACAAAAAAAAATAAAATTTTAAAAGCTAAAATTTCAAAAAACTTTCAAAAAACTTTCAAAATTTAAAGTTCAGCAAAATTTTACATTTTACATAAATCACGCAAACAAATCGATTCACGCACACTCACTCACGCAAAAACCTTACTTACGCACACTAACTCACGCCATTTTTTTCTCCACTCACACTCACTCACAATCACGTGAGAAAATTGAAACACTCAAGCGTGAATCACGTGAATCACGCTCTAATCTGCTCATGTGCCCATCTCTATCATAGATGGAGCGCAGTCCACATTTTGTGGGATTGATATCATCTTCATGATCATGATATGACCTAAATCGCTGCTCTTCTATTGCAGTGTGCAAATTGTGTCGAATTGCCGAAGTAGCCGCATACTGCCTACCCAATAGGTCCAAGGGTATTAGTTGAAGGAGGATTTCTATGCAGCAGGTATAGTACGAAGAGCACCAGTGATGCGCATTCTCTGTACCTTCGTGATAAAGACACAGTTCCCGATTTTCTCGAAATCAGGCCACCAGACAATGATTCAGTACAGCAGAATTGGACGCACCACTGCTGTATAAATCCAATGAACGACGAAGAGCACCAGTGATGCACATTCTCTATACCCTCGCGATAAAGACACAGTTCCCATTTTTATCGAAATCAGGCCACCAGACAATGATTCAGTACAGCAGAATTGGACGCACCAATGCTGTATAAATCCAATGAACGACTTTAGAGCTAAATCCTCATCGTTTTTTGAAGGCCTTTTTACAGGAATAAAAAGCAATCGTTACTTTTCTAGCCCGTTCCTCAATATTACGCCTGAAATTCAAATTTCTATCTAGAAATACTCCAAGATACTTGGCTCCATCTAAGAAGGAGATTTCAGTGCCGGTCGCAGAAATAGAATCAAAATCAGGAATCTTATTTTTATTTGTAAACAAGACAAGCTTGGGGTTTCAATTGAAAAGCTTGGGGTTTCAATTGAAAAATAACAAATTGTAGTTACCGCAATTCGAGCTTCTTTTTATACCCTCCACTCTACTGACAGAGGGTCTATATAAATTTGTCATTCCGTTTGTAACTCATCAAAATATCGGTCTGGGAGTCCCAGACTGGGACCCCATAAAGTGTTTATATTATTGATCAGTGATCGTCAGTGATCGATTCTTAGACATTCTAGCAAAGTCCGTCTGTATGTCTGTCTTTCTGTTGAAATGGTGATCACGGCCAAAATATTAAACAGATATGGGTGAAACGTAACATGTTTATTTGAAGTTCTCCCAAGAAGTTTGGTATTGCATTTGAGCGATATCGGTTCAGCGGTTAAAAAGATATGAGCAAAATTGTAGGTTAGGTTAGGTTAGGTTGTAAGTGGCTGCTGACGTTTTACGTCAACACACTTAGACTCTGAGGTCCATTGTGATACCACGGGATCGTAATAGGTTTCCCTACTAGTCCCTGTCGTTAAACCAATTTGAGCTTCTTATGAAACTCCTTAGATGTTGAATTTTGACATCCGACAAATCAGAAAGATCGTACAGCTCCCTAGATCCCAGTGAAGCAAGTCGCTGACCAGAAAGTGCCGGGCAATGGCAAATAAAGTGTTCGATAGTTTCCAACTCCTCTTCATCCATGCAACTTCGGCAAAAGTCATTCGACGGCACATTTAACCGCTCTGCGTGCTTCCCTATAAGACAGTGTCCGGTAATTATAGAAACCACCGTCGAAATCTCTCCTCTTGGAAGCGATATCAGCTCACTTGTGCGCCCCTGATTAAGAGAAGGCCAAATCAGTCGTGTTGTCTCACACGTCCATCCATTTGCCCATCTTTGATTAGTCTCCGTCGCTGAACAAAGCCGTAGGTTTTGCTTGCAAGTTTCTAGGGGCATACCAACACATTCCAATTCTGTTGGAACCTGTAAGGTAGTTCCTAGTCTTGCAAGCTCATCGGCTTTGCAATTCCCTGGAATGTCTCTGTGCCCTGGGACCCATATGAGTCGTATGTTAAACTGCTTGGCCATCTCCTTTAAAGACGTGCGGCAGTTAAGGGCAGATCTTGTTTTCAGAAACATTGAATCCAGGGACTTGACCGCGGCTTGACTGTCAGTATAGATGTTGACTGCTGTTGTAGACAAGACATTGCAGCTCAACCAGTCAGCCACTTCCTTTATTGCCAGCATCTCTGCCTGGTAAACACTGCAATGATCTGGCAATCTACGAGCCAGGCTCAATCCAAGCTCTTCCGAATAGACCCCAAAGCCCACTTGTTCGTGCAGCCTCGATCCATCTGTGTAAAAATTTATGGTAGCTCCTCTTCCCGGAGTATTCCCCATCCAAGACTCCCTGGATGGTATCATAGTGGTAAAGTGGCGCTCAAAAAGGCTCAAAGAGGGAGCACAATCCACATTTTGTGGTATTGTTATCTTTTTCAAGATCGCGCTATGGCCACAATCGCTGCTCCTCCATTGCAGCGTGCTATTAAGTCGAATTGCCGACGCAGCTGCATACTGCCTACCCAATATGTCCAAGGGTATCAGGTGAAGGAGGATTTCTAATGCAGCCGTAGGTGTAGTACGAAGAGCACCAGTGATAAACATTGACGCCATTCTCTGTACCTTCGTGATAAAGACACAGTTCGCTTTTGTTTCTAAAGCAGGCCACCAGACAATGATTCCATACAGCAAAATTGGACGCACCACTGCTGTATAGATCCAATGAACGACTTGAGGGCTAAAACCCCATCGTTTTCCAATGGCCCTTTTACAGGAATACAAAGCAATCGTTGCTTTTCTCACCCGTTCCTCAATATTACGCCTGAAATTCAGCTTCCTATCTAGAAATACTCCAAGATACTTGGCTCCATCTGAGAAGGTGATTTCAGTACCGTCCAGAGAAATAGGATCGAAAGCAGGAATCTTAATTTTCCTTGTAAATAAAACAAGCTCTGTTTTACTAGGATTAACTCCTAGACCACAGTCTCTTGCCCATTTAGACAGATCTTTCAGAGAACCCTGAAGAATGTCCCGCAATGTTGGCAGATGCTTCCCCTTTACCGCTATCGCGACATCGTCAGCATATGCGACAACATGACAACCACGTGCTTCTAGAGATAGTAGCATTGAATTCAGTGCCAGGTTCCAAAGAAGCGGCGAAAGAACACCTCCTTGTGGTGTGCCCCTATTGACAAATCGAGATATGACGGACGCTCCCAATTCAGACGTTATACGTCTACTGGCAAGTAGGCATTCCACCATTAAAACGATTTCACGCTTTACTCCCAGACCAGACAATGCCAATATTATCGATTCTGGGATGACATTATTAAAAGCCCCCTCAATATCAAGAAAGGCCACCATAGTGGCAAAATTGTAAGGATACCTCGAAAATTTTAGCACATTCTACATAACCTAAAAGTATAAAATGTGTAATTCGGATGCTGATGTGAACAAAATTGGATACCAAATAGTATTTAAACAAGTTCAATCATATTTTTTTACAAAAAAAAAATTTCCGCGGATTTTTTTTCACTAAAAAATGTTTTTTTTTATTTTCTAAATTTTTTTTTTGTTGCTAATAATCTTTTAGAAATTGTGGAGGGGTAAAGTAAAGGACATTTAAATTGGGAGGTAACCACTAACTCATATTTTTGGTGTTTGCTGGGAGTTCTATCAGTTGCAATAGATTATTTTTTTTAGTGAACCCACTGTTTGCCTCTTTTATTATAACTCTGTTCACTATCCAAAATTTTTTTTGTATATTTTTAGAATTAAGCAAGTGTTTATTGTTTTTTTCCTGTTTTTTATCCTTCTTAATTGTTGTACGTTTTACGGCTCAGCATGTGGATTTTTGAATTGGTGCGAGTGTGTCTGTCTGTCTGTCTTTCTGCTGTTAAGTAATTAGTATTGCATATGCATGTCAACAGTAGAACTTTACCACCACCACTACCATCACCAGCACCATTTAAAATCCAGATGAGAAGAATAAACAAAAGTAGGGAATTAAAACAGTAACAATACACAGCATTTATGCGATACGATAACAACGAAATGTATGGCAATCTGCCAAACGTACAACCAGGCAACCAACAAAAACCTTTTCATCTAAACATTCAACCAACAAACCATCACTTCCATATGACCAGCATATTTGCGAGTTCTTTTTTTTATAGAAATTTTTTGAGATTTTTTTATGCCCTCCACTCTAGTGATAGAGGGTATGAACAAGTTTGTCATTCCGTTTGTAACACATTGAAATATTGGTCTAGGACCCCTTTCAGTATATATGTATATTCATGATCCACCATCGATAGTCCCTACTATTTAAAAAATTGAGCTCTTTATTAAACTATTATTATAAAGACCTCAATTCAATATTAAATTTTGACATCCGACAAATCAGAAACATCGTGCAGCTCCCTAGATTCCAGTGAAGCAAGTCTCTGACCCGAAAGTGCCACGAATAACAGATAAAGAGTTCGATAGTTTCCAACTCCTCCTCATCAATAAAACTCTGGCAAAAGTCATTTAACGGCACATTTAGCCGCTCTGCGTGCTTTCCTATAAGAGAGTGTCCGGTAATTACAGCAACCGCCGTCGAAATCTTTCCTCTTGGAAGCGATATTGCTAATATCGCTTGTGCGCTTCTGATTAAGATAAGGCCTAATCTGTTGTGCGGACTCACACGTCCATCCATGTGCCCCTCTCTGATTAGTCTCCGTCACGGAACAAAGCCGTAAGTTTCTAGAGGCATGCCAACACATTTCAATTGTGTTGGAACCTGTTAGGTAGTTCCCAGTCATTGCATGCTAATCGGCTTTGCAATTCCCTGTAATGTCTTTGTGTCCTGGGAGCCATATGAGTCGTATGTCAAACTACTTGGCAATATCATTAAAAGACGTGCGGCAGTTAAGGACATATCTTGATTTTAGAAACATTGATTTCATGGACATGACTGTCAGAATAGAAGTTGACTGCGGTTGTAAACAAGACATTGTAACTCAACCAGTCAACAGCTCGTGAAGTAATTGGCAGTGTATGGCGAACAGGAAATGGAGAGAGTTAAGTACAAGCAGAATAACAAGAATTATATGGCTGCGTTACGACCTCAAAAGAACTCTAGGTAGCAATATCTTTTGAGTCTCTTAACAGAAGAGAATGTCGTTTAATCACGGGAGTGGTCACGGGACACTGCCTAATTGCTTTCCACGCAAGAAAAATTGGACTCATCTCTGATTCCAATTGTAGAACATAACATATAATGAACCGAATACGGATGAAATAGTTGAACATATCTTCTGCAAATGCCCCGCATTGGCCAGGCATCGCAAACAAATATTAGGCAAAGCAGAACTCGAGAATCTGGAAGAAATCGCAGTTATGGACCTTATGTCCGTTAAATTGTTTGCAACATGGACTAACGCGTTTTATCCTCGTCGGTGAAGGAACATGTGGTACTGCTATGGACCAGCCGGTCTTTGCGAGGAGTTCAAAATTTTGAGCCCCGCCACCCCTAACCTAACCTAACCTAACTCAACCAGTCGGCCACTTCCTTTATTGCCAGCAATCTTCGAGCCACATTTAACCAAAGCTCTTCCGAATAGACTCCGATCAATATGTGTAAAAGTTAATGGTGGCTCCACTTATCGGAATGACCCTCATCCAAAGACTCCCTGGATGGTATCATAGTGGTTAAGTGGCGCTCAAAAAGGCTCATAGAGGGAGCACAGTCCATACTCTCTGGTATTATCTTTAAGATCGCATTATTACTGCAATCGCTGCAATTCCCTTGCTGTGCACTATTTAGTCGAATTGCCAACGTAGCCACATGTGTACTGCCTACCCAATATGTCCAATGGTATTAGGTGAAGGAGGATTTCTAATGCAGCTGTAGATGTAGTACGAAGGGCACCAGTGATGCACATCGACGCCATTCTCTGTACCTTCGTAATAAAGACACAGTTCAGTTTTGTCTCTAAGGCAGGCCACCAGACATATTAAAATACGCCTAAAATTCATGGCTCCATCTGAGAAGACGATTTCAGTGCCGTCCAGAGAAATAGGATCAAAAGCAGAAGTCTTATTTTTTGCTCTGTAAACAAGACTTGGGATTAACTCCCAGACCACAGTCTATTGCCCCAGACCACAGTCTATTGCCCATTAGACAGACTGATTGAGTTGCAATATCTTGTCTACAACCACAGTCAACATCTATTCTGACAGTCAAGTTGCGGCCAAGGCCCTGGAGTCAATGTCTCTAAAAACAAGATCTGCCCTTTACTGCCGCAAGTCTTTAAATGGAATGGCTAAGCGGTTTGACATTCGACTCATATGGGTCCCATAGCACAGAGACATTCTTGGGAAATGCAAAGCCGATGAGCTTTTAAGACTGGGAACTACCTTACGGGTTCCAATATAATTGGAATGTGTTGGTATGCCTCTAGAAACTTGTAAACAAAATCTACGCTTTTGTTTCGCGACGGAGACTAATCTGAGGTGGGCAAATGGATTGACGTATAAGACAGCACGACAGATTTGGTCTTCTCTTAATCAGAAGCGCACAAGTCAGCTAACATCGCTTCCATGAGAAGAGATTTCGACAGTAGAGAAGCACGCAGAGCGGTTAATTGTGCCGCCAAATGACTTTTGTCGGAAATGCAAAAATAAGAAGGAGTTGGAACTATAGAACGCGACATATACCATTGCTTGGCACTTCCTGTTCAGAGGCTTCATTCACTGGGATCTAAGGATCTGCATATAGAGTATACATAGAGGCAATATCGCTATCTTTTTCTAATTTCTCACACGTACATTGTCGATGTGAATTCACCACACAGTACATGTTTGTCGTACTTTGTCAACAAATACATGTATACAAGATGTACTTTGACAACTCAATTTTTGACTCCTTCGCCTCTATGTATACTCTATCAAATGCCAAAATTCAATATTTTAGGAGTTTCATAAGAAGCTTAAATTGGTTTAACAGTTGGGGAACCCATAACAGTCCCATGGTATCACGACAGACCTCAGAGTCTATGTGTGTTGACGTAAAACATCAGCATCGAGATATGGTAGACTCTACAATTTCTGACGTTATACTTCAATTGGCAATTAGATTTTCAACCATTAAAACAATCCTACGCTTCACAGACAATGCCACAATTGTTGATTCTGGGATGACATTATTAAAAGCCCCCTCCTGATATAGATCAAGAAAATCCACCATTGTGTACTCCTTTACCAAAAGCGATCTTTAGATGTTACCTTATGGCCTTCGAGTGAATTCTCCAAATTGGCGGACACCCATCCAACCTAACCTCAGATCAATCTCTCTACGCAAACATTAGTCTATCATTCTTTCCATTGTCTTTAACAAAAAAGAAGGAAGACTAATTGGTCTAAAACTGTGTGGGAATTCTTTTCAAGCCTTCGGGATAAAAAAGACTCTGGTATCCCTCAATTTCAAAGGAATATACGACCAGTTGATGCATGCTTCGTAGAGATTATACATCCAAGGAGCTGTATAATACGGCTCTTGCGGTATCTTATCTGGGATTATAACAACAGGTCCAGGAGATTTATAAGGACCGAAGCTTTCAATCGCCCAGATTAATGTTGGCATATTTATTATTTCCTAAGCAATTTCAGATGTTTGGGCGTCCGAACCTTCCACAGCTTAACACGGCGTCATGGAGTTGCGTGGAAAACTCGTGTTTAGAAGGATACCCAGCGACTCCCCTCTACAGGTAGACCACACCGCAGTAGGATCCTTCAGGTATCCTAGAAAACAATGAAAAGAAGCCAGAACTTTGTGCAGCCTGGGTGCCTCAGAAATGTTTTCTACGTTTCCACAGAAGTTTTTCCAAGAATCACATTTGGTAATTCCGATTACTTCTTGTCAGTATTTTTGTACATTTTGGAGGGTATTCAAGGATTCGGCCAAGTCGAATGAAATTTTTTATTTGTTTTTTTTTTTGTTTTTTAACTCCATCAGTTGTTTTTTTTTCTGTTGATCTTTCATGATGTCTGGCTGTTATTTTAATAATGCGTTTATTTTTAGTGGCTTCATCTGTTCTGTATTACTCATTCCTAAAAATTCCTTTTTTTTATTTTTTTTTTGTTCTCATTCTTAAATTTTAACTTTATTGTGTCCTTATACGGCCTCAGGTGTTTTGTTTGCAACATTGTATTTAATTTAACTGTGGCAGCTGATCTCATCATCAACACTATCCTTAACATTCATTTTTGTTATCCTTGAAAATATGCAAAAAGGAATTCTTAGTTTTTTTTTTTTTTTGTGTTAGATAACATTTTACTTATACATTTTATTGACATTTGTTATACAAATACATTCATCTTGATGTGGATGATGATGATGTTGATTATACTTCCGGTTGTTGTACACATGTTGTAGACAAACGTTTGTTGCGACATAAATGTTTATCTTTGGCAACATGCTAAGTGAATTTTTTGTTTTTAATATAACATTATGACGTTGGTAGATCTTGTGTAATGTTTTATATACAGACATATATTTAGAAAATGCACCAAGTTACTCATACCGTTTGTAAAATACTTCCATTTGATAACACAGGCCAACATTCAATTTGCTTCTTTGAATTTATCAACTGATTTTAGTTAATTTGGGTGCGCTGAATTCAAATCTGTAATCAGTTTGTCTCTATCAGCTCTAGTTTTCATGATATAGCTTTTTTATACCCTCCACTTATGACCTCCAATTATGACAGTCTGGCCGTCAGTCAGTTGTGTCAAAAATTTTTTTTTTCATCAAAATTTCTTATTTACAGTTATAGTAGTTACCAAAAAAAAAAATTTTTCCGGAAAAAAATTTTTTACCCAACATTTTTTACCTAAAATTTTTTACCCAAAATTTTTTACCCAAAATTTTTTTTAATTCAAATATTTTTTTCGTTTAAAAAGTATATTTACCTTCCAGTCAACTTATAGGTGTCAAACCGGTTCGCTTAAGATGTGCTTTTTGATGAATTATGTTAATTTAACTGTAAATAAAAAATTTTTATGAAAAAAAAAAATTGAAAAAACTGACAGACGGCCAATCAATTACGGTACAATGGACAATTTTAAGTCTGAGCGTCATGGACTTGCCTAAAAAATTTTCCTTGTACAACCCACCCTCAACAGACGGTCAGACTGTCATAATTGGAGGTCATAAGTGGAGGGTATAAAAAAGCTATATCATGAAAACTAGAGCTGATAGAGCAAACTGATTACAGATTTGAATTCAGCGCACCCAAATTAACTAGAATCAGTTGATAAATTCAAAGAAGCAAAAATCTTTTTTAATTTTGTCGGGCTGTGTAATTTTTAAAAGACCTAGGCTCAAAGAAAAATGTTTCTTCATATTTATGAAACTGGTTAATCAAAATCAGACGTTGTACGTCAATTGGCACTTAGATTTTATGGCATTACAACGATTTCACACATCTTATGTGATTTTTGTGTAAAATGTCACAGTTAAAATTGGTGGTACTGAAAGAGAGCATGAAATTACATTTAAAATAATACATTAGTAGATTTACTTTTTTTGCTAATGCTAGCAAGCTAACCTTTAGCAAATTTTTGGTTGAGATTAGCATGTTAGCAAAAATATGTTGTAAACTTCACTTAGCGCATTAGCAATTTTAAACAAAATTTTAACTATTTTTTTTTGCTACATATAAAATTGAGTTGACCAAAGCTTTTTTTGCTAATATTAACAAAAATAAATTGTATTTTTTTTTTAAGAAAACTTAAAATGGCGATATCTCGGAAACTAAGCCAGATAGATCAAAATGGAGGGCATTCTTAGTTCTCGCGCTTGGCATAGCATCGCCGGTCCTCTTCACATGTGTGGACCCTAATGGGTCTTAACTTTGGATCCAAAAAAGTTAGCATTTCTGAAAATTGTAAAATGCTCATATCTCGGTAAATATTGTCGACACAACAAAAAGTCCAAAAGCATTTTTGTAGCTCTCCGAGTAATAGTTTTGAAGTTATCGAGTTTTTTAATTCTCAAAACCCCAGTGGTACCCTAAAATCACGTATCTCAAAAACTAAGCAAAGTAGAGCGAAACGGACACAAATTTTGGATCAAAAACTATGATGATTTGTAAGGAACCCTAGGTCTAGGTGCATCGGGGCCTGGACCTATGCAGTCCGAACTCAATGGGGTCCTCAAGGCCATTTTTCAGTTTATTTCGTTTATCTCCTATATTATGCAAAGAAACCTACACTCAAAATAAATTCTCTGTCCAATCAGCAGAAAAATCTGCTGAAAATACACCCATTTTGAGCCATATGAGAAATCTGCTGATTTTAGCAGACACGGTTTGCTAAATATCTGTCATAAGAGGTGAATAAATATAACAAGAAAAAAAAACATACGCCGCCAGCCAGCATCGAACTCGCCACCTTCCGATTTGAAAGTACACTTCTTAACCACTACGCTACGGAAGCCTATACTTTTATCTGGCGTTTTAGTTATTAAACATGTGTATTGTTCGACAGCAGAGAAATCTGATTTTAGCAGAACAATCTGCTGATTTGAGCAGAATAATCTGCTGATTTCAGCAGAACAATCTGTTCTGCTTTTTTTTTTATATAAAAAAATTTCTTGACAAAATAATGAAATTCAGCAAACAAAATCAGTATAAACATAGTAAAATGTCTGTTATTTTCTTAAACTGAATGACAGAGATTTTAGTAAAAATATCCTTCTCAGCAGAACAATCTGCTAAAAGATTGCTAATTCAAATTGAAAGTCGTTTTACAGATGTTTTGACAGAGTTTTTCTTTTGAGTGTAGTCATGTTGCATACCAAAAGAAAGGTCTTTGAAAAACCTATCTACGTGTTAAGAACGTGCCCGAACATGCACAACTTTTCGTCATATTGAGTAAAATACCAAAATTTCAGGACATTTTGTTAATAAGTCGAAAATATTAATATTATATTATTCTTTGGCCCGTTGTTAGCACCACGAGATAGATATTTTTAATACCTTTAATCTTATGCCACACATGCCTATATTAATTTTGCTTAAATGGGCGTAAATCGTAAATAACTAAAAAAGGTCAATTTCCCCCCATACAAATCGAGCCCCCCTAAAAATGAGTTTGGGCCGCTAAAAAAAACTGCGTGTCGAATTAATTTTCGTTCTTAACAACATATCCAAATTTCATGAAGATCGGAGGGTGACACCAGGGAGACTTCCCTTGTAAGTTAAAATTAAAAAAAACTTAGTTTACTTATTTTTGGCAAAACATTTTTGCTAAGTTTACCAATAGAATTGTGGGTTCAAAATCAGCAAATTTTCTTGTAGGTTTACAAGCTTTTTTTTGCTAACATTACAGTTTTTTTTTTTTGAGTGTATGTTTCAAGTCAAAAAAAAGAACATAAAGCCATTGTCCTACAGGTCCAATATTTGCTCCACCCTAATGTACACTCATAAAAATAACTTAATGTTAGAAATTTTCTTGAAAAAAAAAATAACAGGAAACTATTTCTGTATAATTAAAAATTAATCTGCTAAAAATATGTTAAAAAATATATTGAAATTCAGCAAACAGAATCAGTAAAAACACAGTAAAATTTCTGTTATTTTGTAAAACTGATTTTAGTAAAAATATCAATTTAAGCAAAAAATCTGCTGAAAATTTGCTTAATCAAATTAAAAGTCGTTTTACAGATATTTTGACAGAGTTTTTATTTTGAGTGTACTTTCTCTTTTATATTGCTTTCCTTATTATTTTTTACATTAAAACAAAAAATACGCTAAAAAAAATATTTTTTTGCAAAACTTGTTAAAAAAAACTAGTTTTTCAACCATCAATTTCATTTGGATGGAAAACCGTTAAGTTTTTAATAGATTTCCCAAGAAATATTTTGTTATTGGAAAAAAAAATTGGCCAGTTAGAGGGTTAAGAATAACTGCAAGGCGGCAAAACTAAAATAAAATTTCTTATCATACTTGAGTTCTCATGACCTTAGTCAAAATCGTAATAATTTTTTTTATAGACATTTTGGTCAAAACAAAAAGTTTTATTAATATTTGCGATAACGCAGGTGTGTAAAGTTTTTGGATTTCGCACATAATATGTGTTACTAAAATTTCTTATCAATAATATTTGCAAAATAAAAAGAATATACTACATATTAATGTTAAATGATCGTAATATGCGAAAGTACAAATGAACTTAAAATATATGATAGACTAAATTTATGCATTGCACTATAGGAAATTTTACCCTTTTTTTGGCCAAAATTATTTACAGCCAAACGGCTGGACCGATTTGACTGATTTTTTTTATTTGACTTTTGGAAGACTCTTTAGAGGGAGGGAGTGACTCTTAAAGGTTTTCATACACTCAAAAAAAAAATTAGTAAAGTTACCTAAAAAATTACCTTATAATTAGTTCCAAACAGGGTTCCCGGGTTATAAGTTGCCGCATCTAAGATTTTTTAGATCCTTGATAGATTATATGGTTTTCTAAACTGTTTTCTAAACTGTTTTTACAATATTTTTTTTTTTGAATGTACACTAACTTTCGAAGATAACAGTAGAAATTTATTTTAACAATGTTAAGAAGTGTCAAACAAATCTACATATTAATAAGGATTTTATTCAAAAATTTTATTTTTGAGTTCCAAGTCGTCAACTACATTTCAAAATGCCACTACGGGCAGCCGTAGATGATGCAAGAGCTAGGGGCTCAACTTCCCTATTTAGATCTTTAGAGATTTCTGCTGTAACTCGTATTTTTGTTCTCGCAGATTTTGACAAAAAAGTTAATTGCGGTCGCCCAGGTTTCGATTTAGTGGAGGCAGGCTGCGTTTCAAGTTTTTTTTAGCCAAGTATTGCCTTTAAGCCAAACAGCATGCTGTCTTTCAAAAATTTTCAAACTCCTACAACTTTTAATCCTTTTCATATTTATATTTGAACAAAATATTCTTAATTCCTCCTTTATATATTGTTTAAATTTTTCGAAACATTCACTCTCAGCAATGTATGAAAAGAAATGGTCAGAAATAGCGGCTCCTTATCCACCTCTGCTTTATTTCTCTCGCCATGTATTAAATAACTCTGAATTTGGCACTCAGTAGTCACATGGAAAAATGGGTATAAAAAAAAAGTTTGCACATATCCGACCTTGAAATTTTTTAAATTCGGAAGGTAATTGATTGTCCTAGAGAACTTTTATGGTTTTATAGCTAACATATGCTATCATTTTTTTTAAAGTCAAAATAAAATTCCAATTCATACTTCAATAAGTTCATCTTAAGGTCACTTCAATTTTTCCAATAAAATCGATCTAATAGATGAGTTCACCAACATTTCACTATTTATCATTAAAGTAGTCACCTTCGACATTATTTTCCATTTTTTAGTTTTTAAAAACTATAAATTCTTAATATAAAAACTTTTGTTAGAAGCTATCACAAAATTCGCTGCTCTCAATCGTTATTTTATAACTAAGTAAGAAATTGCAAGAAAAACTACTGATAAAGTGACAGTACATCAATTCTGTCGAAAAATTGAGAAAGAATTGTTTACTTTGTTAAGTTTTTTTTATATTAATGTGAAAAAAAATAATGTTTGCAAAAATTTTAATTTTGACTTTTGGCCAAAAAATGGGTAAAATTTCCTATAGTGCATTGGTTTAAAACACTGTGCAACAATTAACCTAGACATATGTATGCTGCATTTTTTTTTATTAAGCTGCACTTTTTTTTCAATACAAAAGGTCAAATAATTCCTAAAAAGTGAAATTAATGAAAAATTGTTTAAAAAAATCCAATTTAAAGAATTAAAAAAAAATAATACAAAAATACAAAAATAATACAGTACAACACTAAAAACAATTACGGGACTCCGAGATGCAAGATCACATCGGAATTTTATTTTAGAGACGATTAAAGTTTCCCATATTTGGCCTGTTCTTGCAAAATATCGGTAAATAAAATTGTGTTTACTTTACCCTGAGGTGTTACACCTGAGGTGTATAGTGTGTTTAGCAACTTTGTAGAAAATATTATGGCAAATATTTTTGTGGAACATATCAACCCTATATCTCCCTCTCATAATGGCATTTTTTTTTTGCTATATTCTAACAAATCGTACAGTCCACCCCGAAAGAGGGGGAGGGCGGGAATGAAATGTTCTTCAAAAATGTTGGACATAAACACACCAAAGCCCAAAACACAACACAAGCACCAAAAATCATTTAAACTCAAGGTTGCCCCTTAAGTGTTAATTTATTTTGCAATTTTTATACCCTCAAACTACAGTATGTGGGTATACTCACTTTGTCATTCCGTGTGTAACGCATCAAAATATCGGTCTAAAAGCCCATAAAGTATATGGGGCATTCCATGCCAAATCACTCACTTTTAGGCCCGACCCCCTTCGATTAATTTTATTTTTGGATATGTTTTAGTACGTATTAAATGCAACTTGCAGCCAAATTTTCAGCCTTTTATACCAAGGTGGTGTTGAGTAATCAATTTTTCAAAATGGCGATTTTTTCCAAAAAATGAAAAAATTTAAATTTTCAATCAATTTTGACCAGTAAAAAATATAGATATATTAAAAAAAGATGGACAACATTTTGTTGGTAGTTAAATGTAGTTTTAGAAAAAAAATATGAAAAATTATTCGAAGTAATTATCACTTGTTTTTTATCGTATAAAAATTAAAATCGACTTTTTGAAAAAGTCCGAAACCTTCGATTTTTTTTTAAAAATGTCAAAAAATGCTACTCTAAATTACGCAACTTTTAAGTCATAATTCGAGATGTGATCGTAATTCGTTCTATTTTTATTCAAATTTTGAAAATTGCACTTTTTTTTTTTGAGTCTGGTTTATTTTATATGGTGCTCCAAAAAAAATAATTTGGTAAATATTGACCGTAACTTCCCCAAGATATATTAACTTGGGTGTAAAAATACGTCTCAAAAAATTTTAGGATGATCGGACATGGGTAAGACGTGCCTCATCGGCTTTGAAGTTTGAAAATCGGATTACAAGGGAAAATATGCATTTTTTTCTGTTTTCTTAATTTTTTTGGTATTTTAAGTTAATTTTGAATTCAAATGGTTACAGAATTGAAATATAGAGTAAAATGTCTCTCTATTAAGGTCATAAAAACCGAAATCGGTTTAAAATCAGCCAAGTTATTACAACTTCCCCAGGCATCTAACGTGTGGCAGACAACTTGATTAATCAATACAATCCGATTTTTGAAATTCATTGAAATTTTCTACTGTAATAACATTTTTTTATTCTTCAAGTTCAAATGTTATTAGATGACAAGTATTTTTCATATTGTGTTTTGCTAACATTTGTTAAATTAGGGCTAAAAATGCCTGCATTTTCCACACCCTTTTGAAATCTCTATTTAAAAAAAAAAATATTTTTTTTGTTGTAAAATTTGGAAAAGTCAAAAAAATATTACACTGAAACATGAATAATGAAAAAATGTTGTTACAGTAGAAAATTTCAATAAATTTAAAAAAGGGCCTCGTATTTTTTAATCAAGTTGTATGGCACACGCTAGATGCCTGGGGAAGTTGTAATAACTTGGCTGATTTTCAACCGATTTTTGTTTTTAGTACCTTATTAGAAAGGCATTTTACTCCACATCATAATTCTGTAATCATTTGAATTAAAACTTAACTTAAAATACCAAAGAAATTGCGAAAACAGAAAAAAATTCATATTTTTCCTTGTAATCGGTTTTTTAAACTTCAAGGACCATGCTAAGCGCCTTACACATGTCCGATCGTCCCAAATTTTTGTGAGACGTATATTTACCTCCAAATGAATATATTTAGGGTAAGTTAGGGTCAGTATCTACCATTTTTTTTTTTTGGAGCACCATATAAAATAAATCAGAGCCAAAACATAAAAGGTGCAATTTTAAAAATTAAAAAAAAAAAGAAAGAATTGTGATCACATCTCGAGTTATGGCTTAAAAGTTGCATAATTTAGAGTAGAATTCTTATAGTTTTTTACAAAAAATTCTAAGGTTTCGGACTTTTTCAAAAAGTCGATTTTAATTTTTAAACGTCAAAAAATAAGTGATAATTACTTCGAATAATTTTTTCACATTTTTTTTCTAAAACTACATTTAAATACCAACAAAACGTTGTCAAACTTTTTTTGAAATATCTATATTTTTTACTGGTCAAAATTGATTGAAAATTTAAATTTTTTAATTTTTTGGAAAAAATCGCCATTTTGAAAAATTGATTACTCAACACCACCTTGGTATAAAAGGCTGAAAATTTGGCTGCAAGTTGCATTTAATACGTACTAAAACATATCCAAAATTAAAATTAATCGAAGGGGGTCGGGCCTAAAAGTGAGTGATTTGGCATGGAATGCCCCATATATATTAATGATCAGTTAGCGATTTTAAGACATTCTAGCGATGTCCGTTTGTCCGTCTGTAGTTAACACGATGCAGTCAAAAATAAAAGAGCTAGACTACCGAAATTTGGCACGAATATGTCTTATGCTCCTAGGCAAGTTAAGTGCATAAATGAGCAAAATCGGACCAGAGGGCAAAAGTTCTCCTTGAAGAACTATGCTAACCTCTGAAAAATAAAATTTGTTTACATGATTTTTTGATTTTTTTTAACAAATGCAACATTTTTCGAGCCAAAAAATACCGTTATGAGAGGGAGTTAGAGGGTTAATACTTTCCACAAAAATATTTTCCATTATATTTTCTACAAAGTTTCTGAACATACCATACACCTCAGATGTAAATAAAAAACATTGTTTTATATACCGATGTGTTGCAAGAAAAGGTCAAAGCTGGGAAACTTTTACCGTCTCTAAAATAAAATTCCGATGTGATCTTGTAAAACGCCGAAACACGTGTATCTTGTTTATCTCCTCTGTCAGAATCAATCGTCGGAACCCCTTAATTTTTCAAAAAGTGTGAAATTATTGTACAGTGTAGTTACTTACAAAATAAATTAATGAAAAATGGTTTCAAAAAAATTTCTAAAAATTTGGAAAAATTAAAGAATTTTTAAATTGAAAAATTGTTTAAGAAAAATTAAAAAAAGGAGAATTTAAATATTATTTTTTTTTTAACTATTTTTCATAAATTTATTTTTTAGTAATTATTTTTGTAATTTTTTCTCAAAATTCTTTAAATTTTTTAATTTTTTTAAATTTTTTAGATTTTTTCAAAAATTTCTCATTAAAAGCACTTTTTCGGAATTATTTGAGCCATTGTATTCAAAAAAAAATGCAGCATAATAAAAAAAAAAACAATATTTTGTTTTTTTTTAAGTCCCCACTTCGTGATTCTATACAGAGCTCGATGATCCTTGGTTTGAATTTTATTTACACTTGATTGGATGGATATTTTAAAATCGTTGTTGAACAGTGTAAATCAAATTGATAAAAACACGAATATGTTTTTTTAATTAGAGCAGAAAGCACATAGATTGTTTAATAACTGTGGTTAAGGGCAAATGAACCTAATTTAATTTCAGAGAAGGGCAAAGCCGCGAGATATATGGGAAATCTTAAAAAGATCCAGTCATCCAAGCAAAATAAATATGTTTTTTAGATTAATTGAGATTTTTAAAAAAAAACAACACAAGCATAGTGTAGGGTACATTAAATTTTAATATTTTACCTGCTGTCACGTGGCTGCAAGAGTACTTGCGTATTTAGCTCCTGTCACATTGTTCTTTTAACGTATGCAATTTCTTTTCGTAAGATATGACATGTGAAAATATTTTATAATAACGTCAAAAAAAATCTATCACAGCAAATTTCTAAAAATAATACATTTTTAGATTTGTTACAACTGAATTTATTTATAAACTATTTCTGGAAAAAAATAATTTTTGTACAAATTAAAATCTGATAAAAAAAAAAATACATAAATAACAACATAGGCAGAGCGGAATTATCTAAAACTTTCAGTATTTGTCATTGTTACTATCATCAGCGCTCTTTGTTTATGCACACTTGCGAATGTTAAAACCTAGAACAAATTTTAGTTTTAAAATAAGTAAATCAGAACATCTTCTTCTTTCTGTGAAACACAGATTACACTGTTAGTTTAAAAAACGCCGAAACACGTAAACTTAGTTTTGGGTCATAGAATCCAATGACATTCATCGTTTTGCCAGACCAGGTCAAAAACGAGAGATATTTCGCTTTAAAGTTGTGTGATTTTAAAGCGAGTAGCCTCAACTAAATTCGGTTGACACAACAGACATTTAAATGAAGCAATAAAAAATTTCGGTTGTCTTACTCAAAAATAGTAGTAAAAATAATGTGATAATGCAATTGGGGCGTGTCTGCCATCAATCACCATATGATTGATCGAGATGTTATCCGGGTTTAAACAATTACAAGATTTTAATCAATTTGATAAATGCCGTTGTATTAAAATGTTTTTAATACCATTATAAAATTAATAAATCTCATCGGTAACAAATACAAATTAAAAAAAAAATATTACAATATTTTAAAAAAACATTTATCGTAACTAATTAATAATCCGCACTTGGCTAGTACTATAGTAACAACAACATTGAAGTTGTTTATTAGGAATTTCAAAAGTTTTAAATTGAGTAATTTTTTTTTTTATTATTGAAAATTTTTGTAATAAATTAATACATTTTAATCATTGTCAATATTGTAAAAAACACTGATTAATTTAAGTAAAAAGAAAAAAAAAAACAACAAATAAACAAACTTTAATTCACTGTTATATGATTACAGGTTGTAAATTGCAAAATGGAAAAAATACAAACTTTACAACAGATGTATTAAATTGTCAGCTTTACGAGTAATAATTTAACAATTAATTTAAACATCCCAGCAGATTGTACTACTTACAAACAATGGGGAAGGTATTCCAAAGGATATGCAATGCAGAAAATACTTGATGAGGAAATCAGAAATGTAAATTTAACTTTTTTTTATCTTGTAAATTGATAGCTAAAGTTACACAGAAAAATTAAAAATACACTCTAATCAAAATTTGTTGAAATTTACCCAATTTATAGTAGGAAACTGGACTCCTACTATAAATTGGGTAATTTTACTCTGAATGTGTATTTTGAATATGTGTGGTCAATTTAAATAAAACAGAGGTGAATAAAAAAAAACAAGAAAACAAAAAAAAAAAAAACATACGGCGGCAGCCAGCATCGAACTCGCCACCTTCCGATTTGAAACCTTACTACTTAACCACTGACCTACAGAAGCTTATATTTTTATCTGGCGTTTTAGTTATTTAACATGTGTGTATGCAACCAAAATAATTATAATAAAAGCTAAAGAAAAATAAAATATGTATACGAAGTCTATATGTTTTTTTAAATAACTTTTTAATTATTAATCTATAATAATTTTAATACAATTTAAAAAAAGTAATAATTAAAAAAATTTAAAAAAAAAAAAGTTGATGGCCAGCGGAGACGAACCCAGGACCCACTGCACGGAAGTCTGGCACACTTCCGCTAGGCTGTAGTACTTGTTGAATTTATTGAAGATATAAATTGTATTATGTTTATTTTCTTTTTGTAGTTGTTTGAGAATTCTATTTACACATTTGTGTGTAAAATATTTGAATTAACGGATAATATTTTTAATTTGCTGTGTTTAATTGGTTTGAATTTATTATACGCATTTAGTGTTTATATTAACACATAATGCGTGCTATTCAACAACAATTTACCCAATTTATAATAGTAAGTTTACATGGGTTTTTTAGAGTGTATGAATGGGTGGTTACTAGGCTGGCTCGTTTTTGGGCTTTTCTCTCTGATCAAATTCTAATACCCGCCAAAAGTGTCGGTCCCCTAAGGGTAACTCACATGCAAAATATCACTCCGATCAGAGTTTATCTTCTGTCTCCACTTTAAGCCTCAAAATTGGGGTTTTCGCTAAAAAGGACTTAAAAAAAATAAAAAAAAATGTAAGTTTTTTTATTAAAATAATTAAAAAATTATTTTTGTATAATATTTGATCGTAAATAAAGAATGGCCCGGTTATAATCTGGACGAATTATGTGCCTTATAACTTTTGAATAAAAAGTCACATTTTTATAATTTATGTATCAAATTAAAGGAAATTTTTCCACTTTTTTTTGTACAGGTTTCAAGTTTGTAGGTTAAATATTCTTTAGTACAGACGTCATTAACCGAAAAAAAGATGAAGAAATTTTGCACATCCTTCGGTGCTACCTCTGCATCAAACTTAACATTAAATTAACCAGTATTATACATTTTTTGCTTCTTTATACTCTCCTTCAATTTATTTTTTTACATGTGGCAAATTTTTTTCGATTGGTTAAAATTGTGGGCAAAACTCATTTTTTACTCCATGTGATTTCTAACATTAAATTTGACGCAGGTTTCATGTGGCAACTTTTAAACTTCGTTTAAACATTGGTGTTTAAAAAGCGAAATCATATTTTGGCATCGAACTTCGATTTTCTCTTGCGGGTTTAGTCATTTATCGCTCCGTGGAACTTTAATCCTACAGGATTCATTCGAGGGAGGTATGTTTTTTCAACTTGATATGTTTTTTTTTCAAACTTGGGCTAAAACGATATTTTTTTACGCGTTTATGGTTTTAAATTCATGCTTGCTATAGCCCCGTAAGGATTCAAAAACTAAGCACTGTAAGTTTTAGAATTTTAAAAGTTTAAGCAATTTCTGAGCAGCTGTATTTCTCAAAAAACGTGAAAGTGTGCAAAATTTCTTAATCTTAAATTTGCTTAATGGCGTATGTACGAAAAAATATTTAACCTACAAACTTGAAACCGGTACCAATAAAAAGGTGGAGAAATTTCCTTTAATTTGATAAATAAATTATAAAAATGTGACTTTCCATTCAAAACTTATAAGGTACATAAGTCGTCCAGATTATAAGCGGGCCATTCTTTACCTAAATATGAAATTTAAAGATTTTACGGTATCATTAACCCGTTCAAACTTGATACCAAAAAAATGGCATGATTTTGGGGGCGTTCTCAAAGCACATTTTTTCAAAATTTGAAAATTTTATTAAAAAAAAATCTTAAATATACCATTTTTTCTTTCTGAATTCATTAAGAACACCTTGGAGAAGAAAAATGTGAAATATGGCGGATATCCGTCGAGCCACTTTTCGGGAATCGCGGGGGGAAGTTAGCGGATTTTAAGGAAATGTTGGTTTTATCAAAAATGACCCCCGCGAAAAATTTGAAGTTTAGAGCTTAAATTTTGTGCTATAAACAAGTATAAAACGGCTTTTGTGTTTTTTACCCCAACTATTATTTCGTATTATTATATTATCTTTAAAAAAATCGTTAACCCTTCTTGGTATGGGGTCAAAAATGACCCATTCAATAAAAAATATATATTTTGTTGATATCAAAAAATTCAAGCACTATGCCTAAAAGTTTTTCCCAGGGTCATTTTTGACCCCTGGCCAATGTGGGTTAAAGATATCTTAAATATGTGAGATTTAGAAGCTGATTTAAAGTTATCTAATAGATTGCCACAAATTAATTTTATATGAAAAAATATATACTTTTTATTGAATGGGTCATTTTTGACCCCCTACCAAGAAAGGTTAACGGTTTTTTTAAAGATAATATATTAATACGAAATAATAGTTGGGGAAAAAAACATAAAAGCCGTTTTATACTTGTTTATAGCACAAAATTTAAGCTCTAAACTTCAAATTTTTCGGGGGGTCATTTTTGACCCCCAGCCAATGTGAGTTTAAGACGTCCTAGATCTGTAAGATTTCATGACAGACTTAAAGTTATCTAATAGAATGCCACGACACCAAAAAAACCGTTCATTTGCACAAAAATGAAATTTATAAGATTTTATTAATCCAAATTATTGATAAAACCAACATTTCCTTGAAATCCGCTAACTTCCCCCCGCGATTCCCGAAAAGTGTCTCGACGGATAACCGCCATATTTAGGGTGACCATTTTTTTCTGAACTCAAAATCAGTACGCACAAGTTCTTTTTCTAGAAATAACTCTCTGAAAAGTTTCTATGGGAAAGCACTGATGATGTTTTCAACACTCAACAAATTTCGGTTAAACTAACTTGGGTTCAATTAGTATTTCTGTAAAAACAACTGTCATAAACTGTTGTCGTTATTTTACAGAAAATTAATGTGACTTCAAACAACTTAATTTGAATAATTTGATTGTTTCAGTTCAGAAAATATAACAAAAACCCAGATGTTTTGAGAAAAATAAAGACCCTCAATTCTGAGTGCGTTTTCCCTTAAGTTTTGATAACTTTTCCTTTTTGAAAACTTCCCATAAAATATGCATGTTTCTTTAAATAGCCCTGATGTTCCGAGCGCTTTTTTCAATAAATTCTGATGACATTACCTCATCGAAAATATCAGAATCATTTGCATTCATGCATTTACATTATATTTCAAAAAAATATAGAATATCAATCATCCCTTAAACTTTTCGTTGTAGAAAACCTCAAAGATTCTGAACGCCTTTTTATATAAATAATTGAAGATCAAAATAACCTAATGCTCAGAAACATTTTTCCGTTAAGGATCCTCTTGGTTCGCGAACTCCAAGTTCCTTAGAATTAACTCATTATAAAGTACCTCATTGTCAAACTTATAAGTTTTAAAAAACTACTCTGACAACTTGGATTTCCAAGTTTTTGTATAGAATTTTTAAGTACAATAATTTTTTATGTTGAAATGTTCAAAAATCAGTACAATCAGTACATATTTCAAAAAATCAGTACAAATCAGTACAACGTTTTCTGATCAGTACACATGATTAAAAATCAGTACATGTACTGATCAAATCAGTACGAATGGTCAGCCTAGCCATATTTCACATTTTTCTTCTCCAAGGTGTTCTTAATGAAATCATTAAGAAAAAATGGTATATTTTAAAAAAAAATTTTAATAAAATTTTCAAGTTTTCAAAAAAGGTGTTTTGAGAACGCCCCCAAAATCATGCCATTTTTTTGGTATCAAGTTTGAACGGGTTAATGATACCGTAAAATCTTTAAATTTCATATTTAAGTATTTACGATCAAATATTATACAAAAATAATTTTTTAATTATTTTAATAACAAAAACTTAAATTTTTTTTATTTTTTTTTTTTTAAAGTCTTTTTTTGGCGAAAACCCCAATTTTGAGGCTCAAAGTGGAGACAGAAGATAAACTCCGATCGGAGTGACATTTTGCATGTGAGTTACCCTTAGGCGACCGACACTTTTGGCGGGTATTAGAATTTGATCAGAGAGAAAAGCCCAAAAACGAGCCACTCTAGTGGTTACCTTCCAATTTCAATACTTTTACATGGCGATGTCATCGGTGGCAACCACATTTTTTACCTTTTGGTTGAAAAGTAATGCTGATAGTATTTCTCATACACTCAAAAGAAAAACTCTGTCAAAAAATCTGTAAAACTACTTTCAATTTGATTTAGCAAACTTTCAGCAGAATTTTCTGCTAAAATGTATATTTTTACTGCAATCTCTGTCGTTCAGTTTTACAAAATAACAGAAATTTTACTTCGTTTTTACTTATTCTGTTCGCTGAATTTCAAATATTTTTGAACATATTTTTAGCAGATTTTTTTTTAATTATACAGAAATAGTTTGCTGTCATTCTTTTTTCAAAAAAATCCTTTAAGTCTTTTTTTAAAGTGCTATTTTTTTTTGTTTTTTATGCATTCAAAACAATATTTTTAAACATATTTTTAAGAGATTATTTTTTAATTTTACAGAAATAGTTTACTGTCATCATTTTTCAAGAAAACTTTCTTAAGTTTTTTTTAAGTGTTAATTTTTTTTATACAATTAAAATGTTCAGACTACACACAAAAATAAAACTTTGTCAAATTACTGGAAAAAGTTTCGTAATCCAACTTTACCAATATTTGACAGTTTTCCATGTTTTTTAACAAGCAAATTTTTATCGAAATTTACATTTTTTTTTTGTAATTTTACAATTTTTTTTGTAACTTTACAAATTTTTTACAAAAAAAATTCAAATAAATTTACGAGAATTCCTTGTAAGTTTTATTGTGCCAAAAAAGTTGTAAATTTACAATTTTATTGGTAAAAAACTTGTAAAATTACATAAAATTTTACAAGTTTACTAGGAATTCTCGTAAAATAGGTGGTAGCAAAAAATTTTTTAAAGTTACGAAACCTCCTTGTAAGTATTATCGCGTCAAAAAAAATGTAAATTTACAATTTTATTGGTAAAAATCTTGTAAAATTAAAAAAAATTTGGTAAAAAGCTTGTAAAATTACAAGGAATTTTTGTCAAATAGGAGGTAGCAAAAAAAAAGTTATAAGTGTTTCTTGTTATTTTACATGTTTTTTTTTTTAGTGTAAAACAATGTACAACAATTTCAAACTTTTTCCAAAATTACGGGATTCCGACGTACGGGGTTCTGTGGAACGGTTTGCAGTTTCTGCCTGGGTAATTTTAAAAGAGTTTTTAAAGGATTTTACTAGGAAAATATAATAAAAACTCGCTTTAAAATCACATAACTTTAAAGCGAAATATCTCTTGATTTTGACCTGATCTGGCAAAACGATGAATGTCATTAGATTCTACGACTCAAAACTAAGTTTACGTGTTTCGGCGTTTTGGTGTGTCCTTTCAAAAGATAAAATTAAACTTACAGTGTAATCTGTTTTTCACAGTAAAAAGAAGAATTTGTTCTAGGTTCTAACATTCGCAAGTGTGCATAAACAAAGAGCGCTGATGATGGTAACAATGACAAATACTGAAAGTTTTAGATAATTCCGCTCTGCCTATGTTGTTATTTATGTACTTTTTTTATCAGATTTTAATTTGTACAATTTTTCCAGAAATAATTTATAAATAAATTTAGTTGTAACAAATCTAAAAATTTATTATTTTTAGAAATTGCTGTGATAGATTTGTTTTTGCCGTTATTATAAAATCTTTTCACATGTCATATCTTACGAAAAGAAATTGCATACGTTAAAAGAACAATGTGACAGGAGCTAAATACGCAAGTACTTTTGCAGCCACGTGACAGCAGGTAAAATATTAAAATTTAATGTAACCTACACTATGCTTGTGTTGTTTTTTTTAATCTCAATTAATCTAACTGGACTGGATGACTAGATCTTTTTAACATTTGCCATATATCTCACGGCTTAGCCCTTCTCTGAAATTAAATTAGGTTCATTTGCCCTTAACCACAGTTATTTAACAATCTATGTGCTTTCTGCTCTAATTAAAACAACACATTCGTGTTTTTATCAATTTGAATTACACTGTTCAACAACGAATTTAAGATATCCATCCAATCAAGTGTAAATTATAGTCAAACTAAGGATCATCGAGTTCTGTATAGAATCACGAAGTGGGGACTACAAAAATTTTTTTTGTTTTTTTATACCCTCCACTTAGTGATAGAGGGTATATATAAGTTTGTCATTCCGTTTGTAACTCATCGAAATATCGGTCTGGCACCCCATAAAGTATATATATTCATGATGCCCGATCGATTTTAAGACATTCTAGCGATGTCCGTCTGTCCGTCTGTCCGTCTGTCCGTCTGTCCGTCTGTCTGTCTGTTGAAAATGCTCTCGCGGACAAAATATTGCACAGAGATGACTGAAACTTAACATATATATTGGAAGTTCTCCCGAGAAGTTTGGTATTGCATTTGAGCGATATCGGTTCAGCGGTTCAAAAGTTATGAACGCAAATGTAAGCACACCTCAAAAATTTCAGTACATTCAACATAACCTAAAACTACAAAATGCTTTAATTCGGCTTCTGGTTGACATATGTGAACATAATTGAACAACAAATGGTATTTAAACAAGTACGAAAATATTTTTTGACAAAAAAAGAAAAAAATCGCGGATTTTTTTTTAACAAAATTTTTTTTCGCGGAATTTTTTTTTTTTTTTAAATAATTTCCTTTTAAATAAAGTTGTTTGCAATAATCTTTTTGAAATTGTGGAGGGTATTACTACATTCGGCAAGGCCGAATTTAACTTTTTTACTTGTTTTTTTTTTATTATGCTGCACTTTTTTTTTTAAATACAATGGGTGAAATAATTCCTAAAAAGTGCAATTGATGAAAATTTTTTTAAATCTAAAAAATTTGAAAAACAAAAAAAATTGGAAAAATTTTAAGAATTTTGAGAAAAAATCACAAAAATAATTACTAAAAAAATAAATTAATGAAATATAGTGAAAAATAGTTTAAAAAAAATTAATATTTAAATTCTCCTTTTTTATTTTTATTAAACAATTTTTCAATTTAAAAAATCTTTAATTTTTCCAAATTTTTTGAAATTTTTTTCATTAATTTATTTTGTAAGTAACTACACTGTACAACAATTTTACACTTTTTAAAAAATTACGGGGTTCCGACGATTGATTTTGGTAGAGGAGACAAAAAAAGATACACGTGTTTCGGCGTTTTGCAAGATCACATCGGAATTTTATTTTAAAGATGGTTAAATTTTCCCAGCATAAATAATAAAAGTAAATAATAAAAATTTGATCCAATGATCACTTTTTATTTATATTTCTAATTTAATTACAAATCATTTTTTAATAATTTAAACCTAAACTAGAACTGGTAACAATAACCGTTGTCTCGTTGTAGCCAAGGGTTTTAGTGGGAATCGAACCCACTACCCCCTGTTTCATAGGCTAGCACGCTACCAACTAACCTACACACAAAAAAAAAACTTTGTCAAATTACTAGGAAAAGTCTCGTAATACCATTTTACCAATATTTGACAATATTTGAAATTTACATTTTAATGTAATTTTACAATTTTTTTTGTAATTTTACAAATTTCCAAGATAATTTTACAAAAAAAATCTAGTAAATTCACGAGAATTCCTTGTAATTTCAATTGAGTCAAAATTTACAATTTTATTGGTAAAAAGCTTGTAAAATTACAAAATTATTGGTAAAAACCTTGTAAAATTACTAGGAATTCTCGTAAAATAGGAGGTAGCAAAAAATATAGAAAAATTAAAATCCTCCTTGTAAATTTTATCGTGTCAAAAAATTTGTAAATTTACAATTTGATTGGTAAAAATCTTGTAAATTTACAAAATTATTGGTAAAAAGCTTGAAAAAATTACTAGGAATTTTTGTCAAATATGAGGTAGCAAAGAAAAAAAAGTTACAAGTTTTTTTTGTAATTTTACAAGTTTTTTTTTTTTTTTTGAGTGTACAGGGGCCCCCATATCGGTATATAAAACTATGTTTTCTTTACATCTAAGGTAGATGGTATGTTCAGCAATTTTGTAGAAAATATTATGACAAATATTTTTGTGGAACATATTAATCCCCTAACTCCCTCTCATAACGGTATTTTTTGGCTCTATTCTAACAACTCATAAAAAAATCCTGAAAAATGGGGAAGGCGGGGATAAAATGTTAAACAAAAATGTTGTCCATAAAATTTTACTATATACGTCGGAACACACCAAAGCCCACAAATTAACACAAACACCAGAAAGAGTCATATTCAAGGTTTTGCATTAAAAAAATTGCAAAAACAATTAACCCTTATGTGGGCTATCTTTTTTTTGGCCTTTGGTGAGTTCTGACGTATATAGAAAAATTTAATGGCCAACATTTTTGTTGAACATTTCACTCCCACCCTTACCCATATTCGGAGCATTTTTTACGATTTGTTAGAATAGAGCCAAAACATACCGTTATGAGAGGGAGTTAGAGGGATAATATGTTTCACAAAAATATTTATCATCATATTTTCTACAATGTTGCTAAACACACAATCTACCTCAGATGTAAAAAAAACATAGTTGTATATACCGATATGTTGCAAGAACAGGCCAAAGCTGGGAGATTTTAACCATCTTTAAAATAATATTCCGATGTGATCTTGAAAACCGCCGACACACGTATTTTTTGTCTCCTCTATCAGAATCAATCGTCGGAACCCCGCACTCAAAGAATTATGTAGGTAAATTCCAGTGAATATTCACTTAAAACAAATGAAATTTTATTTAAAAACCATTCCACTGTTTTTTCATTTAAAATAAAAACACATTACAGTCAATTTTAAATGTTAATTTAATGACTAACCAAAACATTAAAAAACTAGTGAATATTCTGTTATTTTGTATTGAAAAACAGTAAAACTATAGAAGAAAATTTTTACTGCCGAAATTAAATGTAACAGAAAATTCGTTTTTAATACAGTAAATTATTTTTTTTTAAACTACAGAAACAGTAAAAAAATTAAATCCTTTTTAAAATAAGTGATTTTTCTTTTAAAATGACTTTACTGATTACTTTTTAAAATAACCTACAAACAGTTAATGACATAATTTTCTTAGTGCGTAATTTTATTTAGTGTTGTGCTGTGTAATTGACAAAACTAAAAAAAATCAGTAGATTAATTTTACAAAAACATTTTTTTTATTTTTTTTTTTTTAAGTTTAAATTTAAAAAAAAAACTATTAAAGTTTCCAGGAAATCAAATTTTCTAGAAACAGAATTTTTTTCAGAAAATGTATTAGCAGGTTTCTCTGCTGATTTCACCTAGATATTCATGGCAGATATTAAGCAAACCCGTGTCTGCTAAAATCAGCATATTTCTCATATGGCTCAAAATGTGTGTATTTTCAGCAGATTTTTCTGCTGATTGAACGGAAAATTTATTTTGGGTTTACTCATTGCCAAGTAATCCAAATAGAAATGACTGAGAATTATCAGTTTTCAAAATAAAATATTGTGCAAACTTTTTTGTCAACCATGTGAATGAAGTTTAAACCATCAACTAATGCTCATTGCGGTAATTTTATTTTAACATGATAGTGTTTTAGGTTGGTGTCTAATTTTAAAAAAGTTGCAGGACTCCACCTCAGTTTGACTACTTATATATGCTAACGATTAACAAAAAATAACTACGAATTACTGTTTTCATTTTCTTAAAACCAAAAATTTTAGTAACTTGGGTTTGTAACTTGGATAGTAATGCACCTAGTGGTGAATAAAAAAATATTCACCAGCTGGTGAATAGAACGTAACATAATTATTTTTTAGCATTTTTTCATCAATATTTTTTGTTGTCAATATTTTTTTTCCATCAATATTTTTTTTCATCAATATTTGTATACCCTCCAACCACAGTATGGGTGTATACTCAGCCGAATTTAACACTCTCACTTGTTTTCTATCATTATTTTTTATAAAAAATATTTTTAGTTTTTTCATCAATATATTTTTTTTCATCCATATATTTTGTTTTTTATCAATTTCTTTTTTAATTTTTGTTCTATCAATATTTTTTTTCATCAATATTTTTTATCTTTTTCATCAATATTTTTTTTTTAATCTTTTTCATCAATATTTATTTTTTAATTTTTTTCATAAATTTTTTTTTTTATCAATATTTTTTTTCATTAATATTTTTTTTCATCAATATTTTTTTTCCATCAATATTTTTTTTCTATCAATATTTTTTTTTTAAATATTTTTAGTTTTTTCATCCATATTTTTTTTTTCATCTATAATTTTTGGTTTTTCATAATTTTTTTTTTTCATCAATATTTTTTTCTATCAATATTTTTTTTCATCAACATTTTTTTTTTATCAATGAAAAAGAGTTTATTCTTATTCGAGGTCTTTTCATGTTTCCCATTATGAATTAACATAAAAAGTACATATGATAACTCTACTTGCTTTATTAGGATATTCTCCCATTAAATACTCATAGAGTTTTTGGCTTTCAACAAATTTGGAAATTTTCAGGAATGAATTGACGATCATTTCGGGGGGGTTCCAATTCCCCCATCATCAGAACTCTTTAGAAAATTAGGTAATGCTGTTAGCATGCAAACATCAAATATTCATACTTTGAATCAGTGATGCCATTTTAGCACTTTTAGTGCTAGATCTAGCACTATTTTTTTGGACTTAGCACTAAAGTTTTGGAAAAAAGTGCCAAGTGCTAAGCTAGCACTTTTTTATAATTTTTTAGCATTTTTAGCATTTTTTTCAACATATTTATATTTTTGTTAAAATCTCTTGTAAAAAATTTTAGCCTGCGGCGCTTTTTATACAACCATATGTATTCAAAACATTTTAAAAGTATCTCTTCAAAAGAAGAAATTTTAAAGACCGAAAAAAAATTTTTCAAAGTGCACTTCTCTTAGCCCCTTATTCATATTCAAATTTGAACACTTTATAACAGGTTTATAAAACAGATTTCCATACAAAAATTGTTTTATAAACCTGTTATAAGTTTGTTAATTTTAATATGAATAGGGCCATACACTTTAAATAATTCAATGCGCACGACCAGCTTCCAGGGTATTAAAAAATTTTTCTTACTTTTTTGAAGGCCTTCAGTTAGCCATGCAGTTTTTATGATTGTTATCAATGAAAACTATTGTTTTGAAGAACTAGACATTTTTAACAATAACTCGCGGTATGCATTCCGCCTTGCGACAAACGTAATATTTTTTACTGATATTAATTGACATTGTTGTTCTTCTGAATAATGATTGTTTTGAATTAATTTGCAAAATAATTCAATAATTTCCATGTAAACAATTTCTATTTTTATAATTCATATTAAAATTGTTGGGAGTAATTTCATTAAAAAAATTTGGGATAAATTAAAATTCTGAAAACCAAATTGAAATTAAGAAAATATGTGTACCGGTTATTACAACGCGTTGTAGTAGCAGTTGCAACGTTGGAAAAATCTAAAATTTTGGCTGTATATATGAACCAGACCAAAAAATTCTGAGAGTAGAGCCGAAAATAAAATGCCGGTATCTTCCAGTTATTCTATATCAATACGCGTTTTCGCGAAAAATGCAAAAAATATTTTTTTTTGCAATATAGAAAAAGTTCACTCAAGATAGTGGGGATAAAAATGTTATTCTCGTGTTTCTCAGGTTTTAAAAATCAATTCGCATTAATGCTTAAAAAAGTAAAATTGTAAAGTATCAAATTTCATTATATTGTGTTTCACCAAAGAAACTTTACAATTTTACTTTACATGCATTTTGCTCATATCTACCGAACTCTTGGCTTTCAACTATCCCTAGTGAAATTTGATGCACAATATTTTTGTTGAACATTTTAACCTTTTAAACGCACAAAAGTGTGTCAGACGGTGTTATTAAAAATCATTATTTGTTGATTTAAGAGAAAAAAATTTAAAAAAAATCTAGCACTTTTTTTTTGGTCTGTAGAGCATTTTAGCACTATTTTTTCTGCTATTTAGCATTTTTTCAAAATTCTTTTATGGCAACACTGCTTTGAATTATCTCAACTTAGTGAGAAAGCAAATATGATTTTCGACTCTATGAGCAGGGTTGCCAGAATTGTTGGGTGCAAAATCGTCAAAAATTTTCAATTTTTAAATAAAAAATCGTCAAAATCGTCATCCCATTTGCAAAAATCGTCAAAAAATCGTCAAAATAAAAAAAAGGTATATTTATCCTTGATTAAAGATCAATTCTAAGACATTCAAGCGATGTCCGCCCGTCTGTTGACGACATGATGCAGTCCAATTCTAAAAGAGCTTAATACGTGCAGTTTGGCACAAATATATCTAATGGCCATTGGATGCTTCGATTCGAAAATTGGCAAAATCAGACCAGGAAGAACAAAATTCCCCCATGTAAAACTAAACCTACCTCTGATTTTTTTTACAGTTTTTGTTATATTTTTAAGCATATAAAATATTTTTATGAAAGAAAAGGTCATGCAGTTGGGTCAAGTTAATTGAAAAATGTATTTGTTTTTCTGTCCATCCTTTTTTGAAAACAATTCTATAAAAAATAATTATGATAAAATTGCATAAATATTTTATAAAAAGAAAAGATTGGTCCTCCGCCAAAAAACTCCTATAAAACCTATAATTTTTTTACATTTTGGAGAGAAAAAGATATGTAACACTCTCGCTTGTTTCTTTTGTACAAAAATATTGGTGGATAGTTTTTTTTTTTTAACTAACAATAAGCAAAAAATATTCATTGAATACTAAAGTTCTATTAAAATTTTTTTAAAAAGTAGAAAAAATTGTCAGGTTTTTGTTATTTTTAAAAATCGTCATTTTATGGGTAAAAATCGTCAAATCGTCATTTTGATGTTTTGGGGAGTAAAAATCGTCAAAATGCAGAGAAATCGTCAAATCTGGCAACAGTGTCTATGAGTATTTAATGGGAGAATATCCTAATAATGAAAGTGGAGTTCTCATAAGTATTTTTTATGTTAATTAATAATGGGGAACATGAAAAGGCCTCGAATCAGAATAAACTCTTTTTCATTGCACAATTAAAAGGTCGAATAAATAACTAATTATTACACTGCGGAACACTAAAAAACAAACAAGAGTTACGACCATCATTTCTATATATTTCGGACATGCTGATTCGAATGGCGTACTCCGTTTTTCGATGTATGGTACAGTTTTCTTGCAAAATGTCGTTAAAGATTTGCTGATTTCGAGCCAGTTTTTTAACCAAAAAATTAGCAAAGTAAATAGTTTATAAATTTTATGACATGGAAAACAAAGATATGACTTGTAGCAATATTTCTTATACAAATTTGGTTTAAAGCTTTTCATCTTAAGCCATTAAATTCGCGAATTTCTTGATTTTTTGAGGTTTTCGCGAAACAGCCAAATTGGTCTTTGATAAAGAACTTGCTTTTAATGAATCAAAAATGCATCCCTAACAATACGAATAGTGGCCAAAAAACACCTATGTTATTTTGGACCATCATGATGAAAATCGCAAAAAACCGTTTTTTTGTATATTCCAGCATCACTTTACGAGATGATTTAAGGTGCCATCTTTTAGTATATAATGTGGGAACCTTAAACAACTACCTGACCAAAAATTCGGCCAAAAAAGTTTTCATTTGCAAAAGTTATCTTAACAAAAACTATTATTTCAGTGTTTGCGATACAATAATTATAGTTTTTGTTAAGATAACTTTTGCAAATGAAAACTTTTTTGGACAAATTTTGGGTCAGTTCATTGTTTAAGGTTCTTACATTATATATTAAAAGATGAAGAGATGAATCATCTCCTAAAGTGATGCTGCCATATACAAAAAAACGGTTTTTCCCGATTTTCATCATGATGGTCCATATAACATAGATGTTTTTTGTCCACTATTCGTAGTGTCATGGACGCCTTTATGATCCACAAAATGCAAGTTTTTTATCAGAGACCAATTTAGCGGTTAATTTCGCGAAAACTTAAAAAAATGAAGAAATCCGCGAATTTAAGGGCTTAAGATAAAAAGCTTTAAACCAAATTTATATTAGAAATATTGTTACAAGTTATATCTTTGTTTTCCATGCGATAAAATTTAAAAATCATTAGCTTTGGAGTTTATTTTGTTAAAAAAGCAGCTGAAAATTATCCAATCTTTAATGACATTTTACAAGAAAACTGTACCATACATCGAAAAACGGAGTACGCCATTCGATTCAGCATGTCCGAAATATATTGTTTTCTAAAATAGTGGTTAGTTTTGTCACGCAGTGTTATTATTTAATAAAAATTAAAACACATTTTTTTTATCAATATTTTTTTCATCAATATTTTTCTATTAATATTTTTTTTTTTTCATCATTATTTTTTTATCAATATTTTTTTCGTAAATATTTTTTTTTAATCAATATTTTTTTTTCATAAATGTTTCTTTGTCATACATTTTTTTTTCAAAAATATTTTTTTTTTCATAATTTTTTTTTTTTTTCATCAAATATTTTTTTTATCAATAATATTTTTTCATTTAAAACTTTTTTTCATCAAAAATTTTTTTTATCGACAAACACAAACAAACAGATTGATAGATATAACTAGAATGTCTTAGAAACCTGTACGGATCAATAAAATATAAACATAATGGAGTTCTCGACCGATATTTCAATGCGTTTTGCAAGGAATGACAAATTAATATTGCCTTATTTTTTCTAGAAAAATTTTGCTTTGGAAATATCACCTATTTATTAGGCTGGGTCGTATTCCAACAAAGTGCTCAGATCAACTATTAATAGTGAAAAAAAGTTGGTACAAGTAAATACAAGCAATTTAAAACCAAAATGAACAAAATCGGTCCATGGCTTCCGTTCTCGCATTGCGGGTCAAAATTGCGGTTTTTGAAAAAATGGACATAATTTAAAAAAAAAAAAAATTAAATATTTAAAAAAAAATTATAAAAAAAAAATTTTTTTTTTTGTATCGCATTAATTCAAAGATATTTAGAAAAATTTTGTTTGTTTTTTTCGGATATCGATAACCCACCTAAACGTGAGGCCAAAAAAAAACTCACATTTTTAACATGGAGCTCAAAAATACTTTTTCACTATTTTAAAAATTTAGTGAAACAAAATTTTTAAATATATTAGTTTATCCACTTGATATCATTGAATGCATCTCAGGGATTGTAGAAAAAAATTCTTAGTTAAATTCCTTCGTCCAGTTGGTGTGTGGAGCAATTTGAATTTAGCGGTTTTCCAGAACATGTGTTTTTATCGACATTTTTGACTAATTTGTAGTTGTTAGCAACATTTTACTTAAATTAACCAACTTTTTTTGTTCAAATGGTTGTTTTGGACCATAGTAACTCTGCTTTGAAATAATATGCTTTTTGGACAACGTTAACCCTTGCCGGCACGAGGTTAAAAATTCCTCCAATGAAATTTTCGAAAATTCCTCTCTCTAAAATCGTGTATGAGTTTAAATAATGAACAATTACAAATTTATACAAAGTTTTCTTGAAGGACATCTTTAACCCTTGTTGAACGAACGCCCAAAAAACAGCTGTTTTTTTTGCTCATAGTCAAAATGGACTTTTTTGACATATTAAATAATATGTTTTTCACTTTTAGCTTTACACAGTAAAAACGACGAGGACGTAATGAAATTTCGGATGCCTTTTTTTTTTATTTAATTTAGATTTAAACACTTTCCGCATAAATGCGCTTACTTTAAAACGTTAATTTAAATGCGATCGTTTAAATGCATTCCCCGCTCAAACGATTCACTCGCAGATGTACATATCTCTCATTTTATAATCATAGTCAAAATGGACTTTTTAACATACTAAATAAGTTTTTCACTCTTAGCTTAACCCAGGAACAACGAAGATGACGTGGTGAAATTTCTGAATGCATTTAAACGATCGCATTTAAATTAACGTTTTAAAGTAAGCGCACTTAAGCGGAAAGTGTTTAAAACTAAATAAAATAAAAAAAATGGCATCCAAAATTTCATTACGTCTTCGTCGTTTTTACTGTGTAAAGCTAAAAGTGAAAAACATATTATTTAATATGTCAAAAAAGTCCATTTTGACTATGAGCAAAAAAACAGCTGTTTTTTGGGCGTTCGTTCAACAAGGGTTAAAGATGTCCTTCAAGAAAACTTTGTATAAATTTGTAATTGTTCATTATTTAAACACATACACGATTTTAGAGTGAGGAATTTTCGAAAATTTCATTAGAGGAATTTTTAACCTCGTGCCGGCAAGGGTTAACGTTGTCCAAAAAGCATATTATTTCAAAGCAGAGTTACTATGGTCCAAAACAACCATTTGAACAAAAAAAGTTGGTTAATTTAAGTACAATGTTGCTAACAACTACAAATTAGTCAAAAATGTCGATAAAAACACATGTTCTGGAAAACACATGTTCTGGAAATTTTTTTCTACGATCTCTGAGATGTATTCAATGATATCAAGTGGATAAACTAATATATTTAAAAATTTTGTTTCACTAAATTTTTAAAATAGTGAAAAAGTAGTTTTGAGCTCCATGTTAAAAATGTGAGTTTTTTTTGGCCTCACGTTTGGGTGGGTTATCGATATCCGAAAAAAACAAACAAAATTTTTCTAAATATCTTTGAATTAATGCGATACAAAAAAAAAAATTTTTTTTTAATAATTTTTTTTTAAATATTTAATTTTTTTTTTAAATTATGTCCATTTTTTCAAAAACCGCAATTTTGACCCGCAATGCGAGAACGGAAGCCATGGACCGATTTTGTTCATTTTGGGTTTAAATTGCTTGTATTTACTTGTACCAACTTTTTTTCACTATTAATAGTTGATCTGAGCACTTTGTTGGAATACGACCCAGCCTACTATTTATACAGCAAAACATTATCATGATTCAATGGTTTGTGCAAGAGTAAAATCTTCGCAGACATTTTTCCTTTGTAGCTCCCAAATGTTTTTTTTTATAAATTTCCATTATATTTCTTGGTATACCTTCCTTTTTTTTTAATAAACACAACCTGCCTGTATAGTTTTCGTATAAAATCTATCTAGACACTCGAGTCATTTAGTGTGAAAATAGTCGTGTCTTGTTTTTAATGATTTTTCTTAGGAAACGTTTACGAGCGATTATAATAAAAAATTACTTTTGATTTCGTTTGATTCGTTCGTTATTAATTGAAATATATTTTTTATTCTTACAACAAAAACTTGTCAATAGGAAATTTATAAAGGAAGGAGTAAAGTCACAAACAGCAACTACCGACCGATAAACAAATACAGTAGAATCTAAAGTAGTGACGATCGGTTTTATTCTGGATTCAATTTAATTTATTTTTTATTTCAGTATGAAATACATTTAATACAGCTCGTTTTTAAATGTTTTCTTTCTTTGGATTTCCAGAAGGTTCCAAAAAGTGGCAATAAACTACGGAAAATTTCAATGATTTAAAAAAAAAAAGTTCGAATTTTTAAACATAACTTTTGAACTCATTTAATGGAAACTGAGGAAAAAAATGGTACAAAATTCATTATTATCCACTTTTTAAAATTTTTAAGATCCCATTGGGCCCATAATTCCCGTATCTCAAAAACAATGAAAGGTAGAGCGACACGGAAAAAAATGTTCGATCCTTAAAGGACTCAATAGTCCTTAAATGTGAATGAACAACACAGGATCAAAATTTTTCCTATTTCATTTTCCTTATTTATAAGAAAAATATGAAATAAAACGAAAGAAAATCATTACCGATTTTTCTCCAATTTAGTTAATTTTCCCATTTTTAGTTAATTTTTTTAGTGTACGAAGTATTTTATTAAATTCGCAAATTTTTAAAAAATGTGAGTAGTAAATTTAACTTCAGTACCAGTATAATCATAATTCTATTGTAGTTTCAAATGACGTTGTAAGTTTTTTCTAAATTAACTAAAATTTTAATAAAAAATCCATTAGAGATATTTGAATTTATTGCAAAATGGAAAATAAGCCTTTTAAGCTGATGCAATTATATGGGAAAATTCCATTAGCTATTTTAAAACAAAGTTTAATTAAAATGATTTTCACTTAACACAAACATTAGATAACACTGTTCAACAAAACCGTGTTGCACAGTGTAAAGGCCACAGTAGATGACTGATAAATCGTTCAACTTGTTTGCTTGATAAGTTGTTTTACTTGCAGTTACACGAGCAATTTGCATGCAATCTTCCAACTAGGTATGTTGATAAGATGTCCAACTTGTCGTCAAACAAGTTGGTCGATAAATCGGTCGAATATTGTGACCTTTAAACAGTGAAACACGGTTTAGTAGATCAAAACCTCCAAATATACTTCTGAGCTAGGTAATGTTCTTAGGTGCCTTCAGTAAAAATTTATGTTGCTTCTTTTCTTAGAACATATTAACCCTTTAACGCACATTTTAAGGGGACATTTTATTTATTTTTTTTTTCAAAAACTATCAAAGAAGTCCAATAAAACGTGCTAAATGCACGTAGGTTAAAATGTTCTACGAATATTTTCCGAGACAAATTCACTAGGGTTCTTCAAGGGTTTGTTTCAAAGGTTTAAGCTTATTTTTAAAAGGTAGCCCTGTCTCAAATAACATTAAACAAAAATTGATCATAAAACAAAAACAAAGAAATTTATTTTTTAATTTTTCAAAAATCCAAACTTTTTCGTAAAAATTTTTCAAAAATCCAAAACTTTGACCGGAGAACGAAACGGGTTAAAATAGTGAAAATTGGATCAAATTTTATTTAAATAAAAGCTCGTCTTAAGCTCAATGAAAGTGTCAAGAAAAAAATTGTGATTCTATTATATTTTGAGGATGTTAATTCTGGCTCGAGGTCATTATTTTCTTTACTAATTAAAACCATGATATTCTAATAGCATAATTTTCAAGAAAATTATTTTTTTGTTTTAAATTTATTTATGTTGGTTATTTTTGCAAGACTTAATCGACACGTGTTTCGGAATTTGTTAGATTCCATTGTCAAGATTATTTATCAAAAATAGAAACGATTTACTACAAAGCAATCTTAAAAATTATGCTATGAGAATATCATGGTTTTAATTAGTAAAGAAAATAATGACCTCGAGCCAGAATAAACATCCTCAAAATATAATATTTTAAAGGTCGAATAAAACAATTTTTATTGTTTAATAAAAAATAATCAGAGTTTGAACATAATGGTTGGCACGCCATAGTGATGAATAACCCTAATGTGGTATTATTACACTCACAACAACAAATAACATATTGTTGTAGTCCAATGGACTATCATATGTAAAAATGTTGGTTATTGACAATTTCTTCGTCTTTCTAATTCACATTGTGGATAGAGTCGAATATGTATTAATACTTTAGTTTGTGCACAAACGATTTGTCATTAGACTCGTTTGCTACTTTGTAGTAAATCGTTTCTATTTTTGCTAAATAATCTTGACAATAGAATCTGACAAATTCCGAAACACGTGTCGAGCAAAAATGACCAATATAAATAAATTTAAAACAAAAAAATAATTTTCTTGAAAATTATGCTATGAGAATATCATGGTTTTAATTAGTAAAGAAAATAATGACCTCGAGCCAGAATAAACATCCTCAAATATAATATTTTAAAGGTCGAATAAAATAATTTTTATTGTTTAATAAAAATTAATCAGAATTTGTGATTTTATTTAAAAATTTCTTCAACGTTGGAAAAACCGAAATTTGTTTGCAAAAGGTAAATAGCGATATCACGAAAACCGTTCGACTCAGGCATGTAGCCAGGATATTGAGGTATTAATGTCTCTGAATCTGAGAACTTTTCTATTCAAAAAATGTCTCAGAATCTAAGTTTTTTTATACGAAAAATGTTTATACGAAAAATGTCTCACAATCTGAGCATTTGTACGAAAAATATCTCAGAATCTGAGTATTTTTTATACGAAAAAAGAATCAGAGAATTTAAGAAAATTGTCTCAGAATCTGAGAGATTTTCGTTACGAAAACTGTCTCAGAATCTGACGATTTTTCTAAACGAAAAATGTCTCTGAATCTGACAATTTTTCTATACGAAAAATGTCTCTGAATCTGAGACTTTTTCTTTACAAAAATGTCTTAGAACCTGAAAATTTTTCTTTACGAAAAGTGTTTCAGAATCTGAGAATTTTTCTATACGAAAGATGTCCTAAAATCTGATTATTTTTCTATACGAAGAATGTCTCAGAATGTTTATACGAAAAACTGTCTCAGAATCTAAGAATTTTTCTATACGAAAAAGGTCTCAGAATCTGAGAATTTTTCTGTACAAAAAATGTCTCAGAATATGATTCGACTGAATTAAAAAATTTTCGATATTAGTGTTCAGCGCATCAAAAATAACAAATGATGTTGCAATTATTTTTTTTACATTTTTTTTTTTGAAAAGTTTCCAAAATTCAAAATTGTGATCGCCGAGCTCCACAGGTTTATTTTATGCCTAAGAGATTAAAAATTTGCCTGAACGTTCACAGAAAAAAATATGGAGGAAACAAATTTGAGTAATCACTTGTTTAAATTTAAAAACAAAAAATTATGAAAGTTTGTAATCTTCTTTATAAAATATTCCTATGTTTTTGAGACATGAATATGTTTGGTAAAGTTTGAAAAAACAAGTTTTTTGTTTTTTTTTTTTTTTTTGTAAAAAATTTAAATCTTTTTTAAACTTTAAAAAAAAATAAATAGAGAAATTTTTAGAAATTTTTAATTGTGTCAATTAAAAATTTACTCAAATTTTTTTTCACACATTTAATAAATTTTTATTAAAAATTTACTCAATACTATTAAATCGTTTACTGATTCAAAATTGAGTAATATTTACTCAATAGTGTTAAAAATTTACTCAAATATTTTTTTTATTTTTTTCTGTGTTGAATATCGGATGGAAAAAATGTTTGCAAAACATATTTTTCGTAGTAACCCATAATATTTAGTAAAAAAGTAAAAAAGTTTTATATATAATTATGTATAATGTGATAAAATTATATATAATTACATAGGTTTCAATTTTCAAAAAAAATGTTATAAAAATATAAATAATTTAATAAAATTATATATAATATTATATAATTATATCTGATTTTTTTATATTAAATTTAATATAATTTTATCTAAATTTAACAAAATTTTATCAAATTGGATAAACTTTTACATACGGGCCATTCCAGAAAATTTAGCTCAAATTTTAGTCATTTTTGGAAATGGTGTCTCAGATTAATTTGAACCTTGACACATAGATAGCCCTCATAAATATGATATTTGTACAATATATCGTTTTTTTACATTTGGTGTATTTAACGAATTATGGCGGGTCAAAGATTGACTTTTTAAGCAAAAGTAAGAAAAATACATCATGTTTAAAGAGCTATAACTTCTTAACTAATGACCCGATTTTCACAAATTTAGGCTCATGTGAAAGCTGGGGTTCTTCTTTTAGAAAACATTTTAAAATAATACAGTTTTTTTTTACAGAAATGATGCAAAAATGCAAAAACATTTTTTCTTTTCGAATATTTAAAAAAACACATCTTCGATTTTTTTAAAAAAAATTCTGGTGAAAAATAACAATGTTTTGTATAACATATTCAAAATTCAGAGTGGGATCTCCATGGGATCAAAAACTATTCTGTTTTAAGTACGAGGTTCTCATATTTTTCCCTTAGGAAATTTAAATTTCTACCCGAGTAAAAATAAACATATATAACAATATATAACTTGATACAAACCTAACGAATCATATATGATCATATATTCAGTGAGCTATTTTCTAAATTTTTTAAATGCAGTCATATGTAATTATATATAATTTAATCATGATTCGGATTAAAATGCGTACGGTTGATATAATTATATTTAATTATATGAGGGTCAATACAAAATTTGTTTTTCTGTATAATTTAATATAAAATTATATATTTCTCATTCTGTTCCATATATAACTATAAATGTTTCTAATTAACCAACAATTTTCTAAGTTTTTTAGGCAAAGTATAAAAAACTTTTTAAAATGTTCCTAAACATTTCCTTGTTAGGGTTATGTATATCGCCTATCTGGTTCGAAGCGTACCCAAACATTTTTTTGTTTTAGAAAATTTATATGTTTGGCGAATGTATCGTTGACCTGTGGTGTATCTCAACCCAAACCAAAAAACACCAGGATTTTATATGTTTTTATGAAATTAGATCTAATTAGATCCACCAATATATGGCAATGTCTGGTCAAAACTCGGATGAAATCAAATCATATTTTATACAAGTTGATCTTTTTTAATGCAAAAACATCCACCATTTTTCGGATCAAATTGCGTATAATTATATATTGTATTACATATCATTATATATTGCATCATATAAAAATTTTTACTCGGGTAATGTTTTGAATGTTTTTCAAAATTTTAATAGTATAATTTCCTTTGAAAATTTAAATTTTTATATTGAAGAAACATAAAATTTTAATTTTCTAAGGTAAAATTTAAGAACTTCGTACTAAAACCAGAATATTTTTTGATCCCATTGGGATCCCACTCTGAATTTTGAATATGTTGTACAAAACAGTATTGTTTATCACCAAACTTTTTTTTAAAAAAATCGAAGATGTGTTTTTTTAAATATTCGCAAAAAAATAATGTTTTTGAGTTTTTGCAACACTTCTGAAAAAAAACCGTATGCATTTGAAAATATTTCCTAAAAGAAGAAGAATTAAGCTTTCATATGAGCCATTACTTGTGATAATCGGATTACTAGTTAAAAAGTTAGAGCACGTTAAACGTCATGTATTTTTCTGACTTTTGCTAAAAAAGTCGAACTTTGACCCGCGATAATTTGAAAACTACAGCAAATTTTAAAAATCCAAAAATGCAACATATCTCATATAATCGTGGATATCTATGAGCCAAATTCTCAGGGGTGTCCAAAGGCATGTTTCCGAACAGTGGAGCGAAAATTTTTGGAATTACCCATACGACAAATTAAAATATAATTATATAAATTTTTATAAAATTATATATAAATTTATCAAATTTTATAAAATTTTATCAAATTATATATAATTTGCTAATAATACCCTTGTAAAAAAAGAAAAAATGGTCATGACTAATTATATCCCAAATATGGCGGATACAATTACTTTAATAATTATGATTATACAATTACTTTAAATCCCGAGTAAAAAAAAGTTATATGACGCAATATTTAATTATATATGAACAGATATGCTTTTATGTAAATCCATATTAATTTTGATCCGAAAATTGGCGGATCGAATATTATACGATTATATCAAATTCTATTATTTTTGATAAAATAATATCAAATTCGATTAAGTTTGATCCCAAAAATGGGTCTATCTAATTGTATTAAATCATATCTTATCTGTTAAAATTTGATAAATTTTTATGTAATTGGATTAAATCTGATAAAATTTTTTGGAATTTTAAACGTGAAATTAGAAATTATTTTATCAGATTGGATTATCAATTAGAAGAGTTTTTATTGCATTCTTCGGAATTTTTTCGGGACTTAGCAAATTATTAAAAATGTGTCATTTTTATCTAAAATCATTTATAAGGGATTTAAATTTTCCAAAAAATGTTTGTGTCTTAGAAAATTTAAAAACATTTTTTCGGAACTCAAAAACTTTTCAAAAAAATTAAATTTCTTATAAAAACATTTTCAATGATTTTTTTACTCCAAAAAAATTGCCAAAAAAATTTTGTGTCCGGGACTTTGGAAAATTTTCATAAAATTTTTTAGGATTTTTTTTTTTAATTGTCCGGGACTTACAAAATTTTGAAAATTTTTTTCGGGATATAATTATAAATAAAATCATATATCTTTTTATCTGCCATATCTAAAAATTCCCGACCTTATATGTCATATCAAATTTCATATAGATCAGTATATAAATACATATGAATATGTATGCTATCATATTAAAAAACCAGGAAAAATACAATGCTATATATAAACTTGTATGTCCATATCAAAGTTCATGCATAACCATATATAAATATAAATAACTATATAATAGCATATATGATTATATCAGATCTTTTTTACTCGGGATATTATGATCTAGCGGGATAACCTTATATATAATGTGATACGTGAATTGGGTCTATATAATTATATCAGTTAGAGAAAACTGATACGATTAAATATAAGTTAAAACCATTATAACTGATCATATAATGCTCCTTATAACGTCATATAAGTAGGATAACATTATATATAATTATATGCACTTTATGTAATGTTATATACAAAAATATGTTCTTTATGTAGAGCAATATCTAACCATATATATTTATGTCTCATAGTCTCAATTTATTTTATATTGTATCAGTCCGGATCAAACTGATAAAACCAGATAGACCCATTTTACGTATCATCTATCTATATATATAAAAATGGATGTATGTATGTGGGTATGTATGTATGTTCCGTATGGACTCGAAAACGGCTGGACCGATCTTGATGAAATTTTCAGGGAATATTCAGAATAGTCCAGGCAGTAACAGTGGTCGGTCAGTTTTTTGATTTTTTGCGGTTGGGCGGAGGGGCGTGGCAAAATCAAATTTTGACATTCCCCCACTAATGACATCTATATATAAAGAAAACGGATTGACCGATTTTGATGAAATTTAAACCAAAGATAGAACTAACCGAGTACTAACTATATGCTAAATTAGAGCGTGATCGAACAAATGGGCGTAAAATGCCATGCTTTTTTGCCTTTGGTGGCGAGGGGTGGGCAAAATCGAATTTTTACATTGCACCACTAATGACAGCTATATATAAAAAACGGATGGACCGATTTTGATGAAATTCAAACCAACGTTAGTACTAACCAAGTACTAACTACACTCAGAAAAAAAACTAACTAAAAAATGGGAAAATTAACTAAATCCAAGGAAAATTGATAATGATTTAGCTCCATTGCCATGTATTCATACTTTTTAGTTCATATTTTTCTTAAAAATTAGTACCAATTTGTACTAGAAAGTGGGAAAAAATTTCCCATTTTTTAGTTAAAAAAACATTTTTGGTGAGGACATTTTTCCTAAAAATTAGTTAATTTCATATTTTTATTGGTTTATTTATAGAATCGCCTGTGAATACACACAGAATTTTCATTATGTACATTTTTTATTTAAAATATAAAAAAACGTTTGTTTCTTATGGTCAAGTAATAAATTTCATTAGTTTTTAAAATTAAATTACAACAAAGACTTTGTCTTTAACGTTTGTTCCCAGACTATGGGAAAACACGCCAAAGCCAAGGCCTTTGTTGTGATTAAAATATTATTTTTTCCCTCACACATACATGTGTAGAAAAAAATGTAAACATTAAATTTATTACTTGTTATACAAGACCAAACTCCCTTTTTCATATACTACAAATAATAAACAAAATGTGAACTACAAGCAAGCATGAAAAAAAAAATAAATCAACTAAAAAATTTCATGTTATGAAAAATTTACTAAACTTGTGGAAAAAAATTCCTAAAATTAAAGAAGATAAATATGATGAACTAATTGGAAGTAAATTACTTCCTAAAACTGAATTTTTTGAACTAAATTTGGTTTTAAGAAATATGTCTTAAAAATAAAGATTTTTTTTTTTTTCATTTATTAAGGAAAATTTCTTTGGCAGTAAGAATTTTTTCATGTATTAGGGAATTCCATTTAAGGAAAATTATGGCCTATTTAACAGTCCATGAACTAAAATTTGTTCCTAAAAATTTGGGAAAATTTCCAAAATTTTAGTTAAATTTAACTAAATTGTGGGAAAATTTATAAACTATTTTGAAGAAAATTTTTCCATAGTTTAAGTTAATGGTTTTTTTTTGAGTGTATGCGCCCAATTAGAGCGGGATCGGACAAATGAGCGTAAAATGCCATGCCCCTTTGTATTGAATTGAATGTCATTTCTGCATGCTCCGCAATAACGCGAAAACTGTTGATTCGATTTTAATTAAATTTTCAGCACTGATTGTGTTAACCGAGTGCGGAACTATAGGCCATGTTATACTTCGATTGGAAAAAGGGAGCGTAAAATGCCACGCTCTTTGTACTATACTGGACGTTCTCAGCCTGTATATCTGCCTGTTTTGAAATCACGCAAAAACGAATAAGCCGAATCTGTCCCTACTGATAGAACTAACCGAGCGGGAACTGTTGGTCATATGTAGAGCGCGATTAGGCAAAAGGGTAAAAAATGTCACTCCCGTTTCTCATAAATAAAAAGTTATTTCCTCCTCTTTCGCAATCACACAAAAACTGATGTCAATGAAATTTGCAGCACAGATAGTACTAATCGAGGATGCAGCATGGAACTTTAGACTATCACGATTCGATAAAAATGCGTAAAATGACACGCTCATTTATACTATACTTAACGTTATGTCTGTCTGTTTTGAAATCACGCAAAAACCGCTGAACCGATTTTGTTGAGATTTCTCTATAGATTGTGCTAACCGAGGGTAGAACTAATCGAGGATGCAGCATGGAACTTTAGACAATCACGATTCGATAAAAATGCGTTAAATGACACGCCTCTTTGTTCTATACTTAACGTTATGTCTGTCTGTTTTGAAATCACGCAAAAACCGCTGAACCGATTTTGCTGAGATTTCTCTATAGATTGTTCTAACCGAGGCTGGACCCAGACCCGTGCTTTAATTTTGCCCGACACTATATTTTAATTAAAATGCAATATAAAACGTTTTTTTTATTAGGGCCAGCAACGCGGACGGGGTATAGCTAGTATTATATATAAGACTATCTGTTCAGATCTTGTAGGATAACCGAAGATATTATTTGAAACAATTGTGTCCACCATATTTGGGATCTAATTTGTCACTGCTATATATAACTCTTTTTTACTCGGGTATATAAAAAATCTGATGTAATTATATATAATTTTATCTATTTTTATCCAATATATATAATTAAATATAATTTTATCTAATAATATATAATGATATATAAACTTTTTTACTCGGGATGCTTTAAAAAATATTTATTTCCACTGTACTTTTCCCTTCATCTTTGTCATTCTGCAGTTAAACAAATAAAATATATTAAACCCAACAACCACCTCGTGATAATTTAATAATTTTATTTTTTTTTTATATTGTAGATCATAAAATAATTTGCAAATGTTAATTAAACAAAAACTCAATAAAAATAGCTCTTGCAATGCTATTTTTAAGCTAAAATGTTATATTTTTAGCAAAATCTTGCAATAAAAACACAAAACGAAACAAAAAAAAATATAATAATTGTAAAAACAATTAACATATTTTATCTAATAAATGGGCGACAGCTAAAATAAACACTTGTGGTGCTACTATTTACTACTAAAAACTCAAATAAATATGTTGGTAAAAAATAGTGTGAAAGGAATTTTACTGTGCCAAATGGCAGATTTTTTTTTTTTGTGAAATGATGAGTTTTAGCTAAACTTTATTTTATTTTATTTTTTGCTATTTCTTAATACTGACTTTATGTATTGAGTGTAGATAGAAGACAATAGTAATAATACGAATGGTGCGAAATATAAATATTCATATGATATTTAAAGCAACATTCATACATATGGAGATTAGAAATGGTTTATCTGATTAGAGTTTCTATTCACAATTCACTCGTGATGTTTTAGAAAAAGGTGTTATTTGAAAATTAGTTACTTTTTTTTTTGTTGATACAAAAAAATATTTACTCTTCTATATTTAGAAACACAAGCTTAATCTATTTTCAAAAAAAAATGGTAATGATTAATTATGATCATATGAGTGGCGTTGTAGACTTTTAAAAAGTAATCGTTATTTGTAATGTCTAGAAACTTGCTAATTTAAGTTTTTTTTTGTAATACAAACTAAAATCATTCTTTAAAAATATATATAAAAAACGACGCAATTCCCTTTACTTTTCTTAATATAAAAAACATTTTGATATGCTTGTGCAATCAAATTTTGCTAAGAAATAAAGCAACTGAACTTTCGATAGTGAAAAGTTTTGATGCAATTGTACCAATCTAGGAACATTTCCTGAAAATGCAAAACAAACATATTTTCATCCATATTTAAAAAAAAAAATTCTTACAGGGAAAATTAGGACGAATATTTTAGATTTCTTAGGGTATACCTCTTTTATAGTACGATGATATTTACAGAAACCTTTCTAAATATTAAAAATTTACTAACATAGAAAACTTAAGAAAATTTTTAAAATTTTACCATAAAAAAATCTGAGGTTCTAATGCATTTTCTGATAGAATAAGTCCCAGATTCTGAAATAATTTTTAATAGAAAAAATATCAGATTCAGGACACACAGAAAAAAAATTAATTAAAAAATTCGTAGATTTAATTAAAAAATAAATTAAATCCGGACCAATCACTAAAATGCGCATATAAATTAAAAATATTTGTATTTCGTTAATTTAATATAAATGAATGTTTATTTAATTACATATTTAATACTATTAATTAAGAAATTTAATTAAAATTTAAAAAATAAAAAAATTTAATTAGACAAATTAAAAATTTATTTAAATTAAAAAAAAAAAAAAAAAATTTAATTATATAAATTTAAAATAATACATTTTGTTAAAAAAAAACTAAACCTCTAAAAAACAAATTTTTTACATGATTTTTTGAGTGTTTGTTTAACAAAAGCAACATTTTTTTTGCTACAAGAAGTTTAAAGTCCTGCATTTGGACCCAGGGGGTTAGAAAATGCCGGGTTTATTTACCATGCCCTCCCGCCCCTTCCCGTTGTGGGCGTGGCACATTGGGTTGAAATGGATCAAAAGTGGCGCTTTATTCAAAACGGAAAAAATTTTGTTTACAAAAATTATTAATTTAGGGTTAAAGTATATAAAATTATACTAAAAAATCTGTCACAACTATTATTCTGAGTTGTTTACTTTTCTTGCAATCCGCCGTCAAAATTATGGGGCTTTGTTTTTGAATATGGTGCTAAAAATTGAAAATCAACTTATTTCTAGAACTTTTTTTTGTTATTTATTCATTCAAAGGTAATTTTTTTATTATGGAACCATCAGCTTCAGGCAATTTCAAATACATTTCTGTTTTTTGTTTTTTGAAAATTGTTGTAAAAATATTTTTGTTATTTTTTTGTAAAATGTTCCAAAATTGGAGTATTTTTAATACTTGATGGAATATAAAACAAATGTAAGAGGTTGTTACTGCTTATACATTGTGATAATAAAGCATATAGTATAAGCTTTAATTTAAAAGAAAAAAAACGTCCGCGTTTAATGCCGTTATTTTTTAATTTAAGATTTAATGAAAAAAATATGGTGGCTTCAATAACACTGCATCACAAAAAAACAAAAAAGTTTCTGACCCAGAAACTGGACCCACTAATCCTTATGTATTTTGACCTTCTGAAATCTATTCTGCCATCAGAATTGAATTCTATAGTTGGGGTTTCCTGTGATTTACAAGGAAAGTCCGCAATGTAAACCCACATAATTTCGTTGTGAATTTGACAAAGTTGCAAAATTTTTTAATTTTATTTCTGTACGTAAGGTTCAAGTTTGATTTATTACGTAGAAAATAAGAGTATTTTTTAATAAAATCCGTAAAAAATTGCAGAAGTTACATGCATTTAAACAAAAACGCATTATTTCAGTTTCATACAAAAACAGTTGTATTTATGTTGTGAATTAATGCATTTTTGTTCAAATGCAAGTAACTTCTGCAATTTTTGATGGATTTTATGAAAAAACCTCTTATTTTCTTCGAAATAAATCAGACTTGAACATTACATACCGAAATAAAATTAAAAAAAATGTTAACTTATTGTTAGTCAAATTTACAAGGAAATCAGGTCGGTTCACTTTTGCAGGCTGTAGGCAAAATCGCCCAAAGAAACATCGCCCAAAAAATTTTATGAAAAATCGCCCAAATGCAAAATCGCCCAAAAAATATGAAAAATTACCCAAAAAGAAAAATACGAAACTTCGCCCAAAATTAACGAAAAAAAGCCCAAAAAAGATATGAAAAATGGCCCAAAATAAAATAAAAAACATTTTTTCTAACACATTTTTTCCAAAACACATACTACACAGAAAAGCTTTCTTCCGCGGAGAGGGTGGGTCTAAGGCATGGAGTTTGTAATCCCTAAGCCCGGCCGAAGGCCGGCTACGCAGAAGAACTTTAAGACAAAGACAAAAACTTTTAAGGATCGTTGTTTTGAAAATACAGCCCGTAAAATGCATTAGTAATTGATGTAAAAATTTTAAGTGTGAAACTTAAATTTTAACAAAATAAAAAAAATTGTAATTAGCACCGATCAAAGCGCCGCAGGCAAAAAGTTTTACCAACAAATTTTAACAAAAAATCGCGCGATTTTTTGTTAAAATTTGTTGGTAAAATTTTTCGCCTGCGGAGCTTTCATCGGAGTTGCATGCTGTTTTTAAATTCATTACTTTTGATTTTCTACTGCGCTGCGATAGATTAATATATAGCGTGGTAATCTGCATGTAAGAGCAGGGGTTTTGGGTTCGATTCCCACCAGAGCCTTTGTATGTTAGCAACAACGGAACGGTTTTGCTTCAGCTTATTCTTGGTTAGTTAAATATATAATTTAAAAAAAAAAACACGATATGCGTCTACTGTTTCTAAAAATGATAATATACTGATTTATTGCGACATAGATATTTCAGTTTTGCCCATTTTAAGATTTTGACAAAAAATAAAACCAAAATAAAATTGGGCAATTTTTCATATATAATTTTTGGGTAATTTTTCGTAATGAAAAATCACCCAATTTTTAATTTCGAAATTTTGCCCAAAAACTTTGAAAATTTGCCCAAAAATGTTGAGTAACTTTTCATATGAAATATGACCCAAATTTGTATGAAAAATTTTTGGGCGAAATTTCGTTTTCTTTTTTGGGCCATTTTTCTTTGGGCGATTTTGCCTACAGCCACTTTTGCAGACTTTCCTTGTAAATTAGAGAAAAACGCAACGATAGAATTTAATTATAATCGCGGAATTGAATTTAAAAGGTAAAAATTCATAAGTATTAGTGGGTCGAGACCTTTTTTTGTGGGTCTTTGTAGTCTATATATAAACAAGTAAGAGTTTAAAATTCGGCTGTGCCAAATCTTTGATACCCTCCAACAAGCAAAAAAATAAAAATGACAGGGACGGTTTTTGTGGGGAGTAGGAAGGGGGGGGGGTCAACAGGTGTCTCTGGGTGGTGTAATATAATATCTGACAAAAACATGCATGATGTTAACTTTATTTATTATGAATAACGCAGCTGATATATTTTTTTTTTTTTCAATTTCCAAGGCTTAAGTTAAAAAAGGTAAATTTAAACATTCAAGAATTTTTATGAAAAAATTAGGTTTCTTAATAAATTTAGTATTTATATAAGAGCATATTATTTTTGTTTTAACGTTTATAATAGCACTTTACGTATACTTTAATTTGCTATTTGTTTCAAAATATTGTGTTTTTTAATTTCACAGATACAGTAAAAATTGTGAATTTAGTTTTTTCCGTAATAAAGCATAACCACTCGCCTAATATGTTAATTTTTTTCAAAAATGGTGGTATTTTACTTATTAATGATTAGACGCCAATAAAAAATATTAATAGTTCAAAATTACAACTTTCCGGACTTTTTAATGGAAAATTTAAAAAAATTTAAAAATTGGTGAAACACAAAAATCCGACTTTAAACAAATTTTATGCAAGTATTAACACATATTTATTTTTTATTGTTTTAAATTTTTATTATCGCATTTAAAATACTTTAATTTGCAACTGTATTCATTAAATTATCGCTTTTGGTTTAAAAGTTACAGCTTAAATTGTGAATCAAGTTCAATTTTCAAGAAACCTTAAAAAAATTCTTACAGGTTAAAAAAAAACTAAAAATCACATGTTTTCTCTTTAAAAGAGTGCTTTTTAATGTTTTATTCATCATTCATCAATCAAAAAATATTATATGTTAAAATTACTGCTTCCCTGAATAAAGCGCCACTTTGCCTCTCATTCAACCCAATGTGCGTGGATTAAAAAAATTGTTTATATATTGATAAACTTGTATTTCTTTAGTGCAAAAAGCTTAAGAATGAATTTTAAAAAATATATTTCGAGAGGAAAATTGTCCCCCAATTCAGTTTAAATTCCCATTTTGCCTTAGCTTCTACTTTTAAAAAGCTGAATTTAATTCATCTTCCAAAGACTAAGTGGTGGTTAATCATTTTTCAATTTTGAATCTGAAAAAAATAAGAAATTATGCTGTAACGACTATATTCATAACAAAAATTTAATTCATCTTCCAAAGATTAAGTGGTAGTTCCTCATTTTATCAATATTGAATCTGAAAAAATTAAGAAATAAGGCTGTAGCGGCTATATTCATAACAATTTTTAACATTTTCACATTTATTTTAATAAAAAGGAAAAACTTGGAACTCGATTTTAGAATTTTTTTTCTTTATTATAAAAATAAAACGAGTGCCTTACTTTTTCTTACTAAAAATTGCGAGTAAAAATGTTGGCAGTTCATTTAAATGTTAATATAATAGGAATCATGCAGTCACTGTAACATTAAAATGTTAAAGTGACTGCGTAGCAGTGAAATTTCACTTATGACATCAAAAAAGTTAATAATTAAAATTTTTTAACGAAAAACATAAAATATATATGTAAATACCCAGCAAAACTTAGATTACCAAATAAGGTATAAAATAAGGTATATCATCTCTTATTTTATACATTGCAGCATTGATGATTTTAACAGGCGATGAGACTCAAAGTAATGCATCCACATTATCACATAGAATTCCAGTAAGGTATAAAATAAGTCATAAATTTATAACGAAGAATACCAGTAAGGTGTAAAATATATGATATTTTATAGGTTACGAGTAAGGTATATAATAAAGCATACCAGAACGTAATATATAAGGTGTTACGAGTAGTGAAAAAGTAATTTTGTATTAAATTTACTCACGTGATTGTAAGTGAGTGTAAGTAGATATAATATGCTAGTGAGTGTGTGTCGTTAGAAATTTCTTGTCGTGAGCCCATCTCTAGTTTAAACTTATGCATTTTTTTATAAAATAATTATTTTTTATGTTATTGTAATGCATTATGCATTTAATTATAAATAATGCATTATTTCAAACTTTCAAATCATACATAATGTAACCAAATATAAATCATCCATGATATAATGTTTAGAAATAATAAATATGAAATACATTTTTCCAATAATCATGAATTACGTAGCAAATTATTAGTAATGCATTATTTTTCACTTTAAAATAATACGTTGTGGAACAAATGTTTGGTAAGACATCCTCAAATAATGCTACAAATAAGGTATATACATTACCTGGTAATGTGTTATATAATCACTACCCATTACCAAAGTTTTGCTGGGTAGTTGTTAATTTAAATTACTTTTTTTTAAATGCAACAAAACAATATAAAAAAACTATAATATTAACATAAAAGCCGATAACCAAACAAATATGGGTCGGTTTCGGGTTCGGGTTTCTCTTGAATAACCGCGGTTTCGGTTACGGTTATAACCGAAACAGAAACTCTAGTATTTAGTAAACTAAAAACGGAAGTAAAAAATATAAATTCATCTGTTCCCTGTACTTCCAGTTGTCATTTTGAACATTAGCATAAAACATTTTTTTTTTACTTAGATATTTATTACTTTATTTACCACAATCCAAATGCAGTTGTTCAACACATGTGCAAATATTATCCAATCCAATAACTAACAAAACGACAAATGTTTTTAATGCAATTTTAAGTACTAAAGAACCTAAGTCAACAATTGATAAGAATTTGAACAGTAGAGAGACACGTAGGAAATAAATACATAAATAACAATATACATATTAAGGGTAGTCACAGTAAGGCAAGTAACCATTAATATGAAAAAATAAAATTTGTAACTGCAGCTTGATGTGTACAGCTAGAAATAGATTTCAGGATGTCATGTTTCCTTGCAGATCTAGCAATTCAATAATAGATGAGTTTTTAAATCCCTTTAACTAAGATTTTTCAAACAAACAGGTGAACATATTAAAACCAAAACACAATATGGATTAAGACATTGGCGAATCAGCCTCTTTTTTGTATAAGTTTGTTGTAGCACTTTAAATTAATTTTGAGGCATACCTTATTTGGAGCCATCAAGAAAAACGGTACCTCAAAATGCAGCCTCTATTAGTGAAATGTTTAAACTATTTTTTTCCCCTGTATTTTTAAAGCATACTATAGGGGGACTTAATAAATCCAAATGATTCAAAAATCGCAGCATATATCTGATAGAATGTTTATAGGTTGCTTTTAATAAGCCCCATTTGCGTATGCATATGTTCTAATATGAAAATTTTGTAATATACTGTGATTACCCTTAATATTAAACACCAGTTGAATAATATTTTCCAAAAACAGCTGTGTAGTTGAGTAAATAAAAGATAAGATATCAAACAAACTATCTAACCTACTACTCTTTTTTTAAATATTTTTTTTAGCTAAAAATATTATATTCATATTAGCTTCAGAATATATAAATGACGGTCATTTCATGAAAGATTGCTCAAAAAAGTTGTTGACCTTGGGCCATTTAATTTTTATTATTTAGAAACTTTAAAAAAACACGTGAGAAAGTTAATTTACTACTGTTCTGGGCTCTCACGATTCAAAACGGAGTAATTAGGAGCCCACAAATTTACGGTATATGGAAGAAATATCTTGATTTCAATTAATGAGACTCGGAAATCCTAATTAAAATATTATTTCAGAAATCCCTATTCAAATTAAGAAAATACCAATTGAATTAACTGAATATTTTTATTTTGTTCGATTTGAGTTCATATCAATTATTTTTGGAAAAAAATAATTTTTGTTGAAATTTGAGATTTTGGACTTACGAATCCATACAAAAAGAAAGAACCTTGCTCAGATATCTCATGAAATGGCCGATATATATTTCATAAACAGAAAATTTCAAAAAATAATATTTTGTATCCATTTACATGAACCATATTGCTAAGAGGTAAAGTAAATCCCCTGAGATGATGCTTATTATTTCTCCTAAATATTAATTAAAAGAAATTTATTTTTTAATTATACTACTATTTTTTTTTTATTATTTATTTTCTTTTTTAACTAATAAAGCCATAAATAACACCTGTTTTCACACAAAAAAAATCCATCAGCCATCACATGATTGAAAATTAAACAACACGAAAATAGCAAATAATTTTTTGTTATAATTTAAATGATGAAATGTTGATGATGTGTTAAATTCTGTTTTGTTTCTAAGTTTAAATATTTAACAAGTTTTATTTTAAATATATCAATCACGATATTTAGTTAGCTATAACGGGGATTAGTTATTATTAGGTCTGCGATATCCATGTAAATGAACGTTTTTGTCGCTAGGCTTAAAACCATATTTTCAAATCAAAAATCCAAATTTTGGTTTTAAATACATATTTTTAAAATATTTGCAAATTTTAAATGCATGTTCTTGTATATTTTGGCATAAATCAGTAAAAACACAAATTGCAATTATTTTTTTTAATGTATTTTGAGTATGTTTATTCTAGCTCGAGGTTTTTTTTTTCTTTACCAATTGAAACTATGATATTCACATAGAATAATTTTCAAGAAAATTATTTTTCCGTTTTAAATTTATGCTGGTTAGTTTTTCAAGACTTAGCCAACTCGTGTTTCGGAATTTTTCAGATTCCATTGTCAAGACTATTTAGGAAATATAAAAACCCTATACTATAAGTAGCATAGTGAATTTAAATGGCAAATCACTAATGTTCAAACAAAAATATTAATACATATTTAACATTACTAGAACTAGAAGAAGAAAATTCTATAGTCTCTTTGTGTTATTAAAATTTTAACCCATTTCGATCCTCTGTTTAATTTTTCGAACAGTAAAGAAATAATTATGTATGAAAAAGGCGGAATTTCGGGTAAATATGGTTACGAATGTTAAGTCTCATCTTTCTGCAATTGAAAAAAAATATCCCCGCTTGAATACCGCAATTTATATGTCCATGAAATGCAATGCAAATCAGCACAGAAATTGTTCCAAGCAAACACGAAAACTTTGTATTTTTTTATTTTCGGCTTTTAATTTTTTGACAAGATTTTTGAGATCAGCGTTTGCTAATTACCCCAAAAAGTAGTAGTACCTTTTTCATAAAAATAAAGATAAAATTGAATCTTGGCCCAAAATGGGCTAAGCTCCTATTACTTTAAAAATTTCTGAAAAATTAAAAAAATTATGATTCAAATTATTATTTTATGAAATCGCTTACATTCAGTACTAATGACCTTAGCAAAAAATAAAATTTTTATAAACTTCGTAATAGAAATTTAAAATAATATTGTTTTTTGCGATTAGAAAACCTATTGATTTGTTTGTGTTATTTTTTTTTCTCTATAAAACTTATAAGACAGGTGTACAAAAATGTTTGGATTTCTCACTAAAATTACTTATCAAATATAGTTCAAATGGTTTTAAAGAAATTATAATTAATTTTTAATGTTTATAGCACCGTACGACACATTTTGTGATTACGATGAACTTAAAATGAAGAACCTGTCTACTGGTCAAAAACTAGGTAATTTAGTAAATGTCCAAAACGCAATTTTTTACAGTTTTTTTTTGCACTTCTGTTAAGCAAATAAAACATATTTAAGTCAAAAGAAGTTCATAGTTCGTCAATCAGACCAAGCGGATTAGGAAACGTATTGTTTTCTACCCTCCAACAACAGTATCTGGCACGAATATACACAGAAAAAAAATAAAAAAAATATTTAATTAAAAAATTCGTAGATTTAATTAAAAAATTAATTAAATCCGGACCAATCACTAAAATGCGCAAATAAATTAAAAATATTTGTATGTCGTTAATTAAAAATAAATGGATATTTATTTAATTAAAAACTTAATACTATAAATTAAAAAATTTAATTAAAATTTAAAAAAAAAATTATTAAAATTTTAATTGTATAAATTAAAAAAATTAATTAAAAATATTAAACAAAACACAAAATATTAAGAAAAACACACTCTCGCACACACACGGAAAACAAAACAAAATAAGTAAAGCTATAAATTTAATTAAACATTTAATTATATAAATTAAATACTTAATTAATATTAAATTTGAAAACAATTAAAATATTAATTAAAATAAAGTTAAAAATTTAATTAAACAATTAATTATATTAATTAAAAGTTTAATTAATATTAAATTAAAAAACAATTAAAATTTTAATTAAAATAAAATATACGATATTATTTTCTGTGACCATACATGTCTTTTTCAACAAAATTTTTTTTTCATAAATTTTTTTTTTCATAAAATTTTTATTTTTTTTCATCATCAAATATAAATATAATATGGAATCGATATAAAATGGAATCGATTCGTTTGTCCATTGTTTTGCATATTTTGCTGAAAATGCATATTTTTGTATATTTTGCTAGTGTTTTGCAAAAAGTGCATATTTTTGGGTCATATTTTGTATAAAATTTGTGTTTTAGCTTTTTTTTATATCATATGATTTTTTTGTAAATATCATTATTTTTCTGTAAGGCAGGCCTCACAATTTTTTTCGACAGTCAAATACTTATCTGAGCCAAATAATTTTTTTACGTTAATAAGCCAAAAAGTAAAAAAAATTATAAAAAAAAAAAAGATTTTACTACTAATTTTTTTTTCCAAAAATGTAAAAATGCACTTTATTGTTTTTTCTGTAGGTACAGATCGAGCTCGGGCTTTAATTGTATTTGCAATTAGGGTTTACTTTGAAAAAATGCAGAAGAAAATTTTAATTTCTAAAAAATTATAGACATTTCTGGTATTCCCATATGGGTTTCAAACACTCCAGTTAGTGTTATCATCAGTAGGATTTTAAATGTCGGTTTGCCTTGTAAATGGAAATAGTTTTTTATATAACTTTAACATTTTTGTATCTTACATTATTTCGCAAGGGTTACCATTTAATAAATTTTTGTTTTTTAAAATTTATTTTTTTATCAAAAACTTAAAAAAAAAAATTTCATCAAGCATTTTTTTTCATCACAGTTTTTTTTTTATATAAAATACGAAATAATTTTACCACCCTTACGAGTGTTCCTTGTAAGTTTTATCTCATCAAAATGTTACAAATTTACAATTTTGTTGTTAAAATGTTTCTTATTAGTAGGGAAACCAAAAATATGCTCTAAAAAACGGTTTTATTTGATTAAAATATGCAGCATAAAACGGAAAATATGCTCTTAAAATGTATATTTGCTCTTAAAAGTAAAGCTCTGCTCTAAAAAGTTAAGTTCTTTTTTAAAATTCTACATTAAAACGATAAAAATATAAACTTTATAACTTTTATTTTAGAATTTCTAATACAAACTACTGGATTGGAATATTTTCACAAAATAACCCTTTTCAAGGGCTTGGGTTTTTATTCGTAATACTCGCTTTTCTAGAAGATCACATCCGTTTGTGGTCGAATGTGAAGTAGATCGCAGAACGCATTATAGGGAGAACTAGTTCATCAGCCGTACAATTCGTATGTGGAATAAACTACCTGCGGAAATCTTTCCTGTAACTTACAACGTGCAAAAATTGAAGTCAAATGTTCACAAACACTACTCCATCTTCCCTCCTTCCCATAACCTTTATTCCTGATATCACAATGCACTGCATTTGTAGGGGACATCCCGTAAGTGTTGGTAAAAAAAATACATAAAATATTTTATGCTTTTCTGTCAAAATATGCAGATTTTCGTAAAATATGCTCTCAAAATACCAAAATATACCCTAAAATATGTTTTTATGCTAAAATATGCTCTAAAAAACACGTTTTATGCGCTTAAAAAATGCCCTTAAAAACGGAAAATATGCTCTAAAAACAATAAAAATATGCTCTTAAAAAAAGTATGTCCCCTTTTTCGAGTTATTTTTTTACAATTTTTTAGCGAATAGACCCAAAAAATATCGTTGTGTGGGGTAGTCAGAGGGTTAATATGGGTTACTGAAGCAAGGACAGGTGTAATCAATCGTCAGAACCCCGATATTTTGGAAAAGAAAGAAAAACAAATATTTCAATCCACTTACAAAATTAAAAAAAAAAAAAAAAACATTCCACAAAAATTTTAAAAATTAGTGTTGTTATAAAAAAATTGGAAAAAAATTCTTCAAAAATTAAAAAATGCTCTAAAAACTTAAAAAAAATGCTCTAAAAAGTCAAAAAATGCTCTAAAAATTTAAAAAATGCTCTAAAAATATGCTCTTATGTTAAAATATGCTCTTAAACCTAAAATATGCTCTTAAGGCTAAAATATGCTCTTACAAATCGATGCCTGATTTCTTAAAATCTTCTGAAACGAATAAATACCTTACCCATATTTCAATACAATGCATAGGAAAAAACATGAAATTGCATATTTTTGGTTTCCCTGGTTATCAGCTTTAAAGATTTCAGAAAATTTGTAAATTTACAAGAAAAAGTTGATAAGATGATTGCGACAACCAAAAGGAGGGGCAACATAGAAATATTGATAACTTATTCAGGACATGATTGTAGCGATCATGTTATAATCTTCGTTGATTATATTATGATAAAAAAATATCATATCATAATTGTTTATGATCATAGTATGATAGTTGATGCCCTATGCTCCTTATAGGGTCGAAGGGAATATATATATAGTATGACTGTCACAATGATATACATACATGATCAAATGGATCTACCATACCATGTTGCCCTTCCATTATGGGTGATTTGATGTAATGCAATCATGTTACAAACATGTTTTTTCTCTGTGTGAACTTACTTACAATTATGTGCATAACAAATAATTTACCAATAAAATTGTAAATTAACAAACTTTTTGACGCAAAAAAACTCACAAGGAATTTTTGTGATTTTACGAGATTTTTCGCTGCTTGCGAGAATTCCGATTACGAGCTTTTTTTTGTCATTTGACAAGAATTTTTTTTGAGTTTATAAAAATCTTCGTTACCATTGCATTTAGAGACGTTCGACAGCAGAGTTGTATCAATGTATCAAAAGGAATATTTTGATACATTGATACAATGTATTTTGTCGTACCGTATAATGCCTGAAGTACATGTGAACGTAAAAAATTTTGCAGACTATATTTAAGTAAAAAAAAAATAGATTAATTGCAATTTAAATCTAAAATATGATAAGAATAAACATATTGAAAATAATATTATTGGGGTCTTATGAACTTAACATATCATTAGATAAACTAAAATTGAAAATAAATTATTTAAAAAAAAAATGTAGTAAGAGCTTTATTTCTAAACCACTTGAATGGTTAAACAGTTGAAGCTACATAATTTTAGCAGTTGTATTTACTAAATCTCAGCAGAAACTCAGTTATTATATAGTATCATTAAAAAACCATTTGCTGTTCCAAAAAAGTAATTTTCATAATGAACTTAGCTTTCTTTTATAAAAATTTAGCTTAGAGGTTTCTTCTTTTCTTAAGTTGAAAAATGAGAACGGTGCTAAATTTTTAATCTAAATGTATCATCAACATTTTATGACTGTATTCGAAAGTACAACCAAACTCGTGCTTCTCTAATCAAAAGTTGTGTTATTATTATTATTTAGTGCTTGTGACCTCAGCTAAAATCTGAGGTTTTTATAGACTTATTTTAGCCAAAATATTATTTTTGCGATAAGAATATTTGTTAAATTCTTGTTGTTATATTTTATTAGACAGGTGTTCATAAAAAAAAAAAACTTTTTTACTACTTATCAGCAATTAGTCAAACAGCAATTTTTAACAATCATCACCGTTTTTTTTTTTTTCTACCGGCGAAATCGGTTAAAAGAAAGTGGTCATAATATTTGTGGGTGCAGGTGAACGTAAATAAATTGATAATATATGTAGGCTGACCATTCGTACTGATTTGATCAGTACATGTACTGATTTTTGATCACGTGTACTTATCAAAAAACGTTGTACTGATTTGTACTGATTTTTTTAAATATGTACTGATTGTACTGATTTTTAAACATTCTATACAAAAACTAGAATTTCCATAAAACAAATCGTGAGAGTAGTTTTAAATAAATTGAGTCTGCAATGATGTAATTTATAATGAATTATGAATTATGAATTATTTATAATGAATTATGTCGAAGGAGATTAGAATTCGGGAATCAAGAGGTTTCTAATTGCAAAAATGTATCAGATCATGAGATTATTTGGATCTTTATAAATTTGTATAAAAAGGCGCAAAGAATCTTTGAGGAATAATCTCGGGATGATTTTAGAAAGATTATGAAATTGCATGAATTCAAATGATTTTGAAATGTTCTTTGAGGTAATGTCATCATAATTTATTGGAAAAAGCACTCAGAACATCAGGGATATTTTAAAAAAACATGTGCATATTAGCTTGGAAATTTTCTAAAAGGTAAATTAACAAAAATTTAAGGAAAAAGTCCAAATCTGAGGGAATTTTTTTCTGCACTGAAACGATCAAAACATTCAAATAAAGTTGTTTGAAGTCAACTAAATTTTCTGCAAAATAACGACAACCGTTTATAACAGTTGTTTTTAACAGTTGTTTTTTTAACAGTTGTTTTTACTGAAATACTAATTGACCCCAAGTTTGTTAGCTTAATTGAAATTTGTCGAGTGTTGAAGGAATCATGTGGGTTCCCATAGAAAAGAGTTTTTAGAGAGTAATTTCTAGAAAAAATAACATAAAAACTTTTGCGTACTGATTTGAGTTCAGAAAAAAATGGTCACCCTAAATATATGTGAATATTTGACAAAATGTTTGATAAGTTATTGAAACAATATTGAGGGTATATGAACTTAACATTAGTTTATTATGGTAAAATATTAAATTTTTAAATTGAAATTTTTTTTAAAGGGGTGTTTAGATTCTGATGTATTTTTTAAAATAGATTAGGTTTTACTCTGTTTATATTACAAAGAATCACTGCAAACACAAAATCATCAGAAAATCTGTTCAAACATCTAAAATATCTGCCGGTTTTAGTTAAAAAATCTGCTGACATATGCGAATCAATTTGCAGAATTCAAATGAGAATCAGCTTTAAAAAATTGTCTGATTTCAGTTTTTCATTTCGTGATCCTGTTTCCCTTTAAAAAGACTTCAAAGTTTTTCTTTGTACGTTTCCTAGGATGCCACTAGTGATGGTAAATGAAAGATGAAATTACACAGAAAAAAATTTGTATTGTAGGCTCACTTTCAATAAAATCGTTGTTATATTAACAATTAATTTAATTTTTTTTACAAAGGAAATAATTGATTTTTTTATGCAACTACATAATTTGTAAATACAATTAATTTGTTTGTTAATAAAACAACGATTTAATTAAAAATGGGCCTAAAATACAATTTTTTCCGGTGTAATCTCCATCAATCGATTTCTATTGTGTCAAATCTAAATATGTCAAAACAAAAAAATGTATTTGTTTAATTTTAGCAAAATTTGCATAAGAAAACAAAATTATCCGTATGTAATAACTTAATTTCAAACGTTTTCTGTCTTATCATTGCTTGAATTAAAAATTATCATGTCTCGTTTATGCCAAATATTATAAATATCTAAAAGTTAACTACATGCATAGATGAAAGAAGATATTTAATTTACTTTTAGTTGACATATTTTTTTCATTCTTTCAATTCAAAACGTGTTGAAAATTTTTAGGTAAATATTTTCTGTACCAACCAACTTTACGCATATGGGTGGGTATTTTTATATTTGCATTAAAATTTTATTTTAAGAAAAAAAAAAATAGCAAACCAAAAAATTAAACACGTGAATTTAGCATTAGCACGTCCCGAATTTGGCAATTTTTTGAATTTGAAAGTGCTTGCCCTAAACGATATGTACTTAGGTCACTATTACGGGGAAAATAACGAAAAAATGTTTTGACAAAAAAACAGTTCCCTAACAGCTTTCAAATATTGCATTAAGAGAGTATTCGGATAAAGAATTTTTTTTTTGTTTTTAAAAAAAAAATCAAGAAAAATTTGTCTTTCATTTGATACTTATCCATATCAGCTTCATAGATTAAACAATTTTGAAACTGACATGTAACTTAAATTTGCTTGTAAAAGGAAACCGGATCAGTGAATCAAACAATGTGAAATAACTTTTACTCCAAGGGGAGGGGGAATCTAATTTCACGAGTATATCAATTTGTTAATGCGTTAGATTTAAAAAAAAAAATTGATAAAAAAAAAAAAAAAATTTTTGATAAAATTTTTTTTTATTGATAAAAAAAAAAAAAATTCTTAATCGTTATTTGTTTTAGGAATTTCTTAAACAGGCTTCATTTTAATGTTTAAAAAAAATTGATGGGAAAAAAATTGATAAATTATGAAAAATGGCGATTTTTCAAAATGGCGATTTTTTCCAAAAAATTAAAAAATTAAAATTTTTAATCAATTTTGACCAGTAAAAAATATAGATATTTTAAAAAAAGTTGGACAACGTTTTGTTGGTATTTAAATGTAGTTTTAGTAAAAAAATGTGAAAAAATTATTCGAAGTAATTATCACTTATTTTTTGACGTTTAAAAATTAAAATCGACTTTTTGAAAAAGTCCGAAACCTTCGATTTTTTTGTAAAAAAACTATAAGAATTCTACTCTAAATTATGCAACTTTTAAGCCATAACTCGAGATGTGATCACAATTCTTTCTATTTTTTTTTTTTTTTTAATTTTTAAAATTGCACCTTTTATGTTTTGGCTCTGATTTATTTTATATGGAGCTCCAAAAAAAAAAAAAAAATGGTAGATACTGACCCTAACTTACCCTAAATATATTCATTTGGAGGTAAATATACGTCTCACAAAAATTTGGGACGATCGGACATGTGTAAGGCGCTTAGCATGGTCCTTGAAGTTTAAAAAACGGATTACAAGGAAAAATATGAATTTTTTTCTGTTTTCGCAACTTCTTTGGTATTTTAAGTTAAGTTTTAATTCAAGTGATTACAGAATTATGATGTGGAGTAAAATGCCTTTCTAATAAGGTACTAAAAACTAAAATCGGTTGAAAATCAGCCAAGTTATTACAACTTCCCCAGGCATCTAGCGTGTGCCATACAACTTGATTAAAAAATACGAGGCTCTTTTTTTAAATTTATTGAAATTTTCTACTGTAATAACATTTTTTCATTATTCATGTTTCAGTGTAATATTTTTTTGACTTTTCCAAATTTTAAAACAAAAAAAATATTTTTTTTTTTAAAATAGAGATTTCAAAAGGGTGTGGAAAATGCAGGCATTTTTAGCACTAATTTAAAAAATGTAAGCAAAACACAATATGAAAAATACTTGTCATCTAATAACATTTGAACTTGAAGAATAAAAAAATGTTATTACAGTAGAAAATTTCAATGAATTTCAAAAATCGGATTGTATTGATTAATCAAGTTGTCTGCCACACGTTAGATGCCTTGGGAAGTTGTAATAACTTGGCTGATTTTAAACCGATTTCGGTTTTTATGACCTTAATAGAGAGACATTTTACTCTACATTTTAATTATGTAACCATTTGAATTCAAAATTAACTTAAAATACCAAAAAAATTAAGAAAACAGAAAAAAATGCATATTTTCCCTTGTAATCCGATTTTCAAACTTCAAAGCCGATGCAGCACGCCTTACCCATGTCCGATCATCCTAAAATTTTCTGAGACGTATTTTTACACCCAAGTTAATATATCTAGGGGAAGTTACGGTCAATATTTACCAAATTATTTTTTTTGGAGCACCATATAAAATAAACCAGAGTCAAAAAAAAAAAGTGCAATTTTCAAAATTTGAATAAAAATAGAACGAATTACGATCACATCTCGAATTATGACTTAAAAGTTGCGTAATTTAGAGTAGAATTTTTTGACATTTTAAAAAAAAAAATCGAAGGTTTCGGACTTTTTCAAAAAGTCGATTTTAATTTTTATACGATAAAAAACAAGTGATAATTACTTCGAATAATTTTTCATATTTTTTTTTTAAAACTACATTTAACTACCAACAAAATGTTGTCCATCTTTTTTTAATATATCTATATTTTTTACTGGTCAAAATTGATTGAAAATTTAAATTTTTTCATTTTTTGGAAAAAATCGCCATTTTAAAAAATTGATTACTCAACACCACCTTGGTATAAAAGGCTGAAAATTTGGCTGCAAGTTGCATTTAATACGTACTAAAACATATCCAAAAATAAAATTAATCGAAGGGGGTCGGGCCTAAAAGTGAGTGATTTGGCATGGAATGCCCCATATATATCATTGATCAGTGATCGATTTTGAGATTTTCTAGCGATGTCCGTCTGTCTGTCCGTTTGTGGAAATGGTGATCACGGCCAAAGTATTAAACAGAAATAACTAAGACTTGACATATTTACTTGTTGCCCTGAGCAGTTTAGTATTTAAGCGAAATCGGTTCAACGCTGCTGGTTGACACATGTGAACAGAATTGATCACCGAACAGTATTTAAATATGTCAAAACATATTTTTTTATAAAAAAAAAAAATCACCGAACTTTTTTTTTCACCAAAATTTTTTTTCCGGATTTTTTTTTAAAAACTTTTTTGTTGTTTTTTTTTTTGAAAATAAACTTTTTTAGGGTATCAATACATTCGGCAAGGTAGAATTTAACTTTTTACTTGTTTTAGTTCATTTTTTTTAAATAAGGAAAACAAAGTAATTTAATTTGTTGTCAATTTTAACTAGCAATTGTTAAATATTTTATCATATTTAAGTTCACACACATTTGAGGACTATATTGGGTCCAGACCCTGTTAGCTCGAGACCCTGTTGAGACTTTTAAGGGTCACCATTTATAATAATAAAAATAATAAAATACTTCTTCCGATTTTGAACGTCCGTGCAAATTTTTGGCCAATCGGCTTGAATTTACCCGTGGCGCCCTTCGATCAAAGTTTTGGGTTTTTAGAAAATTTTCACCAAAATCTCTAAACTTTGATTGCAGGGCACCATGGGTTCTGGCTATTAGTCAGCAAGCCTGGGTTCGATTCTCAGCTCAGACAGAAAAACAAATGGCGAAAATCAAAAGTTAAAGAAAAACAAGTAAGAAAGTTATAGTCGGTCAAGACCGGCCATATGATACCCTACACCAGTGTTTTCCGGAAATTGGGTCCCAAGTCCAAACATGGACCAATTGTACCTGTCTTTTGTTAGATCTTTATTAAGTGCAGAAAACACACACCTATCAAAAAATAGTGGAATTATTGGACTAAGTCCAATAATGGTCCAAATGTTTTCCGATTTGATTAGGATACCAAGGTAAACGTTTAATACCTACAAATAAAATTTTAAACAAATATTTTTATTTTTATGAATTTTGAGGAAATTATGTGAATATCGGGAATGTGGTTTGTATGGGGACTACCAGAAGGACTGACCCGATTCTTTTGAAATTTGGTATGATGGTTTGTGCGTACAAAATTTTATTACCTGTAAAATTTGAAAACAATATATGTTATAACACGGGTATTAGAGGCATTTAAGCGAAATTGAAAAGGGTCGTTTGAATGGGGACTAGGTCTTAACATGGACCGATTTTTTCCAATTTCAATAGGCTTCGTCCTTGAAGCCTTGAAAAGAAGCTTAAGTTTAAAATTTCAAGTCAATTGATTGAAAATTGCGACCTGTATCGTGCTTAAACCGATAGATGGATGGACGGACGCACGGACGGACGGACATCGCTAAATCAACTCAAAAAGTTATTCTTAGTCGATCGGTATACTTGAAGGTAGGTCTATGACCAATATTTCGGGTAGTTACAAACATCAGCACAAACTCAATATACCCTGTACCACAGAGTGGTGTAGGGTATAAATATCTTATGTACATGAATTTTATGTATCAGTATATTATGTATTTTCTTTTTTCAAAAGCACAAAATAAGCAGAAAATTCGTGGCCAGCTACGTTGAAAATTTAAAATTTTTTTTTTTTTTAACAGGGTGATGTAAATGTAACAATAAATACACAGAGTTGCATTTTTAAAAATAAATTCTCATACATTTTGAATATTTCCAAAATCCCGGGATTTGAGTTTAAAAATCCCGGGATTCGGGATGCATTTTATGGCAAAAATCCCGGGATTAGGGATTGGCAGCCCTAGTATTTGCCGAGTTAAGTGCATATAAAAAATCTCGGGGATGTCAAATTTCCGACAGATATATAGAGCTAAGCTTTTTTATATTTTCCTTTATAGTAGTTAATTTGATTATTTTTCAAATTCCGTTTCACGCTATCTCGCTTAGTTTCCGAGACATTGCCATTTGGAGGTTGTAACTAAATTCTCAGAAGTCCACTTCCTCAATTCTATCTAAGTAGAGAAATATTGTGAAGTTATTTATAGTAGATTTGAACTAAATTTTGTGTGAATATATTTTTAAGAAAAGTGTCGTAAACATAAAGATATGAACTATGAACTATTTATAAGTATATGAACAAAAGTTTTTTTCATAGTTATAGTCCAATTTTAGTTAAATTTAACTAAATTAACAATTTTCAAAGAAATTTTTTCTTAAATTTTAGTTATGTCTTTTTTTTCAGTGTATATACCAAAACAACAACAAAAAAAATCTGTCTACAACTACAATTTTCTATAAATCAGCACCTCAATATATTAAAATGCAAAAAACGACTGAAATATAATTTGTGTACACAGAAAAAAATATGGTTCAAAAAAATTTAATAATTCAAATAATGAACGTTAATATTATTATTAAAATTAACGCCGATAATTATACAAGGTAAAAATAAGCCTGGATAGTTTTGGGTAAGCGTATTTTTTTTTTTTTTGTCAACACAACGAACTTTTTCATTTAAAATATTAATTAATATAACAATATTTATGTCCTTATAAAAAGTTTAATCGAAACTATAAATTTGTTAGTTAACGCTAAATAAAATAAATTATTAAATCATTATTACAAATATTTTAATCAAAATTAATTTAATTTTTTTTTTCTGTGCCTAGTCGTGTATATTAAAATTCACATATAAATTTATCATTTGCTAAATTCGCTCATAAGTTTCCATATGCCTGCCATAAACATTGCTCCATTGTTAAGATGTTATTTAATGTATGTGTAGACAACATTGATACGACTCTAAATGAACGTAATTTGAAAAAATAAACATAAAACTAATGAAAAATTCATATAAAAATACTATTTATAATAAAAAAACACACACAATGTCAGACAATAAATAAAATTCATGTTTTACAACGGTTTCACTGCATCGAAAACATTTAATATTTTATTAAAGAATAAAAAAACATTGTTGTTGCTGTTTATTTTGTAATTTTGCATTAATTTACAGAAAATATTTATGTTCGAAACTCGAATAACAGTTGTAAAGATCAAAAGAGTTACATTTAACCCTCGTATAACATAGCTGCGGTGATAATAAATCGTTGATTAATATACAAGAAAAAACTTTTTACTTATTTTTCTGTATCCATGTTATTCGCGGCTTAAGTGTTAACACTTTACTCACCACGTAGAACACCTTAACAAGGTGTTCTGCTTCAGCTTAGTTTCTGAAAAGGTGTTATTGTTGTTATATTAATTGCAGTATTTGTTATTATAAAATTTATAAATGGTATTAAAAGCTTAAACAATAACAATAGTAGTATCAATATTCAAATTAGAGTTGGGCGCATGAGGAGATGAGAGCGTGATTCACGTGATCACGCGTGAGTGTGACTAAATTCAATTTTACTCACGTGATTGTGTGTGTGTGTGAGTGGAGAAAAAAATTGCGTGAGTGAGTGTGCGTGAGTCGATTTTTTTGCGTGAGTTTGCGTGATTTATTTTCTCTTCATATTTCCTTTCATACCAAAAAAAGCAACAAAAAAATTTTAAAATTTGGCTTAATTCAATACAATTTTTCTAATTCCAATTCTTAATTTCTTCAAAAGTTTCATTTAAATGGCTAATTTTAATCTGACACACATTAGGTGTGTGGCATTCGAAGGAGTGCTGAAGATGGAAGGGTGGCATCTTCCGAAAGCTGTTGACATCTCCGCAGCGACATATTCAGAAATTTGAAAAGGAGGGGGCACAACGTAAAAAATTTGTTTGTCATCGCCTTTTTATACCCTACACCACACTGTGGTACAGGGTATAATGAGTTTGTGCTGATGTTTGTAACTACCCGAAATATTGGTCCTAGACCCACTTTTAAGTATACCGATCGACTTAGAATCACTTTTTGAGTCGATTTAGCAATGTCCGTCCGTCCGTCCGTCCGTCCGTCCGTCTGTCTGTCCATGTAAACGGTGTAAACACGATACAGGTCGCAATTCTCGATCAATTGACTTGAAATTTAAAACTTAAGCCTCTTTTGGCCCAAGGACGAAGCCTATTGAAATTGGAAAAAATCGGTCCATATTTAGACCTAGCCCCCATACAAAGGTTCTCTTTAGTTTTGGCTCAAACGACTCTAATAGTCGCATTTTAATAGGTATCTTTTCAAAATTTGGCAGGAATTAATGTTTTATACACACAAATCACCATTCCGAATTTTAAAGAAATCGAGCCAGTTCTTCTAGTAGCCCCCATACAAACCACCTTCCCGATTTTCACATAAATCTCTCAATTTTCATGAAAATAGAAAATATTTAATTAAAATTCTGTTTGTGTATGTTAAACGCGTACTTTAATAACCTTATCAAATCTAATTATCATCGGACCATTTTGGACTTAGGTCCCATGTGGAAATTTCGCCCGATATTCAGTTGAAGCGATTTATTGTCAACAAAAAGAAGCCTATTCCACTTAAATTTGATTAGTGATTGCTTTTTACACTTATTAAAGATTTGACAAAATATAGATCTAATCAGTCCATGTTTGAACTTGGGACCCATGGTCCGGGAAACTCTGGTGTAGGGTATTATATGGTCGGTCTTGACCGACTATAATTTTCTTACTTGTTATATTTATTTTTAATTAGGACTCCCCCTCTCATCACGATTTTTTCGTGATTTTTAAAAAAAAAAATGTCTAGAAAAATTCAAAATATTTGTACAGGAAAAATGTTTGAGTCTACGAATTTTCATTTAAAAAACTAAATTTTTGATGAATGCCAAATTCTTAAGGGTAGAACCAGAATCAAATGCGTAGCGCAAGACGTAAAAAAAAAAAACAAACACATCAAATTTGAAATTTTTACGTCCGTTTGATTTAGGTAACTCACATTTAAATATTAGAAACGAAAAATTATTGGGCGTTACACCTTACGCGACGTAATTTGATTCAGGTTGGACGCTAATGTCTACCAAATTCTCAGATTAAGAGATTTTTTTTCTAAGGAACGGTTTTTGGTCAACAATATGTAACCTATAAGTGTCACCATCAGAAATGTTATATTGGCGTTGATATTTGCCATTAATATCAAAATCTTCGATTAAGCACTTTTTGCAAAAAATTTGAATTTAGTTTTCCTAAGTCAAATATATGAACTAAATTCCGAAAATGAAGAAAAATTTTCCTTTAATGGTGTAAGCCAAAACGATGTTTTATCTTGTTGCTTATCAATAAAGTCAAATGCTGTTGGATCGGATGGAATACACCCTAAATTCATTAAAATGTTATTACCGCAACTACTCCCTTATATTACATTTATATTCAACAAGATTCTAACATCTAGTTATTATCCTACAAATTGGAAAATGTCTAAAATCATACCTTTACCTAAGTCAACTTCAGATTACAGACCGATAGCTATTTTACCATTTCTCTCTAAGGTATTTGAACGCATTGTTCATAATCAAGTTACACTGTTTTTGGATAACAATAAACTACTTAACGATAGGCAATCAGGCTTTCGTAGAAAGCACAGTTGCATTACAGCCCTTGTAGATGTTTCCGAGGAGATCAGAAAACAGGTTGATACCAAAAAGATTTCTTTTTTAATTCTATTAGATCATTCCAAAGCGTTTGATACTGTGGATCCTGATATTTTATGTTACAAGTTGAAGAATATGTTCAAGTTTTCATCAAATGCCACAAGTCTTATTGCATCCTATCTTACGAATAGATCTCAGTATGTTGAATCGAATAATAGGAAATCTAACTGCTTATCAGTGATTAGAGGCGTTCCTCAAGGTTCAATTTTAGGCCCTCTATTGTTCTCAATATACTCCAACGATCTTCCACTTACTATTGAACAATGTAAGGTTAGAATGTATGCTGATGATGTACATCTTTATATAAGTTGTGATGTTGCTAATATTGATCAATGCGTTATCACCCTTAATCAGGAATTGCATCGTGTTTACTTGTGGGCTACGGCAAATGGACTAGGAATAAATCCGAAAAAATCCAAATGCATCATCATTCAAAAACGAGTATCGAAAATACAACTTTCACCAATCATAAAAATTAATAATCAACCAATTGAAATTGTCAACTCTGCAAAAAATCTTGGAGTATATTTTAACAACTCCCTTACATGGTCTGACCATATAAATTATGCCTGTGTACGTACTTTTTCTATGCTGAGAACCCTTTGGCAATCTCAACACTGTACACCCATAAATATAAGGGTACTTCTAGCTAAAATATATCTCATACCTATATTATTGTATGGATGTGAACTTTTTGGTAGTTGTGATGATCACAGTAAAAGAAAACTGAATATTGTATTTAAAAACATTGTACGTTATGTGTTTGGTCTAAAACGATATGACAGTACTTCAGCTTTTGTAAATCGGTTATACGGCATTTCCTTTAATGACTTAATAAGAACTAGAGTTCTTATCTTTTTGCATAAGGTAATATATACTCGTCAACCAGAGCATCTTTATGATCGACTAGTTTTTTCAAGGTCAACTAGGGGACGGAGATTAATATTATTTCGTCATCACAGTCTCATGTCTGAATGGCAATTCTATATAAATGCAACCCGTCTTTGGAACTTAATTCCTCATAGCTCTCAAGTTATTAGTAACGCACAACAGTTTAAAAAAGAAATAATTTTCTTTTTTTCTAATCGAAATAATTAATTTTGTTTTATTTTTGCATATTGATTAACATGTTGATAAATTATTGAATGTTAACTAATTTTTTTTTTATTTTTTTTATTTATTTTTTATTTTTTAATATATTTTTTATTATTATTATTATTTTAATTTTTTTAATTAAATTTAATTTTTTTATTTTATTATCTTATTAAAAATTTTGTATTAAAAATTTAAAATTTTATAAAATTATTTTTGTTTTATTTTTGTATTAATTTCCTTTATATTCTATTATTTATTTACTTTTTCAGATTGTTTTTTTTTTTGTTTTTAATGTTTTTGATAATTATTTAATGTGATTTATGCTTAGTTATGTGGTTTATGTTTAATTTTTTAGTTGTAAATATTTCACATTATAATGTATAACATATACTCAGTTCTATACTGTAATATAAGACTTTAAGTCTTGTGTATGGGACAACAAATAAATAAATCTAAATCTAAATCTAAATCTAAATCTAAATCTAAATCTAAATCTAAATCTAAATCTAAATCTAAATCTAAATCTAAATCTAAATCTAAATACATAGTGTTATTCCAAATCATCTTACCAAACTTTTCAAGCGTATAGCTATTTTCCTTTTTGTTTATCTAATGCTTCCTATTCGTAAGTTAGCGCGTTCCATTTTCGAAACATTGAAGTTTGAAGATTTAAAAAAAATATTTTTATTGCTTCACATAAGAGGTATAAGTGAGATCCATATGAAAAAATGTATTAGAATCTACAAATGTTTCTTTTAGTTAACTTTTGGAATCTGAGAATTTCCTATTGAAATAATATCTCAGATTTTAATATAAAAAAAATTTTCAAATGGAAATGGGGGGGGGGGCACGTGCCCCCTGTGCCCACCCCCTGTATACGTCCATGCATCTCCGCTTAGCCTGTGTTGTCACTTAATTTTTTTTCAGATTTCTCATTGTACAACAATTATTATTTCTAAGAAATAATTAATATGGACTCAAACCGAACTAAATAAAAATTCAGTTATTTGGCTTAACTTAAGATTTCGTTCCAAAAAAAAAACAAAAAAAAATTAAAATTTCGCTTAACTTTAAATTTTGTTGAAAATTTTGAAAGATTTTTAAAATTTTAGTTTTTGATTTTTTTTGTATAAATAAGAGTTTCGTGAGTGTGAATGCACGTGAGTGTAAGTTGTATTAAATTTACTCACGTGATTGTGAGTGAATAAAAAAAATATGTTCGTGAGTGTGCGTGATTCAAAAATTCTTGTCGTGAGTGAGTGTGAGTCAAAAATCACTCACGCGCCCATCTCTAATTCAAATGATCCGAATTTTACATCCCCTTCATCATATTTTGAGAAAAAATTAAAAGAAAAACGCGATTTTGGTCCGCAGATGCTGATCAGCATTTTTGGACCAAAATCGTGTTTTTATATTTTTTTTTTAATATTTTGTTCCAACTTTTGCGCCAATTTGGATAAAAAATAATTTTTATGTTTAAAAATCTGCATCTGTGGAACAAACTTGCGGTTTTTTATTTTTTTTAAATATTTTTCCAATAAAGTACGCAAAATTTCCGAATTTTTAAGCTTGATTTGGTTAAAATTTTCTGACATGAATTTTGGTCGAAATACGTAAACAGAAAAAACAGCCCGTTTTTTGTTGTTTTGTCCAATAAAAAAATATTTTACAACATAAAAGAAAAAAAATTGGTCAATATGAACGGTAATTATCTAAGAAACGAACTACTTTCAATTTTTTTAATTTTGGTTCAAAATTACGCCCTCTATTGGAAAAAAATAAAAAAAAAAATATTAAAAAAATCAATTACGAAATACACCGATTCAATTACTTTAGTATTTGAAATTCCTCCGAGCACGAAAATTGTAATATTGATTACTCAAGTAATTGGTCCAATTACGAAAGTAATTGGTTCAATTATTTTAGTAATTGGCGCAATTACTTGAACATTTTTCTTTGATTTAAAAAAGTTTATAAATTCTAAGGGGTTTTTTATAGACAAAAGTTATTGGAAGAAAGAATCTGAGAATTTTGACTAATAATCATCAACTTTTGCAATCATCAGAACTTTTTCTTGAAAAAAATCATAGTAATCTAATAATTTTACTATAGGAAAAGCATTAAAAATCTTTCATTTTCAAAACATATCTGGGAGTTCTAAGTTTCCGAAAAATCTTCAGAATCAAAATTTGTTAAAAAAAAAATATGAATTTTTAACCGCTTTCGGGGGGCATTCATTTCTAGGACACATAGACGCATGTTAAAGGGAACGCTTCAGAAATAGGTCTGGGTTTTTCTATTAAAAAAAAAAAAATTAAAAAAATCTAGGGGGGCTTTAGCCCCCCCCCCCCCCAGAAATGTTGGCTTCCTACGCCAATGACATTGGCATCCTTTTTCCTAGCGAAGATTGGCATCCTTTTCCCTAGCGATAAATAAAAATAAATTTGACATGTAAGCTTCGTACAAGGAAGTTTTTATAAACACGCCCCCTAAAAAAATGGCATGTATTACACCCTTGGTCAAAAAAAATCATCTATATTTCGCAGTTTTCTATTGTACCGTTAAATTATATTTTTTTTTTTGTTTTCCCGTGTAAATTGCAGTTTATGATTGGCATTCTATTAAAAAATAAATAATATGATTGAATTTTTATAACAAAACCCAGCTTGACATTTGTTGCTGTTTCATTAACATATGGCATAGTAAGTATTATAAAATGCTCGTCAGTATATGAGCGCATTACATGCTTATTATAATGTATTATTAATCAAATATGCCGGAAAATAATTTAAATAATTTCCTAAGAATAAAAAATTAACATTATTACGTTTTTTTTTCAGTTATATGGATTTTATTCAACGATAGAGGTTGACTTATTTATGCATAGATTATTTAACAGACGTTGTCACCTTTTGACATTTAAATGATATTGACATTAAACATTGTAATTCAATGTATTCAAATACAAACAACATTAATGTTACAATTTATGATGTATTTAATAAATAAGTTTTTATTAATTAACAAATAATTTAAACACATAAATATTTTTTTTTATAAACATAGTGAGAAAAACTAATGTGTTTTGCATACATTAAATGAAACGTAGCGTATGAGTAACAAATTTATAAATTACACTACGCAACAAAAAAAGACTTTTTGAAAAACACAAGATCTTGGCTATATAGGTTCGATTCTACTACCAAAAGGTAGCAAAACCCTATACTCGGTTTGTCAAGATTGGTGACCAATTCCGTTTTATGAGCCTCCAAAGTTTCTGAAAAACTGTGGGACCCTCAAAAAATGGTATCATTAGTTGTTGCCCTAAATCTTAATAGGTCATGGTGCTACGGCTTAACTATATTCGGCAATAATGTGGCTAACAGTCCACTGAACAAATTCTTTCAATATTTTATGCCAAAAAAATATTTTTTTCCAAGAGTTTTTTTGAAAAAACATAGGAAAAAAATATGTTTTTTTCACTTTTTTCAGTATAACTTACAGGGGCTGTTAAATTTTTGCTAACAATATTAAGCAAAGGTGTAGCCAAGGTAACGCCGAAAAACTCTTCTGAACATACCAACACAATCTGAACGTGTTTAGGCACTCTAAATAGCTCATAAAGACCAACCTGTACAATAAAATGTGTGTTTTTGGCTAGACTATAATTTTATAGCAATTTTTTTACAGGTGGTTTTGTATTTTTGTTAAACAGATGAAACATTTTTTATGTCAGAGTTAGTTCAAAGTCCTGCATGTAGGCCCAGAGGATTTTAAAATGCTATTTGACCCGCCCCTTTTAATGGGCGTGGATATAAGAATGAATTCAAATAATAATTAAATTGTATTACTTAAATGCAAAAAGAATAATAAATGATTTTGTCAACATTTATCGCGAGGGTAAGGTGCCCCCAACATAACTCACCAACAACCCCCACACTTCCGAAAACTCCCTGCAATTTTTTTACATATTTTGGATATAAGGATTCGACACAGCCGAGTTAAAGTTGTTTTTGACTTTAATTGTTATTGTTACATTTCTTGTGCTGCTGATTTCAATATTTTTAAGTTTTATCGTTCCTGCGATCGCGAACAATAGCATTACAATTTACGGTTTCCTTAACTATGCAGCATGTATATTTAAAAAATTTTAGTTTTTGTTTCGGGCGTTAGAAAAATTAGTTGAATACATTTTTAAATAATTTTTTAAATTTTTGATGTCTGAGTTTGAAAAAAATCTACTTAGTAATATTTTTTAAATTTTTTTTTTAAAAATGTCTATATATAATTCATTTTTCAGCGCGACCCTCGTATCTCATTTAATATTTGCTCAATACTTATAGAATTGATATCTAATATATACTGATACATTATACACTATAACAAAAGAAAAATAATAGCTGCGTTCTTTTTTTATTTTACAATATGTTTTGTCTACTTTTTGTTACTTAAATAAAAAACCGAATATTAGTGACAGTCACTGTATGTTAATATTTGCAATTTCTGGCAGGTTTGTATTCAGATATAGAGGAAAGGGGTCTCCGGATGCTATATTGGCAGAAATTTGCTGGCGCGCAAAAAATATATTTGCACACAGAAAATAGATTCAGTTGTTGCAACTGAATTGTTTGCCAACTGAATTTTTGCGGTTGCACCAACTATCACAATATTCAGTTGCCTCTACTGCCAATTCAGTTGTCTCTACCGGTAAATATCTATTATAAGAACCGAATATTTTTATGTTAAAACTGACATTGGTTAGAGTGATCGAATTTTAAAAAGCGTTATATAGTTGTACCAATCAATATTTTTTTAACTGTTTCTTTGAAATAAAATTTTTAATATTTTTTTCAAGCCATTTTACTAATTTATTTGGTTGTAAAAATTTTTTTTTTTTTTTGGTATAAAAAATTTTAAATCTAAGAATTTTTCTAAAAAAAAAAATTGTCTCAGAATCTGTGAGACTTTCTAGAGCAAAAATAATTCGAAGTCAAAATATATCTCTTAAGAGAAAATGTCAATGAAAATCGAAAAAATATCTCAGACTTCTAGATTTTTTTTTATAGAAGGATATCTCAGAATCAGAGAATTTTTCTACAGAAAGAATGTCTCAGAATCTGCATTAGAATATCTCAGAAAATATAATAGATTATCTTCTAAAGAAAATATGTAAAAGTATCTGAGAATTTTTCCTATTGAAAAAGTCTAATATAATGAGGAAAAGTGTCAAATTCTAAAATTTTTCCTATAGAAAAAGTCTCAGATTCGGAGAAAAAGTCTTAGGTTCTGAGAAATTTTTCGTACAGAAAAAGTATCAGATTTTGAGTCACTTTTCCTACAGAAAAAGTCTAAGATTTTAAGTTATTTTTCCTATAGAAAAAGTTTCCGATTCTGAAAAAAATTTTGGGTGAATCTTTGTTAATTTCAATATTCTGGCATTTATAAACCTTGAATTTGTTACCTCCAGAGAGTGGATTTCTGGGAAACTGTTCCATAGATTTTTATAGTTGGCTCAAAAACAATTTTTTTGTCGACTTTTGGGTAAAATATCTTCTTTAGCATCTGCATTAAAGTTGCGTATGCAAAAATCTAAAATAAGATTTATTGATTTAAATTGTTTGTATTTCGAAAGTTGTATCAACTTACTGTCAAAAAAAATTTTGTAAAATTTTTTACGGAATTTTACATGAATTTTATTTTAAAATTTAAAAAAAAACGTCTGAACACAATAACATTTTTCTTCTAACTAATTAATATTTTATTTTTTTTTTTGACGTTTTAGTTTCGTAACCGAAATGAAATCCTACACTCATAGAAATATCTTAGTAGAAAAATTAGTAAACCCATTGTAGATCAATTTTTACAGAATATTGCCGTATTCAACAAAAATTAATGTTGATATCGTTGATTAATCAGTAAATTTGAATCAACTATTTACAACGCTTATACAGAATTCAATAGATAAAACCAAAAAAGAAAAAACAACCCTGTGCGTTCAATTTCGTATTATTAAGTTGGTAGCAATGCATTGCAATGGGAAATTTGTTTGTCTCTTATAAAATTATTTTATGTGTTTGTTTCTTATAAAAATATTTAATACCCGGCTAAAAATAAATATGTATGTTCATATATGCTTATGTATCGATCTTTATATGATCATATATGACACATATGGAAACATATATGTAACCATATATGCAAGAAACGATCCCATATATGTGGTCGTATATAAAATATGTGCCATATATGATATCATATATGGAACCATATATGTTATCATAAAATGTTAAATCATAGTACATGTGTATGCAAATTTGAACCAGAATTACAAAATAAAAGTTTTTTACAAACAAATTTTTGTAAAAGGTAAGTTTTCATTAACATGTACTAAGAATTTTAAAATCATATGTGCTAATTTTTTCCAGTTCATCGTCATAACAAGTATAAGCGTGGACTTTTTTTTATCCAATCAAGATCATATTTCAAATGAGTTAATGTATGTCGCAAATACAATATTATTGAGTACTTTGATGTTGAATAAAATTAAACTACGCAGCTTCGTTAATCTCGTGCAACTATGTGGAGAGGGCATATGCACCACCATTATGTTTTCACTACTATTGAAATACTGCAAACTATTTTGGAATCCCTTAATGTCGCCATAGCAAATTGGAAATGAAAAGACCCTATAAGCAGTTTTGTGGCCGAGTTACGTTAATCTTTCTCAACTTGGAGAAGAGGACATTTGCACCACCAGAACGGAGAGGGCATATGCACCACCCTAACGTATCACTACGGTTCCAACACTACAAACTATTTTAAAAACCATTAATGTCGCCATAGCGAATTAGAAAGATCGTGTAAGCAGTTTTAAGGCCGAGTTAAGTTAAGCTTACCCAACTTGGAGAAGAGGACATATGCACCAACAGAATGTTATCACTACGATTCCAACACTATAAATTATTTGAAATCCCATACTGTCGCAATAGTAAATTGGAAATGGAAAGAACGTATAAGTTTGGAGGCCGAGTTACTATTTAAAGAAAATTCAACCATGAGGAGCTACGTTAATCTCGTTCAAGAAGGAGAAGAGGGCATATGCACCACCATAACGTTATCACTACGGTTCCAACACTACAAACTATTTTAAAATCGCTTACTGTCGCCGTAGAAAATTAAATATAAGTTTAATTATATATTTTTATATAGTCACCAAAAATGCAAACGATAGTAACTAAAAAATCAAAATCATCAAACTAAAGGTGTTCATTCAAATATATCAAAAACACCATAAAAAAATATTTTTTATTTTTAATTATACTTGCGTACATCGTTTGCAATTCTGGTGAATATATACATAATAACCTATTACATATAGTTTAAGATGAAAAAATAAATAAAAAATATAAAAAAGAATGTAAAACAAATTAAAAACATCATATATTATTCAATATATGATTCAATATATGATCCAATATATGATTCAATATATGATCTAATATATGATCACATATATTGCATCATATATGATCGTGTCTTATATAAGCGCCAATTTTGGAATATGTTCATATATGAGACCATATTTGATACTATATATGATACTGTATATGGTCTCATATATGATATCATGTATGATGATATACAACATTTTTAGCCGGGTATTATAAATATAAATAAAAATAGGATCTGATGATCAGATTCTGATCTGTAAATATTTGGTAATAAAAAAGTAATAAAATACATTGGTTACTTTATGTATTCATACTATATTATAATTTTTTTTGTTTTTTTAAGGTTTTTGATTTGGTGTCATAAGAAAACTGGAGAATGGCTTACGAGTGCATAACATAAATAAACGAAGTGTGTGTGAAAATCTCGCGTTTAAATATTGCAGCTTAAAAAGCCGGTGATAATTCTAAAAAATATTGTGATTTTTACTTAATAAAAGAATATTAACAAATCAACAACAAGCTTTTTTTATTAATAAAATTTCTTATATCAACAAAAATATGAGTTGAGTTTACAAAAAATACGAGTTAATTTACAAAAAAACGAGTTGATCAACTTTTACAAAAACTGACAACAATTTTTATTGAAATCAACATAAATATTTGTAGGGTCAAAATCAACAATGATTTCTGTTGAATTTACAACGATTTTCTTTGGGAATACAATGATTTTTGGTTGAGTGTAACGACCAAATACCAATACAAATTTATAATTTAATAAAAATTTTCAAAAATAAATTTTTTTTGAAAATTTGGTTGAGTTAACCAATATTTTCAGTTGGTGATACTATTACCTAATGTCTTTGGAATTTATTAATTTAAACAAATGATTATTGGTCGAGAGGGAAAATAAAGACTACAAGAAATGGTTGTACTTACTAAATATTTTTCAAAAACTTTACTAGTTTTTAGTTTGGGTATATTAACCAAATTATTAGTTGTTGATACATCCATTCGGTCACGATTGATAATTAATTATTACTGCTGTTATTAATTTGGTAAGGTGATAAAAAATTTACAATAACAACTAAAAATTTATAAGATTTATCAAAATTTCGTTGTAATAATGGAATTCCAACTAAACATTTCTCTGTGTGTGAAGACGCAGATTTTGATAAAAAGACAAGTCAGACTGAAGAAAAGAAAATGGCGAAAAACCGGAAGATCAATACCACGATGAACTAGAATTATTCGAGGACTATGAGGATTCAGATGATTATAGTGCCCCCATTTCCCGGTTCTCGGTATTCCCGGGAATACCGGTATTCCCGGTTCTGATGGTACTGATTCTCAAAAAACCAAAAATACCATACCATAAAATATTAAGATTACACATTTTAATCAGTATTTGAGAAATATTTAGTTGTGTTTGTAAAATTATTTAAAAATCAAGTAATTTTTTTTTTCTTTAAATTCATAAAAAAAATAGGAAATGGTGTTTTTCACATGTTTTGTATTAATTTTTGGTAAAATCGAAGAATAAATTTTATTATACAAAATTATACAAAATATACATACCGGTAGTCCCGGGAATACCGTCAGAACAGGAACCGGGTATACCGGTATTCCCGGGAATACCGGTATTCCCGGTACTACGGTACTGACCGTAGGCACTAGATGATAATGATGATGATGATGTATATGAATTTGGAGAAGAGTTTTATATGTATAGTGATCTCTCTGAATAAAAATTAAAAAAAAAAATTGTGGTCCACCTTAAGTGTTAAAGACAGATGGTAGGTATGTTCCGTGAAAATGTTGGGGTGGAACTAACATTGAGGGTATGTCATACATTTGACTCGTCTAGGAGCACCATTGTGACAGAGCGGTAGAAGCAGTTTTAAAAAATATAATCTTTGTATGGGACCACTCTTTGGGAGTGCACCCAGTGCTTAGGCACAGACTAATACAGACTCGACATAAGTGACAGGTGTCAAAAAAGTAGTTCTGAACCATATGGTTAATATTTTCAAATTATTCTACGAATTAGGTTAGAAAGAGAAAACTAATATAACATGCCATAAGAAAAATAGATGCCAGATCGGTTTTTGTTGTTTCACTCACTCCTAAGTCGTAGAAAGTGTTGCCATGTTAGCGTAAAACGGACTAAAAACCGCTCTGTTTTCTCCTACAATCGCTTAGTTTTTCCCCATTTTTTCTCATAAAACTCTACTGTCGAGTCTGTTTATAGTCTGTGGCTTAGGTATGTTTGAAAAAAATGTTAGGGAGCGAAAATTAATGGGGGTCGGTTTACATTTTATCCATCTAGAGGCAACTGCGGGGGTTTTTTGTGGATTTTTTTAGTAAAAAACGACAATTTTTAAGGTGCATAGTGGTCTTTATGAGCTGTTTAGAGTGCCTAAACACGTTCAGATTGTATTGGTATATTCAGAAGAGTTGTTCAGCTTTACCTTGGCCACACTTTTGCTAAATATTGTTAGGAAAAATTTAACAGTCCCAGTAAGTTAAACTGAAAAAAGTAAAAACCCCATATTTTTTTCCTATGTTTTTTCAAAAAAACTCCATGAAAAAAATATTTTTTTGGCATAAAATGTTGAAAGAATTTGTTCAGTGGATTATAAGCCACATTATTGCCAAATATAGATAAGACGTAGCACGAAGTCTTATTAAGATTTTGGGCAAAAACTGAGGATACCATATTTTGAGGGTCATACTGCTTTTCAGAAACTTTGGAGGCCCATAAAAGGAATTGGTCACCAATCTGGACAAACCGAGTATAGAGTTTTACTACCTTTTAGTAGTACAATCGAACCTATATAGTCAACTTCTTGTGTTTTTTTCACTGTTGCACAGTGTTATTAATTATACATCATAGAGGAAATAATTTTTAAATGATTATGGCAGTGATTTTTTTTTCATATGAATTTTTCCATAGAAAAATTTTCAGGTTCTAAGAATAGAAAAAATTTGAAAATTTTTCTTCAGCAATTCAGAATCTCATAATTTTTGAATAAAAACAAAGTGTTTAATTCGGTTCTGCAGCATCTTTAATACCCTCCAAAAAGTGGACAAATTACAAAAAAAAAATGTCAGGGCCATGTTGTTGGGAAAGGGTTGGGTGGTAGTCGGCGTGGTAATGCGATACATTATTTTTACTAAAAAAATAATGTATCGCAAGATTTTTTAATTTTTCAAAAGTTCAAGATTTTGGTGTAAATTTTCTAAGAATCCAGAATTTTGATCCAAGGGAGCCACGAGTGATCGGATTTTGTTTCAAGCTCTAAAAAAGGGTTAAGGAAAATAAATTTTGAGATTTTTGATTCTTGAACATAAGAAAAAATTTTTTTGCAATTTCAAATAGCGATATCTCGAAAGCCATTAGCCAGATTTTAATTATTTTTTGATATTCGTGTTCAGAAAGACATTCTGAGATTTTTTTAATGTTCTTGAATGGGAAAATTTTAACATGATAATGTCTTTAGGCTGGTGTCTAATTTTAAAAAAATTGCAAGACGCCACCTCAGTTTGACTATATAAGCTAACAATTAACGAAAAAGAAAACAAGAATCAATTTTTGTTCATCAAATTTTTTATCAAATTTTTTATTATTGTGGGATCGGAAAGGCAAGGGTTAAATGTGTCGTAAGGGTTAAATGACAGCGAGAGGGAGTTATGACAGACGGACGAAACGGAATTGAATTGACGGACAGAATATGATTTGCTGACGGACAGAAGTGGAGTTGTTGTGTGAGATTTGAGAAGAGTAGACGTTCGAAGTTTCAGTCGCTATATTTTTTTGGATTTTCTGTGAAATAACATTTAAACAATATTTTAGTTTCTTTTAAATAATAAACAATTTTAATATAAATAATATACATTCAAAATAAATGAATTAAAACAAAAGTGAAGTGTTTTATTGAAGAAATAACAAACATTTGATATTTAATCCTACATTATAAATTTTTTTTTATCATAATTTTTTTTTTCTTATATTGTTTTTTCATCAATTTTTTTTAAGTCAAAAAAAAATTTCTTTTCATCAAAAGAATTCATCAAAAACTTTTTTTAAATTTTTTTTAACATAATTTTGTTTTTCGTGAAAAAAAATATTTTTTTTACCAAAACTACTTTTTCACCAAGTCTAAGCAATGGACTTGGAGTCCATTGTGTCTACATGTGCTGACGTAAAAGGTCAGCAGCCACTTACAACCTAAGCTTTTCGCATAAAAATTTTCCATTTGTTTATCAAACGTACATAAAACAAGTGAGAGTGTTATATTATTTGATGCCGAATCTTTTATACTCTCCAAAATGTAAAAACTGCATCAAAATTAATAAACACGATTCACATTCAAAATTTAAAGAAAGACTTTTGCCATACAAAATTGCCTCTCTAATAAGACACACTGGTGCCAAACTTCTGGAGTCTAGCTCTTTTGGTTTGGACTGCAGTGTGACCAAGAGGGCATCGCTAGAAGAAAAAAACATTTTTTGCATTCTAAGCACCACAACGTTTTCAACCATTTTCGCCGCGGCGTCAACGTTACCGTCGAGGAAACAAAGTTTCCAGTTGAAACGCCGGAAAAAGTCGTTGAGCTCTGCCCAATGGGCCTTCTCATATATGATAACTAAACGCTTCGAAGATCGGATAACGAGAAGAATGCGGAAATGGAGCAATGATCCAAATTACAAAGAGGTGCAAATGTTTTTACTTCATATTTGTCAGGATGCGAAGTAAGAAAAAAGTCTGGAGTATTTTGGTGTTAATTCTTATTGTCCGTTCATTCACTAACTGTGACAGGTGTTTATGGGCGGCGAATAACTCAACATAATCACCAACCGGAGACGAATGGTCCGAGTAGAGAATTAATGAAGAGATGTGAACATAGAAATCACCTGCCACGACACCCTTCCCGCATTGGGAATCCTATACAAAAACCCGAAATGTTATGTGTTTGCCCTGATTTCGAATTTAACCCATAAACGATCAAATTCGAGATCATTCGTGCCTAAATGTGGCAGGCACTGGTACACAATATCACTACGTCCGTATACCGCAAGGCCACTATGAAAGAAAAAAAATGGATAGCAAGTGATACCCAGGTATTTGGAGATCATGTGGATCATCATCCCTACGTACCTGAATCTCCTACAAGGCGAAAACATCCGGCCGATGGATCATACGCAAAAAAAGCTTTGCTCTCAGTCCTCGTATGTTGCAGAAGTCTATACGAAATCTACCAGTCATTAAATCGTTTTAAAACTAAAGTCAATATTCCTAAATACACAAGCTTTACTCTCACATACTCACATTAACTAACACTTAAATGTCACAATTTTTTTTTCAGGACAAAATTTTAATTTCAGCCAAATTTTAAATTTTATTTTTGCTTTATTTGGGACGAAAGGAAATATGAAGGGAAAATTTTATGCACACTCACGCAAAAAAATCGACACTGACACTCCCTCGCGCAAAAATTTAACTCACGCATACTAACCTACTCAATTTTTTTTTCACTCACAACCATTGTACCATTTCTAATTAAAAAAGTGTAATAATGAGGCGTATGAGTGATATTATTTTTAATAGTTATTTGCTATTAATCATACGCATAGATTTTTTTATATCACTGTTCTAAAAACTCAGAAAAATGCATCCTCCCGTGAATCAGAACACATGAATTAGATAAATTTTGACTGAAAATTCTAAAAATTTCTATTCTGTTTGAAAATAACATGATAAACCACTAATCTGTCACTTTTTATATCTCTAATGTTACGTTTTCTTAAGATGGTACGTGCTAGATAAACTTGGATGTCACATTTGGAATCCTGGGAAGTTTTTGGTGTCGAACAGTGTATTTAAAAAAAAATATTAGACTCTTCAAGGCACACTGCCTACTAGGCCGTATCATTTTTACCTTTATTTTTTGTTTGAGCTGAAAGGGGTCAAAAAAGTTTCTATTAGGTGTAATGACTCCATAAAATTTTCGTAAAAACCAAAAATTTAAATTTTTGTGGAGTAATTTTGACTCCCAAGAGAAACTTTCTGGACCCCTTTCAGTTCAAAAAAAGAAAAATCGATTCGGCCTATTGTATAGTATAGTTTTTTGGTAATTTTTATTCGATCCGCGATGTGGGTGCCCAAGGAGTTTTTTGAATTTTATATGACTTCATGGGAGGCATTTGGAATACTAGCAGGAGGTTTTCCACCATAGTATAATTTTTTAAAGTGGAGAGATCGCTAATGAAGTAACGATTTTGAGATTTTTTATTACTTAAAAGTACCATAATTCGCGAAAAAAAAATTGTTTGTAATATTTTTGAATGAGATCTGTCTAAACAGGGAAGACCTATTTTTCCATAAAGATAACACCAACAAAAAAAATTGGTAATTTTTTGGGGGTTTTACTTTAACCGCGATGCGGGAGGATAAGGAAATTTTTGGTTTTCACGAACATTTTTTGAAGTCATTTTGACACCCAATAGAAACTTTTTGAACTCCTTTCAGCTAAAACAAAAAATTAAAAGTAAAAAATGATACGGCCTACTGCCTACATACCTAATTAAAAATATCAAAAATTTTGACAGGGTAACCTACTTATAATATTATCAACATATTTCATACAACTTAAAATTTGTTGTTTTGTTCCATCGATTTGCAATTCCATTGGACTTTATCCTTTTTGTTTTGTTTACGTAAATAACTCAGTAAGTACATTGTTGTTGTTCAATTGTTTTATATGATCCCAGCATTCACTATACAAACGTTTGTTTTTTGTGTAATTGAAATGTAATGGTTGCACTACGTGACCACATTTGAATACCATTAATTGATTTACAAATGTACAACAACGTGATAGGAAAATCCCCCTAATAATTGAAGATTTGCTGGGGAACGATGTCAATGGGATGATAGCAGTTTGCAATGAAGAATCACATGTATTTGAAGTTTTTGAAATGATGAAATGGAAATTGGTATACAAAAAACACATGTGCTTCAATATAACAGAGAAATGGAGAAAGTGTTTAGATAGTTTAACAAATTAGGATTTTTACCGGTATATCACACGGCGGGCAGGAAGCAACTTATTATGCCATAAAAATGGCGACAAAAACCAAAAGCGGGGATTTGTTTGTGATGAAAAATGTATTCAAAAGCTGTTTGAATTGAAATCCTAGCTGCTCCTTTTCTTGAGATATTCACTTTTTTCGATTTTTGCACAGGAAGAATTTTTTAAATATTCAAAAGCCCAAAACCACAATTTCTTAATCATTTTTCGCATCTGTATTTTTCAGTCAATCATACAAGTATGTACATAGTTGTTTCTTCTTCGTTTTTTTTTGTGTATACATCAGTGGTGCGGTAGTAGCAAGAGAAAAGTCAACAAATTTGTTCAAGCAACAGAATTTTATAGTGTACGTGTGTCGACTGCGCACAAGCAGCATTTTTTAGCCTATTCCCGCGGGAATAGGAATTACAAAAATGTCCATCACTGGTATACATTCAAGCAAATTTACTGGTCAGAGCAAATGTAAATAGCATAAATTTAGGGGAATTCCCTTTTTGTGCATATAAGCGAATTTATTTAAGTATGTACATGCTTGTTTCTCTTTCATTTTTTTTTTTGTGTATACATTCAAGCAAATGTACTTGTCAGAGCATTTGAAATGTGTTAATATGTTATGAACTATCGATGCAATCAGACGTGTTTGATGAAGAAATTTTTATATTATATTTTTCCTATTTTTGAATAAAATCAACGTCTATTATTGTAATTATCAATTGCAAATAAAATGTCTCTTCATACTCATTTGAATCGCAAATGTGACCACGAAGAGAATCGTCAAAAAGTGTGTGCCCCTTGCGGAAAAAAAATTTTCTTTCAAAATAAGCCACCAAAATACTTTATATTGAGTGTAGAACATATTTTTTTAATCAAAAAATATATTACTTTGACTCTTCGAATGAAAAATACCCCCTGGCTATTTGTCATACTTGCAGGTTAACTTTGACTGAATTGCAAAATAAAGGTAAAAATGTTATGAAAAGACCTCTTCCGTGTATGCCTAATTACGAGGACATTATATTCACAAAACAAACTAGACAGGTAACGGTTTGCGACTGTTACATTTGTTCCACTGCTCGCTGTACTATCCATTCCAAAGTAAAAAAAGGTCGAGGTAAAATAAAACAATTTCCGACTATTGATGTTAATAAAGTTCCCGAAAGTACTGTAGATAAATCTTGTTCAAAGGTAAGTAAAGAGCGAACTTCTTTAGAAATTTGTAGAAATTGTTTTCAAGAAATCGGAAAAGGTATTTCACATTCTTGTAAAGGCGCAGATTCCTCAAATGCACGTGAAAATGTATTTAGCTTGGTAGAAAAATTACCCTCTAAACAACAAGATCAAGTCGTAACCAGTCTTTTAAGGAAAAAAAAAAGTGCAACCAGTACTGATGATGAGCTATTTTTGAATAATGTAACAGGTAAAAAAACTCGAATATCCATTAATAAAAAATCTCCAAAGGAAATAATCTTTTCTCCTGAAAGATTATATAATTTTCAAGCTAATACTGCATCATCTTCAAATTATATGAAAAAATTAGTCAACTTCATTCGTAGCAAAGTTGGAAGGAAATCTGTTCCTTCGAATTATAACCACCCTATTAAAGAAAAACAAAAGTTAATGGAAACTATTTACCAAACAACTTTTTCTAATTTCGAGATTAAAGAAGGAAATTCACAAAGACCGGTTGTTTATGCTAACGCTAGTGAACTTCTTCACTTTGTTTTTGAACAACGGAACGTGGAGCAAATACAGGAAACTAAAATAAAATTATTGGCAGATGGAGGTCAAAATTTTTTTAAAATTTCGTTATCTATTTTATCTGAAGAAGAAGAAAATAATTCAAACGATTGTGAAAGTAAAAACGTATCCTTTTATTCTTCTGGGGGAAATATTGGAAATAAACGCAAATTAAATAGTGTCAATCGGTTGATTATCTATATATATAAAAGAGTAATGTGACTGACTGACTGACTGACTGACTGACTGACTGATATACTCATTCATCATCGCCCAGCCCAAACCGCTGAAGCTAGAGACTTGAAATTTGGACTGTAGGTCCACCTCCCGGAATATAGATCCACTAAGGCTGGATTTTTGCCAATGTTGATTCTAAGGGGGTAAAAAGGGTAAAAAACTGTACTTTTGGTACTTTTTATATCTCCTGAAATAATGGTCATAGAGACTTGAAATTTGGACTGTCTGTTCACCTCCCGGAATATAGATCCAGTAAGGTCGGATTTTTGCCAGTGTTGATTCTAAGGGGGTAAAAATGGTAAAAAACTGTACTTTTGGTACATTTTATATCTCATGAAATAATGGTCATAGAGACCTGAAATTTGGACTGTATGTTCACCTCCCGGAATGTAGATCCTGTAAGGCTGGACTTTTGCCAATGTTGATTCTAAGGGGGTAAAAAGGGTAAAAGACTGTACTTTTGGTACCTTTTACATTTTCTTAAATAATTATCACAGAGACTTGAAATTTGGACTGTATGTTGACCTCCCGGAATATAGATTCACTAAGGCTGGATTTTCGCCAATGATGATTCTAAGGGGGTAAAAAGGGTAAAAAAACTGTACTTTTGGTAGCTTTTTTATTTCCTTAAATATTGGTATTAGAAACTTGAAATTTGCAATGTAGGTTTACCTCCCGGAAAAAAATCACTAAGGCTGGGGTTTTGCCAATATTGATTCTACGGGGGTAAAATGGGTAAAAAAGTGTACTTTTGGTACTTTTTATATCTCCTGAAATAATAGTCAAAGAGACTTGAAAATTGGACTGTATGTTCACCTCTCGAGTAAAGATCCATTTAGGCTGGATTTTTTGCCAATGATGATTCTAAAGGGGTAAAAAGGGTAAAAAACTGTACTTTTGGTACCTTTTACATTTACTTAAATAATGGTACTAGAAACTTGATATTTGTAATGTAGGTTCACCTTCCGGAAAAAAGATTCAATAAGGCTGGGTTTTTGCCAATGTTGATTCTACGGGGGTAAAAAGGGTAAAAAAGTACCTTTTATAAAAAGTACCTTTTATAAAAAGTACCTTTTATAAAAAGTACCTTTTATAAAAAGTACCTTTTATAAAAAGTACCTTTTATAAAAAGTACCTTTTATAAAAAGTACCTTTTATAAAAAGTACCTTTTATAAAAAGTACCTTTTATAAAAATACCTTTTATAAAAAGTACCTTTTATAAAAAGTACCTTTTATAAAAAGTACCTTTTATAAAAAGTACCTTTTATAAAAAGTACCTTTTACAAAAAGTACCTTTTATAAAAAGTACCTTTTATAAAAAGTACCTTTTATAAAAAGTACCTTTTATAAAAAGTACCTTTTATAAAAAGTACCTTTTATAAAAAGTACCTTTTATAAAAAGTACCTTTTATAAAAAGTACCTTTTATAAAAAGTACCTTTTATAAAAAGTACCTTTTATAAAAAGTACCTTTTATAAAAAGTACCTTTTATAAAAAGTACCTTTTATAAAAAGTACCTTTTATAAAAAGTACCTTTTATAAAAAGTACCTTTTATAAAAAGTACCTTTTATAAAAAGTACCTTTTATAAAAAGTACCTTTTATAAAAAGTACCTTTTATAAAAAGTACCTTTTATAAAAAGTACCTTTTATAAAAAGTACCTTTTATAAAAAGTACCTTTTATAAAAAGTACCTTTTATAAAAAGTACCTTTTATAAAAAGTACCTTTTATAAAAAGTACCTTTTATAAAAAGTACCTTTTATAAAAAGTACCTTTTATAAAAAGTACCTTTTATAAAAAGTACCTTTTATAAAAAGAACCTTTTATAAAAAGGAATGTAGGATTTTTCGGTGAAGAAAAAAACCTTCTGAAAGAGGTACTTTTTGGAAATTTCGTTTCTAACGGGGGTAAGAAAGTGTACTTTTGGTACTTTTTTTTGTTCCTATAATAATGGCCGTTGAAGCTTGAATTTTGGAATGTAGGGGACTTCGGTGAAAAAAACATTCTGCTAAAGTATTTTCAAAAAATTCTGTTTCTAGAGCTGTAAAAAAGCGTTTTTTGATACTTTTTATATTTTATGAAGAAATTAATCTAGGCACTGAAATTTTGAATGCTTTAAAAAGTTATTTTTGGAAATTCAGTTTCTAAGGGTCGCGACCGATCGTAAAGGGGATAAAAAGTGCAAATTTGGTTATTCTTATATTTCTTGAAATAATCGTTCAGAAACTTGATGTTTTAAATAAAGGATCACCTAGCACAAAAAACAGTTTTTGGAAAATATAATTTTACGGAGAAAAGGGGGCAAATGGTTATTTTGAGATATCTAACTATTGAACTAAAAGCCGCAGAAATAACACCCAAGACAAGGAAAATTTTAAATTTTAGGGTGAAAAGGGGTACCTGGTAACAGTGGTGTAAAATGGTACTTTTAATATCTACACTCAAAATAATTCTACAGTAAAAGGTTTAGTAAGTGATATTGTACCAAAATCTACTAATTCGTTACTAATTTTAGTATCTTCAAAGTACTAACATTAGTAATTTTTACTGGATTTGACTAATATTAGTTAAAAATTTTAGTATTGGTTACCAATTTCTGCACTAGGTCCTTTTGGACTAAAATTAGTTAAATTTTTAGTATTGAATACCCACGTTTTTTTTTGGGTGTACAATATAAAGGCAATAGAACTTTATATTTTTTTAACACATATTATACGGAGAGGAATGAAACTAACATGGAACGAAAGGAGATGGACTTAGAAGTGAAATGGAATAGAACGGGGAACAAAGTGGAATAGAGCTGGGAACAATATGGAATGATACTTTTTACTTAAATTTTACGTATTTAACTTTTTTGACTCCATATTTGTTCTCTCTATATGTTTTTCCACTCAAACTTATTTTTATTCCATTTTTTTTTTACTGAAATATTTATTCACTCAAAATCTTAAAACCCGATATAAGGGCTCGAAAATTGTCAATATATTTTTTCACCGAAACGAGCATGATGACGTACCAGCGAAGTTATTCAAATTTTATTGTTTAAATTATTCATTAAAATATTATTTTATGAAAGACTTAAACGTCCACAAGTAAATAAAACAAAAACTATGTAGAGGATTTTTTTTTAAATCGATAGAGTAATCCTGATCCTTATATTATCCGGTATTCAATACAACCGGTAACGAAGTACCGGGATGGTAAGCTAGTACTATGCATAGTACCACAAATTAAAGAAACTTATGACAATCTTAAAACTTTAGTTCATTTAACAAAATTAAATGAAATACCTTTTAAGTTTGCGTCTGATTTCAAACTTATTTTAATGTTTAATGGACAGCAGACAGCGAGTGCCACATACCCGTGCCCTTATTGCTTTATAACTTTGGGTGAATTAGTAGGCTTTAATCAAATATATGAAGAAAATGATTCAAAAACTGACGGTGACCAATATTTTAATTTAAAAACGTACAAAAATTTGAAAGAAGATTATTTGCACTTTCAACGTTTAGGTTGTGATAAAAAAAGAAGCAAAGAAAGTCACAGTACAGTTAATTTTCCATTATTCGCGGAGGAGAATAATGATGATTTCGACAATACATATGTAATAGAGAAAAGTGTTCCTCCAGAGCTCCATCTTCTTCTAGGATTTGTGAACCATCTTTTTTGGAACGGGATTGTTAAAGTATTGGGTCGTGATAAAGCTTTATTATGGCCCAAAAAGCTAAGTATAATTCATAAGAATTACCAAGGCGATGCCTTTGAAGGAAATCAATGTCGTAAACTTTTAAAAGAAGCGGATGCCCTACAAGATCCTATTATTTATGAGAATGTTGGACCATATCGATTGCTGCCATATATCGCTTCATTAAAAGCAATGAATAAAATTGTAGAATCTTGCTTCTCTACAAAAAAAGTAGATTTAAGTGATTTTGATAAAAATATCAGCGAGCTCCGCAATGCTTTAAAGAGTACAGATGTCACTCAAACCATTAAAATCCATGTGATTTTAGATCATTTAAAACAAGCTATAATGCTCATAAATAACGATGGCTTAGGAGTCTGGTCTGAGCAAGCTGGAGAATCGATTCATAGAGAATTTGTTAAGTTTTGGGATAAATTCAAAATAAATAGTATAGAAGATCCATCTTACCAGAACCGATTAAAAAAAGCAGTAGTTTCTTTCTCATCCCTTCATATATAAAAGTTAAATTTACAAAAAAAAAAATATAAAAAAAGTAAAAAAAAACAGAAAAAAGTTCAAAAAAAAAATTAAAAAATAAAAAAAAAAAAAAAAAAATAAAAAAAAAAAAAAAAAAAAATTAAAAAAAAATATAAAAAAAAAAAAAAAAAAAGAGGTGCAATGTAAGAAACCTCCACGCGGTGCACCTTGGAAACGTGTAAAATCGGCTAAAATCTTACTTTATGTTCTTTTAGAAAATTCTTCCTGCGCAAAAATCGAAAAAAGTGAATATCTCAAGAAAAGGAGCAGCTAGGATTTCAATTCAAACGGCTTTTGAATACATTTTTCATCACAAACAAATCCCCGCTTTTGGTTTTTGTCGCCATTTTTATGGAATAATAAGTTGCTTCCTGCCCGCCGTGATCAGTCTTCTAAATACACTCTAAAAAGTCCTTGTAAAAATACTACTATAAAGTGGGTAAATTTTTATGTAAAATAACACACAACGCCTAAAATTGAGCACCAAGTGTTTAAAATTTTAGTTTACACACAAAAATTTTAATATTACGCACATTATATAGTATTTTGTGAGTTTATAAATATATTTTCAAAATTATAAACACAAAATTTTTAAAATTACATATTTAATGTTTATTGTAAACATTAAGTGTTTAATTTTCGATATTAAACATTAAATGCGTAATGTTCAACAATTTTAAAATACAAATTGTCAAAATAAAATAAAAAGGAAAATTTAACCAAAAAATTTTGTTATGCTCGCAATTTAACTAAAATAACGCGAAAAAAACATAAAATAAAAGCAATTAAATATAAAAAAAAGTGAAAATATTAACCAACGCGTTGCAACGTTTCAATGCAACGTGATTTTTTTAAATTCGTAATATTTATGAAAATTATACATTGCATTTTTTCTTAAATATTTGCAATTATAAATCAGAACGGTAAGTACCACAAATGTCTTGGATTTTTTGAATTATTCTTTACAAAAATGTGTGGATATCAGAATCTGAGAATATTTTTTGTAAAGAAAAAGTGTCTCAGATTATGAGAATTTATCTACAGAAAAAAAATTTCAAATCCTTAGCAGATTCTGGGAAGATTTCAATAAAATTTTTTTGATTCCAACAGATTTTTTTCTGCAAAAATGGGCCAGTTTCTGAGAATTTTTCTATAGAAAAAATATTTCTGATAAGAAATATCTCAGATTTTAAGAATTTTTCTATAGCACAAATATATATTCTCATATTTTGTATATAGAAAAAATATCTCAGATTCTTATATTTTGTCTATAAAAAATATATTAGATTCTGAAAATTTTTCTATAGAAAAATTCATTAGATTCTGAGAATTTTTCTATAGAAAAAATTCATTATATTATAGAAAAAAATATCTCAGACTCTGAGAATTTTTCTATAGAAAAAATTTCTTATGTTCTGAGAATTTTTCTATAGAAAAAATATTTTACATTCTGAGAATTATTCTATAAAAGAAATATTCAAATTCTAAAACTTTCTGTAGAAAAAAAATCTCAGATTCTGAGAAATTTTTTATAGAAAAAAATATCAGATTCTGAGTAATTTTCTGTAGAAAAAATATATCCGATTCTGAGAAATTTTCTATAGAAAAAATGTATCAGATTCTAAGAATTTTTCTATAGAAAAAACAAATCAGATTCTGAGAATTTTTCTTTGGAATAAATATCTCAGATACTAAGAATTTTTCTATCAAAAAAATAACTCAGATTGTAATAATTTTAATATAGAAAAAAAATATACTCGATTCTAAAAATTTTTCTATTACAAAATATCTCAGTTTTTCTGTAGAAAAATTATTTCAGATTCCGAAATTTTTTTAATTTTCCCAGATTTGGAGAAAAGTTATCAGATTTTGAGAATTTTTCTATAAACAAAATATCTCAGATTCTAAGAATTTTTCTATAAAAAAAATATCTCAGATTTTAAGAATTTTTCTAAAGAAAAAATATTTTAGATTCTGAAAATTTTCATAGAAAAAATTCTTTAGATTCTGAGAAATTGTCTTTAGAAGAAATATCACAGATACTGAGATTTTTTCTATAGAAAAAATATCTTAGATACCTAGAATTTTTCTATAGAAAAAGTATTTCAGATTCTGAAAATTTTTCATAAAAAATTCTTTAGATTCTGAGAAATTTTCTTTAGAAAAAATATCTCAGATACTGAGAATTTTTCTATAGAAAAAATATGTTAAATACCTATAATATTTTTCTATAGAAAAAGTATTTCAGATTCGGAAAATTTTTCTATAGAAAAAATATCTCAGATTCTAAGAATTTTTCTATAAAAAAATATCACAGATTTTAAGAATTTTTCTGAAAAAATTTTTTTTTCGATTCTAATAATTTTTCTATAGAAAAAATTCTTTAGATTCTGAAAAATTTTCTGTAGAAAAAATATCTCAGATACTGATTTTATAGAAAAAATATCTTAGATACAAAGAGTTTTTCTATAGAAAAAATATCTCAGATTCTGAGAATGTCTCAGATTCTGACATATTTTTTAAAGAAATATTATCTTGAATTCTGAGAATTTTTCTATAGAAAAAACTTCTCTGATTCTGAATATATTCCCTTGTATGATTTAAATATCAGAAATATCTCGTAAATAATGTGAAATTTTTGTATACTTGCAGTTTGAGACAACAACTTATGATAAGAAAGTAAAGTTCCAACGAATTTTCCACTCATTGCGATTGCTCGTTAGTATTTAATTTCTTAAATAATTGCAATTTACTGATTTAATCCATTACATTTATCTTTTTACATATTTTTAGAAACGAAAGACTCACAAGAAATATTTATGTTCGTACATCTCTAGAGAAGAAATTACTAATGTTCGAAAAGGTGGTTCCTGTTTATTTTCATTTCCTATTTTATATCCTGCTGAAATCTGTCAGACGATGGATTTTTTTTTTAATTCTATCTCCAAAAAATATGATGGGCAAACAAATATTAATAATGTTCAAAAAATCCATTCTTTAATTTAGCAAATTTTATCTTGTATGTGGATATTGTAACGTGTTATTTTTTATTTGTTACTAGCAGGCCCGCCCGGAACTTCGCCCCCGGTAATATTAAATACCTGATTAAAAAAAGATCAGGATTAGAGTCTCCAATTCTAAAATTCTCCCCTACAGCATTTATATTTTATTTAATTTTTATCGTTGATGTCTTTCATAAAAACTATTTAAAATAAACAATAAGATTAAAACAGCCCCGTTTAGCTTGGAAACATGTTCGTTTCGGTAAATAATGTTCTTGAAAGTTTTCGAGCCCTTATATCGTAATTATTGAAACCATTTTATTCCCCGTTTCACTCCATTTCGTTCCCCGTTCTTTTCCATTTCGTTTCCTTTTCTATTCATTTGGTCTCCTTTTTAATCCATTTTGTTCTAAATTCCAATTCATTTCGTTCCATGTAGGCTTCATTCTTAAAAAAAAACAAAAGTACCACATTACAATAATTTACCCCATTAAAATCTAAATTTCCAGAAGGTACTTTTTCAGAATGATTTTTTGGACTGGAGGATCCAACATTTCAACGTTTTATGACCAACTTTTCAGGAGATAGAAAAAGTTACAAAGTTCACTATTTTGCACGTATTTGCCCCAGTAAAATAGGAATTTCCAAAACGGAAATTTTTCAGAATGTTTTGAAATTAAATGAGTAGTTCGGTAGATTTTAAAATTTTACGTCTTTTGACCTAAAGTGATCTTTAGAATGGGTGTGGTCAATGAAACCTTCCCTAACTCACCCTGAAATTTTATGTTTTTTGGCCAAAAGTGGGCGTAGAAGTAGGTGTGGTCGATGAGAGCTAACCCATGTCTACCCTGAAGCACTATTCTTAATATATGTATATTGGTGATAGCGTTTTTTAAATCGGATGAGTAGTTTGATCATATTTTAATTTTACGTTTTTCTTGCCAAATGTGGGCGTAGAAATGGGCGTGGTCAATAAAAAATATTTCCACTCTGAAGGACCTAGTATTTGTGAAAAAATTTTGGAAATCTGATGAACATTTTTGGAGATTTTTAAATTTTAGTTTTTTTTTTTGCCAAAAAGTATGCGTATAAGTGGGCGTGGTCGATAAATCCTAGCCTATGTCCACCCTGGAGGAACACTCTAAATATTGGTGAAAACATTTTTGAAATCGGATGAGTTGTTAAATAGATATTTATATTTTAAGTTTTTGGGCCAAAAGTGGGCGTAGAAATGGGCGTGGTCTATGGAACCCAGCATATGCCCACTATGAAGGACCATTCCAAGCATGTATTGGTAAAAACAATTTTTAAATCAGTTCAATAGTTGTGGAGATTTTTAAATTTTACGTTTTTTGGCTTAAAGTGGGCGTAAAAGTGGGCGTGGTCGATCAATCCTAGCCTATGTCGACCCTGGAGGAACACTCTAAATATTGCTGAAAACTTTTTTGAAATCGGATGAATAGTTTCATAGATATTTAAATTTTAAGTTTTTTATCAAAAGTGGGCGTAGATGTGGGCGTGGTCGATGAAACCCAGCATGTGTCCGCCATGCAGGACCATTCCAAGTATGTATTGGTGAAAAAAATTTTGAAATCGGTTTAGTAGTTTCGGAGATTTTTCAATTTTCCGTTTTTTGTCCAAAAGTGGGCGTAGAAGTGGGCGTGGTCGATGAAACCTGGCCTATGTCCATCCTGGAGGAACACTTTAAATATTGCTGAAAACATTTTTAAAATCGGATAAGTAGTTCCGGAGATTACCCTCTACAAACAAACAAACAAACAAACAAACAAACAAAAAAACAAACATACAAACATTACCTCTTTATAATATTAGTATAGATTAATATTTAGTTTAAGTTACGAATAATTTTATAACACCAAAAAAATTTAAATTATAATTTATGAATATTATACATATCTCACCAATTTTCATTTCAGTTTAAATAAAAACTATAAAAATAATAATAAAAATGCATTTTTGGTTTTATTTGTTTATAGGAATAATTTTTTTAGCAGGTTGTTAAAAATTAGGCACCTTTTATGTAGAAGAAAACATTTAAAATGCAATTTTTAACATTTTAAATCTATTTTTGAGCACAAGTAAGCTAAAATTACACATTTTGTGTGTATTGCCAACGAATTTTGAAAGCAGTTCATTTTTAGGTTTACACACAAAATGTCTATTAGTTGTACACACTTTGTGTGCAAATGTTGAAATTTAAACACATCGAGTATTTTTACCCACTTTATTGTAGGAGAACAGTTACCTACAATAAAGTGGGTAAATTTCAACAAATATTTATAAGAGTGTAGGTTATACATGTATTTTTCTGAGTGCACTTAAAATAAAACCTCTGTTCAATCAGCAGAAAAATCTGCTGAAAATACATCCATTTTGAGCTGTATGAGAAAATCAGATTTTAACAAACAAAAGCTGCTGCACAGTGGTTTCCCTTATATGGACAAGCGGTCAAAAATCAATATATCCAAAACTAAAAAAACTAGGATCTTCAAAATTTTTCAGCTCATAGTATGCCCGAAGAACTTAAAGTTTGTAAATTTGTAGGAAAAAATATTAACAACTGTAGCCACAGTAGCCATTTGATCTTTGAAGGGTTCAATTGGCTTAAAGATCTGTTTTAAGAATTTTTAAAATAAAGTATTTTAATATGAAAATTTGTTTGTTTTAATTTCCATATTGATATTTTCGAAACTTCTAACACTATCGCGAAAACAATTAATTATGAGAATTAAAGTTTGACCTTTGTTTTGACACTTTTCAAATGGAGTGAGTAAGTAAACACTTGCCAAAGCGTTTTTGGCGATTATTTTCATTCAAGTAAAAGATACGGTAAATGTATTAAAAGATGAATTGTAGAGTATGTTTTCTGCAACAAAATTCTAGTTTACAGTAAGTCTCCAATTTGATCAACTTACTCACTGTAAGCCCTCAAAGTTCGTAAATAGTTTTCTCTATTTTTGGGCCAAATGGATTTTTACTTGCTGAGCTAAATCGGGGGCAAGAAAGGGATAGAGTTCCAAATTCTTGTAGGGTAACTATTAGTGTCCAACCGAATATTCTGCTTCGGCCACAAAGCACTATTCGCCCACTATTCGGCTTCGGTCACATTTTTGGCCGAATATGGCCGAATACCGAATAATTGCATAAACTTTGTAATCACGTGTTGAAAAACACACTAAAGACACCTTGAATCACATTAGTAAGCCACAAAAACATTTTACTAAGCGTTTTTGCAACTAAAAAAAGATTTTACACTCAAAAAATTTTTCCGATCTAAAAAAATTTACACTCAGTTTTTTACCTAAAATAAATCATTCAATACAAAATTCGTATACACTCAAAATAATTCTACAGTAAAAGATTTAGTAAGTGATTTTGTATCTAAATCTACTAAAAAACAAATTACCAGTAGTACAGTAGTTTTTTAGTATCTTCAAAGTACTAAAATAAGTAATAAGTTTTGAATAATATTATTAAAAAAATTTAGTATTGATTACCAGTGCAGGAATTGGTAATCAATACTAAAATTACTAAAGTCCTTTTGGACTAATACATTAGTACTTCGGTTAAATTTTTAGTAATGAATACCAACTTTTTTTTGAGTGTAAATTTGTGTATTCCACCAAGTCAAGTTTTACACTCAAAAAAATAAAACTGTAAAGTTAACAAAATTTTTTTTGTTAACTCGAGTTTACTGGCTTTTTAGCAAATTTTTAGTGAAAATCAGCGTTTTAACTACTTTTTTTAGTTAAGTTCAATTTACGAAAATACTAGTTTTGTACAAATTTTGAATTAATTTTTTTTGTTGACTTTAAAACTGAGTTTACGAATTTTTACTAATTAGTTTGCTGATTTTTTTTAACATTTTTGTCAAGTGAAAAATTTTAAACATTTCTTGTGTAGCCTCCTATGCAAATCTCATAAGTCCTACTTAAGCTGTGAAAAAAATAAGAAAAAAAAGTGAAGTGTTAGTGTTTAAAACCAATATTTAACAAACTTAAAATTTTTTACAAAAAGTTTAGCTGAATTCAACTTATAAAAAATGTTACGAAATTTTCAGCTGAATTTTTAGTTAAAATTACTGTTTTTTTGCTACATTCATTCTACGAAAAGTTAACTAAATATTTTTTGTTAAATTAACTAGAAATTTAGTAAGTTCAAAATCAGGTGTTTTTTTAGTTAAATTTAACTAAATTTTTTGCTAACTTCACAGTTTTTTTTTTTTTAAGCGTACTTTTTTTCTTGCTTTTACTACATAAATATTTGGTTTCGGTCGAAAAGTGAAAATTTGGCCGAATATTCGGCTTTGGCCAAAAAGGTATATTCTATCGGGGACTAGTAACTATTATTCGCTGCAGATCTTAAAAATCACAGCTAGTAGCAAAAAGCTTTGCCCAGAAATGCGGAATCGTCAAAGGGCAAATTTTTTCACCAAGAAAAATAAAGGGGGAAGGACAATTTCTTTAAAAAAAAGTGTTTTCTCTTTATTCACAACTGTAAGTCAAAAACCATAAAATTGCAATATTAAGTTTAAAATAACAACAATTAAAGAAAAAATATTTCTCTTTACTTATATAAAGAAATAGTACAAAACAAAATGCAATTTTTCACCATTTTTCGTTGGATGACTATGTAAATCACATCCATATGCGAAAATATGCAAAAACCCGCGGCCACAATATTTTTTAATTTGAAGAGGGGTAAAAAATCTTCAATTTGATGTATAAAAAGTGGTGGGCAGATAAGGGCCAAATAACTAAAAGTCTATGTGAAAAAGTAGTTTTTAAAAAACGTGTGTTTTGAAAAGGTCAAAAAAGTGTTCTTCAGGGATTTTTTAATGGGCTTATATTTTTGCAGCTTTTATTATTTAATTTGGTACAAAATAGTTTAAAACTTAATGTTTGTAGGGTTTTTGGAAACTTCTGCCACAATATCGCGAATAACTTTTTATATAAACTTAAGTATTATTTTATGACTATGCAACGGAAATATGTGCAATTTAAACATTCCCCCACTTTCAACGAACACAAACATTAAATCTAGTAAAAAAAACAGAAAATTGGTTAGATTCATAAAATTTAGAGTGTTATCAATAAATTTAGTGCAATAAAGCTTAGAAAAAAAAAACATATTTTTTTTGATTTTTGGCCAATGGGGGAAACCACTGTGTGCTGGTTTCAGATAAACAATGTAAACATCGATAACGTATTTTATTTATGTAAAAATTATTTAAAAAAAAGATTTTAGGATTAATTAATTTTTATTTAATAAAATACTTGGTGTAAATAATTTGTTTATTTATTTTCCGATATTTGGGTTTTCTTCCCGAGTAAAAATTTTTATATGATGCAATATATAATGATATGTAACACAATATATATTTATACGCAATTTGATCCGAATAATGGTGGATATTTTTGCATTAAAAAAGATCAACTTGTATAAAATATGGTTTGATTTCATCCGAGTTTTGACCAGACATTGCTATATATTGGTGGATCTAATTAGATCTAATTGCATAAAAACATATAAAATCCGGGTGTTTTTTGGTTTGGTTTGAGATACACCACAGGTCAACGATACATTCACCAAACATATAATTTTCTAAACAAAAAAAAATTGTTTGGGTACGCTTCGAACCAGATAGGTGATATACATAACCCTAACAAGGAAATGTTTAGGAACATTTTAAAAGTTTCTTATACTTTGCCAAAACAACTTAGAAAATTTTTGGTTAATTGGAAACAATTATAGTTGTATATGAAACAGATTGAGATATATATGATTTTATATTAAATTATACAGAAAAGCAAATTTTGTATTGACCATCATATTATTGCATATAATTATATCAACCGTACACCTTTTTATCCGAATCATGATTAAATTATATATTACCACATATGACTGCTATAAAAAAATTTAGTAAACATTTCACGGATGTATAATCATACATATATGATTTATTATGTTTGTATCAAGTTATATATTGTAATTTATGTTTATTTTTACTCGGGTTTGAAAACCATCCTCAGGGGGGAAGTCTACAATAAGTATTGTAAACTTCCCTTCAAGGGGGAAGTCTACAATAAGGGTATAAAAAAGTTTTTTCATAAAAAAAAATTTTTTGAATGAAAAATTTGGTTCATGAAAAATAAAATTTTTTGATCAAAAAAAGAAATTAATGGAAAAAATTGATAAAAAAAAGTTTATAAAAAATTTTTTTGACGAAAAAAAAAATTTTTAATGATTTTTTATTTTTTGCAAAAAAACAGTTCACGAAATGAAAAATTATAAAATTGTATCGTTTTTTTACGTTTTTGAGGGTACAAAATCCTACACAGACGCATTAACACTCTGACTTTTTTGTACTTTTGTTAAACAAATGGAACATTTTAATGTCAAAAGAAGTTTAAACTAGGTGTAAAAGTAATTTTGGTGAAAAAATAAAAAAAAAATTAAGAAAAAGTTTTGATTAAAAAAATGGTGTTAAAAAAAATTGAGAAAAAAATTTTTTTCGATAAAGTTTTTTTTTTGAAAAGCTTTGTTGAAAAGTTTTTATTAAAAAAAAAATTTGACAAAGGAAAATTTTTCGATGAAAAAAAAATTCGTGAAAAAAAATTGATAACAAAATATTTATTTTTGCGAAAAAAAAGTTTATGGGTGTGATTTTGATGTAAATGCATGTTTTTATCGATTGTCTAAAAACGATATCGACCAACTACACAGGGCAACACTTTTTTTTGCCCGGGTTCTTATAACTAATTTAGGGTAATAGGAGTACGCTGATTTCAAATCTGGCTACCGTGTTTTTGGGTCAGCTCTAGTTTTCGAGATATAGTCTAAGGAAACTTTGAAAATAGGCTATTTTTGGCATGTTTGTGAGTCTTTATTTACCAACACTTGTCTTACATCCAAAAAGTGAATGACGATTTTAGGTATGTTGGATATGCTGATACCAAAAATGCTCTTACTTTTGTTGAGTCATCTTTAGTTTTTGAGATATCGCTAAAATAAAAATTTTAAATTTATGACCTCTTTAATTTTGTCTGAATATTTATGCCCTTTTTAATTACTCGAAAACTAAAGCTGTCAGAAAAAACCTAATACTTGTTTTGGAATCCTGGCATCCAATATAGTTAAGTTCGTGTTTAAAATTGATGCACTAAATTTTTTTTTGGATATTATAGCCAAGCAAAATTGGTAAAAACGCACTTTTTCGACTCTTTAACTGCGATTTGCTCGCGAACGCGAGCTGATGGAAACAATTGGATAACAGATTCGGAATCAGCACACTAAAATCCATATAAATCAGTTGTCAACGGTCAGGCAAATTGAAAAAGTTTAAATTTTGTCAACCTGTTGGTGAGAATGCATATTTTTTGCATATTTTGGTTTTAAATGCATATTTTGTGCATATTTCTGTCTTCTACGTGCATATTTTGGCTTGAATTATCAAAAACACACATTGAAATTTATTTGTTTCAAAATCTATTTTAAATTTTAAAAATTTATTTTGAAAAAAAAAAGATTGTCTTAATACTTAAAAAAAATGTTGCATACAAAAGTTTAAAATGTGACTTTTAAAGTCTGGCGTTATTTTTTGCGTTTTTAAAAGTTGTTCGTATAAAAACAAGATCTTGATTGCACACATTTTATTTTTTAGTGCATATTTTTAGGTTTTAAAGCAGTGGCGAATACAGGGGGGGGCCCGGGCCCCCGGAATGATTTCTCAAATTTCAGGATTTGGTATAATATAACAAGTACAATATTAAAAATCTTCTTAAAAAAATAGAAAAACATTTAAGAATCTAAAATTTTTGGAAGAAAAATGTTTTGAAACTGAAAATTTTTCTGTTAAAAAAATCTCAAAATCTGAAAATTTTTTCTTAGAATTTGAAACTTTTCAACTTAAGATTCTAATGAAAAAATATCTTAGGACCTGAAGTTTTATGTACACAAAAAATGGGCCTAGTTGTAAGTAAAATGTAGTCAAAAATTTCTCAGAACGAGACTATTTATTAAAAAAATGTCTCAGAATCAAAGACTTTTTTATAAGAATAATGCCTTAAAAATATTAGCCTTTTCGCAGAATCTTAGACTTTTTCTATAGGAAAAATGTCTCCGAATCTGAGACCTTTTCTATAAAAAATTTCAGAATCTAAGGCTTTTCTATATGAAAAATGTTTCAGAATTTGAGAATCTATAGGAATAATGTCTCTGAATCTGAAAAATGTCTCAACATCTAAGATATTTTCTATAACAAAATTCTTAGAATCTGAAGCTTTTCTATATGAAAAATGTTTTAGAATCTTAGAACTTTCTATAGGAATAATGTCTCTGAATCTGAGAATTTTTCTTACAATCTAGGAAATTATCTCAGAATCTTAGAATCAACGAATTTTTCTTAAGGAAAATTATCTCAAAATCTAAGATTTTGTATATAGGAAAAATGTCTCAGAGACACAAGCTGAGACTTTTTGTATAGAAAAATGCTCAAAATCTGAGACTTTTTCTATTGAAAAAATCACTTTTTCTATTGAAAAAATTTCTTTTTCTATAAGAATAATGTCTCAGAATCTGAGCATTTTTCTATAGGAAAAATATTTCAGAATCTGAGACTTTTTCTTTAGGAAAAATGTCTCAGAATCTGAGGCTTTTTCTATATGAAAAATGTTCCAGAGTCTGACAATTTCCTATAGGCAAAATGTCTCAGAATCTGAGACTTGTTCTATAGAAAAGTGTTTCAGCATTTGAGATTTTTCAATAGGAAAAATGTCTCAGATTAAGAAATTTTCTGTAGAAAAATTGTCTGAGAATCTGAGACATTTTCTATAGGAAAAATGTCGAATAATCTGAGACTTTTTCTATAAGAATCTTACCCTTTCTATAGTAAAGATGTCTCAGAATTAGAAACTTTTTCTATAGGAAAAATGTCTAAGAATCTGAGACTTTTTCTATAGGAAAATTTTCTCAGAATCCGAGAGTTTTTCTTTAGGAAAAATGTTTTAGAATCTAAGACTTTTTTATACTTTTTAAAAAGGGGTCAGAATCATTTTTCTTATATTATTTATTAGAGTTAATTTTGAAAAATAGATTTTTGGATATCATCACTTTTTAGAAGGTTTTTGTATCAATAAAAATAATGGTGTATTTTTTTGTTTTAAATTCCAACTCCTTCCCGTGCCTATAAGCGACTCAAATCGCGGATTTTGGGTCCCTTTTCACATACAACAACAACGGCTGAATATATGTCAAATCTGACTTCACTATTCGATTCTACAGGAAAACTTAGGCCCATAAGCCTTTTTTTAGTTTTTGGAATGCACCAGAATGCATGATTAGAGTGGTCCAAAAAACTAATTTAAAAAAAAAAAAAATTAAAATATTTTTTTTGTTAATATACAATGAAAAAATACTTACATCTGAGAAAAATGGTCCAAAAATTTTAATTTTGTTGTTACCCGTTCAAAAGTTATTAAAGTTTAAAAATTTAATTTTTTAGTGAATACAAAATAATTTATTAGTTTTGTTATTTCTATTTAACAACAATAATTCTAATCAATTATATTCTTTTCAATAGCAGATAAAGCTAAACAATTTAAATTATCTTTATTTTTAACTAAACACGAGTTGTGCAGGAGCGAAATTTTACCACCGAACAACTTGTTGGTAAAATTTCGCGCCTAAACAACTCGTGTTTAATTATATATATGATGTCCTGTGGTTCCTATTCGGAACAAAGGGCCACCGTGTTTAATTAAAAATAAAGATAATTTAAATCTTTTAGCTTTATATGCTGCGAAAGGAATAGAATTAATTATAATTGCTGTTAAATAGAAATTACAAAACCAATAAATTATTTTGTATTCACTAAAAAATTAAATTTTGAAACTTTAATAACTTATGAACGGGTAACTACAAAATGAAAATTTTTGGACCATTTTTCTCAGATGTAAGTATTTTTTCATTGTATATTAACAAAAAAAATATTTTAATTTTTTTTTAAAAATTATTTTTTTGGACCACTCTAATTATGCATTCTGGTGCATTCTAAAAACTAGAAAAAAGCTTATGGGCCTAAGTTTTGACGTAGAATCGAATACTGAAGTCAGATTTGACATACATTTAGCCGTTTTTGTTGTATGTGAAAAGGGACCCAAAATCCGCGATTTGAGTCGCCTATAGGCACGGGAAGGAGTTGGAATTTTTTAAAAAAAAGTACGCCATTATTTTTATTGATACAAAAACCTTCTTAAAAGTGATAATATCCAGAAATCAAAATCAAAAAAAAATTTGAAAACGAACTCTATTATTTATATTTTCTTATTATTCTCAGAATCTAAAACTTTTTGTGTAGAATGTTTCAGAATTTGAGAAAACTAGATATATCTCAGATTATGGGAAAATGTCTTACAACCGGAGTCTTTCCCAGCAAAACTTTGGTAATGGGTAGTGATTATATAACACATTACCAGGTAATGTATATAACTTATTTGTAGCATTATTTATGTAGTCTTACCAAACAATTGTTCCACAACGTATTATTTTCAAGTGAAAAATAATGCATTACTAATAATTTGCTACGTAATGCATGATTATTGGAAGAAATGTATTTCATATTTGTTCTTTCTAAACATTAAATCATGGATGACTTATATTTCGTTACATTATGTATTATTTGAATGTTTGAAATAATGTATTATTTATAATTGGATGCATAATGCATTACAATAACATAAAAAATAATTATTTTATAAAAAAATGCATAAGTTTAAACTAAAGATGGGCTCACGACAGGAAATTTCTAACGACACGCACTCACGAGCATATTTTATCTACTTACACTCACTTACAATCACGTGAGTAAATTTAATACAAAATTACTTTTTCACTACTCGTAACACCTTATATATTATCTTCTGGTATGCTATATTATTTCATTTCTCGTAACCTATAAAATATCATACATTTTACACCTTATAAATTTATGACTTATTTTATACCTTACTGGTATTCTTTGTGATAATGTGGATGCATTACTTTGAGTCTCATCGCCTGTTAAAATCATCAATGCTGCAATGTATAAAATAAGAGATCCTATACCTTATTTTATACCTTATTTGGTAATCTAAGTTTTGCTGGGTTTCTTTTGAAAAAGTATTTTATGAATATGTTTATAGAATCATTTTATAAAGTGACTTTTCCAAAAAACGTTTTCCATTGGAAATATGATTTAACAAAAACTGTCTTAACTGGAAATTGTCATAGAATCTTAGACTTTTCTTTGAAAAAAAATTCATTTTCAGATAATCTTCTTTGCCAAATGTATCAGCATCTGATACAATTCACACTTTAAAAAAGTCTTTCAAAAAATTTTAAAATATGTATAAAAAAAAAATATTTTTTTTTTCCCCCAACAGTTTTAGACTTACACAAAAATGAAGAATCTGATTGTGTTGCATTCAGTTCAAGGAAAACATCGAGAAAAATTCTGAAACATCGCTTGTTTTTGTTTTTTGTACTTTTGTCAAACAAATGGAACATTTTAATGTAAAAATAACTTCAGACTTATTGTTAGTGAAAAAGTAATTTTGATGAAAAATATTGAAACAAAAAAAAAAATTGATAAAAAAAGTTTCTGATGAAAAAAATGGTGATAAAAAAAAATTTATGAAAAATAAAATTTGGTGTAAATGAAACTTATGAAAAAAACTGTTGATAAAATAAATGTTGATAACAAAAAAATGTTAATCAAAAACATTTTTTTGACAAAAAATAAACGTTTTTTAAGAAAAAACGTTTTATGAAAAAAAAAAATTATGAAAAAACAATTTTTGATGAAAAAAAAATTTTAATGAAAAAAAATTTTGATGAAAAAACAAAATTGTAATGAAAAGAAATCTTTTATGAAGCAAAAAAAAGTTCATAAAATAGATTATGGAAAATAAAATTTTATGAAAAATACAATAAAATAAAATGTTGATGAAAAATAAAATTTTTAATGGAAAAAAAAATTATGAAAAATAATTATGGAACCTTTTATTTACCAACAGGTGAAAAAAAAATATATTCACCAGCAGTTCAATTATTATCCAAGTTACAAACCTTTTCGGTAGAAAAATGAAAATAGTAATTCTTGTTTTCATTTTTAGTAGTAAGAATCTTAATATAAGTATGGAACATAATTTTCATGTTTTTTATTTAAATTTATTAAATTTTGTTTAAATTTTGTTTAAAATAACTAAAAAATATTTCAACATAAATTAAATAACACATGCATACATATTTTTACAATATAAATTACATATTAAAATGTCAAAATACTTGTACAAAAACATATGTACGAGTATGCAAAAAAATAAATAAAATAAAAATATTTTTTTAAAACTTTCGAGGCAGATGTACAACAGCCAAAAACTTAACGCCACTATGGCAGCCAAAAGAAGAAAAAAAAAAACAAAAACTACTACACAAATATTCAGCAGCTAATCTAACGCAACCCGCAGTTTTATTTTATTTTTGTTGTCGTTATTGTTGTTTTGGCACACAAAAAAAAATTTAAAAATTTACCAAAAATCAAATAAAACAACAAAAACACAAAAAATGAACAGCAGCAAATGTGCAACAAAAGTTATGCGTACAACAACTAAATGCAATAAGCTATCAACAATAATAACAGCAACAACAACTAAACAAAAACAACTTGCAACAACTGGGGCCAATGATGCTCATGGCAACCCAGAAAAAAAAACGACTAAATACTCAACTACCAAAAAAAATATCCGTAATGCAAACAACATAGATGGAGTGCTAAATACCACGCGCGCCAAGTTTACACACATACATAACTACATATAAAATTTAAACAATGCTGTGTATACAATGGGGGAGAGTCGTAAATATGGGGGACCAAATTTTTATGATTTAAAGGTTTCGAAATAATTTTATAACAAAGCCCTGAGAGGGTCTGTTATAACTGTGCAAAAAGATTTTGTATTTTGGAAGGGACTAGAGATGGGCGCTGGTCACGTGATTTGCGTGATTCACGTGAATCACGCGTGAATCACGCGTGAGTGTGAGTGATTTTCATTTCAATCACGTGATTGTGAGTGAGTGTGAGTTGAAAAAAAATCTGAGTGAGTGATTAGTGAGTGAGTCATTTATTTTTTGCGTGAGTTTGCGTGATTAGATTTTTTGATTTGCCAAATTTTTTTGTAATTTTTTTGTAAAAAATTTTTTTTGGATTTTTTTTCTTTTTGGTAAGAAAATTTTATTGCGTGAGTTGATTTTGCGTGACTCACGCGTGAGCGTGATTGAATCTGGCGTGAGTCACGCGTGAGCGTGAGTAAGTTTTTTATTACTCACGTGAATGTGAGTGAGCGTGAGTAAAAAAAAAAATTGCGTGAGTGATTAGTGAGTGATTCGATTATTTTTTGCGTGAGCGTGAGTGAGTGTGAGTCAAAATCCACTCACGCGCCCATCTCTAGAAGGGACCAAAAAAAATATACTATTAGTAGACCGAAACCCTTGAAAGGTTTTGAAAATTTAGCTCGAGTTCTTCTTTTATGTCCCCATTGAAGTTTTTTTTTCAAAAGCGTTTGGACAAGTTCCTCCAATTTTTTTTTTTAATATTCCGCCAAATCAGACTAGGGGGAAAAGTTCCCCCTTATAGAACTGAAACAACGTCCAAAAAAAATGGCATTTATTTTTTGTACTTTTTAAGCAAATGAAACATTTTTATGCGAGAATAATGTCAGGGTCCTTCATATGGACCAAGGACATAAGAAAGCACCATTTTATATGGCCCGACTCCCTTTTTGGTGCTTGGATTTAAAAAATGTCCGTCGCTATATTGAATTTTTTTTAGCAACGGAATTATATTTTAGCAAAGGAACTATATACATACATTAGTCTATCCCGAAAATGGGCTCTTTTTGGAATTTCGCTTGGTAATAGCAAAAAAATGATGCGTATTACAGAGCTGATAATGGGAAAAATAGCCGAAAAAAATTTTGAGGCTGTCTTTGCCTCCCTACAACTAGAGCTGCAAAGCTATCGATGGTACTATCGATAGTTTTATTTTAAAAGGACTATCGATAGTTTTTACCCGATAGCGATACTATCGCCGAAAAAACATTAGCTTCAAAAAGATAAAAAAAATTAATCAAAAAGTGAACAGTTTTTAAAATCTTTATAGCATTTTGGAATAATTCTATTTTTTAAAGTATTAAAGCAGTCATGCGCATTTTTGTAATTCCTATTCCCGCGGGAATAGGCTAAAAAATGCTGCTTGTGCGCTGCCAACACACGTATACTATAAAATTCTGTTGCTTGAGCAAATTTGTTGACTTTTCGCTTGCTACTACCCACACAAGCATAAATGTTATAGTATGTGTGTGCGCATCGCTGTATTAAAGCAACGATAGTAATCTCGTGTTAATGTTATTGCGAAATTTAAGGTCCGAACAGAACAAGCACGGCACGGTGGAAGATAGCTTAAGTGATTTAAAATAGACTGGAATGGCAGTGAACGGCAAAAACTGTCATTTGTGTGTTCAGAAGAAAGAAGTTGCAATGAAAAAAAGCGTAATTTTACACAAAAACTTGCAATTCTTTAAAATATTCGATACTATCGATAGTACCGATAGTTTTAAAACAAACTATCTAAAATATCGAATGGGACGACTATCGATAGTTTTGCAGCTCTACCTACAACCAGTGCTTCGAAGGATTTCATTCCTTAATTCGATTTGTCATTCTGAGTGAAAATTTAGTGATTGCATTCCCCAATCATATTTTAGCGAATTGAATGAATTCACTTTAGACTCATTCGATTTATAAATATTGAATGCATTCGTTTTATTTTTCATTCGACTTTCAAAAATCGAATGCATTCGATTTTTTTTCATTCGATTTTTAAAAGTCGAATGCATTCACTTGCGAATGTAATCGATTTTCTTTTCATTCAATTTGAAAAATCGAATGGCTTATTCATTCATTGCATAAAAAACTTGAAAAAAACTAACCAAGATAGAGCAAAACGGAGCCAATTTTTTGTCCATAGTATCGCGAACACTCTTCACATTTTTTTGTCGTAATATGTGCATTTTTAAAATTTTCGGGGAAACAAATTTTTTTGGATTCAAAATTAGAGCCCATTAGGGTCATCGTAAAGAGAGTAGGCGATACTATGGACCAAAATTTGACTCCGTTTTGGTTTATATTTTTAAAAAATCGATTGCATTCGCAGTGGAATGATAAAAAATCGAATGCATTCATTTTTGTTCATTCAATCGAATGAATTCCAAGGACTGCATTCAATGTTGATTTATGAAATCGAATGCAATCACTGACTATGAAAACTGAATGGATTTTTTTGAGAATTCATTCGAAAAGGTTTTCATTCTTCGAAGCTCTGCCTACAACCAGTTGAAGTTCACAATTGTAGCGTATTTTGTCAAAAAAATATTTTTTGTTTTGACCGCTATTGATGTCCAAATTCGCGGAATGTTTAGTAAATTAAGGGAAAAACATTTAAAAAGTTTTCATGGAATAATTTTGGTCCACCAGAGCATTTTAAGAAAAAAAATCGAAGTTTTTGGCAATATTTAAATTTTCATGTTGATGTGGAGTTTACTCAATCAAGTTTATAACTGTGCTTTAAATCGTCCATGTTCGTTTAGTACCATTTTAAGAAATATTTTTTTACCAGTTTTTGCAACAAAAATTGAATTGAAGTGGATTTAATTTCATCCTGCAAATATTTTCCCTTAATGAACTCCACTTTCTGCAAATTTTGATACCAATTGCGGCCAAAACAAAAAATATATTTTGTTTTGACAAAAATACACTACGATTGCGAACTTCAACCGGTTGTAGGGAGGCAAAGACAGACTCCAATTTTTTTTGGAAAATTTTTTCAATTATCAGCTCTCGAAAGAACATCGTTTTTTTTTTGTTATTACCTTAAATTTTTTTTTTCGGGACAGGCTAACATACATATTAGACCCGCCGTTTTCAAATTTAGGTATTAAGGAAACAACTTTCTGGATGGACGTACACAGGATTGTACAGCGCCTCCATGTTATATCCGCCATGACCTTAATATTGTTAAGCTTTTGATCTAGATCAGCTGTTACCAACCTTTTTGGCTCGCGTACCCCTAATTTTAAATTATATCAAAGACTATCAATACTTAAAGATATGTGAAGTCTCCCTTCTTCTGTTAAACCCTCTCTTAAATTCCCTTTGCTAAGTCCGCCATCGAACTGGACGTTTGATCAAACCAAAAAAAATCCCTTAAGTTCGATATAAATAAAAAAAAAGTGTTGCAGTTTGGCGATTTTCAGACTAAAGCTAGCGTTTTTTTTCATCTAGCTGTAAAAAAAGTTTTTTTTTGTGAATTATCGGGAAATCCAATGACTTTTTATTTGCTGACAATTTGTTTTAAACACTTTTAAAGGTATTTCTTAAATAATATTAACATAAAAATTATAAATTGATACATTTTTTTTTAAATTTTTTAAGCGCTTTTTCGATATAAAAAGTTAGCATTATTTGTCAAACCAACAATGTTAATTTAACATTATCGTATTTTCCTCGTCTAACAGTTTTCGTACCTTCTGTTATCAAGTTCCAAAATTTTAAGAGCGGGAGACAAAGAGCTTGATTATATCAGCCGCGTACCCCCTAATGAGTTTTTTGATTTCGTTAAAAAACTTCACATATAAAGGTTTCGACACAATGTCGGAGTACTCTGTATTACAGAGTACCATCTCTAAAAATAGAGAAGACATCATACAAAAAATGTGTAAGTGCTAAAGAGAAAGGAACAAAATCCACTCTCTGGCACAGAGTACTCCGTCATTGTGAATTCAGCTTAAATATTAGAGTTAATTTTGAAATTTTTGATCTGTGGGTATTATATTTTTTTGAAGGGTTAAGGGGAGATCATAACAATGGTAGTATTTTTTTTTTTTTGAAAAATGTTCGCTCCTTGGGGTGGTTCAATGCATCTGAAACGGATGCATTGATGCATGAAAAATCAGCACGGATTTTGAGCTGATTTTTCTGCAGAGCAAAAACGGCTGAAAATATTTGAAATCTGATTTCACCAGTCGATTCTGCACCAAAAATTAAAACAACGAACTTTTTTGAACTCTGAAAAAAGTTCCAAAAACCCATCACAGGGGGCGAATCAATATTTCCGTGACTTTTTGAATGAAACACCCTCGTATATGCAATAAAAGGGCATTTTGAGTTTAACAAAATGGTACCAAAATCTCCACTCTATCACAACCGGTCTCAAAAATGCCCAAAAACACGTTTTTGAGAACTTTGACATAAATTTTCTCAAAAACCTGACATCATAAATTTGGGAACCATATTCGGAATCAGCATCGAAAGGTTAATCTCAAAAAATCATCCAAAAATATCGCAAAAAGGCTCTCTAAATTGCACAAAAATACGTTTTTTGTGAACTTTGACCTCAACTTTCTTAAAAATCTAACGTTATATAAAACTTTGGAAGCCAGATGCGAAACCAGGATTTAAAGGTAAATCTAAAACAAATGTCCAAATTACTTAAATTTTGGGTACCCCCGCGGACAGTTTCGCGTACCCCCTAGTGGTACGCGTACCATAGGTTGGTAACCGCTGATCTAGATGATTGAAGATTCCTTAACGAAAATTAGGCCTCGTTTCAAAATTTTATTCTAATCATACTATTTATAAAAGTTTCCGCCGCCATATTGGATTCATCATTTTGAATTTTGGGTTTTTTAGCATTGAATTCGGAGTTAATTTTCTTTTACTTTTACAAATTCAAACTTCAAAATTTTTTCGAATCTTATAATTTATTAATATTTTCGCCGCCATATTATATTCGCCATTTTAAATTTGGTATTTTTAAGCATCGAATTTGCATTCAGCGGCTATGAAACCTTATAGACAAAACTTTTCTTTTGGATGGCCATTTTGAATTTCGTATTTTTGAGCTCAGTTTTGAAATCATTGACCACGAAAATTTAATTGAGAACGCAAAAACAAAAATTTTTTTTTACCCACTCTATTACATCTATATATATAAAGTAGTTCCGTGACTGACTGATGACTGACTGACTGACATACTAATCACGCATCATCCAACAGCCCAAACCACTGAAGCTAGAGTCTTGAAATTTGGATTGTAGTTTCACATCCCGGAATACATATCCGCTAAGGCTGGGTTTTTGGAAATGTTGATTTTATGGGGTAAAAACGAAGGGTTGAAAAAGGGGAAAAAGCGAGTACTTTGGTACTTTTTATTTTTTCTGAAAAAAATTCAATTAATCTGAAATTTGAAATGTAGGATCCTCTAACGGAAAAACATTCCCAAAAAAAGGACTTTCTGCAAATTCGGATTCCTAAGGGTAAAAAATGGTACTTTGCTACTTTTTATATTTTTTGAAATTAAGGTCCTACAAAAATATTAAAATTTGCAATGGTGGTTCCAACAACGGAAAAAATTCAGAAAACGTACATTTTCGATGTTCCGATTCTAAGGGGATAAAAAAGCGAGTACTTTGGTACTTCTTATTTTTTCTAAAAAAAAAGTCCTATTAATTCGAAAATTAGAATGTAGGATCCTCTAACGGAAAAACATTCCCAAAAAAAATACTTTCTGGAAATTCGGATTCTTAAGGGTAAAGAGGGGTAAAAAATTGTACGTTGGTACTTTTTATGTTTTTTGAAATTAAAGTCCTACAAAAAAAATAAAATTTGCAATGTTGTTTCCAACAAAAAAAAAACTCAGAAAAAGTTCTTTTCGAAATACCGATTGTAAGAAGGGTAAAAGGCGAGCACGTTTGTTCTTTTTATTTTTTCTGAAAAAAATCCTATTAATTTGAAATTTGGAATGTAGGATCCTCTAACATAAAAACATTCCCAAAAAATTACTTTCTGGGTAAGGGTAAAAAGTTGTAAAAAATGTACTTTGATACTTTCTAAATTTTTTGAAATTAAGGTCCTACAAAAAATAATAAAATGTTAGTTCCAACAACGGGAAAAATTCTAAAAATGTACTTTTTCGAAATTCCGATTCTAAGGGGGGTAAAAATATGTATTTTGGTACTTATTATAATTCCTGAAATAATGGTCCTGGAAACTTTAAATTTGGAATGCAGGGTTTTTTAGCGCATGTAAGCGCATATTCGGAACGGAATGAAAGCTACATAGGACTAATCGGAATGGAACAGGGAATCAAATGGAATAAAACAGGGAACGAAATGGGGACTTGAAATTTGGAATGGAGGTGCGCCTCCCTCCTTTAAGGCTGTGTTTTTGGAAATGTTGATTTTAGGGAATAGGGGTAAAAATGGTATTTTGGTACTTTTTATATTTCCACACCACAGAAGCTATAGACTTGAAATTTGTAATATATGTAGATGCACCTCCCGAAAAATACACTCAAAAAATTATGTCATTAACTGTTTGTAGTTTATTTAAAAAGTTTTCCGTTTAGTCGTTTTTAAAAGAAAAAACATTTGTTTGATGTTCAGTTTTTATTAATGACTACATCAGTCCTTTGTTTCAAAAATAACAAACTAAAAAATAAAGACTTTCACTAACATTTAATTTATAAAGTCATTTATTTTTGTTCTGTAAGTAAAAACTACTGATTATTCTTTAAATTTTTAATGATTTGTGTAAGTAATTTTTTTTTAAATTGTTGGTATTTTTTAATGATATATCATTAGTTTTTACCTACACAAGTCAGTTATTTGTTTGTAGAAAAAAAAAAAAAAAAATTATTTATAGAAATATAAAAACATATTTGTATCAAGTGGCTTTGGCACGATGGGTAGAGTGTCTGGCCAGAATGTAGTTGATTGCGGGATCGATTCCCCAAAATTTTATTAAAAAATTTTAAAAAAATATTTCAATAGAAAATTGTATAAAATAACCTACGAAATCATTAATTTTTAATGTTTTGGTAGGTTATTTTTTTGGAATTTGTTGGTAAAAATAACAGAACTATCATTAATTTTTAATGTTTTCGTAGGTTATTTTTTTCGAATTTGTTGGTAAAAAAGAATGAAAAAACCGTAATTTTTTAATGTTTAGTGTTATTTATTTTAGAAAATTTTGCCAACAGTAAAAAATAAATGTTGATGTTTTTAAAACAAATGAATAATTACTGGGATGGTTTTCAATTGTTTATTCACTGGTTTTAAGTGTGTTTTTCTTTTGTTTTTGCCTACAAAATATTTTGAGTGTAGGTACACTAAGGCTTGGGTTTTGGAAATGTTGATTCTAAGGAGGTAAAATGTGCAAAAACAGGTACGTTAGTACTTTTTATAGTTCCACAAACCAATAAAGCTAGGGATTTGAAATGTAGCTGCATCTCCCGGAATATAGATCCACTATGGCTTGGTTTTATGAAATAATGATTCTATGGAGGTAAAACGGTTAAAAAAAGGTATTTTGAAACTTTTTAAATATACTTAAATAATGGTTTTATTAGCTTGAAATTTGGAATGAAGCATCCCATGCTTAAATAAAGGTCATAAAAAGTTAAAATTAGGAATGTAGGATCCAACAACAGAAAAAAACTATGAAAAATGTACTTTTTGGAAATTCCGATACCGATCTAAGTGGATAAAAACGAGTACTATGATACCTTTTATATTTTCTGAAATAATTATGATAAAAATTTGGAGTGTAAGATTGCCTAGCGAAATAAAATATTCCCAAATGAATAACTTTTGGAAATTCCAATTCCTAGGAAATCAATTAAGGGAATTATATATTCTTAAATAATGAGCCAATTAACTTGAAATTTGGAATGTAGCATCCTCTAACGGGAAAAAATCCACCAAAAAATTACTTTTTGGTACTGTTTGCATTTTCTTAAATAGAGGTCATAAAAACTTAAATTAGGAATGTAGGATCCAACAACAGAAAAAAAAAATCTGTAAAAAGTACTTTTTCGAAATTTCGATTCTAAGGGAGTAAAAACGAGCACTTTGGTACTTTCATATTATCTGAAATAATGGTACTGGAAACTTAAAATTTGGAATGTAGGATCGTCTAGCGAAAAAAAAACATTCCCAAAAGATTTTTTTTTAAATTCTGATTTCAAAGGAGTTTAAGGTGTACTTTTTATATTTTCTGAAACAAAAAATGATTAATTTAATGATCTTATACCTAGAAACTTTTTTGTTATTTAACGGATACTATTCGAAAAGGAATGAACACCACATTGAACGAAATTGAATGGAGCAGGGAACCAAATGGAATAGAACAGGGAACGAAATGGAATGAAACTGGAAACGAATTGAAATTAAAATGTTTTCAATTTTTTTTTTTTTTATTTTTTTTTACTAAAATTTCTTTTGTACTAAAATTTGTTTATCAATTAATTTTTCACTAATTTTTTTGTTTCATTCATACATATTTGTTCATATTTTTACAAAATTTGTTCATTAAATTTTAGACTCAAAGTTCTGCTTACACAATTTTTTTTTTTTTTTTTCTCAAATTAATAAATCAATGTTTTTTAATAACATAAGACCGTCTTAAAGTTGACTGTATTTATTATATCAACTAATGTATTTGGTATTTTATTGTAAGTGTGGTGATCATCATAAGCACAGTTTTTGTAAAGGATTAAGACATATCGTAACCTTAGAATTGGTTTGCTAAATTGGATGGTAAAAACCCCATCTTATGGAGCAAACGAATTCTCAGGTGAATTGGATTACATAGCGAAAAGTTCCAAAAATGGGTCATTTATTGTCATTGTGAAATTTTTCTGTATTTACAGGCGCACGCTAGTATTACATAAGAGTGGCATATTTTTTTCAACTTTTGATTTTTATTTTACTAGACCTAAAATTTATATGGTACAAATTTGACGACAATCAGACTGCGCTCAAAGTTTGGGATTTTTAAAATTAAAAAAAAAAATAAAAAAAAGTGTTTAACGTCATATTTATTAATTTGATGCGCTAAACACGAATATCAAAAAAAAATCGGTGGAAAAGTTTTCGACATATCTAAGTTTTTTCCTACGGTCAAGACATTTAACAAAATTATCTAAATTTTTTTTCATGACCTTTTCATAGAGCTCGAAACAAAGTTTCATTTAGAATTACTTTGAGTCCAATGCTATCATTTTAGCCGGTGGCGCCTTTCTATCAATTTTTTTTTTTTTTAATTTTAATAAAAACTTTAAATTTTGATCGAAGGGCGCCAAATGTTAAAGTGATCGGATTTGGCTAAAATTTAGGTTAAATGAAAGTTTGTCTCAAGCTCTATTAAATAGTGTGTAGAAATTTTTTTTTGAGATTTTTTTGACAAATTTTAAATGGCGTTATCTCAAAAATCGCTCAACTGATTTCAGAAATTTTTATATTCGTATTCAGCATGCCAAATTAATAAAAATAATGTATTACAAGATATTAGTTTATTATTTTTTAAAAATCCAAAATGTTAGTGAAAATTTTCCAAAAATGTTCCATCCAAAACTTTGATCAAAGGGCGCTACGGTTGATAATGGTTGGATTTAGCTCAAGTTAAGAGTGAATGAAAGGGTTTAGAGAAAGAAATTTTTAGATCTTTTTTAAAAATGTTCTTCAACGTAAGAAAATAAGCCATCCCGAGTAAAAATTTTTATATGATGCAATATATAATGATATGTAACACAATATATATTTATACGCAATTTGATCCGAATAATGGTGGATGTTTTTGCATTAAAAAAGATCTTGTATAAAATATAATCTGATTTCATCCGAGTTTTGACCAGACATTGCCATATATTGGTGGATCTAATTAGATCCTATTCCATAAAAACATATAAAATCCTGATGTTTTTTGGTTTGGGTTGAGATACACCACAGGTCAACGATACATTCACCAAACATTTAATTTTCTAAAACAAAAAAATGTTTGGGTACGCTTCGAACCAGATAGCTGATATACATAACCCTAACAAGAAATGTTTAGGAACATTTTAAAAAGTTTCTTATACTTTGCCTAAAAAACTTAGAAAATTTTTGGTTAATTGTAAACATATATAGGTTTATATGGAACAGCATAAGCTATATATAATTTTATGTTAAATTATACAGAAAAAGAAATTTTGTATTGACCCTCATATAATTTTATATAATTATATCAACCGTACACCTTTTAATCCGAATCATGATTAAATTATATATAACTGCATATGATTGCATTTAAAAAATTTAGAAAATATCCTACGGGATATATAATTACCCTAGTAAAAATATTATGCTGATTTTACTAAATAGATCTAATTTGATCCGTAAAATGGTTGTATCAAATAATATCTAATTGTATTACTTTAGATCAAAAAATATAAAAATTGATACAATTTGATCCTGAATTTGGTCAAATCTAATTAGATCAAATTGATCTTATAATATCTATTTTTATATAATTTGATGAGCAAAACCAAAATACGAATCTAATCATATATGGAGCAATATCTAACCATGTAAAGTGGATCAACCGTATCAAAGTGATAGATAAAATTTTATATAAATTTATACGGAAGCATATTAACTCATATAAGATTGTATCAAATTATATATGATTAGACCAGATAATTTTTACTCGGGTATATATGATATATTATATTTGTATCAAATTATATATTGTTATATATGTTTATTTTTACTCGGGATATTTTTCAAATTTGAAATAGCGAAATAGCGATACCGCTTTTAAAATTTGTTTGATATTCGTATTCAGGGTATCAAATTTAATGAAAAACAATGTGTCACAAGAAATATTTTTTGTGTAATTTTTTTTTTTTTTTTTTTAAGCCCAAAAATTGGATCCCCTGGTGCCAGTTTAATTTTTTTTGACATCTTTTTTTAAAAATTTCTTCAACATAAGAAAAAAACGCCATATTTTGCAAATTTGAAATAGCGATACCTCGAAAACCGTTGGACCATTTTTAAAATTTGTTTGATATTCGTAGTCAGGGCATCAAATTTAATGAAAAATTATGTGTTACAAGAAATATTTTTTGTTTATTTTTTTTTTTCTTTTTTAAGTCCAAAAATTGGATCCCCTGGTGCCGCAGTTTAATTTAATCCGATTGGCCTCAAATTTGTACAACATACTGTGAGCGTCAAAAGAAAGTGCACAGGTCTTAAATAGACGTAATTCGTTAACGACAAAGCTGACAATATAACCCCTTATTATTATCAATAGTCTATCATTTAAAAGTATGATATAAAGGAAATTATCCAAGCTTTAATTTAAGCTTAATAGGATCCAGATTGAGCAAATATTAAATGAGATACGAGGGTCGGGGTTGAAAATGAAATATTTTGTAGACGTTTTTTAGAAAATTTTTAAAAAATATTTCTAAGTTGATTTTTTTTAAGTTAAAACATTAAAAATTTAAGAAATAGTACAATAAGTTAAAATCAGTTATCAACTCATTTTTCCAATTCCAAAAATCATATTTTTTTTAATGCAGTAAAAAAATATGCATTTTTTTGACCTCCAAATCTTTTGCCCACCAATTTTTTGTAAACAAAGAAAATTTTTAATTATTTTCATATCTCATTACTATACACTTAGGTGTACTTAAATTAATAAACAATGAAATCTTTTCTTTGTTAACAAAAAATTGGTGGGCAAAAGATTTGGAGGTCAAAAAAATGCATTTTTTTACTGATTTTAAAAAATTTTGATTTTTGTTTGGGTCGTTGGAAAAATGAGTTGATAACTGAATTTAAACTACTTTGAACTTGAAAAAATCAACTTAGAAATATTTTTTAAAAATTTTTTAAAAACGTCTTCTAATTATTTCATTTTCCAGCTCTACCCTCGTATCTCATTTAATATTTGCTCAATCGGGACGCTATATAGCTTAAATTAAAGCTTGGAAAATTTCATTATTAGCATGTTTTTAAATTTAAAAAAAATGTTTGCGTTAAAAAAAAATGTCTTAAAAAGTTTAATTTAGAGGCTATTCATGGACTCGGCCAAGTCGATTTTAACTTTTCTTTTGAATCTTTCGAAAAAAGTTCACAATTCCCAAATTTACAGTTCTTCGACTTTTTGAATAGAACTAACGTCCCATAGTGCATTGACATGCATAAAAAAGCGTTAATGTCAGTATATTTGTATGTGTGATCTCTTATACTGAAACAAAATAAAAACTTTTATGCGTGTATGTCAAATGTACAATAACAAAACAAACCCAAAAAAAAATTAAACCAAAAAATAAAACTAACATGGCGGCTTTTTGTCGCCAATGCATTTACTAACTGAAAATAATACCAAACGAAATATGCAAAAAAAGCAAGTGCCAAAAAATTACGACAACTGACTGCTGCTATCACACACACACACTGCATACAACCAACATCAACCAACAACTGCAACAACTTTAGATGTTTTAAAGTGACAAAGTCCACAAATTGAAATGCTGATGCTGCTGCTTCTATTACTGAAACATTCTTTCTATTGTACGAATTTTTTGTATTCTTTAACATAAAACGAAAGTTTTTTGTAACAAAAAAATGTTTTTTTTTTTTCAATGAGTTTTTACACCCTACACTCTAGTAATAAATTTTATAAATAAGTTTGTCAATTCGTATGTAACATATCGAAATATTTGTTTAGGATCCCATAAATAGGGAAGAGATTTTCATGCACTAAAAAATTGAAAATATGAGCTAAAAATTTCAAAATATGCACTAAAAACCTTAAATAAAAAAAATAAATAAAATAATAAAAATCTAATTTTCATAGGAAAAACTTCTCAAAAGGAAAAAAATAACGCCGGGTTTATATAGTAACATTTATAACTTTATGTAAGCAAGAGTTTTTTAGAAAATAAGAAAATCTTTAAAAAAGTTAAAAACAAAAAAAAATGTTTTTCTTATTTTCCAAATAAATTTTTAAAATTTCAAATAGTTTTTGAAAAAAATAAATTTGAATTTGTGTTCTTGCTAATTTATGACAAAATATGCAAAAATATGCACTTAAAAGGTGGAAATATGCACAAAATATGCATTTAAAATCAAAATGTGTAAAAATATGCATTTTCACCAAAATAAGCAAATACAAATCAATGCCATTTTAAAGAAAATTTCTTGATTCGGAAAAATAATTGGTCAATATCGTTTTTAGACTATCGACAAAAAACATGCATTTGCATTGAAATCTCATCCCTACCCATAAATATATTTATTAGGGTGAATGAATTTTTCGATTTTCGTCAATCGCCGGGCAAGATATGGTTCGTTTTGGTCTAATAACTCTAGGTTTAAATTTTAAGCCAAATCGGACAAAATTAGCCCGTGCCTTTGAGAGGTCAAAGTTTTGCACCAAAAAAATGTTTTTCCACACAAACCAAAAAATTACAATCTACTCAGACATTCATTGTTTATTTTTTAAACAAATGGAACATTTTTATATCAGAAGTTTAGACTCACAAGGGAAGTCTCCCTGGTGTCACCCTCCGATTTTCATGAAATTTGGATATGTTGTTAAGAACGAAAATTAATTCGACACGTATTTTTTTTTTTTAGCGGCCCAAACTCATTTTTAGGGGGGGTCGATTTGTATGGTTTTTTACGATTTACGCATATTTAAACAAAGTTAATATAGGCATGTGTTGTATCAGGTTAAAGGTATTAAAAATGCCTATCTCGTGGTGCTAACAACAGGCCAAAGAAGTTAATATTTTTCGACTTATTAACAAAAATGTCCTAAAATTTTGGTATTTTTCTCAATATGACGAAAAGTTGTGCATGTTTGGACACGTTCTTAGCACAATTAGATAGGTTTTCCAAAGACCTTCCATTTGGTATGTAATATGACTAGGTTTCTTTGCATAATATAGGAGATAAACGAAAAAACTGAAAAATGGCCCTGTCTTCCCCCTCCTTTTTACCCCCTAAATATGAATTTGGGTCGCTAAAAAAAACACGTGTCCCTTTATTTTTTTTTGATCTACAAAATAAAACCAATTCCATAAAGATCCGCGGGTGACACTAGGGAGACTTCCCTTGTCAGTGAAAAAGTAGTTTTGGTGAACAAAAAATGTTGATTGAAAAAGGGTTTTTGATGAAAAAAAATAATTTTATGTAAAAAAAAATGATGAAAAAAAAATTAGATAAAAAAAAAATTTATGAAAAAAAAAAAATATGAAAAAACAAGTAAGAAAATTATAGTCGGTCAAGACCGACCATATAATACCCTACACCAGAGTTTCCCGGAAAATGGGTCCCAAGTTCAAACATGTACAGATTAGATTTATATTTTGTCAAATCTTTAATAAGAGTAAAAAGCACTCACTAATCAAATTTAAGTGGAATAGGCTTATTTTTGTTGACAATAAACCGCTTCAACTGAATATCGGGCGAAATTTTCACATGGGACCTAAGTCCAAAAATGGTCCGATAATAATCAGATTTGATAAGGTTATTAAAGTACGCGATTAACATACACAAACAGAATTTTAATTAAATATTTTTTATTTTCATGAAATTTGAGAGATTTATGTGAAAATCGGGAAGGTGGTGTGTATGGGGGCTACAAGAAGAACTGGTCCGATTTCTTTAAAATTCGGAGTGGTGATTTGTGTGGATAAACCAAGTTTACCTGCCAAATTTCGAAAAGAAACCTACACTCTAAAAAATGCTTGTAAAATTACTACTATAATGTGGGTAAACTTTTATGTAAAATAACACACAACGCCTAAAATTAAACACGAAGTGTTTAAAACTTTAGTTTGCGCACAAAAATTTTAAAATTACACACTTTAGATAGTATTTTGTGTGTTGATAAACAAATTCATAAAAAAATAAACACATAATTTTTAAAATTACACATTTTGTGTGTATAGAAAGCATTTTGTGTTTAATTTTAAAATATTGAGCATTAAATGTGTAATTTAAAATAAAAAATTGAAATTGTCAAAATAAAATAAAAAGAAAAAACATAATAACAGAAAATTAATTTTTCTTCCAATTTGGTTAAAACGCGAAGAAATATATTTAATAAAAGTATTAGTTCAATATATAAAAAAAAGCATCATGTGGGTTAAAAATTTAGAGGAGCATTGGCAAAAACATTTCAAGCATCAATAACATTACCAGAACGGTAAGTACATCAGTAGCATTTCGAAAAGTTTTATTGAAAAATGACTTGGATTCTGTGAATTTTTTTCCTTTCTTGCTTTCTCGCATAGAGACAGATTCTGAGAAATTTTTTAACACAATTTCATTGCTTTTGCAGATTTTTCTACAGAAAAAATAGCATGTCACAATTCTCTTAGATTCTTGGAATTTTTCTATTAAAACGACTTTTGGAATTCTGTCTGAAAATTTTTCTAAACATAAAATGTTCCAGAATCTGAGAATCTTTTTATGAAAAAAAAATTCTTAGAATTTGATAAATATTTTAAAAACTTGAAAATTTTTCTATAGAAAAAAAATTATCAGCTTCTGAGAACTTTTCAATAAAAAAAATATTTCAGATTCTGTTAATTTTTCTGTAAGAAAATATCCGAGATGATAATTTTTGTATATAAAAAAAATCTTAGATTCTGATTTTTGTCTGCAGAAAAATAGCTCCGATTCTGATAATTTTTATATGCAAAAAATATTTGAGATTCAGATAATTTTTCAATAGAAAAAATATCTCAGATTCTGGTTATTTTTCTATAGAAAAACTATCTTAGAACATATTTAAGATACTTAGAATTTTTCTTATGAAAAAATATCTCAGAATCTTACAATTTGTCTGCAGAAAAAAATATCTCAGATTCTGGAAACTGTTCTATAGAAAAATATATTAGATTCTGAGAATTTTTCTATAGATAAAATATCTCATATTCTAAGAATTTTATAAAGAAAAAAATTTTATGATGCTGAGAGTTTTTCTTAAAAAATATATTAGTTTCTGAAAATTTTTCCATAAAAAACATCCCAGATTTTAAGAATTTTTCTTAAGAAAAAATATATCATATTCTGAGAATTTTTCTATAGTAAAAATATCTCAAACTATAAGATTTTTTCTAAAGAAAAAATATTTCAAATTCTAAGAATTTTCTACATAAAACAATATCTCAGAATCAACAATTTTTCTAAAAAAAAATTTCTCAGACACTGGAAATTTTCTGTAGAAAAATATCTCAGATTCTGATAATTTTTCTATAGAAAAAAATCTCACATTCTAAAAATGTTTCTATAGAAAAATATTTCAGATTCTTAGTTTTTTTATAGAAAAAATATATACATATGTAAGATTCTGAGAAATGTTTCATACAAAATATACAGGGTTGTAAGAAATTTTCTATAGAAAAATGCGAGATACATTCTGAAAGTTTTTCTAAAGAAAAAATATTTCAGATTCTTAGAATTTTTTTTAGAAAAAAATATCTCTGATTTATAAAATTTTTCAATAGAAAAGAAATGTCAGATTCTGAGAATTTTTTTAAAACAAAAATATTTCAGAATATCTCAGATTCTGAAAAATATTGTTTATTTTTTTTTTTTTTTTCAGATTTGAGATTTATTTTTACATTCTCAGATTCTAAGAATTTTATGTGTTATAACAATTTTTTCGTAAAAATATTTAAGTTCTATTTTTTTTATCTTTTTGCAGAATCAGAGGACTCAGCAAATGATTTCATTTAATGGTGAAAAAAGTAGCAATGTGCCAAAAATTGGATTGGTTTATTAATGATTTTTTATCAAGAAAGTGAATTCAATTTATTGATAATCAAAAATTCATCTTTATAATATACAGTGTTTAATAATATTGTCATATGTTATCCTTTGTTATTTTATTATGTTAGTTACACATTTCTCTTATAAGAAAAAAACTGTTCCATTTCAGCTAAAATTTATGCATATTATATCTATCGTAATTTTATTAAAGTTAAAATAAAAGCTTTAAATACATATGTATTTATATTAAAAATTTTTTTTTTTTTTTCTTACCAGGAGATTTAAATGTAAAAAACATTTAAATTGCAATTTTGAACATTTTAAATGTATTTTTGAACACATTGGAATGCTTTTTTAAGCACAAATATTTTAAAATTACACACTTTATGTGTATTGATAGAGAATTTTGAAAGAGGCAAACATGTAGGACCTACACACAAAATGATTATTATTTGTACACATTTTGTGTGCAAATGTTGAAATTTAAACACATAGAGTATTTTTACCCACTTTATTGTAGGAGAACAGTTACCTACAATAAAGTGGGTAAATTTCAACAAAAATTTATAAGAGTGTATTCAAATGCTGCTATTACAGTCATTTGAGCCAAAACTAAAGAGGACCTTTGTATGGTGGCTAGGTCTAAATATGGACCGATTTTTTCCAATTTCAATAGGCTTCGTCCTTGGGCCAAAGGAGCCTTAAGTTTCAAATTTCAAGTCAATTGATTAAAAATTGCGGACGGACGAACGGACAGACGGACGGACGGACGGACATCGCTAAATCGACTCAAAAAGTGATTCTGAGTCGATCGGTATACTTAAAAGTGGGTCTAGGACCAATATTTCGGGTAGTTACAAACATCAGCACAAACTCATTATACCCTGTACCACAGTGTGGTGTAGGGTATAAAAATTGATGAAAAAAAAATTTCATGAAAAAAAGTTATGAAACAAAATTTTATGAAAAATAAAATTTATAAAAAAAATTTAATGAAAAAAAAAATGTTATGAAAAAAAAAAATTTTTGATGAAAAAAATTTTGTTTTTGCTAAAAAATAAATATGTTACGTTTTAATCACCAGCTGGTGAAAAAGTGTTTATTCACCAGCAGGTGAATTATTAACCAAGTTACAAATCGAAGTAAAAAATCTTTTTGGTTTTAAGAAAATGAGAATAGTAATTCTTATTTTCTTTTTTTTTTAGTCCGTAGCTTATATAGTCAAACTGAGGTGGTTCCCTGCGTCACGTTTAAAATTAGACACCAGCTTAAAAACATTATCATTTTAAAAAAAGTCTCAGATTCCTCATATTTTTTCTATAAAAGTCTTACATTTTTTTACCAGATTTTCGATAGAGAAACTATAAGATCCGGAGACATTTTCACATAAAAAAATTTTAGATTTTAACAAAATTTCCTATTAATAAAGTCTACACAAATATCCTTACTTTCTGAGAAAATCTGAAAAATGTCTCTTTAGAAAAAGTTTGAGACATTAAGGCAGCGTTTTTGACATATCGCTTTAACTTAGTTTAACCGGGAGTTTTATTAAACTTTATAAAAATAAAACCAAGTTTAACCAAGCATTCTGTTTTTCAGTTCAAGTTTAGCAAATGTCGATTAACGCGGTATTGCCATACCAAATGCCACATTTCCAATTAGAATAGTTGCCATCATCGCACATTTTTTCGAATTAAATACCACAATATGGCAATACTAACCAGTATATTTGAAAATCAGAGGTGTTTTTTGACATTTTTGTACCTTAGTTTAACTCTCCATCATTGGTGAGTTAAACTTAAAATAAACCACATCTCAAAAACAGAATTTGTGGTTTTAACTCAGTTTAAACCTAAAACCAATAAATTTTACTACTCAAAAACTCAGCCTAAGACAATCATGCTTGAATCACGTGAATCATGCACTAATCTGCTCATGTGCCCATTTTTAGTGTAGGGCATTCAAATATTCGAGCTCAGCCAAAAAAATATACCCCTCTTACTTTTTTTTTGTTTTTTTTTTTGGTATTTTAGTTGGACCTTCTTAAACTAAATTGAAAAATATAACAATTGAACTATTGGATGCAAATTCAAAGTCCAATTTGATAAAAAAAAAATCCGTAACATAAAGTTTAGAAAAGCAAAAAAAAAAATACTCAACAATACAAAAAAAATAGTGCAGAAAATCCTTGTATTTGTAGCAGGCGCCGCATTTGCATTGGACTTTTGTGACTTTTTTTTTAAAGTTAAAATTGATACTGTTTCAAATTGCAAATCATTTTACACAAAGCAATAAGGTTTTCAAGGGTGAAATTTTTATGCCATAACATTTTTGTGGATTACAATATGTGTTTACTCGAAAAATAAGAAAATAGGTAAGAAATAACAGTTGGCCAAGACGATAACGGAATACTCTAGACCCGTGTTTGTCAGGTAATAAGTGCTCACTTCAAACATGAACGGATTACACTGTGTAACACGATTTTAAATCTTGGATAGGACCAAAAAAAAATTAATGAAAATATATCAATAGTAGACCAAAACCCTCGAAGGATTTAGAAAACTTAGCTTGAATTCTTTTTTTATGGCCCACTCAAATTTTCAAATTTTTTCAAATGCGTTTTTGAATTAAACGCACGTTTTAGTGTCTTTTATGAGAATATTTGAAAAAAGGACCAAAATGACCCCTAAAAATCAGAGATTGAGTGATAACACCGCCCGACAGCCAATATTAAACATGAACCAGTTGATATACGTCTGAAAGTAGAGATCAAATGGAGTAAAACTGCATTTACAGTTTTTCATTTCATGATCCTGTTTCTTTTTAAATGGATTTTAAAGGACTAAATTTTATAAAATATTTGTTTTTTTTAATATTTGTACTTGTCCTAGGATGACACTGGTGATGGCAAATGAAAGAGGAGAATCTCCCCTAATTTTAACAATTTTTTGTTTTGCCATATCAGGATAAAAGTATGTGAATAAAGTCATTTAGAAACGTTATCAAAATATTTTGTTGAAAATTTTGAATCATATTGAAGGATACATTTTTGAAAGGACGTAGCTTACCTCCTTTTTCCTAATATGTAAAAATAATAAAATAGAATAATTAGGGTAGAACCTCCTCTTTCATTTGCTATCACTAGTGGTATAAAAAAAATATTTTATAAAATGTAGTCCTTTAAAACTTTGAAGTTCTTCTAAAAGAAAACAGGATCACGAAAAGAAAAACTGTAAGTGCAGTTTTACTACATTTAGTCTCTAGTAACAAACGTATATTATTCGTGTTCAACGACTTTTTTTCATTTTTGTCGGACGGTGTAAAATGTTGTAAGAAAAAACCGCCATTAAATTTCACTAACAAAAATATATGGGGCATTCCATGTCAAATTGGCCACTTTGAAATTTTTTTTTTTAGATTTTCCCAATTTGTTTACAGTTTTTAGTACCCCAGCAAAAACTAGGTAATGAGTACCCATTCCCAATTGGATTACCTGGTAATGAGTACTAATTACTCGCTGCGTTACTTTATACCCCAAAAAAATGCCTTACTTTTAACTTACGATGTAAATGATTTGCAATCTGAATTTTAAGTTTCATAAAAATATATAAAAAACAATTTTACTCTTAATTTATTTTCTCTCATTTAATAAGAGCAACTAAACAAACAATGCAGTTACTTTTTCAACTTTTCGTAAGCGAGCTAGGAATGAGCTATTATTTGTTAGCTTTTTCGTAAGCGAACAAAGAAGGCCTTGCCTCCAATGATATCGCCTTGTTTAAGTAATTAACAATGAAATTGGGACGTAACTATTTACTTATTTTCGTTATAAATCCCAAAGTTAATTACATGGTAATGGAAGTTTTTGCTGGGACCCTTCGACTACTTCTTTAGTGGTAAATTTTCAGATTTTTTTGATGACCCGTTCAAAAGATATCGAATTTTTAAAAATTGCTAGTTTGTTCCTTTACTCAAACTTCTTTTACTCATAACTTCTCCAATTATGGTCCAAATTTCAAATTTTTTTTCAAAATTTTTGATTTTTGTATGTACTTTTTAAAAAAAAATCACAAAAAATTCTTAAAAGCGCTCTAATATGCGATTTTTAAGTTTTAAAATCTAAATTTCATTTTTGAAAATGTTTGCACTCTTCGATTTTTTTGAAATTTTTTTGTGTAAAACTTCCATTGATTCTACAAATTTTTTCCGCAGGAGGATCGTGGATAACGATTATTACTATTTTTTGAAAACATTTATTGTAATTTTCCAATCTTAAAATCATTTCTACTGCTCCAATGGTGCGTCATAGAGGGGTCATTTATAAGACCGACCACCATTAATTTTTACGTCTTAACATTTCTTTTGAACAAACTAATACCCTATCTCCAATTTCTAAGGAGGCTCCCACACAAAACGACATTTTTTTAAATTTGCTCCAACCGCTCTAACTGCCCTAATAGTGCCCTTAGAGCAAAAAAATGTATGACCGACCCACAATATTTTTTTAGTCCAAATTTTTTACCCTACAACATTTTTTAAAACATACCTTCGCCCTATATCCACTCCCTAAGTAGGCTTCCATTCAAAATTAAATTTTTATAAAATTTGCTCCAACTGTTATTTGTATGGGAGCCTACTTAGGGAGTGGAGATATCTTGTAGGGTAAAAAATGTAAAATGTAAAAAAAAAAAATGTTGTAGGGTAAAAATAAATGGGGATCGGTCTCACTAATGACCCCTCTCGGACGCACCATTGGTCCGGTAGAAGCTGATTAAATACAACAAATTTACAAAAAATTAAAAAAAAATTTATGGGGACCGCCTTAACAGTTAAAGATAGAGGGTAGGTGTGTTCAGAGAAAATGTTTGAACTAAAAAAGTATTGTGGGTCGGTCATACATTTTGTTGCTCTAAGGGCACTATTAGGGCAGTTAGAGCGGTAAGAGAAAATTTTAAAAAATGTCGTTTTGTGTGGGAGCCCCCTTAGAAATTGGAGATAGGGTTTAAGTTTGTTCCAAAGAAATGTTAAGACGTAAAAAATAATGGGGGTCGGTCTTATAAATGACCCCTCTATGACGCACCATTGGAGCAGTAGAAATGATTTTAAGATTGGAAAATTACAATAAATTTTTTTTAAAAAATTTAAAAAAATAGTAATAATCGTTATCCCACGATCCTCCTGGGCAAAAATTTGTAGAATCGATAGAAGTTTTACACAAAAAAATTTTAAAAAAATCGAAGAGTACAAACATTTTCAAAAATGAGATTTAAATTTTAAAACATAAAAATCGTATATTAGAGCACTTTTAAGAATTTTTTGGATTTTTTTTTTAAAGTACGTGAAAGAACAAAAATTTTGAAAGAAAAAAAAATTTGAAATTTTGACCATTATTGAAGAAGTAAAAAGAAGTTTGAGTATAGGAACAAACTAGCAATTTTTAAAAATTCGATATCTTTTGAACGGGTTATCAAAAAAACCTGAAAATTTACCACGAAGCAGTTTTCGAAAGGTACTAAAAACGGTAAACAAATTGGGAAGATCTAAAAAAAAAAATTTCAAAGTGTCCGATTTGACATGGAATGTCCCATATATCTAGGGTGACCATTTTTTTCTGAGCTTAAATCAGCACGCCCAAGTTTTTATGTTTTTTTTCTAAAAAAAACTCTCTAAAATTTTTTTCTATGAGAAAACACTGATGTTTTTTCAACACCCAAAAACGTCGGTTTAACTAACATGACCCCAAGTATTTTGAGTAAAAACAACTGTTGTCGTTATTTTGCAGAAAACTTAGTTGACTTTAAACGACTTCATTTAGATGTTTTGATCGTTTCAGTGCAAAAAAAAATATAACAAAATTCCACAGGTTTTGATAATTAGAAAATCGCTCAGACTTTGAAGATTTTTTCCGTACACTTAGAAAAGTTTTACAGTAACTATTTACGGTTATTCTAAAAGTTTTTAGTTAAAGTTGTTTTAAACGTTTAATCGTTTGTTTTTCAATAAAAATAATATAAATATACAGCTGTTAAAACAATAAACTACAAAAGTTACGGAAAAATATTTTTATCAGTTAAATTATTTGTGACTGATTATACCGTATAATTTTACAGAAGTACGGTTTTTGTAATTTGTTTTTCACAAAATTTTATTTTTACTTCACAAAATAAAAATTTGTAAACAGTTAAAATAACTGAAATATCGTTTGTTTTTACGGAATGTCTAGTCATTTATTAACGTTTAAAAATAACTGAAAAAGTATGTTGTTTCAAATGAAATATAAGTAGTCCGTTTTTTAAAAGGAAAAACGATTATTTTAAACGTTTTTTCAGTTGAATTTACTTACAAAATATTTTGAGTGTAAGTTTTGACAACTTTTAAGAAAACTTCACAGCTAATAAGCACCTGTTTTTTTTAAAGGCCCCGATTTTCTGAGCGCTTTTTCGAATAAGCTCTGATGACATTACCTCATCTAATTGTAAGATCTCAGAATCATTTGGGTTCATGCAATTTACATTATCTTTCTAAAAATATAAAAAAATCCATCGGCCCATTGAACTTTTCGTTATAGAAAACCTCAAAGATTCTGTGCGCATTTTCATATAAATTTAGGAAGATCAAAATAACCTCGTGCTCAAATTCATTTTTGAGTTAAGGAAACTTTTGATTCACGAACTCTAATCTCCTTAGAATAAATTCATTATCTGACGACTTATATTATGGAAATTCAAGTTTTCGAACAGAATTTTCGAATAAAATTATTTTTATGTTGAAATGTTCAAAAATCAGTACAATCAGTTCATATTTTAAAAAATCAGTACAAATCAGCACAACGTTTTTTGATCAGTACACGTGATCAAAAATCAGTACATGTACTGATCAAATCAGTACGAATGGTCAGCCTACATATATTAAAGAGACGATTTTAAGGTTGGGGTGTCTCGGCTTATCGGGCATATCAGTGTTTAAAAATTTCGTTGTCAACTTATGAAACAATGTGGACCTTCGGGAAAATTTCGATAACTCCCAAACTAACAGGAATATCGTCTAGAGCAAAAATACGTGTCGACTTAAAGTTAATAAAGAATTTTTTGTATTTATATGGATATCGTAGGTCTATGTCTTCACCCAAAATTTTCAGATTTTCATGAAAAAAAATATTTAACGTCGCCGAATATGAAAACATCACATAGTTTCTTAGAAAGAAATGTCTGAAAAATTCAAAAAACAAATTTTTTGCCATTTTTGACTCATTTTTTGAACCCCTCCTCGATATGGCCGAAATACCCCAACCTTACACAGAAAAAAATATGGAGGAAACAAATTTTAGCAATCACTTGTTTAAATTTAAAAACATAAATTGAGTAATTTTTTAATTGACGCAATTAAAAATTTACTTAAAAATTTTACAACAACAATTTAAGTAAATAATTTAATAAAAATTTAATAGTTTTTTTAATTTTTTTTTTAAACTCTCATAGTTTTTTGAATTCTCATTTAGTTTATAGTTTTTTGTGTATGTATATGAAAGTTTGTAATCGCCTTTATAAAATTGTCCTATGTTTTTGAGACATAAATATGTTTGGTAAAGTTTAAAAAATACAAGTTTATTGTTTTTTTTTTTGTTGTAAAAAATTTAAAATTTTTTAAACTTTTAAAGAAAATAAATAGATACATTTTGAGTAAATTTTTAATTGTGTCAATTAAAAATTTACTCAATTTTTTTTTTCAAACATTTAATAAATTTTTATTAAAAATTTACTCAATACTATTAAATCGTTTACTGGTGCAAAATGGAGTAATTTTTTACTCAATAGTGTTAAAAATTTACTCAAATATTTTTTTTTTTTTTCTGTGTAGAATTGTCTCTTTTATATATATTTTAAGTTTCATGTAAATCGGTTCATAAGGGTTGAGATACTTCCCTTGTAAGTAAAGTCAATTGTTTAAACCATGGCGCTAAGCGAAATCAAAAAAAGAGGCAATTGCTTCCCCCTAATATTAACGTTATCGTCACAATTTCACATTCGATTTTCAAACCCTAATATTGGCGTCATATGCGCCCATTTACCATACCTGTATGCAAATACATTTTTTTTTTTTTTTGTTTCTTTTATTTTTTTGTCAATTAAATGTTGTTAAATACTTTGCAATAGCAGCATTTCTTTTTGCTGTACATGCACTTCTTAAGTGATTGATGATCTACAATTACAATACATTAAAATTTAATGCTAATTTAATCGATGATCTTAATCAGTTAGAATTTCAAACTTTTTTACTAATTGATTCTTAGATTTGTTTTTAGTTTTTTTTTTTCTAACAAGAATTTCCTACAAATGCAACTTGCAACCAAGCATTTGGCAGCAGCAAGAAACTTAAAGACTAAAATAATAAAATTTTTGAAATTTTTAGAATTTTATTATGTTTTGATCATACAATTACAATAAAACGTTTACATTTACAATTGCAGTGATCAAAAGGAAGATTTATCAGTGATAATTCTTGAATGATGACACAAATGTTAATTTATATTTTTTTTATTTCAATCGATCCCTTTCGAATTTCAAGTGGTTTTTATATCCTTCACAAATAGTGGGAGAGTAGATGCAATTTGTTAAAGACAAAGTTAGCAATACTAAACGTTATTATATCAAACGAGTATTATTATAAAAAATGTTGAGTAGGTAATTTTCAAAGCTTTAATTTAAGCTTAATAGCGTCCAGATTAATAAATAATAAATGTGCTACAAGGGTCGACCTGGAAAATGAATTGAAGGGTTTACTGCAAAAACTTGATAAGCAACATTTTTTTTTGTGTTCTTCGCGTTCTACTGATGTTCCACCGACAGATTTTTGGCAGAAGTCTAGCTTAAACCCTTCGTACAAGTATCTAAAACATGAAAGTTTGCTAAAGTTATATTTTTTACATAATTTCAAAAGTTTTAAGGCAAAAATCGCCATAAAATGAAATGTTGCTTATCGAGTTTTTACAATAAGCCCTTCAATTTGTTGATAGATATTTTTCAGAACATTTTTATAAAATATTTTTAACAAGGGAAGTCTCCCTGGTGTCACCCTCCGATCTTCATGAAATTTGGATATGTTGTTAAGAACGAAAATTAATTCGACACGTATTTTTTTTTAGCGGCCCAAACTCATTTTTAGGGGGGGGGTCGATTTGTATGGGGGGAAATTTGTCTTTTTCAGTTTTTTGCGATTTACGCCTATTTAAACAAAATTAATATAGGCATGTGTGGTATCAGATTAAAGGTATTAAAAAATACCTATCTCGTGGTGCTAACAACGGGCCAAAGAAGGTAATATTTTTCGACTTATTAACAAAAAGGTCCTAAAATGTTGGTATTTTACTCAATATGACTAAAAGTTGTGCATGGTTTGACACGTTCTCAGCACACGTAGATAGGTTTTCCAAAGACCTTTCATTTGGTATGTAACATGACTAGGTTTCTGTGCATAATATAGAAGATAAACGAAAAAAACTGAAAAATGGCCTTGTCTTCCCCCCTTCTTTTTACCCCCTAAATATGAATTTGGGCCGTTAAGAAAAAATACGTGTCCCTTTATTTTTTCTGATCTACAAAATAAAATTCCATAAAGATCCGCGGGTGACACTAGGGAGATTTCCCTTGTAAGTCGATTTTTCCCAAGTTCAAACATTAAAAATTTAAAAAAAGGCCCAGTAGTTTTTATTCAGTACACAAATAATTTTTCCAACAACCCAAGCAGTGAAATTTTTTAAGTGCAGTAGAAAAAAAATCTACATTTTTTTACCTCCAATTTTTTTGACCACTAATTTTTTATTACTCTACACTTAGGTGTACTAAAATTAATAAACAATAACATCTTTTCTTTGTTTACAAAAAATTGGTGGTTAAAAATATTTTGAGGTCAAAAAATGTCGATTTTTTCTACTGTACTTAAAAAATTGTACTGTTTGTTTGAGTTGTTGGAAAAATTATTTGATCACTGAATAAAAACTAGTGGACCTTTTTTAAAAACTTTAATGTTTAAACTTAAAAATTTTAATGTTTGAACTTAAAAATAACGACTTGGAAATATTTTTAAGAAATGTTCTAAAAAATGTCTTGAAATAATTTCATTTTCCAGATCGAACCTCGTAGCACATTTACTATTTAGCTCGAGGCCTCGAGCTCGAGTATTTTAATTAAAATCGAGCTTGAGTATTAAAATTAAAAAACTCGAGCTCGAGGCCTCGAGCTCGAGTATTTTAATTTCTTAATATTTTAATATTTATTCATAAAAAAACATAAAATTCAGTCCCATTGTGAAAAATATTTATATGTACAGCTGCGGTCAAAAAAATAGCACCAGGATAAAACAAAATTTTCTTCGTTGGGTTTTTTTTAACAATTTAAACTTATGTCACTGAAAACGTGTCATAAGTTACTTACAAGAGTGTGAAACAATATTACATAAGAAAAGCCTAATATGGTTTTTTATTTCATTAAAAATTTTCAGAGTTTTTATAAAAACTTCAAAAAGACTCAGTCAAAAAAATAGCACCACAGTACTTTTTGTATTAAAATTAAATTCTTAAATTTGAAAAACGAATGGATTATGAATTCAGTATTGTTGTGATATCTTTAAATAATAAAAAAAAAAAATTGTCGTGTGCTCATTGTTGACAATTACCTCTGTACAACGTTATTTTACCGAATTCAGGAGATTTTGGGATCTTTAATTCGAAATTGAGTTCCAGATTTGCTGAACAGCCACCCAAAGGGCTTCATTACAAGTTGGTTGTATTCGAGACACTCCCTTCTCTATATCTGTCCATTAACTATCGATTTGATCTTGGTCTGGGGACTGACCAGGCCATTCCATCACGTGTACTTTATTGTCCAGAACCAATTTTTTGCCAATTTTCCGTCATGCTTTGGGTAATTGACGTGCTAAAAGACCTAAATTAGTGGCATTTGCTCAGAAACTTATGGTAACATTACTTTCTGGAGGATATAAATGTTAAGTCTATATCCACGATTGTCCTAGTCCAATATGTGAGCCATGGTCCAATATATGAACCCCACTCCAGAGTAAGAAAATATACCCCACACCATAAGCACCATTTTAAGTTATTTTTACTTCGAATTTATGATTGAAATCCGCGTTATAGGGTCTTCTGACATAGGTATGTAATCCCATATCTCCAAATAAAACAACAATGGATTCATTTGTCCATAGAACATTGATCCACTTTAAACTGGTCATTCTGAGTTACTGTTAGCAAACTTCAAACAACTTGCAGCATGCTTAAGTGAGAGTAGGGCCACTTTTTCGAATCTACAAGCGTTAATGTTGTTGTTTTGTAATCTTCGACGAACATTTTCAGCATTTGCTGTCTTTTTTTAGCTCTAGAGCTGCCGTAAATGGGGCCTTCTTCCATTCTCTTTACAAACACCTAACCACTTATGGTGACAAACGTCGCTTGTGACTAAGTTTTTCAAGCTCTAAAGTTAATTTTGTTGAATTTTCAATCATTTTATAAGCGCATCCAACTAATTTTCCTGTTTCAGAATATGGTTTATGTTCAGAAATTATATTTTTTACAAAAGCACGTTTTTGAGGAGTGCAATGCTTTCCACGTCCTATTTTTATGAAAATAAACATCAAATTTTGTAATGAATTAATTTTTTTATAAATAAAAACTATCTTCCTTTAGTATTAAACACTTTTATTTTAATAATTTAAACAATATTATTTTTTTTAATGAAATTTTGTCATTCGGTGCTATTTTATTGACTGCCCGGATTCAGAGTTTTTTTAAAATATCGATCATTAAAAAAGAACCGTCCACAATTTTTGGAAAAAGTAAAAACGTTTAAGGGGTATATACTTAGTATAAGAGTATAACATATTTACTTTAAACGAATACACACATAATATTTTGTTTTAATTGGATGAATAGAGATTTTGTCATTGGTGCTATTTTTTTGACCGGCACTGTACGTGTAAATTAAAAAGGAGCAAATTTAGCTTTTTTCGAATTTCGAAAATGTCGGGGTTGGGAAGTTGCCTTTTTGGGTCGATATTAACACACAAAAATATTGAACCTGCAGTACTATGTCTTTGGGTTCCTTTTTTGACTTAAAATCGGAACAAAGTGAAAAAAAAAAATTTGTGAATTTTTTTGCTTAAAATATTAGTTTTTATTCGGACATTACTGAGAAAGTAATTTTATGTTAATTTTTTTTGTCTGTAAAAATTTGGTGTTCTTTAAAAATACTTTTCTTTTTTATTAATTAATTTAAAATTTAAATTTCAAGCAAAAAAAAAATGTTTTCACTTTGTTTGGAACTTTCCGATTTTTAAGTCAAAAAGAAACCCAAAGCCGGTGTCCAACTGGTCCAATATTTGAGTGTTAATATTGACCCTAAAGGCAACTTTCCCGACTCCTACGTTTTCGAAATTCGAAAAAAGCTAAATTTGCTCCAACTTAAAATTAATGTATATATTTAGAAATATGTGTTTTCTAATTCTTGCTCCATTTTAAGGGAGAAATAATAAAAAAATCAAATAAATTCAGTTTTTTATCCATTGTCGGTGCAGTTTAATAAAAAAAAATTAGGTACACTCTTTCCGTCTTTTAGATGCAACCCTTGACCAAAATTACTCCATGAAAATTCTATTAATATTTTTCCCGGATTGTACACTATATTGCGCAAATTTTTCTTAAATTTTGTTAACAAAAAAAACATTTTTTTTTTATTTCTTTTTTATTAAAATGCACTGACAAGGGAAGGATCTCAACCCTCAGGAATCGAATTGCACATTTTCATGAAAAAAAATATCACAATATTCACAAAAATAGCAAAAATAACATAAAAAGTCATTTTTTTTTTAAATTTTAAAAAATATGCAAGAAAATATGTAGTTTAAGCAAAATATGCAAAAACATGCATTTACATCAAAATATGCAAAAAATATGCACTATCAAATCAATGCCATTTTTAAGCAAATTCGATGATTCGCGAAGATAAATACTTTAAACTGTTCTCAGGTTAACGACAATAAACATGTTTTTACATGAACCCCCTTGCCCTGGGAATAACGTTTAGTATTGTTAACTTTGTCTTTAAAAAATTGCATCTATTATAAAAAAGTTTCCAATGTATTGTCGCCCACTGTATGTATAAGATCGTCATAAAGGTGGTGCGTATTCCAATGAATTGCTCAGATCAACTATTAATAGTGCGGAACAGTTAGTAAATACAAGTATTTTAAAACCAAAATAATCAAAATCGGTCCATGTCTTTTGTTCGCGCATCGCGGGTCAAAATTGGGGTTTTTAAAAAAATTGACATAATTTAAAAAAAAAAATTATTAAAAAAAAAAAAAATGTTGTATAGCATTAATTCGTAAATATTCAGATAATTTTTTTATTTTTTTGGATTTGGATAACCCACCCAAACGTGAGTCCAAAAAAAACGCACATTTTTAGCATGGAGCTCAAAACTACTTTTTTACAATTTTAAAAATTTAATGAAACAAAATTTCAAAATATATTAGTTTATCCATTTGATTTGATTGATTACATCCCGGAGATTGTACAAAAAAATTCTTGGTTAAATTCCTCCATCCAGTTAGTCTGTGGAGCACTTTGAATTTACCGGAATTCAAGAAAATGTGTTTTTATCAAAATTCATGTCAATTTATAGCTGTAGGCAACATTTTACTCAAAATTAACCAACAATAATTTTCAAGTTATCAAAAAAAAAAAAATTTTATAATATATTTTTTTTTTTAAATTAGACTTTTTTTACGAAAAAATGTCTCAGAAAATTATACTTTTTCTTTAGGAAAATGTTTTAGAATCTAGGAAATTGGCTCAAAAATGTAAAAAAGCATTAAGGTAGAAAATTTAGCTAATTTCAGATGTTAATGTTCTATAGATGTCTATAGAAAAGTGTTTTTGTGTAGAAGGAACGTTTCGGAATCTCAAATTTTTTCTGTAGAAAAAATATCTCAGAATGCCAGTGTTTTTCTAAGGAAAAGTTTTTAGATCGTGAGAATTTTTCAATAGAAAAAAAACTCAGAACCTGAAAAGTTTTTTATGTGAATGTTGCCTATTAATTTGGAAATATTTCTACATGACGAATTTTTCTAACTAATAGATTTTTTCGGTGGGAAAAATTCCTCACTATCTGAGAATTTTTCTACATGAAAGTGTATCGGGAACTGAGAATTTTCTATGGGAAAATTTTTCTATTGGGAAAATGTCACAGAATCTTAAAATTTTTATTTAAGCAAATGTCTCAGAAAACTTTCTAGATGAAATATCATCTCAAATCTGATATTTTTTTTTTTGGAAAATTATTTCAAAATCTGGGACTTTTACAATATAGCAGATTTTTTTTTCAAAAATTAAAACAATTTCTTAGGGAATCTTTTTTATAGTAATAAATATAAATTAATAATGCAAATCCGTCCTGAATTTCCCCGTAAGAAAAATTTTTGGAGTAAAAAAATGTTTGGAGTAAAAAATTTTTTTTGCAAATTTTATTTTTACATGGAAGAGGGTTTCAATAATTTCGGAAAGTCGAATTAAACGTTTAAATTGAAAACAAATTGTGTTGGTCATCGTAAATTTTTATAAGTCACATGGAAAATGTCATTTTAATGTATACCATCATCACCTTAAGTTTATATTTGAAAATTCCTCAATTAAAATTTCCTTGACATCTTTATTATTTGAACACAATAATAATTATTTGTTCGTTAATATTTCAATAATTCAAATTTTCATAATATTTTCATAATAAACAACACATCTGTTTTAAAAATTTGCAATTAATAAATAAATAAAATACCGTCCGTCTAGTTGTATCAACAATCTAAAAACATCACAAATTAAATAGAAATAACAAAACCGTATGGGGAATTAAAAACAGAAACAAAAAAAAAATATTTAAACTATTTTTAGACATCAACAATACAATTTGTACTATACAAATGTTTTTATTAAATATTCCGTTAAAATACTTTTTTTTTTACTTTTGCCTTCAACATAATTGAAAGCAACCACAACCTTCTAATAGACTGATCAAATAAGTTTCATCAAACAGAGGTGATCAAACAAGTTCAGTGTGATCAAACATGTTCGGGCAAATGTTTTTCATACATGTTCGCTTTAGTAGTAAAACCCATTTTATTTTTATTGTATATTTTGTTGGTTTAATTGTTGCCATTAAATAAAAAATTGCTGCTAATTAATGTGATATTTTATGAATGAAATCTGTTTTGTTATACTGTGAGGTTATTTTTTTTTTTTTTTGTTTAAAAAAAAGAGGGGGACTATTTGATGCATAAAATGTATAGCATGACATAAATTTTATTTTCTTAAACGATTTTAGCATTAAAAACAAAACATTTGAACTTTGAGTTCTTTTGTTGATGGTTGTGGATAAATATTGTGTTGGTTTTTTTGTGTTTTTGAAAAAGAATTTATTGTTGCAATAAGGATTTTTAATACAGGGGCGTAGACATTATTTATTAAGAAGGAAAGAATCTGATTCATATAGAAAACATGTCTCAGAAACTGAGACCTTTTTATAGAAAAAATGTTTCAGAATCTAGGACTTTTTCTAAAGAAAAAATGTCTTAGAATCTCAGACTTTTTCTGAAGAAAAAATGTCTGAGACTTTTTCTATAGAAAAAATGTTTCAGAATCTGAGACTTTTTCTGTAGAAAAAACGTCTCAGAATCTGAGACTTTTTCTATAGAAAAATTGTCTTAGAATTTGAGACTTTTTCTAAAGAAAAATTGTCGCAGAATCAGAGACTCAGGATGTGAGACTTTTTCTATACACTCATAAAAATATGTTAGTATTCCTTACAAAAAAGTCTGTTACCATTACTAATAAAGTTTTCAATTTGTGCCCGATAACTTTTTCAGTTACCATTACAAACTTTGGTTTTCAAAAATTAGTAATCTTTAAAATACTAAAAAAAATAGTATTACTAAATTTTTCTGTATAATTTCTGTAAAATAAATTTTAAAACCCGGTTGTAAAAATTAATATTTTTTTTTGTAAAAAAATGTAAATTGTTTATTTATAATTTTTATATTTTTTTAAAATGTGTATCAAATATTTATTAAACATATATTTTTTAAATGCCAAATAGGTAAATAAAAAAAAAATAATATTTAATTATAATTTCTTTTTTTCTAGAAAAAAATACGAAATTTAAAAACAAATTTTGTAAAATTTACAAAAAAAATATCAAAATTTTGTAGGATAATTTTTAAGAAATTAACTGAAAAAATTATTAAAAAATCAGTAAAAAATCAATAGTTTGTAACGCGAGTTTACAAAAAAGAACTACTAAAAAATAATTTTTAAGTAAGAATTAGTAAAAAACCTGTAAAGTTGGGTTACAAACCATTTTACAAACTTTTTTATTGACGTATTTTTTTGAGTGTAGCAAAAATGTCCCAGAATCTAAGACTTTTTGTATAGAAACAAGTAAGAGTGTTAAATTCGGATGTGCCAAATCTTTTAGACCCTCCAACATGCAAAAAAATAAAAAATAAATTGCAGGGGTGTTTTAATTTGTTTGGGGGGGGGGTCGGTAGTGGTAATTGTGGGAAGAAAATTTCCTCGTAATATTTGTTTTAAAATTCATTTTTGTGCTAAAGAAATACAATTTTATCAATATTTAAACAATTTTTTTATCCACGCTCACAAAAGGGGGGCGGACCGAAAAAACGACATTTTCTAATACTCTGGATCCAAATGCAGGACTTTGAACTTCTTGGAGCATAAAAATGTTCATTTGTTAAACAAAAACACAAAATATCATGTAAAAAAGTGGTATTTTTCAGAGGTTGGTTTAGTTCTTCAAGGGGGAACTTTTTTCCCCTGTCCCGATTTTGCTCGTTTACGAACTTAACCTGCCTAGGAGCATAAGACATATTGGTCCCAAATTTCGGGAGTTTAGCTCTTTTATTTTGGACTGTATCGTGTTAACTACAGACGGACAGACGGACATTGCTAGAATGTCTTAGGATCGATCACTGATCATAAATATATATAATTCATGGGGTCCTAGAACGATATTTTGATGCGTTACACACGGAATGACAAAGTGAGTATACCCCCATACTGTAGATGGAGGGTATAAAAATCTCTCAGAATCTGAGACGTTTTTTATACCCTCCACTCTAGTGATAGAGGGTATATATAAGTTTGCCATTCCGTTTGTAACACCTCGAAATATTGGTCTAAGACTAGGCTCACCATTCGTACTGATTTGATCAGTACATGTGCTGATTTTAAGTCACGTGTACTGATCAAAAAACCGTGTACTGATTTGTACTGATTTTTTAAAATATATAATGATTGTACTCATTTTTGAATATTTTAACGAAAAATTAAATTTTTATTCAAAAATTCTTTACAAAAACTGTAATTTTCCTAAAATAAGGAATATTTTTTATTGTACAAATTACAACGATCCAGTTTTATTGAAAATTCAAAATTTCAAATAAAACTGAGATGTTTTGATTAGTAAAGACATCAGAATCTTAGGGGATTTATTCCTAAAAATATACACAAAGTCTAAGTTTTTTCCTATTGAAATAAAAATAGATCCTAGATCAAAGTTTTTTAAGAAATATGATCATAATCTGGGAGGTTTCCTTAAACGAAAAGATGGGAGAACTTTAGGAAAAAGTCCTCAGAATATGCAGGATTTTCTAAAGAAATAAAATTATTATGAAGTTATTTGATGTCAACTACTTTTTTTACAACTTTCTGTAAAACAACTACAACAGTTAATATCAGTTGTTCTTAACAGTTGTTATTACTGTAATATTTGTTGGCCTCAAACAACTACAATTGTTGCTAATTTAAATGTTTGACAGCTGAAAACATTCGTCATACATTTTATTCTATAGCAAGACATTTCACAGATTTTTTTCTAGAAAAAAATGGGTGTACTAATTTGAGTTCTGGAAAAAATGGTCACCCTATCTAAGACCCCATAAAGTTTATATATTCATGATCCCCGTTCAATTCTAAGACGATCTAGCGATGTCCGTCTGTCTGTTGAAAACACGCTAACTTTTGAAAGACTTTACGGAGGCTCCTGAAGTTTGGCGTATATGTTGTGCATTTACCTGGTCAGATTGGTATTGCAATCCAGCGAAATCGTGGTTCAAAAGTTATGAGCAAAAGGGTGAATTTCGGCAAGGGTTTTTCGCGAATTTACGAGATAAAAAACACGATAACTTTTTAAAGGCGTTCTGAGAATTCTGAGGCTTGGCATATATATTTGTCGTTCTCCTGAGCTGGTTCATATTGAATTTCAGCCAAATCGGTTTAGTGGTTCACAAGTTATTAGCAAAACCGTAAATTTCAGATTCGTTTCACGTTTTGAAAACCCGTTAAACATGTTTTAAAAACATTGGTAAGTAACAAAAATATTTTACAAAGCATTTTTGTCACTCGAAAATATTTTTACACTAAAAAAAATACACTCGAATAAAATTTTACACCCATAAAAAATTTTACACTCAAAAAAAAATTTGTAAATTATTTTTTTTTTTCAAAAATTAGTAAAAAAAAGATTTTTTACACATAATAAAATATTTCTAATAAAAATTTTTATTTTTTTCATGTTAGAAAATTTACTATAACTTAAAAAGGGCATTGTGAAGGATATTCATAGATTCGGCCAAGTCGAATTTAACTTTTCTACCTGTTTTTTTATCATTTTACAGAATAATTCTGATTAATTTTTATTAAAAATTAAAAATTTTATTTTTCGACCGTTAAAATATTATTTTTTGGGAAGGTTTATTCCAGATCGAGGTCATTACCCCGGCAGAAACTGCCAATCGTTCCAAAGAAAAAGTCTCGGCAAAGCACTTTATTCTTTGTGTAGAAGGTAGTATGAATTCGAAAAAGTGCTTTCCAAGCGCTTTGCCAATGTTTTTCTATTTAAATCCGTTCAAAGGATACATTTTTTATTAAAATTTATTAATTTTCATAACAATTGGAATATTTTTTATTTCCCTGCAGGATAAGTGGCCGGTCCTTGATAGTTCTCATGATATGTCACTTATACACAATGACCTACATAGAGTCTCTGGACCTACAAATTACAAACTTGACACCTTTTATATAAAAACACCTGTTTCTTTCGTGAGGAACTCCGGATACATACCCGTTTCGGTTCAATGCACTACTTTTTTTCGGGACTTTTCCAAATTTTTTCCTAAAAGCATTTTTAATAAATTTTTTATATTCCAAAGCGCAAATAAAACTGCAAACAAATTTTTTCCGGGACTAAGAAAATTGTTCGAAGTTTGTTCAGAATTTTTTTTATCCTAATAAATGAGTCAATAAATTTTTTATCCTAATTTAATTAATTTCTTTATTCAAATAAACACCAAAAAAGTTGTGTCTTATGGACTTTTGTATATAATTTATATACGTCCCATTTTTTCGTTCTAAAAGTGCTATAATAGTACCATCTTTTTTGTTTTTAAAGCGCTTTCAAAGCGCTTTAAAATAGCAACGGCATACCGTTTACCGTGGTTATCATTTTGGACGCTGGGAGAGTACTTAACTGTGATGCTTTGCCAGCACACAAGCGACCATAAAAGGTACTTTCCCAGCACTCTCCCGTTCGTATATTTCTGCCTGGGTATTTACTAATTAAAACTATGATATTCTCATAGAAAAATTTTCAAAAAAATAGTTTTTCCGTTTTAAATTTATTTATGTTAGTCAGCGACGTATCCAGGAATTTGAAAACGGGGGGGCACAACTCCCAAATTTTTTTGGTAAAATCAGCTGAAATCTGATTTTTCTGCTGTCTTGACACCTATATGCTGCTGGCTCGACCTAGATTACTCAGAAAGAAATTTAGCAAACCGTGTCTGTTAAAATCAGCAGAATAATAGCTGAGAATCTCAGATTTAAATATAGAAATAGTGTCTTAGAATCTATAGTCTGAACATTTTTTATAGAAATTTATTCTCATGATCCTGATGCATAATTTTTATTGGATAAATCCAATATTATGCGTTTTTGAAACATATTTTTCAGATATTTCAATAAAAATTACTTTTCAGAGACCAAATTTGCTTAAACTCTAGAGTTTTTATAAAGAAAACTAAAATATTTTCTTTAAAAACCAAAATATTTAGAAACTTGTGTATTTTTCTTGTATAATGCATTGTTGTGTATTAAATTTTAAAAATTTTCAAATCAAAGGGGGGGGGCACGTGCCCCCTGTGCCCACCCCCTGTATACGTCCATGATGTTAGTCATTTTTTACAAGACCTAATCGACACGTGTTTCGGAGTTTGTCAGATTCCATAGTCAAGATTAATTAGCAAAAATAAAAACCCTATACTACAATATTTTAATATTTGTTTGTTGGTTAGTTGATGGTCGTGACCCAGGCAGAAACTGCCAACCGTTCCAAAGAAAAACTCTCGGCAAAGCACTTTATTTTTTAGGTAGAAGGTAGTATGAATTCGAAAAAGTGCTTTGCAAGCACTTTGCCAATGTTTTTCTTTTTAAATCCGTTCAAAGTATAATTTTTTTAATAAAATTTATTAATTTTCGTAACAATTGGAATATTTTTTATTTCCCTGCAGGATAAAAGGCCGGTCCTTGATAGTTCTCGTGATATGTCACTTAGACACAATGACCTACATATTACAAACTTGACACCTTTTATATAAAAACACCTGTTTCTTTCGCGAGGAAGTGTCTTAAACTCCGGATACATCACATGTGAAATGTCACTGGGCCTATCCCTTTGGAACACTACCCGATTCGGTTCAATACACCACACACGGGACTTTTACAAAAATTTTCCTAGAAGCATTTTTAATAAATTTTTTATTCCAAAACGCAAAGAAAACTGCAAACAAATTTTTTCCGGGACTAAGAAAATATTTCAAAGTTTGTCCAAAATTTGTTTATCCTAATAAATTAGTCAGTAAATTTTTTATCCTAATTTAATACATTTCTTTATTCGGCTGAATTGCAGTTTATGGGGCACACGGAAATTAAAAAAACTAAAAACGCCACCCGATCAAGAATTAAAAAAGAAAAAAACCGAAATTAATGATTAGTTGCGCCGGACTCGGGAAGCACCTCTAAGCCCCGCACAAAGTAGCGAATTTAGCACTGATTTTAACCGGCCAAAAGGCTTGATACACAAAAAAAACTTTATTTAGCGAAGCCGCTAAACTAATTTATGGAGTTTATAATCCCTAAGCCCGGCCGAAGGCCGGCTACGCAGAAAGAAATTTTAAAACAAAAAAAAAAAAATTTAAGATGTCCCTGGATGTCCCTATTAAAGAGGACCCCAAAAAAAGTTCCCGGCGCCACTAATCAATAATTTTGGTTTTTTTATTTTGTAATTCTAAAGCGGATGGCGTTTTTAGTTTTTTTCGATTTTAGTGTGCCCCATAAACTGCAATTTTGCCCTCTAAAAGTGCTATAATAGTACCATATTTTTTTGTTTTTAAAGCGCTTTCAAAGCGCTTTAAAATAGCAATGGCATACCGTTTACCGTGGTTATCATTTTGGACGCTGGGGGAGTACTAAACTGTGATGCTTTCCCAGCACACAAGCGACCATAAAAGGTACTTTGCCAGCGCTTTCCCGTTCGTATTTTTCTGCCTGGGGATCTTCTTATTCCCAATGGGAGTAGAGTCGAATATGTATTAATATTTTCGTTTGATCATTAATGACTTGTCATTGAAAACCCTTTGCTATTTGTAGTATAGGGTTTTTATTTTTACTAAATAATCTTGACAATGGAATCTGGCAAACTCCGAAACACGTGTCGATTAAGTATTGCAAGAAATTACCAACATAAATAAATTTAAAACGGAAAAATAATTTTCTTGAAAATTATTCTATGAGAATATCATAGTTTTAATTAGTAAAGAAAATAATGACCTCGAGCTAGAATAAACCTACTCAAAACATTTTACAGAATTTTTTACGTAGAATCAATAGAATTTTTTGCATTTTAGAAGTCTAGGATAATTTCCAATAGCGTAGCAAAGTTTTTGAATATTTAGTTTGAGAGTGCGTATGATTGTTTATTAATTCATTTATAGAATTAATTATTATTCATACGTCTCAGTTTAACTATTCTAAGGACAACCGTTAGAAATCTTAACATCGCACTGTGGGCCAGCATCCAAGAATTTTGGCCAAAACTAGAATACAGAGGATAGAATTCTTTATAATATGCCAAAAGAGGTTTAGGCAGTGGCTAATCACAAATCTGGAAACAAAAATTTAAAATTCAAAATGGCGGATATAAAATGGCGGCCATAAATTTTTAAATTTGAATATATAAAACTTAAAATATTTGTTTATAAAGGATATGGCGACGCTGATTACGAATATGAAATCGAAAATTTAAAATTCAAAATGGCGGATTCAAAATGGCGGTAAAAAACTTTTAGATTTGTATAAATCGAACTTTATTTATTGGTTTATGAAGGATATGGCGTCGCTAATCACGAATTTGGAATCAGAAAATAGAAATTCAAAATGGCGGATTCAAAATGGCGGCCAAAAGTTTTAAAATTTGTAAATATTAAACTTCAATTATTTGTTTATCAATGATATGGCGTCACTAATTACGAATATGAAATCGAAAATTTTAAATTCAAAATGGCGGGTTCAAAATGGTGGCTTCTTATTTAAAAATTGGTAAATATTGAACTTAAATTATTTGTTTCTACTTGATATGGCTTCGATGTTTGCGAATATAGAATTAGCAGCAAAGTGTTTTCGTGAGCACATTAATATAAACAAAATCCAAGAAAGTCGTAATTAACAAGAAAAGTTTTGTTATTGTAAATTACATCCAAACTATTTTATGGAAATGCACTTAAATGAAGAGGTGTTAATTTTATTTTTATTTGTCTTCTTTTTCTCACACAGAAATAATCTAATCAAACTAAAGATGAAATATTGCACCAAAATATACCCAGTAAAATTTTGAATTCCAAAGAATCGGTTATGTGTTTCGAATCGAATATTTACCACTTTAACTGAACATGTCAACTTGTTGACGCTTTTAAACGAATAATTAATTTATGCTCAAACTCCGCATTTAAAAAACACGGATTGCATTGAAATTTCAGCATAAATGTATCATTAAAAAATAGAACTTGAGGACGCAGTTATACTAGATATATTCTATATGAATTCTACGATAATGTTGTTCCTAAAAAAAACCTCTCAAAAATGCTCATAAATTGCCACTATCGGCTAATAAAAGTGGTAACCCATAAATATCATCCGCTTAAATGCGTCACTGAATATGTGAGCATTAAGAATTTATAAAAGTCCGAATAAAAGCCAAACTAGCAAAAAAATCGCCAAAAGCAAAATCAAGTTTCGGCTTAATCATAATAGAGATTATTATACACGAATTTGGGGGTCCTATCTATGTATATAATATAACGTTTATATGTATATAGTATAGTTTACAGATTTTTGACAATTACAACTTAATAAAACCGAATATCGCTAAGTTCAATACACCATTTAATAGGCCTTTAAAAAACCTTTCGATCTGTATGAAATGTTCATATAGCTCCTTTGAAACAGATATAAAAAAACGAAATAATACAGGTTTCCCCACCCCTTTCCCCTCTTTAACCGCCGATATGGCACCTTAAAAAAACAGGTTAATCTTAGATTTCGGCCTTCTATAACATACGTGAATTGCAGAACAATCGGAGTGCAAGTGATTTTATCTTCCGTGCTAGTGTAGAAGTGTAATCTGAACGCCATTTTTTAGTTAAAGGACAATATCTCGAAAGTTTATGAATGGTCGCAGACGGTCGCAAAATTCTAGTTAGGGGACATATTAAGGAACACATTGGCATTAAAGGTTTTCCAAAATCGTTTGGAGCTTTTTGGAGATCGATGGTGAAAAATGGCGATTTTCAAAAAATCGTTATTTTTTTGGGAAACTTAAATTTTATACCTTCTTTAGATAATTATTGAAGTGTTTTAGATTTTGATATGTTAATAAGTACTTCCTTAGTGATTTCTGAATGATTTTCAGTCAAAAATTCTTTAATTTCCAAAGTTTTTTTTAATATATTAAAAAAAAAAAATTGTCACAAAAATTCGAAATTTTGACTTTGACCTCTTGCCAAAGAAAATCAGATAGCCACAATATTACAATATTTTATTTACATAATATTTAACATTCCAAGATTTTGAATACATCAACAGAATTTGGATGCAGCGAAAGGGACTTTTGGCCAAAAAACTGAGATCCTGGCCCACTGTGCATCGACGTAACTCAGACAAAATAAATCGAAATTTTGAAAGCACAATATCTTTTCAGAGCAAAAGTAACGGAGAACAATTTTAATATTTTGTTACTATTTTTTTTAACAAAAAAATCTGTAAAACGTCTTTCAAATAAAATTAGCGAAATTTTAGCGGACTTTTCTGCGGAAATGTATTTGTTTAAATAAATTCTCTGTCATTAAGTTTAAAAAAACATAGATTCCCAAATCAAGTCTGCTGAAATCAACCGATTTTTGAGCTGCAATTTATTGATTTTCTAGCTAAAATCAACAGATTTTTCAATTCTCAAGAAAGATTTTTTGCTGATTCGACCGAGATTATAAAAATAAAAATTTAGCAAATATTTTTTGAGCTGATTTCTCATATGGGCGCAAAAGGGTTGTATTTTCCGCAGATTTTTCTGCCTTTCAAATTTCCATGACATAAGCCACATACCCTGTTCCAGGCCTGTTACTGTCACCACAAAGCAAAATAAGAACAACAATAACATGTACAATTACTTAGTACAACATGTTGTCATTGCGAGCTAAAAAGACATTCATCCATATGCATGATTTTGCATGCCAACTAAAACACATAAAAAAACGCATCATCTGCAATTTGCCAACACTAGTTTAATGTCACTACATACAAAGTCTTATTTTTGGCTTTTTATATGATCCACTACATTGTGATAGATGGTATATATAAGTTTATTATACCGTTAGTAACTTATCATAATATCAGTCTATGATCTATCGATGCCCGTCTGGCTTTCCACTGATTGTGAGAGAAGAGATATGATTGTGGCAACCATAATTTAAGAATTATGGTTGCCAAAATTTGAAAAAATTATCATAATGTTTATAGCAATCATAAAATGATTGTTGTAATATTATGGTCCTAAATTATAATTTTTCGAACATTTAGGATCATAATATGATTGCTGCAAAAATGTTATGGTTGCTACAAATAAGTTATGTTTAAATTTTTAATCATAATATGACAATCTTAAAATAGAGTTAACACAATCATATTTCTTATCTGCGTGTGGAAATCTTGAAAAATTCCAGAAAAATTCAGTAAAAATATTTAAAAATTAAAAAATAAGTCAGAAAAATTCTAAAAAATCGTAGAAAGTTGTATTAAAAAAAAAATCCATTGAGTTCTGAAGAAATAAAAAATCAGATAATTAACCACAATAACAGAAAAACTCCAAAAAAATTATGATTTTTTTTTTTTAAATCAGAAAAAATAAATTTAAAGAGGGTATTTTTGATTCGTTACAGCCGAATATAACAGTATCACTTGTTTTTTTTTTTGTTTTAAAAAAACTTTTTGGTTGACACTAACATATGTGCTGTTTCTGTAAATGTATGAGATGATGTGGTTGGTGTTGCAATAGTAACGTCATTTCCTGCCACCATCATCATCGCCACAATATTTTGTAACAGAATTTTTTTTTGTAGAGTGAAGTACTTCTCTATGTACAAATGTTCCAAAAACAGCACAAAAAAAATCATATTCAAAAAAAAAATTATTTCATTGGAAAATCCTTGCTTTTTCCGCAATTATACTAATGCTAATTTAGAGCTTTAAAAGATGTAATTCATCAACAAATTTTGAATAGGAGGCATTCCACACCAAATGTCCCGCTACAGAAAAACATGTGTCCCGTAAATTTCTGAATAGGTTGTTTGGATAGCCCTATATGGAACTAAGAAAATTGCGTTTTTGGTTTTTCTAATTTTCAAAAACTGGGCTTAGAAGGTGTGGTCAAATATTGGAAAAATGGTCAAATTTGTGGCGAGTTGCCTTGATTAAATATTTATCACATTAAAACGGAATGCACCACAATCTTAAAAATTTACGTTCTTATATAGTTTTGTATGGGCTATCGAATAAAAATTTTTTCTTTGGAAAATTTTCAGAACCCGTTCTGAAATTTTGACTTATTATCCGCCCTTACGGATAATAAGTCAAACAATATCATCTTTATGATACTGCGTGAAATATTATCCACTTTTGGGAAGCATAGCTGAGTGCTACCGGACGCGTCACAGGTTGCGGATAGTGGTACGGCCCGTAGATATGCGGGGTAGCTGCTATTAGCAGTCGCGGACAGTCAGCGGTTACAAGAGGAGAGTCTCGGTGGGACTTTCGAGTTCCCAGCAAATACCGAGTTGCCAATGATCCTTGTGATGTCATGGCGAGTAATTGGCGCCATTAAATAACCAATCCCAAAAGCATGTCTGGAGGCTCCAACCGGCAGTCCCGGTACCAGACTCGGTTGCTATCGGATAATCACCGATACAATCTAAACTTAAACTGATTACTGAAACCACAGAAAATGAAAACCAAAATGATATGTGGCCCTATGTTCCTCCATGGAACCCTAGGATTAAATATATATATATAAGACTTAAATTTTGAGGTAAAAAATATGTGATTTTTGTTGTGATGGCACATCGATGAAAGTTGGCATAAATATTAGAAGCTATTTAAGAATAAGAAATTCGTTCGCGTCAATTAAATCGCGCAAGGGGGTCAAAAGTTAGGGTTTTTCTACACATTTGTTGCATGCGTTATTAAAACATGCCAGGATATATCATTTCTTCTAAAATATATGATATAAATTTAACCCTTTAATGACCAAACGATTTAAAAAAAATATATATAAGTACCTAAAATCGCGATTAATTCGCGGTAAAAGAAAAGTTTCATAATTTTTTATAACATATTTAGGCAATGCGCGTTGGTATTACTGAAAAAAAATCACGGAAAATCGTATCATTGTACCAGTGTTTAAAAAAATCGGTGATGCTTTTTTATAACAAGAAAATTTAATATGGTCCAAAAAATCTATAATCATCAAAATTTTTTAACCCGCCTCTGATTTTATGATGACACATCAAGTGGGCTTTCATTTAAAACAAATTTCATCCAATTTCGTGTAAAGCCTTGGATGTGCCAGATCAAAACAGGTTTAGATAAAATCATCGCGCTTTCCGTTCAAAATGGCTTAAAGTAAAAAGTCAAAAAGCAAATCAGTTCTACTCGTTAAGGCACGTCTTTTGGTGTATTAAATGAACATGATGCATTAATTGCTACTAAAAAAAATTGGAAACAGATTTGCAAATTTCGCACAATTTTCAAAAATGCCATAACATTTTTGCAATTTATTTTTTATAAACCCGCCAGTGATTTTTTTATGTAAACTCCTAAAAAACTCGGTTTACGCAAGAGTCCAGCAAATTTCGAATGAAACCGTGAATGTGCCTCGCAAAAAAACTAGTATTTTAAAAAAATTAAATTAAGAATTACAACAGCTACCAACTCTAGTTCAACTTTTTTCATTTTATAGAGGGGGCCGAAATCCCTGATCAAAAAACCTCGAAAATTTAAAAACTCTTAGTTTTTAGTTTCAAAACTTAACCGTCTTATAACTTCTTACCAAGCCATGAAGCATCTATCAAGCCAACATTAAAATTAATCTCTTATATGTGCTGACTTTGTGTTATGCCGGAAAAGATTGAAATATAAGGAGAACTTAAAAAAAAGCGAAAGAAGGTAAAAACTATGGATTATTTCAAGCCATTTTTATCGATTTTTCAATTTTAACCCTCTGTAACTTTTAAGGATAAAGTGGGATAATCCTTAAACATTGCTCAGTGATGGTTCAAGGTCTTGTTTACACAACTGCATTTCCAGTTTTTCTAAATTCCAAAAACTGCCGGTTTTTTTAAACATTTATTTCAGTTTCACTGATTGTGAGTTGAAATTTAAAAAAGATTTTGTGATATACCCTCTATCACTAGAGTGGAGGGTATAAAAATAGTTATCGATTACTAACTTTTGTATAAAAAATTAGTTATTGATAAAAAAGTTTTCTAAAGCAAATAAGTTATCGACAACAAAGTTTATAAAAAATAAGTAATCGAAAACAAACTTTCATATAGAAAATTAGATTTCGTTGACAATTTTTTCTAGAGAAATTTAGTAATCGATAATAAAAGTTTTATATATTAGATAGTTCTCGATAACAAACTTTTTTAAAGAAAGTATTTTATAAGATAGGTTATCGTTAGCAAACTTTTTTATAAAAAAAAAAGATATCGAAAAAAAAAAATTCTATGAAAATAAGTTATCGATTACAAACTTTTCTATAGAAAATTAGTTATCGACAACAAACTTTTTTTTAGAAAATTTGTTATAGATAACAAACATGTCTATAATAAATAAGTTATCAACAACAAACTTTTTAGTAGAAAATTAGTTATCGATAATAAACATTTTTAAAGAAAATATTTTCTTGAGAAAATTATGTATCGATAAAAAACTTTTCTAGCGAAAATTTGCTAACGATAACAAACTTTTCTATAAAACAGGAGATATTGAAAACAAAGCTTTTAATAGAAAATAAGTTATAAAAAACTATCTTTTCTATAGGAAATAAGTTATCGATAACAATATTTTCAATAGAAAGTAAGTTATAGAAAACAAACTTTTCTATAGAAAATAAGTTATCGATAAAAAAACTTTTCTATAAAAAATTAGCTTTTAATAACAAACTTTTCTATAGAAAATTAGTTATCGATTACATACTCTTCTAAAGAAAACTAGTTATCAACAATAAAATTATCGATAACAAGATTTTCCTTTTAAAAAAGTATGTAGTTTCCGATCACAAACATTATAAAGATAACTAGTCATCAGTAACAAACTTAAAAATTAGCTATTAATATCAAAAATTTTCAACAGAATCGATATTCTCAAACAAATTTATAGAAAATTTGTTATCGATAACAAATTTTCTACATACACATATTTTTCAACAGAAAAACTTTTCTTTTGAAGATAAGTCTAGGAGAAATAAGCTATCGATAACAGACTTTTCTATAGAAAATAAGACATCGAATACAAGGTTTTCTATAAAAAAAGTTATCGATAACAAACTTTTCTATACCCGAGTAAAAAAGAAATGATATAATCATATACAATATTGTATAGGAATATAGACTTGTATATGTTTATATCCGACACTATATGTTTCTAGATAAAATTATGTATTGGAAAAAATATTTAAATAATTTTTAATATAGTCTCAGATAAAGTTATATATTATTATATGTGGTCACATATATTATTTTATATGCTGTATATAAATATACAAGATTGGCCAAATTAAATACAACTCCGCATATAAATATATATGGTACCATGTCAAATAATATATTACATCAAAAAAGCAAAAATTTTCTAAGTTAATTTTGATATTATTTTATGTAATTTTATACAAAAAAAAATCAAAATTGTTAAAGAAAAACAAATAATATAAATTATAACAAAAATTAATTTATATTTTTACTAAATTAAAATGATTAAAAAAACAAAACTTGGAAGATTGTTGCTAATTCTAATTTTAATATAACCCAAAAAGAAAAAACCCTAAATGAATTCAATAACTACATAAAAATATTTGTTTTAAGTTTTAAAATTTATGGTCACAATTGACCTCAGAGTCTACGTTTGTTGACGTATAACGTCAGCAGCCACTTACAACCTAATGGTCCAAATTTTATTTAAAAAATTTTTATGAAATATCAGATTATATAATTTTTAATATAATTTGATAAAATTTTACAAATCCACATTAGACCAAAATTCGGATCTAATTAAATCTAACAATATCATATATGATATTATTAGACAATTTTAGATAATTTCTGATACAGCCAATTTTGAGATCAGATTAGATCAATTAAGAGCTGCTACCAGATTAATTAAGATATAAATTCATAAAGGACCAGATTAATTTTTTTACTCGGGTAGAAATTGTATTATCGACAACAAACTTTTCTATAGACAATATGTCCGAAAACAAATATTTCTATAATAAATTAGTTATCGATAACAAAAAAATATTCTCAGTTATTAGCTTAAACTAATACTCGTATAAAAAACTTCTTCCAAATCGTTATTTCGCTGGAGCAAGAATTAACTCTTCCTAGTTCTGTTGCATTTTTTTTTTTGCTACATACATATTTTTTTCTTCTTCATTCTTCAAATGTACTAAAGGAATTTTTATGCGTAGGCGCAAATCCTCTTCATCTTAAAAATTTATGACTCTAAATGACACATTAAGACGCCAGATAGTTTAAAATATAAAAATATTCATATACTGTAATAAAACTCAGTCTTCACTTCTCCAACTTATTTCGATGTCTGTAAAAAAAAGACTTATTTTTTCTTAAATAGATATTACGCACATTCCAAATTTTTTTTTCTTATTTACGATGTATTTGCGTCTTTTTAATTTTAATATCTTTTTTTTTAGTAAAATTCTTATGCATAATTTACGTTTTAAAAAGGTTTCTTTTAATACCACCTATGTTGTTAAAAATTTTGTAATTTTTTTATTGCACAAGTATTTAAGCTAACTTGTTGCCATTGAAAAAAAAAATCATAAAAAATGTTGATGGCGCCAAATTTTTTGGTATGTGTCAAGTTATGGTTTTGAATTACAATAACTAATTTATGTAAAATACGTTATAACTGTGATTTTGTTATTTTATATTGCGAAAAGAATCCTTAAAGTTTTTGGATAGCAGTGCAAAATTAGGGATAAACTTTACAATATTAATTACAATTGATATAAAGCAAAATGAGGGAATTAAAGTTATTTAAATTAAAACAGAATTTTTAATGGAAAAGTGTGTTATCGATACAACGATAAGAAATTTATAATTGAAAAGTTTTGTTATTGATTTTAATTTTTATAGAAACTTTTGTTGTCGATAACTAATTTTCTATAAAAAAGTCTGTTATCGAGATCTTATGTTCTTAGACAAGTTTGGTATCGACAACTAATTTTCTATATACATTTTTGTTTTCGATAACCAATTTTCTATAGAAAATTTTGGTCGATAACTAATTTTCTATAGAAAAGTTTATTATCAATAAGTAATAACTAATTTCGATAACTAACTTTTTATACAAAAGTTATCGTAAACCAATTTTCAATAGAAACATTTGTTATCAATAACTAATTTTCTGTAGAAAAGTTTGTTGTCAATAAATTGTTTCTTATAAAATTATGTTATCGAAAACTAATGTTCTATAAAAAGTTTGTTATCGATAACAAATTATTATTATCGATAACTAATTTTCTATAGAAAAGTTTGTTTTCGATAACTAATTTTTTATAGAAAAGTTTGTTATCTATAACTAATTTTTTAGAGAAAAGTTTGTTATCGATAACTTATTTTCGATAACTAATTTTCAATTTGTTAGCGATAACTAATTTTCTTTAGCAAATTATTTGTTATCGATAATTTTTTTTCAATAGAAAAATTTGTTATATTTTAATTGGTTTTCTATCAGTGCCCCCCATTTCCCGGTTCTCGGTATTCCCGGGAATACCGGTATTCCCGGTTCTGGAACCGGTTTCCCGGTTCTAGATTTATTCCCGGGAATACCGGTATTCCCGGTTCTGAGCCTGGACCCGGTTCTCAAAAACCAAATAATACTATACCATAAAATATTAAAATTACACTATTTAATCAGTATTTCAGTAATATTTAGTTATGTTTGTAAAATTTTTAAAAAATTAGGCAACTATTTTTTCTTAAATTAGAAAAATAAAATGAAAATGGTGTTTTCACATATTTTGTATTTTTTTTGGTATAAGCCACAAAAAAATTTTAATTTTACAAAATTTTACAAAATATTCACACCGGTAGTCCCGGGAATACCGTCAGAACCGGAACCGGGAACACCGGTATTCCCGGGAATACCGGGAATGAATTAAGAACCGGGAAACCGGTACCATTTCCCGGTAATACCGAGAACCGGGAATACCGGTATTCCCGGTACTACGGTACTGACCGTAGGCACTATTTTCTATAGAAAACTTTTTTGTCGATAACTAATTTACTATAGAAAAATTTGTTATCGATAACAAATTTTTCAATAGAAAATATGTTATAAATTTGTCTATAGAAAATTAGTTATCGATAACAAATTTTTCTATAGAAAATTGGTTATCGATAACAAATTTTTCTAATAGGTAGAAATATTTGTTAACGATAACTTATTCTCTATAGAAAAATTTGTTATCGATAACCAGTTTTCTATAGAAAAATTTGTTATCGATAACTTATTTTCTATAGAATTAACTAATTTTCTATACAAAAGTTTTTTATCGATAACTAATTCGCTATAGAAAAATTTGTTATTACAAAATTATTTTCTATAGAAAAATTTGTTCTCGATGGCTAATTTTCTATAGAAAAATTTGTTATTGATAACTAATTTTCTATAGAAAATTTTTCTATAGAAATTTGGTTATCGATAACAATTTTTTCTAAAGAAAATTTGTTATTGATAACTAATTTTCTATAAAAAATTTTGTTATCAATAACTTATCATATAAACAAATTTGTTATCGATATATTTCCTATAGCAAAAACATCGATAACTTATTTTCTATAGAAATATTTGTTATCGATAATTTTTTTTCAATAGAAAAATTTGTTATATTTTAATTAGTTTTCTATAGAAAACTTTTTTGTCGATAACTAATTTACTATAGAAAAATTTGTTATCGATAGCAAATTTTTCTATAGAAAATTAATTATCGACAACAAATTTTTCAATAGAAAATTAGTTATAAAGTTTTCTATAGAAAATTTGTTATTTTTCTAAAGAAAATTTGTTATCGATAACAAATTTCTCTATAGAAAATTTGTTATCGATAACAAATTTTTTTGTAGAAAATTAGTTATCAATAACAAATTTTTCAATAGAAAATCAGTTATCAATAACAAATTTCTCTATAGAAAATCAGTTATCGATTGCATATTTTTCTATAGAAAATTAGTTTTCGATAACAAATTTTTCTGTAGAAAATTAGTTATGGATACAAAATTTTTCTATAGAAAATTTGTTATCGATAACTAATTTTTCTATAAAAAACTTTTTTGTCAATAACTAAATTACTACAGAAAAATTTGTTATCGAAAACTAATTTTCTATAGAAAAATTTGTTATCGATAACTATTTTTCTATAGAAAAATTTGTTATCGATAACTAATTTTCTATAGAAAAATTTGTTATCGATACCTAATTTTCTATAGAAAAATTTGTTATCGATAACTAATTTTCTATAGAAAAATTTGTTATCGATAACTAATTTTCTATAAAAAAATTTGTTATCGATAACTAATTTTCTATAGAAAAATTTTGTATGCATAACTAATTTTCTATAGAAAAATTTTGTATCCATAACTAATTTTCTATAGAAAAATTTGTTATCGATAACTAATTTTCTATAGAAAAATTTGTTACCGATAACCAGTTTTCTATAGAAAAACTTGTTATCGATAACACTTGAATTTTTTTGGTACATTTTCTGTCTCCTAAAATATTGGTTCAATTTTTGTAGAAAAAATTTTTATCGATAACTAATTTTCTATAGAAAAATTTGTTATTGATGTCTAATTTTCGATAGAAAAATTTGATATCGATAACTAGTTATCTATAGGAAAATTTGTTTTCGATAATTAATTTTCTGTAGAAAAATTTTTTATCGATAACTAATTTTCTATAGAAAAATTTTCTAGAGATAACTAATTTTCTATACAAAATTTTTTTTATCGATAACTAATTCGCTATAGAAAAATTTGTTATTACAAAATTATTTTCTATAGAAAAATTTGTTCTCGATGGCTAATTTTCTATAGAAAAATTGGTTATTGATAACTAATTTTCTATAGAAAATTTTTCTATAGAAAATTGGTTATCGATAACAAATTTTTCTAAGAAAATTTGTTATTGATAACTAATTTTCTATAGAAAATTTTGTTATCGATAACTTATTTTCTATAAACAAATTTGTTATCGATATATTTCCTATAGAAAAAATATTGATAGCTTATTTGCTATAGAAATATTTGTTATCGATAATTTTTTTTTCAATAGAAAAATTTGTTATATTTTAATTAGTTTTCTATAGAAAACTTTTTTGTCGATAACTAATTTACTATAGAAAAATTTGTTATCGATAACAAATTTTTCTATAGAAAATTAGTTATCGATAACAAATTTTTCAATAGAAAATTAGTTTTTCAATAGAAAATTAGTTTTTCAATAGAAAATTAGTTATCTATAACAAATTTTTCAATAGAAAATTAGTTGTACATTTTTCTATAGAAAATTAGTTATCGATAACAAATTTTTCTATAGAAAATTGGTTATCGATAACAAATTTTTCTAAAGAAAATTTGTTATTTTTCTAAAGAAAATTTGTTATCGATAACAAATTTTTCTATAGAAAATTTGTTATCGATAACAAATTTTTATATAGAAAATTAGTTATCAATAGCAAATTTTTCTATAGAAAATTAGTTATCGATTATATATTTTTCTATACAAAATTAGTTTTCGATAACAAATTTTTCTGTAGAAAATTAGTTATGGATACAAAATTTTTCTATAGAAAATTTGTTATCGATAAGAAATTTTTCTATAAAAAACTTTTTTGTCAATAACTAAATTACTACAGAAAAATTTTTTATCGAAAACTAATTTTCTATAGAAAAATTTGCTATCGATAACAAATTTTTCTATAGAAAATCGATAACTAATTTTCTATAGAAAATTTGTTATCGATAACTTATTTTCTATAGAAAAATGGTTTATCCATAACTAATTTTCTGTATAAAAATTTGTTATCGATAACTAATTTTCCATTAAAAAATTTGTTATCGATAACTTATTTTCTATAAAAAAATTTGTTATCGAAAACTAATTTTCTATAGAAAAATTTGTTATCGATAACTTTTTCTATAGAAAAATTTGTTATCGATAATTTTTTCCAATAGAAAAATTTGTTATCGATAACTAGTTTTCTATAGAAAAATTTGTTACCGATAACTAGTTTTCTATAAAAAAAAATTGTTATCGATAACACTTGAATTTTTTTGGTACTTCTTCTATATCCTAAAATATTGGTTCAATTTTTGTAGAAAAAATTGTTATCGAGAACTAATTTTCTATAGAAAAATTTGTTATCGATATCTAATTTTCTATAGAACAATTTGGTATCGATAACAAGTTATCTATAGAAAAATTTGCTATCAATAATTTATTTTCCGTAAAAAAATTTGTTATCGATAACTATTTTTCTATAGAAAAATTTGTTATCGATAACACTTGAATTATTTTTTCGTACTTTTTCTATCTCCTAAAATATTGGTTCCAGAAACTTGGAATTTATGAAATGTAGGATCATCATGCGAAAAAAAACATTCTGAAAATGTTACTTTTTAGAAACTTTTGATTTAAAGAGGATAAAAAGGGTGTATAAAAAGGTGGTACTTTTTTGATCTCCTGATGTAATGCTGATACAAATTTGATATTTTATATATTGAGGGGCATATAAAGTTTAAATTTTCAAAAATTTGATTGCAGATTTGAAATCAGGAAACAAAAGTACTTAAGGATTCGTTAACTGTTTAGGTAGAGGATCTAGGCGTTGAAGATTATAATTGTTTAATCTAGTTAACATTTGTTTGTACTTTAAAGCTCCTTGGAAAGTCACATTTCAACACAATTAAAACAACTATCTCCTTTACACTTTAAACACTCAATAAAGACTTCAAAGGATCATATAGAAACCTCAAAAAACTACCCAATTGTTAAATTATCATGTTAAACAATAATCAGATGTCTATTGTTAATTATCTCATAAATTTATCTTAAATATGAACTCGTCTCATGATGGTGCTAAAAAAAATAACTGCACCAATTTAACAACCAATGAAGCAGCCACGACAGCAAAAGTGTAAAAAATCATAAATCATTAAATTTAAAAGGTACCCTTCTAAAAGGAACATCAAAAAAACGCGAATATATAAAACGCTTTGGAAAACTGCATCTTCAATTTAATCAACATATAGTTTTAAAACGGTGATAAGTGGTAATGATCAAAGATTATATAGTTAACAAAAAAACATAACCTGCATTAAAAAGGCGACCAGGAAACTGTAACTGGCACATCATTTTAGTTTCATTCAATAAATTTAAGGTGTTGTTAAAAACGATGTAGATGAAAAGTTAAATGTCGTACAGAAAAACAATTGCTAAATTATAATTAAAGTTAATGATACAATTTTTTTTTTGTTTCGTTGGAGCATGACGATCAGCAGGCGCATCTGAAAATAAATTATTATTATACAATTTAAAAACCACAATTATAAGTCATAAATTTAAATATCCAAAACATGTGTCACATAATCAAAAAAAAAAAAAACCAGCAGCATAGCATGTCTTCAATTTAATAGCGGATGCTTTTTTAGGACTAAAAAAAGTGTAACAAGTAGAAAAGTTAAATTCGACTTGGCCGAATCTATGAATACCCTCCACATTGCCGTTTTTAAGTGATAGTAAATTTTCTAACGTGAAAAAATAAAATTTTTGGTTAGAAATATTTTATTTTCTGTAAAAAAAATTTTTTTTTATTAATTTTTGAAAAAAAAAAAATTGCTAATTTTTTTTTCAGTGTAAAATTTTTTTTGAGTGTATTTTTTTTATTTTAGTGTAAAAAAACTTTTTGAAAAAAAAAATAAATAATTTACCAATTTTTTTTTTGAGTGTAAAATTTTTTTTGAGTGTAAACTTTTTTTTGAGTGTATTTTTTTTTTGTTTTAGTGTAAAAATATTTTTGTGTGACAAAAATACCTTTTAAAATATTTTTCTGACTTACAAATGTTTTTAAAACATGTTTAACGGGTTTTCAACACGTGAATTTAAGGTGAAACTAATCTGAAATTTACTGTTTTGCTAATAACTTTTGAACCACTGGACCGATTTGGCTGAAATTTAAAACGAGCTGGACCATAGAAACGGTAAATATATATGCCACACTTCAGCAGCCTCAGAATTGCCGTTCGAAAGTTACCGTGTGTTTTATCTCGTAAATTCGTGAAAAACCCTTGCCGAAATTCACTCTTTTGCTCATAACTTTTGAACCACTGGACCGATTTCGCTGGATTGCAATACCAACCTGACCAGGTAAATGCCCAACATATATGCCAAACTTCAGGAGCCTCCGTTAAGTCGTTCAAAAGTTAGCGTGTTTTCAACAGACAGACAGACAGACAGACAGACAGACAGACAGACAGACAGACGGACAGACGGACGGACGGACGGACGGACATCGCTAGATCGTCTTAGAATCGAACGAGGATCATGAATATATATACTTTATGGGGTCTTAGACCAATATTTCGAGGTGTTACAAACGGAATGACAAACTTATATATACCCTCTATCACTAGAGTGGAGGGTATAAAAAAGAATAACTTTTTTACAAATTTTATAAATTACAAATATGCAAAAAATATAATGATCAACTTAAATTAAGTAACCATGTGTTATTTAAGCTTTTATAGACTATCCGACTTTTTACATCGGTAAACTTTTTACATCGCTTGTCAAAAAGTTTTAGGAAAAATTCTAAAATTGGATATTCTCTATCCGTATATCAAAACAAAAAAAAAAATCTTGATGATTGTTTCAACCCATGAAAGTGCAATTTTTTTTTTATATTTTTGACAGGTCGCTTTACACGATATTACGATATTACACAGAAAATAAATTTGGTAGCTGCACCCGAATTTTTTGCCAACTGAATTTTTGTAGTTGTACGAAAACTATTGTTTTCTCCCTCCACTGGTAACAATCTTGACGCGATGCAGAAGCTTAAGTGTAAATTGGTTAAGTTTCTGTCAGGGTCGTAAGAATGACGCAACCAAAGGCTACCAACCCCGTTTTCAACCCCATGATGAGAGCACCTACACAGAAAAAAAAAAATTTTTAATTATAAAATTCGTAGATTTAATTAAAAAATTTATTAAATCCGGACCAATCACTAAAATGCCCATATAAATTAAAAATATTTGTATGGCGTTAATTAAAAATAAATGGATATTTTGTTAATTAAAAACTTAATACTATAAATTAAAAAATTTAATTAAAATTAAAAAAAAAAATATTTAAAATTTTATTTATATAAATTAAAAATTTAATTAAAAATAAATTTGGAAATCAATCAAAATTTTAATTGTATAAATTAAAAAAAAAAATAATTAAAAATAATACATTTTTTAAAAAATAGTAGTAAATAATTTAAAAAACATTTTTTTTAACAAAAAGGGTTAAAAAATTTTAAAAAGTTGATTATAAACCTTTTATATACATGTACATAAAATTATAAACAAAATGAGAATTCAAAAAACTATATGGGAAATAAAAAACTTGCAACAAACTGCTTATAATTATGTATTTGTATTGTGTGTAAAACAGTGCAAGATAAAAACACATACTAGCACACACACGGAAAACAAAACAAAAAAAATTAAAAATAATTAAAGCTAAAATTTAATTAAACAATTAATTATATTAATTAAATATTTAATTAATATTAATTTTAAAAACAATTAAAATGTTAATTAAAATAAAGTTAACAATTTAATTAAACTATTAATTATATTAAATGAAAATTTAATTGATATTAAATTTAAAAACAATTAAAATTTCACTTAAAATAAAATATACGATATTATTTTCTGTGTACGGATTATATATCTGTAACTGGACTATGTCCGCGTAGCACTTACACTAATCCACTCATACTACTCTCACATGAGGATTCTATGGCTGGGTCGCTATATTTGCAGGCTCCACACTCGTCAGCCCCAACTACTGTCCAGGAATAAAGAGAGGTTACCATTTTTTGCGTTTAATTTAAAAGCTTACCTCGCAAAACTTTCACAACCAAAATATTAAATTTTTAGTTCGCGATTTGGTACCGTCGAAATCGTTGTTTATTAGCATTGCCATTTGATGTCCGATCGTTATAAACAAATTTAGTAAGAAAGTCCTCAGCGAGTACTAAATTTGGCCCACATCTGCTATTAACCTCAAAGGTCATCTTCTTGTTATGATTGTTAGTTTCTCATCTTTCTACCCTCTTAAATGATTTTATTTTCGATTAAATAATAGCACTACAAAAATCATGAAATTCTTTCCTTGGAAGTATGCAGATCTTCACCTCCACATCCTTTTCTCAGATTTTTTTCAAAAAATAATTTTCAGATTTTTTCTAATAAAAAATTCCTTGACTTTTCCTATAAAAAATTCTCAGATTAATTTCATAGAAAATTGTTAGATTTTTCCTACAAATTTTTACTTTAGAAAAATTCTCAGATTTTTCCTAAAAAATTTTAAAATAAATTCACGAATTATTCCTATAGAAAAATTCTAAAGTTTTTCCTAAAAAAATTCATAATTTTTTCGCCTAGAAAATCTCCACAATTTTTCGTTAAGAAAAATTCCAAAAATTTTTCTCTAGAAAAATTATCGTCTTTTTTCTAAACAAAACTTGAAAACTTGTAATATTTTGAGACTTTTTCACATAGAAAAATTTTAACATTCCGAGATATTTTTCCTTTTTTTTTACTTTGAGCCAACACTCAGGGGATGCCCCCTACTAATGCAATGCATTGTGTTGGTATTAGGAAAATAGGTTATGAGGAGGAGGAAAGAGGGAGTAGTGCTTGTGAATTTTTCTAGGTCGTAGCTGACTGGGAAGACAACTGCAGGAAGTTTATTCCACATACAGCTGGTTCGACTGAGAAACGAGTTTTCTCTGTAATGCGTTGTGCGATACATTAGACATTCGACTTCGAATGGATGTGATCTACTGGATAGACGAGTTATACGAGCATGCACCCGCGTCTCCAGGAAGAGTTCGCCTATCTCAGCTGAACACTTACCGTGGTAATATCGATAGAACAATGACACACAACCCACATTCCGACGATGCTCCAATGAGTCAATAGAGCTGGATACCCTACTGTCATTGATGAGCTTCAACGCACTCCTTTGCACCCGGTCCAGAAGCTCCAAGATTGACCTTGAAGCTCCTGCCCAGATATGGGAGTTGTATTCCATTTTCGGTCGGATATAGGAGGCATAGATAGTAAAGAGATCAAACGTAGTGAAGTTATTCTTGCACCGTTTTAAAAAACCAAGGAATGCTTCTTTCGACACTTGAAAAACATGCTGGTTCCAGCGAACATTACACTGTGGGTCAACATACAACACTGGGTCTTACGATCATTGAAATCGACCCTATTAGCAAGACCCCACTCACAATCAGTGATGGTCGAAAGGTAGTGATTTAAGTGTGTCATTCATGTTCTGCCTCATAGCTTCAACCTCGGTAAGGCTTGGTCTATGATTAAAGGAAAATGAATGACAAATGTTGCTGTCATCTGCGAAAGAATAGATAGGATTGGAAGTTAGACCCATGAGGAGGAGGAAAGAGGGAGTAGTGCTTGTGAATTTTTCTAGGTCGTAGCTGACTGGGAAGACAACTGCAGGAAGTTTATTCCACATACAGCTGGTTCGACTGAGAAACGAGTTTTCTCTGTAATGCGTTGTGCGATACATTAGACATTCGACTTCGAATGGATGTGATCTACTGGATAGACGAGTTATACGAGCATGCACCCGCGTCTCCAGGAAGAGTTCGCCTATCTCAGCTGAACACTTACCGTGGTAATATCGATAGAACAATGACACACAACCCACATTCCGACGATGCTCCAATGAGTCAATAGAGCTGGATACCCTACTGTCATTGATGAGCTTCAACGCACTCCTTTGCACCCGGTCCAGAAGCTCCAAGATTGACCTTGAAGCTTCTGCCCAGATATGGGAGTTGTATTCCATTTTCGGTCGGATATAGGAGGCATAGATAGTAAAGAGATCAAACGTAGTGAAGTTATTCTTGCACCGTTTTAAAAAACCAAGGAATGCTTCTTTCGACACTTGAAAAACATGCTGGTTCCAGCGAACATCACACTGTGGGTCAACATACAACACTGGGTCTTACGAGCATTGAAATCGACCCTATTAGCAAGACCCCACTCACAATCAGTGATCGTCGAAAGGTAGTGATTTAAGTGTGTCATTCATGTTCTGCCTCATAGCTTCAACCTCGGTAAGGCTTGGTCTATGATTAAAGGAAAATGAATGACAAATGTTGCTGTCATCTGCGAAAGAATAGATAGGATTGGAAGTTAGACCCAGAAGGTCGTTGAGAAAAATAAGAAAAAGTGTAGCAGATAGAACCTTGCGGTACCCCCGAATTAAGATGGAATTCATCTGATGAAACCCCATCTATAACAACACGTACAGTGCGGTTGCAGAGAAAGCTCGATATAAATCTAGAAAATTCACTACCGACACAAAAAGCAATAAGCTTTGAAACGAGGGCACCGTGCCACACATGATCGAATGCTTTGGAAACATCCAGAGCAACCACATTGCTCTCACCAAATTGGTGGATGGAACGACTCCAACGTTCCGAAAGAAACGCTAACAGGTCTCCCGTAGAACGACTTCTACGAAAGCCATACTGCCGATTGCACAACAGTGAGATGGACTCCAGATAGTTAACCAAGTGATAATTAATCATGGTCTCCATCACCTTAGAGAGCGTAGAGCAAATTGCTATTGGGCGGTAGTTATCTGGATTAAAGGATTCACCCTTTTTAGAGATTGGCTGAACGTTAGCCACCTTCCAGCATGAGGGGAAAACTCTTATACGGTACGAGTAGCTAAAAAGTTGTGTCAAGGGACGAGACAACAACGAAGCACAATGTTTCAACACCAGTGCCGAAATACCATCTGGCTCCGGGGACTTATTAACGTTGAGATCTTCAAGGACTCTTTTAACTGCTCGTGCTCGGAAAAATATCTTGGACATAAAAAGGATACTCTCTCGAGATCGGGCAGTGGTTGATTGCTTTCCGGCAATAATGAGTTTCTTGCAAACATTTCAGCAAAAAGGTTGGCCTTATTAACCCAGTCTGTGAATATTTGGTCATTCCTTATAAGGGTTGGAATGGATAAACTAGTATTATTCTTTACCCTTTGACCAAATGACCAAAAGGTCTTGCTGAAATGATGAAAGAAATCGTTAAGCTCAGCCCAACGGGCCTTTTCATAGACAAAAATAGAGCGCTTCGGTGCTGGTTGAGAAACACTGCGAAGGTCCGAAAATGAAAAGGATGCAGAAATGAGGTTGTGATCCGAGTTTCCGAGAGGCGCAAGTAGCTCAACATCGTATTTGTCAGGATGCGATTTGAGGAAAAGCTCGAGAGTATTACGAAACTGCCCTTAAACACACGGAATATGTGTTGGCTCATTCACAAGTTGCACAAGGTGATTGTGTGCAGCAAAGAGCTCAACGTATAAGCCCTCTGGAGTCGTTTGGCTAGAATGGCGAAGCCATAAAACATTGTGTACGTTTAAGTCCCCAGCAACGACAATCTCGCAACTCGGACATTTCCCAAGGAATCCAGTAATGGAATCGGATATCGAGTCAAAACCATTGTAGGAGTTCACCGCACTCATATTAGGGCTCCTGTAGACGAACCCGAAGTGTAAAATGTGTGACCTGATTTGGAATTTAACCCAGAGAGAGGTTAATTCCGCATCACTACTGCCCAGATGAGGCAGTAGTTGGTACACAACATTTTCCCTAATATATATCGCAAGGCCCCGATGAGAAATAAAAAGGGATAGAAAGTGATACCCTGGTACTTGAAAATCCTGTGTATCAGCATCTTCTCCGGCCGATGAAAACAAATGTGAGCTATACATAGATGAAATTAGCTCTCAGTCCACGTATATTGCAGAAATCTAATTGTAAGTGAAATCTACTAGTCATTAAGAAGAAAAAAAAGATCAAATTAATACTCCTGACTATTGAACGAGTGGAAAAGTTAGGGAACTGCTGTTTAAGTAGGCTAATTAGTGACCAGTGTTATACCTTTGTCACCAATAAGCCCAACAACAGTCCAACATTTACCGCATGTACCATGTCGAAAATAGGGATATGTGGAAGAAAGGAAAACAATGTTTTCTGGAATTCTGAATTTCAATAAACCCCAATTTCAATAACAGCCCATACAGAGTTTCATTTAGAATTTCCTGAATTATAATAATGCTTTTCTAAATTTCACTATAAATTTTAATTGTGCTTTTCTGAGTTGCAATTGGAAAAGGTGTTGCCACTTATCTTTTTACACAAAATGTATCCTTTATGTAATGTTGTTTACATATTTAATTTTATTATAGTTGCAGCAAAGTATATAATTAATTGATTTTTTATCTTAATTAACCTAAAGTTTCCTTCAATCAATATGAATTCCAAAAATTCAATAATCCATAAAATCATACATTTTATAGTCCAGCCAGCCAACCAACAACTATGTTTGGTAGGTCGAATTTCATTATATAAATTTATTATGAATTTATAGTTTTTAACTTAACTGAAAAGTGTTATAATGCGTTTTTTCATTACGATAAAGGCGTTTTTTACGTATAATTTCGGTTACCTCATAAATAAATTCAATTAAGTTTTAGTTTTGTCGGTAAAAATTCTCCTAAATGTATTTTAATGATTTTGACCCAAATTTAATTTAAAAATGCAGCATAAAAACTCATAAACATAAATGTTATCAACACAATATTATCAAAAAGAATATAAAGTGTTGCAAAAATTGAATTTAAACAAAAGGTATGAAAAGACATGTGTGTCTGTTCGTCTACCGGCTCAAGAAGATGTTACAAAGAAATGATTCTTAAAAGGTTTTCTTTTTTTTTGCCGAAAAGATAGAAAAATATTTAATTCTGCTTACATGCTATCATTATCATCATCGACATGGTCCTCAGCATCTTCAAAGTCGTCGTCATACTTATGTTAAGTATTAATTAAAGTTTTGCAAATGTTTTTTTAAACAAAAACAAAAAAATAAAGTCGTCATTTTGCTCTTATATTTTGGGATATATTCAACAACACCTGCCTCAAAAAAACTAAATGCATTTTTTAACAGAATTAAATGATGTGGCATATAGACCTTAAATTTTAGGCAACAATTTAATCGAAAACTTAAATTCTTTATTAATATTAAAAAAAAGAATTTTAAAAATATAATTTTTCAAAAAAAAATCTACATGGAGAAGTTTTTATATGGAAGGAATCAAAAAATGTCAACAAAACTATGTAACCGGGTAATATCATTGCTTCTCTTATATTATTTTTGTATTTTTTATCATCCCGCCCACCGTTCTTAAAAGAGGCAGCTCTTAGGTTGAGGTGTCTCGGCTTAATAATTGCTTGTAGAAATAAATTGGATATTTGCACAGAAAATCTTAGGTTAGGTTGGATGGTCGTCCGCCATTTGGCGAATTCACTCGCAAGGCACAATACCCATTGTTATTCTCTTAATTGTCATTTCCCCACTCCCCCTCTGCTACAAAGGTCTACTTCTTAGACCACTCCGATTCCCTTAGAAATTCTGCTAGATAAGGCAATGAGACACCGTTTAGGCAATCCTGGTCATATAAAAATCTTTGCCCCAAATGCTTAAGGTGGCCTTTTATCAGCCTGCTCCCCCACCGACTCAGAGCCCTTTCTCGCACACTCATCAGCAAATTCGTTTAGGGCGTCCATACTGTGATCAGGTACCCAGATTAGCTTTACTGTGTGCTGACGGATTGAAGAAATGAATTGTATACAGTTCCTTACGATTTCCGATTTCATAGTGTTTGATTGTATGACCTCCAGAGCTGCAATACTAGCCACGAAAATGTTTATTCGTGGCTGATTCTCTGGAAGTCTCAATGAGTCTCTGATTAGAAGGCAGTCGGTATATACTCCCGAACCCGTAATCATCTTCATTTCGATCGGTTTGTAAAAATTGAGATCGCGTTCTCTGCCATAACAGGGCTAACCACCCAGTCTTCCCTAGTTGGTACTTTGACTTCAAAGGTTCATCAAAGCTCGTCTGCGGTCGGGTTTCTTTTCCGTTCCTATTTTGCTGCTGTGCTCTTGACGTGGAAAGCACCAGTGATACCAGCACACATCAGCCGTTATAACTTATGTAGATTGTAGAGATGTGATTTATTATACACTGCTCTTCACCTCAGGAGGACACCATAGGTCAGTATTGGTATAATTATCGCATCATACATCCAGTGTAAAAAGTGTATAACGACAGTTATTCTTTCCTCTGTATTCCTTTTCTAAAACAGCCCTGAGTCCGGGATCACATCTAGGTATTTCGACAGTTTGGATATTTAGTTAATTTTTTGAAACGAGTTCGGTTTTGACGTGTTTAACTCCCTGACCATTGCCATATGCCCACGTCGAAAGTATATTTAGCTCTGATTGAAGGACTGAGAGTCTGGTTGAGAGACTTGAGGATCTTATTTATTACAAGACTCTGCGGAAAGAGATCAGTCCCCCTTTCGGAGCGTCCCTTGTTACGACTTTCCTAGCTTCCATATAGTAATCTGTGCCTGTATTTGGCAAGACCTGCAGGCCTGACGATATTTTGGCATTGTTGAAGGAAACTTCACGCTCCAAAATGATGCCAAACTTTTTGTGAAGAATACTTATCCTTAATCAACCCGACAACATCACTCATAGCCATCTTCACTGGCCTACCCTTAAAATCGACATCTACCAGTCTTTCCAGTAATTTCAATAAAAACGGTTACTGGTTTATCTCTTCCGCTTTGGGGATAGAGACTCTTACCTTCCTCCATTCAGATGGAATATACCCCGATGCCCGGCTAACCATAAAGATACGCAGCAGCCATGGAATGTTTATCTCGAGTGAATCCTGCAAGAGTTCCGGAAATATCCCATCAGGCCCTGTTGATCGGTAGGGCTTGTAGGAACGGACCACCCACATTATCTTTCGTTCGTCCACCATCGTTTTAATAAGTTTATTTATCGAAATTGTATTTGGTCTAAGTGTGCCTAAGGGAGATTCCCTTTTCACCTCATCTTTGCAACTCGAGAAATGGGTACCCATCGAAAGTTCAATGGTTTCCTGACTTCTTTTCGCAATTGATCCATCTGTCTGATTAAGAAAACTTGGTTAACTGAGATTTTTGGAAAGAACTTTGAAGAGTCTAGCCGCTTCCATAGTTTCCTCTTATTTTCTACAGAAGATAGACCAAGATTATAATTTAGATGTTCTGGTTTCCTTCTTGAAAGCATTAAAACTGAGACGATAATTCTTCTAGTCTTCCGTCGTGTTATCCTTCCCTGTCTTATTGAAGAGTTTCCTGATTTCTGTTCGAAGAAGCTTGAGCTCCGGGGTCAACTCCTGTAGGTGTGACTTCTTTCAGGACAGTCTTTAAGATACGCTACCCTTAGGACGTTCGTAAATAAGCATACAGATTCGATTTCAATGCAATGCTTTCAAAAGACTTCGAAATCGAACTTAATTCGTTTCCTTGGGGTTTCTCTAAGGGACATTGTTCTTCTTTGAGAGGTCAATGCTGAAAACCATTCAATAATTGTCTGAGAAATAACATTCACTCTATATTTGAAACCAATGTTATATCAATAACATGTTCCTTAGTCTTTTATAGAACGTCAAAATACTTTCCGTGTAACATTTAACTAAATTAGTGGATAAAAGGTTCTCAAAAAAGGACTTACCTCGCCTGTTGATGCAGTGCTTTTGCACAGTGTATGGTCAGCATTGGCATAACCTACCTCAATATCCTGGCCCTGGGTCATACAAACCTCTATTAGAGATTGTATTTGTTCTGCTGTGGCGTGATCCTCATAATGTAAATAAATTGACGCCAGGAGTAGTGTTGGCATCCCCTTCCGTTCAAGATCTCGATGACTGTAATGATACAGAAAAAAAAAAGATTGCTCTTCCTGTACAAAATGCAGCTTTGCATCCTACCTTCATCAGATGGAGAGATTACTATAAATTTCGGCTACTTTAGACCTAAAACACTATTTCCAAGCAGCCATGCCACTCTTTATACAAAGCAGCAATTAATCCATCACCGATTTGCAATAATGCTGAAGTTTTTGAAAAAGCTTAATACTTTATCACTGCTACAACCCACGATTTTGATGCCTCTGTTCCATTTGGCGTGATAAAACTCACAATCAGTAAAATATGCATCTTCACTCTCTTTGAGTGCGTCAACTAATGACCTGAGAATATGTGTCTCTATTTGCAACCATCTGACGGGATTGGGAGCAGGATTTACTACGGACGTCTGTGATATACAAAAATCTTTTTATCTACATTTGAGCTGTAGCATATTCCAGGCTGAAATAGTTGCTATTAATAAGGCAGCCTTACAGTTTCTTTGAGAATCGGAGATAATAATATTCTTTTAAGTCGACAGCAAAGCTGCAATAAAAGCTCTAAGAGGCTTTTGTATTAAATCAAAAGTCGTCTTTGAGTGCTACGAGTATCTTCAAAAACTATCCAACAATAACCTCGTCTCTCTAATATGGGTTCCAGGACATAAGGGAGTGGACGGGAACGAGAAGGCTGTTGAGCTTGCAAAACTGGGTGCAGTTGGGGTAGGGGACTTTGTTCATATTGAACCCCCAATGCAGTACTACAGGTAGAGAAGTGATTGTCAGGGTATTTCCATGGGGAACAGGAAATGGAGAGAGTTAAGTACAAGCAAAATTGCCAGAATAATCTGGCCGCGTTACGACCTCAAAAGAACTCGCTACCTACTTTCTCTTAACAGAAGGGAATGTCGTTTACTCACGGGAGTGCTCACGGGACACTGCCTAATTGCTTTCCACGCAAGAACAATTGGACTCATCTCTGATTCCAATTGTAGAAGATGTGATGAACTGAATACGGATGAAACAGTTGAACATATCCTGTGCCAGGAATCGCAAACAAATTTTAGGCAAAGCAGAACTCGAGAATCTGGAGGAAATCGCTGTTATGGACCTTATGCGCGTTAAATTGTTTGAACATGGACTAACGCGTTTTATCCTCGTCGCTGAGGGAACATGTGGTTTTGCTATAAACCAGCCGGTCTATGCGAGGAGTTTAAAATTTTGAGCTCCAACACCCATAACCTAACCATCTGTTCGTAGCCATTCTGGCTTCTGGATGACCTCGGTTATTATGGCCACCTGCAGCACAGGTGCTGATGTCAAGCTAGTTGATTGTTTCACAGGATATTTTCCACTTACCACTAGACCTTGGAGTCCCACCATCGGTTTTCCGTCACCATTTCTGACTTTGGCTGTTAGATCCACGGAAATCTTGTACAGAAACTTTTAAAATCGCTATTAAAAAATATTTTTTTGGACTTAAGCTTGTAATGATGTACCATACTAATTCCAAAAAAAAAAAAAAAACAAGAAATGTAAAAAAATCAGATAATTTTGAGCCAAAAACACTGAAATTTTTTGATTTCTTCCATATGCAGTTTTGTCGTAATGAAAAAAAAAACAAGCAGCTGTTTTTTGGGTTGTTTTCATTTTTTGATAAAGTGGGCCATATTTTGTTTCTAAAAGGTTGTCTTCTTTTGAGCATTCTTTTATGTTCAATTAAAATTTTAAAATGTTGATTATTACTCGTAGTCGTTTGAAAACATTTTGTTAAACAAGATTTATTAAAATTTAATTAATGATTAATACAAATGTATTACATTATTAAAAACACTTTGCTCATTTATGCAACCGCAAAATTGTAATTTGAACATGTTGAAGATCATTTACCTGATGTTCAAGATAAAAATTGACAATTAAGATAAATTTAATTTGCTATCAAGGATACACTTAAAAGAAAGGATTTAGACTTATGGTACGAGTCATTGTTGAATGGCGATATACTTATGTCAGAAAAAGCCGGGAAGTTTAATAAAGACAATTGAAGGTTAAAGAGATAATAGAATTTAATATCTGGCATCTGAGCTGGCAGACTTAAATTTTTGTGGATTTATCACCAAAGTTGGGGATTTCATGCGAGCAATAAAGACAACAAATTTCTTTTGGGGATTGAAGATTTAATAGGGGATTGAAAAAAAATATGTTGAGGATGTCCATTTTTGTTTTGTAAGAAAAATACATTTCGCGACCTTAAGACAACAAGGTTCTATTTGTGCATATTTCTTGAAGCAAATAGAAGTTTTCGATTTATTGGGGGATAAACATTATTTTATTTTTTTTTCCATGCGAAAACTTTTCGCATAGTTACAGAAATCGGACACAGAACAAACAAATTTTGTTCAATTCACCAACAAATTTTAAAAATTCCATCATCACTTGTAATATATTGACATGAACCGCATCATATAGTGTTGCAAATTCTTCTGCGGTTTATTTTTTTTTTTTTGCCATTCAAAAAAAAAATCATATTGAAACATCTGTTGATAATCAGCAACTGTTTTTTTTTTCTCGTTTTACATCCTGAAACAAAACAAATGAATTATGAAAAAATTTTGTTGTCTTCAAGTGCCATATAATAATGACGATGATGCACCCAATATACAATATCATGTATTTTTTGCTACTTCCCAATGGAAGGGGGATTCCAAAACAATTCAACTCAATTGCCGTTTTTTTGTATGGAAAAGGCAATCAAAGTGATTTAAACAAATGTAAGGATGAAAGAAGCACTACACCATTTACAGAAACAACTCGAAAAAGATCAATTGTAATTTGAAGATTCTTCTTTTAATTCGAAAATTCGACTTGTAATTCGAATATTGCAATTGCAAATGGAATTTTATATTATGTTCGTAATTCAAACAAAAAGCAATTTTAATTCGAAGATTCGGCTTGAGAAAAAAGCATCTACTCTTTTTGCAGATGTAATTCGAAAAGATCAATTGTAATTCGAAGATTCTACTTGCAATTCAAAGATTCTTCTTGTAATTTGAAGATTCTACTTGTAATTCAAAAATTCCATTTGTAATTCGAAGATTCCAATTGTAATCCGTAAAATATAAATTGTAATTCGCAATAGATCAATAGTATTACAAAAAGGTTGAATTGTAATTTGGAACAGTTAAATTTTAATTTAAAAAATATCAATTGCAATTCGAAAATTCTAACTGTAATTCTAAAAAGATTAATTCTGTATTACAAGAACAAGTGTAATATGAAAAAAAAACAATTGTAATTCGAAAAATATTAATAATAATTTTTAAAAGATCAATAGTAATTCGAAAAAGGTCAATTGTAATTCGAAAACTATCAATTGTTTTTCGAAATTCAATAGATCTTTTTCGAATTACTGTTGACCTTTTTCGACTAACAATTGATCCTTTTCGAATTTTAATTGGAATCTTCAAATACAAAATTAGCTTTTTCAAAATTCATTGATCATTTTCTAATATAAATTAATTTTTTTTTTTTGAATTACAATTGATCTTTTTCGAATTAAAAATTATGTTTTTGGAATTACAATTGTTTTTTTTTCGAATTAAAAAAGCTCCTTTTCGAATTAAAATTGAAATCTTCTAATTAAAAATAAAATTTTTAAATTACAAATGGAATATTTGAATTACAAGTAGAATCTTCACATTACAAATGGAATCTTCGAATTACAAGTAAAATCTTTGAATTCAGTCGGACACAACTTTTAAATCTGGGGGGAAAGGAATAAAAATCATCAATTTACAGCAGTCGAACGAGCAAAGCAGGGGTACTTTTTTTTTGCAAAACAACTGATGGAAAAGCAATAAAGTTATAAAATGTGGTAGTTTTCGCCGAAATACTTTTAGAAATTGCTCGAGAATAATGCATGTAAAGTTTACATATAACAAATTTATACTCCATAATGCTTAAATTAGGCTTATTTAAATAATTACAGAGAAAAGCTTATACCATCGAAAAATGTTAACCCAAAAAAAGTTACATAGAAAAGTCTCAGATTCTAACACATTTGTCGTAAAGAAAATTCTAAATCTGGTAGTTTTTCAATAGAAGAAATTCTTCCTACAAAAAATGTTAAATTCTGAGAAATTTTTGTAACGAAAAGCTTTTTTATAGGTAAAACGTCTCAGAATCTAACAAGGGAAGTATCTCAAACCTTAAGAACCGATTTGCATGGAACTTGAAATATATTTAAATAAAGAAGACAGTTCTAACGTTAAGGTGTCTCGGCATATCGGCCATATCAGGAATTTAGGGGTTCAAAACATGGGTCAAAAAATGGCGTAAAATGGTTTTTGGATTTTTCAGCCATTTCACTCAAAGAAACTATGTGATGTTTACATATGAAAAGAACGGGTCTATTAATGCCCATGCAACGGGGGCATAACCTTGTTAAAATTCGGCTTCGTTAAATATTTTTTTCATAAAAATGTATAAATTTTGGGGGTATTTATATAAAGACATAGACCTACGATATCCATATGAATACGAAATAATCTCTATTGAATTTAAGTCGACAAGTATTTTTTCTCTAGACGATATTCCTGTTAGTTCGGGAGTTATCGAAATTTCCCGAAGGTCCACATTGTTTCATAAGGGGACAACGAAATTTTTAAACACTGATATGGCCGACAAGACGAGACACCCCAACCTTAAAATCGTCTCTTTTATATATCGTTAAACTATATTCAATTTGAGCTAACTAAAAAAACATAACTTTTCAGGAGAGCAAAAAAACCGTCGCATTCGCGTATTTTTAAATGTTTTATCATTCGATCTTTTACAATATTAATTAATAATTACTACTAAATTTTATATGTGCTTTGTTTGTAAAAATTCATATTATTCGCTGAGTTACAGCAGATAGCTCAACCTTTTTTATTTGAAATTAATCAACCTAAGCAGAAGGTCATTAAATATAGACTTTAAAGCTTTATAACTTTTTAACGGATTATGATAAAAATATGATTTTGGTACCATATTTCTCAGTTTTTTAACCCCTTCCATGACAGGTGTTAAAAAAATACTTTTAAGTTTTTTTTTTTTTAAATCATCGATTTTTCCGCGCTTTATCGCCATTATTTGGAACCTTAATGAAGCTTGCGAAAAATGTCATAGCACTTGTGTTTGCTTTACAATCGAATGGGTAAATAAAATATGCAAAAAGTTTAACCGTTTTTGCTCCGCATCGAAATAAGGGTCAAAAACCGCGTTTTTAACCGCGGAAAGGAGTTGAAATTTTCCAAAAAAAAACTATGCCATTATTTTTATTGATGGAAAACCCGTCTAAAAAGTAATATATCAAAAAATTTAAAAGTTTACTCTCCCAGCAGAAATTTTGCTGAACGTTCAGCAGCTTTTGGAAGGGGAACTTGAGTAAAGGAGCGCATCCAATTGCGCTGAATTCATGCATGATTCCCTAAGGCGATGTCCCACTTTAGAGCGCTAGTTGGATACACAGAAACAGCGCTCTTTAGATGCACTGAAATCACGTGTCTTTAGAGCGCTGATTTAAGCAGAATAAAGATGCTGTAAATTCATGTATCTTTTTAGCGCTGATTTAAGCAGATTAAAGATGCAGTGAATTCATGTATCTTTGTAGAGCTGATTTAAGCAGAATAAAGATGCTGTAAATTCAAAGTTGAAATCAAATAACTAAAATTTAAAAAAATATAACAAAAAAATTCATTCGTTTTACTTTACAAAACTTTATTTATGTGAAACAAAATGAAAAAAAAAAAATCGGAAGTGAACATCAAAAAAATATCGGAAATTTTCATTTTCACATTTTTTAGGGGTTTTTTTTTGGGAACAGCGGTCAAAGATGCTATGATTGAAGCGCTCTTTGCAGCGCTGATTAATGGGCAATAATGATGCAGTCAAATCATGTGTCTTTGTCTAAAACTCATGTTTTTTTATTCAAAAAGTGTTAAAAATATTAAAAAGGAAAGCAAGTGTGAAATTTTATCAAAAAATAATTACACATTATAAGTTTTATATAAAAATCTTAAAAAAAAATTTAAATGTTTTCCCCTCCCTTTTACTGCATCCCTAAGAGCGCTCTTTGGATGCGCTACGGTATGCTATAAACAGATGCTGTGTCGCCAAAATCTCGATTTATTTCTGCTGGGCTAGTAAACTATACTGTAGATAGCTCAAATTTTTATTTATAAAAAAACAAGGTTTCACATAGCTCATGCTATTTTTGCAGTAAAATAGTCTTAAAATATTTTTTTTCTTCTGAAATTAATACCATAGATGACACTTATGCCAGCGAACATTTTTCCATCAAAAACTCATTTTCGTCAACCGAGCAGATAGCTCAAATTGAATATAGTTCCACGATATATTTTAAGTTTCAGGCACCGAAAAATTTTCAGATTCTAAGAATTTTTCCCGACAGAAAATGTCTCAGATTCTGAGACCAATTACTATAGAAAAAGTAGCATAGAAATAGTTTTAGAATCTGAGACCTACTTCCAATAGAATAAGTTTAACTTCTGAGACTTTTAAACAGAAAAATTCTCAGAATTTGATGCCTTTGTCCTTTGAAAATATTTCATATTCTGAAATATTTTTCATATAAAACAAGTCTTAAATTAGAGATTCTCAGACATTTTTCCTAAAAACAAAGTCTAATGTTGTGGGACCTTTTTCGCATGGAAAAAAGTCCTAGATTGTGAAAAAAAAATTTTCCATAGAAAAAACCTCAAATTCTAATACATTTTTCCTACAGAAAAAGTCTCAGATTCTGAAATATTTTTTCTATAGAAAAATTTTCAGATTCTGAAAATTTTTCCTATAGAAAAAGTCTTAGAATCTGAGACATTTTTCCAATAGAAATGTCTATGATTCTGAGACATTTTTCCTACAGAAAAAGTCTCAGAATCTGAGATATTTTTCCTAAAGAAGAAGTCTCAGATTCTGAGACATTTTTCCTATAGAAAAAGTCTCAGATTCTGAGACATTTTTCTTATAGAAAGAGTCTCAGATTCTGAGACATTTTTCCTATAGAAAAAGTAATTTTTCCTATAGAAAAAGCAAGGTTGGCAATCGATACCCACCCAGAATAACGGTATTTGGCTATTGTACCGTAACCAATAAAGATATGGTCATTTTTAAAAGCGATTATGAAAGTAGATAAAATTTCTAGTATTTTTGATGTGTTACTTCGTGTTTGTACCGGTTGCTTTTCGAAATATAGGCCAATACCTTTATAATACCGTTTGAAACGGTATTTTAAAGGTATTGGCCTATATAACAAAAACGAACCGGTACAAACACGAAGTAACACATCAAAAATACTAGAAATTTCATCTAATTTCATAATCGCTTTTAAAAATGACAATGTCTTTATTGATTGCGGTACAATAGCCTAATACCGTTATTCTGGGTGGGTATCGATTGCCAACCTTGAGAAAAAGTCTCAGATTCTGAGACATTTTTCCTATAGAAAAAGTTTTAGATTCTGAGACATTTATCCAATAGAAAAAGTATCAGATTCTGAAACCTTTTTCGCATTAAAAAAAAGTCCTAGATTGTGAGACATTTTTCCTATAGAAAAAGTCTCAAATTCTGAGACATTTTTCCTATAGAAAAAGTCTCAGATTCTGAGACATTTTTCCTATAGAAAAAGTCTCAGATTCTGAGACATTTTTCCTATAGAAAAAGTCTCAGATTCTGAGACATTTTTCCTTTAGAAAAAGTCTCAGATTCTGAGACATTTTTCCTATAGAAAAAGTCTCAGATTCTGAGACATTTTTCCTATAGAAAAAGTCTCAGATTCTGAGACATTTTTCCTATAGAAAATGTCTCAGATTCTATAGAAAAAGTCTCAAATTCTGAGACATTTTTCCTCTACAAAAAGTCTCAGATTCTGAGACATTTTTCCTATAGAAAAAGTCTCGTTTCTGAGACATTTTTCCTATAGAAAAAGTCTCAGATTCTGAGACATTTATCAAATAGAAAAAGTCTCAGATTCTGAAACACTTTTCCTAAAGAAAAAGTCTCAACTTCTGAGACATTTTTCCTATAGAACAAGTTTAAGATTCTGAGAAATTTTTCCTATAGAAAAAATCTCAGATTCTGGGACATTGTTCCTATAGGAAAATTCACAGATTCTGAAACATTTTTCCTATAAAAAAAAACTCAGTTTCTGAGATTTAGATTTAAAAATAAAATTTCTCTTCTTTTTAAAAATTTTCAGATTTTGCCTTTAAAATTTTCAAATTTTTTTTCAATGAAAAATTTAGTTATTTCGAGATTTTTTTTCTTTTGGAAATGATTTTTTAGAAAATTTTATTTAAAAAAAAAAAAAAAAAAGAGACGCCCTGGATTTTTTTTATTATGTTTTTTTTTACATTTTGGAGGGTATAAAAGATTCAGCATAGCCGAATGTAACACTCTCACTTGTTGTTTTTGAAATTTGGTTTGGGGTGGGAATTCCTCTTCCTCCCCACCCCCTTTTACACACGCATGTTGAATTACAAGTTAAATCTTTGAATTACAATTAATCTCTTCCGAATTACATCTGTAAATGGTGTAGAGATGAAAAATTTATGAAGTATCCACGAGTTACATGTGTTTTTTAAAAAAGAAACCAAAGTATAAACGGAACAAGTCTAGTTGGCAGACATTGCTCCTTTTTTTTTTTTTTTTTTTTTCAGAAATAGGGATGAAATAGGTGAGTCCAAAAAAAAAAAAAACTTTTGTCGGAGGCCCATGGTTTCCGAGTTACGGGCCTCCAAAGATTGGAACTATAATTGGAAATATCTTATGAAATAATGGTCCGATCTGGTCGAAATTGGTTTCATTCGAAAGCTTATTGAAATACCTTTAATATGGCATTTAAAAAAAATGGATCCATTAACCCATTGGGGAGCAACAGCTAATTTTAGATTTTTAAACTGGACTTTTTGCAGTAAAATAATTTTATTTCAAAATTATGCCTTATTAACCTATATATTTGTGGAACTAGGATTAAAGCTTAGATATTAAGCTTTAATTTGACATTTTGTTCGACCCATTAACCCTTATAGAACCGGAGATATCAAATGTTGAACATTGATAATTTATTTATTTTTTTGAATATTATTTTGATTTAAGTGTTGAAAAAGTTCCATTTTTAAAAATCGCTCATGTTGCTTAAAAAACAGCTTGTTTTCATTTCTAAGCGTTCATATTTTGTGAAAAGTTTACCTCATTAAGCTGAAATTTGTTGGAAATTCGGCAACTCTATTAATTTGTTTCACTTATTGCCGTTTTTTACAAGTATATTAAGCGAATTCTGGAAATTTGCTGGCCAATTATATGATCCCATGAATCCGTGCACCGAATGTCATACTATTCGAGTATTAGCCGAAGAAGATCCATTGGAACTAGACTCTGGTGATGAGAATTTATTAGACTCTTTCCTATCATCTTCAACAAGCCAAGAAAGTGAAGATCATATTGAAGAAGATATAATTTTAATAGATCCTCTTATATAGTATTAAAACAGTTTCTAAAACATTATAGGAAATAATGTTTAGAAAAAATAATACTATTATTTGGAAAAAAAATCGCGCGAGCTTGCGAGCGCGGCAAAAATCAGCCATATCTGGAAAGAAAAAAAAAAAAAAATCGCGCGATTTTTTTTTTTTTTTCTTTCCAGATATGGCTGATTTTCGCCTTTTTTGGATTTTGAAAATATGGCACTATTTTTTTAAGAAATCTTTCCGATTTTCTACTTGTAAATATATAGTATAAGGTTATTAAACGCAAAAAAATGAAGTACAAATAAAAAAAATAAATTTTATCAATGTTCAACATTTGATATCTCCGGTTCTATAAGGGTTAATGGATCGAACTTAATGTCAAATTAAAGCTTAATATCTAAGCTTTAATCCTAGTTCCATAAATATATAGGTTAATAAGGCATAATATTGAAATAAAATTATTTTACTGCAAAATGGCCACTTAAAAAATCTAAAATTTGGTATTGCACCCCAATGGGTTAATGGATCCAATTTTTGTAAATGTCATATGAAAGGTATTTCAATAAGCTTTCGAATGAAACCAATCTCGACCAGATCGGACCATTATTTCAGAAGATATATCCAATTATAGTTCCAAACTTTGGAGGCCCATAACTCGGGAACCATGGGGCGCCGACAAGTTTTTTTTTTTTTTTGGACTCAACATTAAAAGATCTATCTGTAGTATTTTTTTTTTTTGGATCAGAGCAATGTCTGCCAACTAGACTTTAGCCAAGCTTTTTGCGTCGGGACCCCAAACTTTCTTGCAAGTGTCTTTTTGCATGGGTGCAAAGAATTACCTCACTCAAAAGAATAAATCTTTAAAATGTCTTTCAATTGGAATTAGCTAACTTTTAGCAGATTTTTTTGCAGAAATTTATATTTTAGGTAAATTCTCTGCCATTCAGTTTTGGAAATTAACAAACATTTTTCTGCAGTTTTACTGATTCTGTTTTCTGAATTTCAAAATATTTTTGTGCAGATTTTCTGCAGATTATTTTATTTTTTTTAAAAAAAAATTTTAATTTTTTTTTTTTTTTCAAAATTTGTTGGCCCATAGCTCCCTGTTGTGTATTTTACACGTTTTGTGAGATGACTTAAAATTAATGGTATTGTGGTGGGTCGTTCTTATTTGTACAGTGTACAATGTACACATATTTTTCATGAATGGTTTCCAAAATCACCATCATAATAATTATGATCATCATATGCAAAAACAAGTGAAATGATTTTATATTTTGGTTTTAATGAAGAGTAAAAATATGAAAAAAAACATATGGTGGAGTTTGGCGAACAACAAAAAAAAGCGGCTTTTCTTTTACTCTCATAGTTCATCGTCATAATCAGCAACTGATTATGGGTGTTGTGACTGGTTTTTGGTTGCACTTTGCCAAGTGACAGACAGCCTTTCATATAATTTTGTTGTATCCTATATCAGGGTGGACAATTTCATTTATCGTTCTGTTGGTAATTTATGGAGAAATAGTTTGAAGACATGATTTAGTAAAATTAACAATTTTTTTTTTTTAATTATTTATTTAATTGAATCAACTAAAAATAAAATTAATTAAGGATGTATTACGTAAAAGCTCAACTACAAACAATAGATGCAAGAGAACAAAATTTATTCTGAGAGTTCAGGATTCTGTTTGTTAGAGGTACTGGCTTCAAAGTCGTATACACACAGAAAAAAATAAAAAAAAATTAGTAAATTTTTAATACTATTGAGTAAAAAAATTACTCAATTTCGCACTAGTATAGGATTTAATAGTATTGAGTAAACTTAAAATACAAATTTATTATTTAATTTATTTAAATACACAAATTAAATATACAAAAAACTATAAACTAAATGAGAATTCTAAAAACTAAGAGAATAAAAAAAAACTATTAAATTTTTATTATATTATCTGAACATATCAGATCATATCTAACCGATTTTTACACAGGAAGGGTGTTTAATATTCCCCTTTGGCGTATATATAACTCTTACTTTTTTTTTGTTTTAAAGAGAGAGTTTTGGTTCATATTTTTATTATAGAAAACATATGTGTGGTAATATAAATATTTTTTTGCTATGGAATTTTCAGTTCATGTTCTTTTATATGAAGTTTTTTTCGGGTTTTTTTTTCTTCTTTTTTTGATTTTTAAGCTGTTTTTCTGAGGCATGTACAGTAGGGTGGATCGAATTTGGCTTTTGGGCGAATATCGTTCCGGCTCACCGACAGATGTGTTGAAATAGACCTAAAAACAATGTGGTTAAATTTTCATGCAGATCGGTGGTCATCTTCCGCTGCCGAAATGACGTTGAAAATCCGCGATTTCTTAAAAAATAGTATTTATTTCAAAAAATTGCCAAAATTACAAAAATCACTTAATCTTCTTTTTTATTTTAGTCAATCTTTTCAATTCGATCATATTTTCTTAGAAAAAAATCTCAGCTTAATAGGACATTGCTAACCCTTCTAAAACGGTTGCCAAAAATGACCAATTCATTTTGCCCTAAACTCAAAACCACCAAATTTAAAAAATAATTTTTTTTTTGATTTTAAATTGCACAATCTAAAGTTTTTATTGCATTTATTTCAAGTATATATAAGTTCGTTTGACAAAAAATTTTTTTGAAAAAATACGAGATTCTTAAACAGCGCGTGTAACGGTCTGTTTCCAGAACATTTTAGGAAAATTTTACTTTTTTTTACAACTCAACATTTTTAGTTAAAAACTTTTCATTTTACACCAGATTTATTATAAATTATAAAACTTAATATAGAAATGTTGGATTTTAAGAAATTCTTTAACCCTAAACAGCTTTGGGCCCTAAATGACCCATGATGAACAAATGCATCTAGCAATAAACCTCTTTTGGCGGGCGACTAACCATTGGGAACATATTTTTTAAAATTAAAAAATGGGAGTGTGAGTAAAGATGGGAGCGTGAGTAGAGATGAGAGCGTGAGTGAATTTGAGCAACTCACGCTCACGAAGAAAAAAAAATTTCGAGCAGGAAATTTTTTAAGTTTGCATACATTTTACGCAGGATCACGTGATTGCAACATATTAAACTCATTCACGCTATAATCACGCTTACGAAAACTCAACATAACTATATTTTGACGTGTTTTATTTTTCTGTCACCATAAAAAATCATGCAATCTCTCGAAATTTCACTCACGCTTACGAGTGAATCACGTGAAATTTGTGTCACGTGTGCATTTGTACAAATTATATTTTTAATGCAAAATAAAAAAGTGATCCATATATTTTTTTTAAACAAGTTTAAATATTATTTCCCATTTAAATGCTCCCACCCCGAAAGCATTATCCCCTTAATTGCCAGAATATAGCAAGTAAATAGTCTATTGAAATTATTCAGCAATATTCTTATCTAAATGTGAATTACTTTTTTTGTCAGATATAAATAAATGGTGGGTACGAAAAATGCTTTAAGGGTGGGTGCATTTAAGCGGGATACTATTTGAATGATATTTGAACTTGTTTGTTTCATTTGCATTAAAAATATTATTTTTAAAATTGCACTGTTAAGCGTGAGTAAAATTTCGTGAGTTTGCATGATTTTTATGGTGACAAAAAAATTAAAAACGTCAAAACTCAGCTTGAGTGAGATTAACATGTGACACTCATGTAATCCTGCGTCAAATGTATGCAAAATTAAAAAAATTTCTTGCGTGAGAAATTTTTTTTCTTCGTAAGCGTGAGTTGGTCTAATTCACTCACGCTCCCATCTCTACTCACGCTCCCATCCTTACTCACGCTACCATTTTTAATTGAAAAATATGTTTCCAATGGTTAGTCGACCGCCAAAAGCGGTTTATTGCTAGATGCATGTTCATCATGGGTCATTTAGGGCCCAAAGCTGTTTAGGGTTAAAGAATTTTTTAAAATCCAACATTTCTATATTAAGTTTTTTAATTTATAATAAATGTGGTGTAAAATGAAAAGTTTTTAACTAAAAATGTTGAGTTTTAAAAAAAAAGTGCAATTTTCCCAAAATGTCCTGGAAACAGACCGTTACACGCGCTGTTTAAGAATCTCGTATTTTTTCAAAAAATTTTTTTGTCAAACGAACTTATATATACTTGAAATAAATGCAATAAAAGCTTTAGATTGTGCAACTTAAAATCAAAAAAGAAATAATTTTTTAAATTTGGTGGTTTTGAGTTTAGGGCAAAATGAATGGGTCATTTTCGGCAACCGTTTTATAGGGGTTAACAATGTCCTATTAAGCTGAAATTTTTTTCTAAGAAAATATGATCGAATTGAAAAGATTGGCTGAAATAAAAAAGAAGATTAAGTGATTTTTGTAATTTTGGCAATTTTTGGAAATAAATACTATTTTTTAAGAAATCGCGGATTTTCAACGTCATTTCGGCAGCGGAAGATGACCACCGATCTGCATGAAAATTTAACCACATTGTTTTTAGGTCTATTCCAACACATCTGTCGGTGAGCCGGAACGAAATTCGCCAAAAAGCCAAATTCGATCCACACTAATGTACAGGGTGGTCCATTAACTAGTATCTTTTTAAAACATGCAATGAAATGAACAATACTCAATAGTTTTGGAACCTTATGGCATTATTTGAAAGAGCAAATATTCCCATTATTTATGGCAAACGACTTCATTCATGCGGCTGCCTGGGTTAGCTCCGCAGTAGCTCATCCTCGGCACCCATTTTTCTAATGTTTCTGGTTCTATCTCACGAAGGGCTTGAACGATATTCGTCGAAAGGGCCTAGAACATTTCTGGATTTTCCATGTTGCATGAATCTTTCACGAGAACCCTCAAAAAATGTTTAATGGTTTTAATCGGCAGCTCTGAAGTGATCAATTGTCACCGCGAATATGGCTAAAAACACGATTTCCGAACTAAGTGCGCAAAATATCGATTGTTTGATGGACTGTGGGACATATTGCGACATCCTTCTGAAAAGAAATGTAATCCAAGTTGATATATTCTATTACGGCCAACAAAAAGTCGGTAATCATGGCTCTGTAGCGCTCATCTTTGACGAAAATGGCGTTTTCAGCTGTATTTTTGAAAATATTGTGTAATGATGCTGATACTCAAATCTGTTGCTTCCTATAGATGAATTGGATTCTTTACAATACCGTGCGAGTTTTACGATCCCAAGATGTAGCAATTTGTTGGTAACATAACCTCAATTGAGTGCCTTATTTCGGTTAAAAACTTTTTTTAGAAAAACGTGCAGTTTGGCAGCGCAGTACTGCGCTACAACGCGATACAGCGAATCAAGCCGAGGACGCATCAATGAAGTCATTTGCCATAAAAACGGGAATGTTTGCTCTTTCAAATAAAGCCATAACATTCCAAAAAAAGTTGAGTATTGATCATTTTATTGCATTTTAAAAAAGATACTAGTTATTGGACCACCCCTTACTTGGCTGATTGTGAGTAGGTACTTTTCTTTGCCGTATGTAAATGCTTATAACACACTTGACTTGTATTTTGAAAAATGTCTTAAAGATAATTATGATTATTTCAGTTTTTTTTTCTCTTCAATATTTTGAAAAAGTTTTGACTTTATGCACTTGTGTGTTGTTTAAGTGGGATCATTAAAAAAATGCCGGAAAAGTGAAAAAAATTACATAAACATCTGTTTAAATTATAAACAAATTTGAATGATGTGAGTCATAATATGTGGAGTAGAATAAATATAAATATTCTATGAAATTCAGAAAAACACAATTTTTGTTAAGAAAATCTCAAATGAAATTCAGAAAAGCGCAATTGATAATGAGAAAATTTCAATTGAAATTCAGGAAAAAGTTTAAAACTCAGAAAAGCCCAATTGAAATTGAGAAAAGTTTATTGAAATTCGACAAGTAAAACAATTAAATTTGGCTTGCCAGAATCCAAAATAACATCCCATATTCCCAAAATTTGTTGAATACTACTCTTATTAAACGAAGGCCCTACAAATTTCAAACAAACAAATCGTAGTAAAAATGGGGTTTGGTTTAACAATTAAATAAGTAGAAGGAATATTTTATTTAAAACATCGTATAAGCGCTTTAATAAGCTTCACATCTCATTTAATTTCATGTCAAATCCAACACTTTGAAAATTTTTTTTTTAGATTTTCCCAATTTGTTTACAGTTTTTAGTACCCTTCGAAAACTCCTTCGTGGGTAATTTTCAGATTTTTTTGATGACCCGTTCAAAAGATATCGAATTTTTAAAAATTGGTAGTTTGCTCCTTTACTCAAACTTCTTTTACTCATAACTTCTTCAATATGGGCCAAATTTCAATTTTTTTTTTTCAAAATTTTTGTTTTTTTATGTATTTTAAAAAACAAAATCCCAAAAAATTATTAAAAGCGCTCTAGTATGCGATTTTAAAGTTTTAAAATTTAAATCTTATTTTTGAAAATGTTTGTACTCTTCGATTTTTTTGAAATTTGTTTGTGTAAAACTTCTATCGATTCTACAAAGTTTTTGCCCAGGAGGATGGTGGGATAACGATTATTACTATTTTTTTAAATTTTTTGAAAAAAATTTATTGTAATTTTTCAATCTTAAAATTATTTCTTCTGCTCCAAAGGTGCGTCATAGAGGGGTCATTTATAAGACCGACCCCTATTAATTTTTACGTCTTAACATTTTTTTGGAACAAACTAATACCCTATCTGCAATTTCTAAGGGGGCTCCCACACAAAACGACATTTTTTTAAATTTGCTCCAACCGTTCTAACTGCCCTAAAAGTGCACCAAGAGCAACAAATTGTATGACTGACCCACAATATTTTTTTAATCCAAACATGTTCTCTGAACACACCTACCCTCTATCTTTAACTGTTAAGGCAGTCCCCATACAATTTTTTTTTATTTTTTGTAAATTTGTTTTATTAAATCAGCTTCTGACGGTCCAATGGTAGGACCGACCCCCCTTTATTTTTACCCTACAACATTTTTTTAAAACATACCTACGTCCTATCTCCACTCCCTTAGTAGGCTCCCATACAAATAACAGTTGGAGCAAATTTTATAAAAATGTAATTTTGAATGGAAGCCTACTTAGGGAGTGGAGATAGGGCGTAGGTATGTTTTAAAAAAATTTGGAGTGTAAAAATAAATGGGGGTCGGTCTCACTAATGACCCCTCTCGGACGCACCATTGGACCGGTAGAAGCTGATTAAATAAAACAAATTTACAAAAAATAAAAAAATTGTATGGGGACCGCCTTAACAATTAGAGATAGAGGGTAGGTGTGTTCAGAGAAAATGCTTGGACTAAAAAATATTGTGGGTTGGTCATACAATTTGATGCTCTAAGGTAGGCTGACCATTCGTACTGATTTGATCAGTACATGTACTGATTTTTCATTACGTGTACTGATCAAAAAACGTTGTACTGATTTGTACTGATTTTTTGAAATGTGTACTGATTGTACTGATTTTTGAACATATCAAAGAAAATTCTCTACAAAAATTTAAATTTCCATAAAATAAGTCGTCAGAGTAGTTTTTTATAACATAAGTCTGACAATTTATAATGAATTAGTTCTAAGGACTTCAGAGTTCGTGAATCAAAAGGTTCATTAACGTAAAACTGTTTCTGAGTATGAAGTTATTTTGGTCTTCATAAATTTATGTGAAATATCTCAAATGATTCTGAGATGTTCGATGAGGTAATGCAATCTGAATTTATTAAAAAAAACATCAGTGCTAAAGGATTTTAAAAACCTGTGGGTCGAAACGTTCAAATGAAGTTGTTTGATGTCAACTATATTTTCTGCAAAATAACGACAACAGTTTACGGCAGTTATTTTTTAACAGTTGTTTTTACTGATGTACTAATTGATACAAAGTTTGTTAGTTTAACTGATATTTTTGGGTGTTGAAAAAATCATCAGTGTTTCCCATAGAAAAGTGTTTTTATAGAATTATTTCTAAAAAAACTTGGGTGTACTGATTTGATCTCAGGAAAAAATGGTCACCCTACTCTAAGGGCACTATTAGGGCAGTTAGAGCGGTTGCAGCAAATTTTAAAAAATGTCGTTTTGTGTGGGAGCCCCCTTAGAAATTGGAGATAGGGCACAGTATATACAGTAGCGAAACTCTTTTTATAGGTTTATTTGAACCATTCTGTCACTAATATTATCACACTTTTTCTTGCATGTGTTAGTAAAATTCGATACAGGATGCAATAATAATTTTGGTGCTTAATTAACAAATTTACTTAAATGAGAAAAAGTACGCAACATATAACCGTTACAAATAAATTTCCTTTTATAAAATAACGTCCAATGATGTTTAAATCTCAAATCTATGCATAATTTATGTAATAATAAGAAAATGACAAATAAACAATTTTATTACCTACATATCACCCATTATAAAATTTGTCAGTTAAGAAAATTTTTATAGCATACTGTTCCGGGTGTTACATCGAAATGTCACTATTTTTTTGTATTTTACCTCAGACACGTCATAATTTTTTAGTCACCACTTTCGAACTTGACGTAAAACATAAAATTTTGAAAATATGTATTTATTTACAAAATTCATTAAAATACAAAAAATACTACAAAAGGAAATCATTTCAAATAGGTAAATATTCATTGTTTAAAATATACACAAAATAAATCTATTTTTTAATGAAATTTATTTATTTTAGGTAAAATAAATGTCGATATCTAGGATGAGCAGTTATAAACCATCCAAACAAATAATTCAGAATACCAATTTGCAGCAACAAGCAGCGAAGTTATGTACCACCAAACATGGATTAATTCGACACAATATTTTTTGGTGCAGAAACCTTATTCTTAAAAAATCGTGAATCTTAAAATATTTTGCAAATTTTGTTTAATGTAACAGAAATCTCAAAATCTGGGATATTTTACGTACAGAAAAAGTCTCAAATCTGATAAATTTTTCCTGTAGACAAAATCTCAGAATCTGATACATTTTTCCTATAAAAAAAGTTTTAGAATCAAAGACATTTTTCCTATAGACAAGTTCTTAGAATCTGAGATATTTTTCCTATAAAAAAAGTCTTAGAATCTGCTACATTTTTCTACTGAAAGTCTCAGAATCTAAGACATTTTTCCTATAGAAAAAGTGTCACAATCTGAGATATTTTTTCTATAGAAAAAGTCTCAGAATCTGAGACATTTTTCCTACAGACAAAGTCTCAGAATCTGCGATATTTTTTTAATAGATAAAGTCTCACAATGTAAGACACTTTTGCTATAGAAAATGTCTTAGAATCTGCACATTTTTTCTATAGAATCTGAAACATTTTTTCTATATAAAAAATCACAGAATCTGAGACATCTATCCTATAGAAAAAGTCCCAATTGTTAGGACATATTTTCCATAGAAAAAGTCTCCGATTCTGAATCATTTTTGCTATATAGATTCTGAGATTTCTATAGGAAAAATGCCTTTGAATCTGAGACTTTTTCTATAGACTTTTTCCTATATTTTCCCTATAGAAAAAGTCTCAGAATCTGAGACATTTTTCTATAGGAAAAAAGCATCAGAATCTGAGACATTTTTCTATAGGAAAAAAGTCTCAGAATCTGAGACATTTTTCTATAGGAAAAAAGCATCAGAATCTGAGACATTTTTCTATAGGAAAAAAGTCTCAGAATCTGAGACATTTTTCTATAGGAAAAAAGTCTCAGAATCTGAGACATTTTTCTATAGGAAAAAAGTCTCAGAATCTGAGACATTTTTCTATAGGAAAAAAGTCTCAGAATCTGAGACATTTTTCTATAGGAAAAAAGTCTCAGAATCTGAGACATTTTTCTATAGGAAAAAAGAGACATTTTTCTATAGGAAAAAAGTCTCAGAATCTGAGACATTTTTCTATAGGAAAAAAGTCTCAGAAACTAAGACATTTTTCTATAGGAAAAATGTCTCAGAATCAAAGACTTTTTCTATAGGAAAAATGTCTCAGAATCTGAGACTTTTTATATTAGAAAAATGTCTCATAATCTGAGACTTTTCCTATAGGAAAAATGTCTCATGATCTGAGACTTTTCCAATAGGAAAAATGTCTCAGAATCTGAGACTTTTCCTATAGGAAAAATGTCTCATAATCTAAGACTTTTCCTATAGGAAAAATGTCTCAGAATCTGAGACTTTTCCAATAGGAAAAATGTCTCATAATCTGAGACTTTTTCAATAGGAAAAATGTCTCAGAATCTGAGACTTTTTCTATAGGAAAAATGTCTCAGAATCTGAGACTTTTTCTACTGGAAAAATATCTCAGAATCTAAGAATTTTTATATTAGAAAAATGTCTCATAATCTGAGACTTTTCCTATAAGAAAAATGTCTCAGAATCTGAGACTTAGACATTTCTCTTATTCCTATATTTTTCCTATAGAAAAAGTCACAGAATCTGAGACATTTTTTATAGGAAAAAAGTCTCAGAATCTGAGACACTTTTCTATAGGAAAAATGTCTCAGAATCAAAGACTTTTTTATAGGAAAAATCTGTCAGAATCTGAGAGTTTTTCTATAGGAAAAATATCTCAGAATCTGAGACTATTTCTATTGGAAAAATGTCTCAGAATCTAAGAATTTTTATATTAGAAAAATGTCTCATAATCTGAGACTTTTCCTATAGGAAAAATGTCTCAGAATCTGAGACTTTTTCTATAGGAAAAATGTCTCAGAATCTGAGACTTTTTCTGTAGGAAAAATGTCTCAGAATCTGAGACGTTTTCTAGATATTCTGAGATATTTTTCCTATAGAAAAAGTCTCAGATTCTGAGACATTTTTCCTACAGAAGAAGTCTCAGATTCTGAGACTTTTTCTATAGGAAAAATGTCTCAGATTCTGAGACTTCTTCTGTAGGAAAAATCTCTCAGAATTTCTTTAGGAAAAATGTCTCAGAATCTGATATTTTTGCTATTGGAAAAATGTCTCAGAATCTAAGAATTTTTATATTAGAAAAATGTCTCAGAATCTGAGACTTTTCCTATAGGAATCTGAGACTTTTTCTATAGGAAAAATGTCTCAGAATCTGAGACTTTTTCTACAGGAAAAATGTCTCAGAATCTGAGACTTTTTCTATAGGAAAAATGTCATATAATCTGAGACTTTTCCTATGGAAAAATGTCTCAGAATCTAAGAATTTTTATATTAGAAAAATGTCTCAGAATCTGAGACTTTTTCTATAGGAAAAATATCTCAGATACTGTGACCACAGTATATACAGTAGCGAAACTCTTAATGGTGAATTTCAGAAATTTGAATTTTAAAGACATTTGTATATTTATTTTTTGTTTTGTTTTCAAAATTTTGAAAAAAAAAATCTTTTTGAATTAATTTTTGTTTTTTAAATATAAAGAAAATTTAAGCAAATAGAAAGTGCAAAAGTTATATGCTAAAAAAAGCAACAATGTTTATTTTTCCCAGTGATTGCTCATTCTCAAATGGGCTTACTGTTCTTCCACTGATGGGGCCACCAAATTGACAACCTCAAACTTGTGATGAGAAATGTATCATTTGACGCTCCTCAACGGTTGTTCCCAAAGTAAACAACCAGAACAAAAATGTATCCTGACTGTAAACTAATAAATAATACACCATTTTATATGTTTCCAAAGTAAATATGTAAATATTTTTTATTATATTTTATTAATAAAACATAAATCAAATGTAGAAAATTTCTTAATTATAAATGATTTCCGATTTTTTCCTATAGAAAAAGTCTCAAATTCTGAGACATTTTTCCTAAAGAAAAATACTCAAATTCTGAGACATTTTTTCTATAGAAAAATGTCTCAGATTCTGAGACTTTTTTCCTATAGAAAAATGTCTCAGATTCTGAGACTTTTTCTATAGGAAAAATATAGGAAAAAGTCTATAGAAAAAGTCTCAGATTCTGAGACATTTTTCCTATAGAAAAGATTCAGATTCTGAGACATTTTTCCTATAGAAAAACTCTCAGATTCTGAGACATTTTTCCTATAAAAAAATTCTCAGAATCTGAGATATTTTTCCTATAGAAAAAGTCTCAGATTCTGAGACATTTTTCTAATATAAAAATTCTTAGATTCTGAGACATTTTTCCAATAGAAAAAGTCTCAGATTCTGAGACATTTTTCTTATAGAAAAACTCTCAGATTCTGCCAGATTTTTGCTATAAAAAAGTCTTTGATTCTGAGACATTTTTCCTATAGAAAAGTGTCTCAGATTCTGAGACGTTTTTCCTATAAAAAAATGTCTAAGATTCTGTGACTTTTTCTATAGGAAAAATATAGGAATAAGAGAAATGTCTAAGTCTCAGATTCTGAGACATTTTTCTTATAGGAAAAGTCTCAGATTATAAGATATTTTTCCTATAGAAAAAGTCTCAGATTCTGAGACATTTTTCCTGTAGAAAAAGTCTCAGATTCTGAAACATTTTTCCTATAGAAAAAGTCTCAGATTCCTATAGGAAAAGTCTCAGGTTCTGAGACATTTTTCTAATATAAAAATTCTTAGATTCTGAGACATTTTTCCAATAGCAAAAATATCAGATTCTGAGACATTTTTCCTAAAGAAATTCTGAGAGATTTTTCCTACAGAAGAAGTCTCAGAATCTGAGACATTTTTCCTATAGAAAAAGTCTCAGAATCTGAGACTTCTTCTGTAGGAAAAATGTCTCAGAATCTGAGACTTTTTCTATAGGAAAAATATCTCAGAATATCTAGAAAACGTCTCAGATTCTGAGACATTTTTCCTACAGAAAAAGTCTCAGATTCTGAGACATTTTTCCTATAGAAAAAGTCTCAGATTCTGAGACATTTTTCCTATAGGAAAAGTCTCAGATTATGAGACATTTTTCTAATATAAAAATTCTTAGATTCTGAGACATTTTTCCAATAGAAATAGTCTCAGATTCTGAGATATTTTTCCTATAGAAAAACTCTCAGATTCTGACAGATTTTTCCTATAAAAAAGTCTTTGATTCTGAGACATTTTTCCTATAGAAAAGTGTCTCAGATTCTGAGACTTTTTTCCTATAAAAAATGTCTCAGATTCTGTGACTTTTTCTATAGGAAAAATATAGGAATAAGAGAAATGTCTAAGTCTCAGATTCTGAGACATTTTTCTTATAGGAAAAGTCTCAGATTATGAGACATTTTTCTAATATAAAAATTCTTAGATTCTGAGACATTTTTCCAGTAGAAAAAGTCTCAGATTCTGAGACATTTTTCCTATAGAAAAAGTCTCAGATTCTGAGACATTTTTCCTATTGAAAAAGTCTCAGATTATGAGACATTTTTCCTATTGGAAAAGTCTCAGATTCTGAGACATTTTTCCTATAGGAAAAGTCTTAGATTATGAGACATTTTTCCTATAGGAAAAGTCTCAGATTCTGAGACATTTTTCCTATTGGAAAAGTCTCAGATCATGAGACATTTTTTCTATAGGAAAAGTCTCAGATTATGAGACATTTTTCTAATATAAAAAGTCTCAGATTCTGAGACATTTTTCCTATAGAAAAAGTCTTTGATTCTGAGACATTTTTCCTATAGAAAAATGTCTTAGTTTCTGAGACTTTTTTCCTATAGAAAAATGTCTCAGATTCTGAGACTTTTTTCCTATAGAAAAATGTCTCTTTTTTCCTATAGAAAAATGTCTCAGATTCTGAGACTTTTTTCCTATAGAAAAATGTCTCAGATTCTGAGACTTTTTTCCTATAGAAAAATGTCTCAGATTCTGAGACTTTTTTCCTATAGAAAAATGTCTCAGATTCTGAGACTTTTTTCCTATAGAAAAATGTCTCAGATTCTGATGCTTTTTTCCTATAGAAAAATGTCTCAGATTCTGAGACTTTTTCTATAGGGAAAATATAGGAAAAAGTCTATAGAAAAAGTCTCAGATTCAAAGGCATTTTTCCTATAGAAATCTCAGAATCTATATGGCAAAAATGATTCAGAATCGGAGACTTTTTCTATGGAAAATATGTCCTAACAATTGGGACTTTTTCTATAGGATAGATGTCTCAGATTCTGTGATTTTTTATATAGGAAAAATGTTTCAGATTCTATAGAAAAAATGTGCAGATTCTAAGACATTTTCTATAGCAAAAGTGTCTTACATTGTGAGACTTTATCTATTAAAAACATATCGCAGATTCTGAGACTTTGTCTGTAGGAAAAATGTCTCAGATTCTGAGACTTTTTCTATAGAAAAAATATCTCAGATTGTGACACTTTTTCTATAGGAAAAATGTCTTAGATTCTGAGACTTTCAGTAGAAAAATGTAGCAGATTCTAAGACTTTTTTTATAGGAAAAATATCTCAGATTCTAAGAACTTGTCTATATGAAAAATGTCTTTGATTCTAAAACTTTTTTTTATAGGAAAAATGTATCAGATTCTGAGATTTTGTCTACAGGAAAAATTTATCAGATTTGAGACTTTTTCTGTACGTAAAATATCCCAGATTTTGAGATTTCTGTTACATTAAACAAAATTTGCAAAATATTTTAAGATTCACGATTTTTTAAGAATAAGGTTTCTGCACCAAAAAATATTGTGTCGAATTAATCCATGTTTGGTGGTACATAACTTCGCTGCTTGTTGCTGCAAATTGGTATTCTGAATTATTTGTTTGGATGGTTTATAACTGCTCATCCTAGATATCGACATTTATTTTACCTAAAATAAATAAATTTCATTAAAAAATAGATTTATTTTGTGTATATTTTAAACAATGAATATTTACCTATTTGAAATGATTTCCTTTTGTAGTATTTTTTGTATTTTAATGAATTTTGTAAATAAATACATATTTTCAAAATTTTATGTTTTACGTCAAGTTCGAAAGTGGTGACTAAAAAATTATGACGTATCTGAGCATAGGCGTAGAAACGGGGGGGCTGGGGTGGGCAAAGCCCACCCTAGACTCGATTTAGCCCACCCTAGACATTTTTGCATTTAGCCCACCCCCAACAATTTTCAATTTTTTTAAATATTTATGCTTCAGGCATTTTAATTTTTTATGGACCATGCCCTCAAAACCGACAAATTTTTTAATATTTGAAAATTTTATGTAAAAGATATTCATAATTTTTTTTATTCAAATTCCCAATATAATTACCTAACTTTTGCAAGAAATCCGGACTCTGTGCGATCAAGGATATCATCAGGACATTCTAAGGAAGTTCAAGATGTCCTTTTTATGGTTACATCCTTATAAGTATCCAAATTTTGCAATAAATATTCTGTTCAAAGCAGATATGTAAAGTAAACACTCCAATAAAAAGAAACGGGGTTTAAAATCCAAAATCCATTAATTATAACCAGAAATAGTTGCAAAAGAAATCAAAGTTTCGAACCAAATTTGCATATTTTTTTCATAAATTTTTTCGTACCAATTTTTATGATTTTTTTTTTTGGTAAAATTAAAAAAAAAAGATTAAAACACATTTCCCAAAAATGTTTGCCTCCTACAAACTAATCTGTCATCAGAAAAATTGTATCAAATCGCCTTCTCGAGATATAGCCATTTTCAATTTTTGTGGACCATGTTCAAATAAAAAAAAATTACTATTAAAAAAATTTCGGTTTTGAGCGATTGGTCTAACAAAAATGAAAATGCCTAAATCTCGAGAAGGCGATTTGATACAACTTTTCTGATGACAGATTCGTGTTCAGGAGGCCAAAATACTTTAGAAAATGTATTCAATATGTCTGTGGAAAAACCGTGTAGAGCAGTGTTATTGTTTATATATTTTTAACGAAAATAGAAGTTAACTTTAATTTTTTTAAATACTACTATAGTATTTTTTTTTTGTGATTTCTTGTTATATGTTCTTTAGTTTTAATATTTTTTTTTGAAAAGTTTTTTTTTTTTGAAGGGGGGGCTTTTGCCCACCCCAGAATAATGGTCTAGCTACGCTTATGTGTCTGAGGTAAAACCATGTTTCCATTCAGATCAAAAACACTTGATTTGAGCAAAACACTTCGAGCTGTTTCCACTCAAGTTGAAGTGATTTGCAACGTCAAACTAATTACGAATTTTCGTAATTAATTTGACGTTTTCTCCATAAAATAGTTAAAACAACAAAATTAGGAAAATAATTACCAAAAACAATTAATTTTGTAGTATATTATAATTAAATAAAGATGTTTAACAACTAATTGTAAATTATTTTAATAATAAAAAAAATAAAATGTCTTCTTCTTCTAGCAAACACTCACTATGAATGAGTAGCTTTCATTTTCGAATATAAAATACAGTGTTGCACTGACCAAAACAAGTGGTGAGTTTAAAAAGTCGACATGTTTTGTACCAAAACACCCAATTTGAGATGTTTTGCGCATATGAAAAATGTATGGGAAAACATGTAGAAAATGACATGATTTCCTCAAAACACTCTGATTTGCCCAAATCATGCCACTGGAAACATACTATAAAATACAAAAAAATAGTGACATTTCGATGTAACACCCGGAACAGTATGCTATAAAAATTTTCTTAACTGACAAATTTTATAATGGGTGATATGTAGGTAATAAAATTGTTTATTTGTCATTTTCTTATTATTACATAAATTATGCATAGATTTGAGATTTAAACATCATTGGACGTTATTTTATAAAAGGAAATTTATTTGTAACGGTTATATGTTGCGTACTTTTTCTCATTTAAGTAAATTTGTTAATTAAGCACCAAAATTATTATTGCATCCTGTATCGAATTTTACTAACACATGCAAGAAAAAGTGTGATAATATTAGTGACAGAATGGTTCAAATAAACCTAAAAAAAGAGTTTCGCTTCTGTATATACTGTGCTGTGGTATTAGTTTGTTCCAAAGAAATGTTAAAACGTAAAAATTAATGGGGGTCGGTCTTATAAATGACCCCTCTATGACGTACCATTGGATCAGTATAAATGATTTTAAGTTTGGAAAATTACAATTAAATTTTTTTAAAAAATTTAAAAAAATAGTAATAATCGTTATCCCACGATCGTGTTGGTCAAAAAATTTGTTTTACACAAAAAAATTTCAAAAAAAATCGAAGAGTACAAACATTTTCAAAAATGAGATTTAAATTTTAAAACTTAAAAATCGCATACTAGAGCGCTTTTAAGAATTTTTTGGGATTTTTAAAAAAGTACGTAAAAACAAATATTTTGAAAAAAACTTGAAATTTGGACCATTATTGAAGAAGTTATGAGTAAAAGAAATTTGAGTAAAGGAACAAACTACCAATTTTTAATAATTCGATATCTTTTAAACGGGCCATCAATAAAAACTTTAAAATTTACCACGAAGGAGTTTTCGAAGGGTACTTAAAACTGTACGCAAATTGGGAAAATCTAAAAAAAAAAAAAATCAATATGTCCGATTTGACATGGAATGCCCCATATACATTTTTAAGAGAATCGTTAAAGTGGGGAATGCGACAGTTTTTAGTGCTTTAAGGCGCACTTAAGCGAAAAATGCTTTTTTGTGGGAAAGATAAAGCGCGAAAGCGTTTTTTTTTTGTTTGTTTTAAAAATTCGGAATCTTGTAAAATTACAAAAAAAAAGCCTCGTAAAATAATTTTTGCTACCTTCCTCTAAGTAATAACACAGACAAAATTTAAAACGAATTTCAAAATTTCAAAAACGCGGATTCAAACAATTTTTTATTTAAATTCCTCCAATTAAAAAAATTGTTATACCAATCATCAAATTGTAGGTTTTTTCGATTTTGATCAATTTTTTATTTACAATAATGATTGATTTAACAAATGAATTGTAAGCTTACGATAAAATTATCAAAAAATCATATTTTTGCTTTTCAATATGCTGCCAACAATAAAAAAGTAAAACCCGGTTATTTTGTAAATTTTTAAATTAATCTATTTATATAAATTAAAGCGAAAAAAAAATCTAGTATGTTGAAAATTTGTAATTCGACAGTTAAAGAAAATAACAAAAATTTTAATCAAAACATTGATTGACTCATTTGAATTTTGTTGATCAATATATTTAATTGAAAATTTTTAGCCAATAATTTTTTGTGTGAAAGATAAGATTTTTTTTAAACCTAACGATCACTTAGGGCGGATTTTACAGTCAGCACTAAGTGGTGACTTAAGCTAAGAAATTTCTTAAATCCAAAAAACTATTTTATAAAACCTACTTAAGTAAAACTTAAGTCATCTATTATCATAACTTAAGTTTTACTTAAGTAATTTATTTTGATTTGACAATTTAAAAAAAAAAATACAAAACAAAATTCAATTAATAATAAAAACATACAAAAAAAAAAAAAAATCCAACAATTGCTCTTCTTTTTCTTTAAAATCTCCATCCGAAACTCTCAAATTCAAGGTATTACCATCAAATTTCAAGATATTTCCATCATATCGAAAAAAATAATTAAATAAATAAAAATCTGTAAGGAATTTGAGATTGGCGGAAATGACCCATCAAATGGATAACATCCAATATTTTTCCTTAAGATTTTGTTGAAAATAATAAAAACGTTTGTTGGTGTAGAAAGCCGAAGTCAATCGGATAGATAATTTTTCAATGATGACCCTAGCGCCTTGGTCGTTTTGGTTCTAACAAGACCCAAGGCAGATGATTGTATTGGAATAGAAGAGCAATTGAGTGATGTGATGAGTATGTGATGAAGATTGTAATTACTCAAATTATTTGTCCCAGACCCACATTTTAGAATACTGATCTACTGTTCGTCCGTCTGATTGTCCATGTATCGTTGAAAATGTGTCCGTGAAAAGGTTGCTGTTATTTCCAACAAGAATTAAGATTACCGGTTATGTTACCCACTTGATGGACCCTATCCAAAGCTTTAACATTTCTTAAACATTATTTTTTTTATGGTTATATCACTCAATTTTATGGAAATACCTTTTATTTAAGAGTGGCGGAGATTTCCTATCAAATAGGTAACATAATCGTAATCGAAAAAAGTTTTGGTGGAAATAACAGCAACATTTTCATGGAGGCGTTTGTTGGTGTGCAAATCCAAAGTAAAGCGGTGGAGTATTTTTTAATGATTCCCTTAGCCGCGTTCTTAAATGTTATGGTTCTAACAATACCCACGGTGAAAGATTTTAAGGGAAAATAACAGCATTTGTGGGATTTTTCGTTAATTTACATAATTTTTGTTTTGTATATTTTTATTATTTTATTTTTTTGTATTCTTTTTGAATTGTCAAATCAAAATAAATACCTTGTGTTACCATATTTTTAGCATATTTTCTTTTTAACTTAAGTACAAACCGAAAAATCGAATTTAACTTAAGTAATAAAAAATACTTAAATAAATCTTAACTAAGATTTTACTTAAGTTAGCACTTAGTTTAGACTGTAAAATCCGCCCTTAATATGTTAAAACGGTTTAAAATCATTAGTTAAGTTAAAAATATAAAAAAATTAATACTAAAATCAAAACTGAAAACTTCAAAAAGAAATTTAAATAAAAATGTTTTTCAACGCCAATCAACGATTAAGAAAAATAAAGTGTCATTAAAAAAAAAGAGATACAAAAATACTGAAAATAAAACACTCAAAATTTAAATTGTATGTTTATTTTTGTAAAACACACAAAATAAATAAAATATTTTAAAAATACCAGCTACAATAATATTAACTACGAGAAAAAATTTAAAAAGAATGTTTAAAAATTAAAAAGAATTTGTTAATACACTAAAATTTATGTTTCACCTCAATACAAAACGAAAATTAGCTACAAAATTTCAAATATTTTTTTTTTTTTTTTCAATTTATGATTTTTCTTAATTGTTTTGGCAATTTTTTATCAACCGCCATGCCATCATCGTCATCATAAAACAGTGAAATTTTAAAGATTAAAAAAATAATAATAAACCAGTAGTGCGATTCAGTAACTTTTTTAACGAAATTATCGATATCGTTAACTAACGAGAATTGTCGGTTGTTTTAACGAATATGTGATTCTATAAATTTTTCAATTAACGGCAAGAATTAACGACAAAAATAGTTAATTTGAAATTTGTTTATTTTTAAATTGTATTGAGAACCGAAAAATTTCGTTAACTTTAACTTCAAAAAATTTTTTGTTGATAAGTTCAATAACGACAAAATTCGGTAGAAAAATGTTATAGAATCGCTTTCAAAGACAATTGTCGTTAATTAACTATTTTTGACAATTTAACTACCGATTTTTGTCGTTAAAAAGTTAGTGAATTGCGCTACAGAACAGACATACAAATATTTCAAAATCAAATAAATATTATTATAATTTTTCCCCTCCGAAACAAACAAAAAAAAAATAAACATTTTTAAATGCCAACTGAAAAACTTGTAAATATTGAAGAAAACAACAGATGTCAACTTAATAAAAACGCAAAGATCTCAAACAAAAATATTTAAATATTTAAAAAAAAATATATTCACATATTTTTTTTTTTTGGTTTTGAAATGTTGTTGAAATATATTTAAATTTATTTTTTTATCTTAAATATTTTATAATTTTTTAATTTCTTAATTACTCTAGATTTGATTTTTTTTTTTTTTTTTTGTCATCACAAATTTTTGAAATTTTTTTATTTGGATTTTTTTATTTTATATTTTGAAAATCTCATAAACAATGGCATATAAAAAAAAATAATCTAGGCAATTGTTAGCATGTGTTAATTGGTCCATTTGTTAGACATAAATTTGTATTTATATGCTGATTTTTTTAGAATTTTTTATAGTTCGGAGATGACATTTAAGTCTTAAGTTTGCGGTGGAAATATTTTAAAAATTAATTCCTTCGTGTGTTTTTTTTTTCATTTGAGGTCATGTGTTGAAATTATTATGCTTCGTTTTTTTGTTCATGAATGACATTTATTGGATTTAAATTGTTACAAATATTTTTGGATTTTATCTTAAGGTATTACACTGAAAAAAATAGCTTCGTGAAATTAATGAAAATTGACTTAACCTTAATGAAAAATGACTCACGTTTTCAACCGAAGACAGGTTTCATTTGATTAATGAAACTGGTGTCATTAAAGTTCCTTTCAATGAAAACTTGCATATAAATAATGAAAATATTCGTAGAACTTGTTTGAAACGTTTTATGAAGTTTTTCATAAAATGTATGAAAATATCCATTGATTAAATGTGAAATAGTAGTTGGTAATGAGCGTATGATAATTGCTTTTTACAAGTAACTAGTTGCTAACTTTATTAAGGTTTTGATATGGGAATTACGATAAATTCATGTTGGTTAAAGTTATCAAAATTTCCATAGAAAGCCCCTAATCAAGTTAGGAACAAGTTACCTAAAAACAGCATGTATCATACACCCATAAGTGAAAATTTGCATTAACAACAATTTTGGTAAGTCACATGTAACCGTCACTGTAACCGTCACTGAAATTTTATTTAGGGGTATGTCACAGACTCAATTCCGATCGGATTTGAAAAAAAAGTTGTTACTCGTAAAACGCAAAACAATTTTTTTTTCGGAATGAAATCACTTTCAAAAATCAAAGTGGAATTGAATTGCTAAAAGTGGTTTCATTCCGAAAAAAAGTATTTGCTTTGCGTTTTACGAGTGAACCACTTATTCCACTTCCGAACGGAATTGAGTCTGTGACATGCTACATAATTGCACACTTTTTATGGTTTTCACCAAGTTTTTACACACAACAAAATTTTACTCCAAACTTAAATTGGTCTGAATTGCCATATAAGGTAAACTATAAAAGACAAAAACGCGATGACTTTAAAAACACGTGCTGCCAAAACGTAGCAACAACGTAGCAATGGAACAACACAAATTACTCTACATTTCATCACAAAATTTTAATGACTTAAAAAACTATTTTTCTGTTGCAAATTATATTATATTTTATAAGAAACAGTCAAAAGAAACACTTATACGGAACTTTTCACTTGTAATTTCAATTAGATATAACCAGCATAACACACACACAGGTTTCAATAACAAAGCAAAAAAATATAAAATTATTTTATTTTATTAGAAAAAAGTTAACACACATGTAAAAATTACAATTAGACTAAACACGCGTGGTGTAATAAAACCTCGTATGTTTTTGTTTTGTTTTCTTTCTCTTATTCGCAACGCAGTGTTGTATTTAGTTCTAAAAATCTGATGACATTTTTTAATGAAATTATGAAATCTAATGAAACAAGTTTCATAAAATTTGTTCATAACATGCTTGAAATTTCAATCAGCTTATGAATTCCTTCATTTAAGTAATGAAAACAAAATAATGAATCCGTTTCATTAATATCAGGAAGGTTATTTTTTTCAGTGTATGATGTACACTTTTTTTCCTCAATTTTTTGTCTTTTCTCGCAAGAGCTGTGTGAGCAAAACAGATATATATGAGTGAAAGAATAAAAACTACATGGAATTTTCGAAGTTGACGTTTTTTATTTCCATTTTATTAATTACACAATGGGCCAAATATCATTATTTGTAAAATAAATTAAACAAATTTAAAAATTCTATGAAAAAATGTAATTTATTTATGAAAGACACAAGAAACCTTCAAAGCATTAATTAAAGCATATTTTTCATAATAAACCGTACAAACCGCGTTGTATACATAGAAAAAAATTAAGTATAAAAATTTTGTTCCAAAAAATTTACGAAATTGTCCCATTGTTCAAACAAAAAAATAACACATTAACAAAAATGCAAATTTTTGCCAAATTTATGCAATAAAACACAATAAAATTATGATATGTAAATAGATTTATTATGCTATTAATTTATTCTCCAATTTTTTGCACATTTTTATTAAAAATAAACACAATTTTCGATATATTTTGTAATTTTCAAATATTTTTCTTCTGTTTGTTTTGGTTTTTATTTTAATTTTGTTTATTTGTTTTAGAAAAAGAAAAAACTGCCAGTTGAAAAATAATAAAAAGACAAAAATTTTTGTCTTTTTTAAAGTTTTGCTGCTCTTTCTCTGCTTTCAGAAACTTGAAACTTTGACTTGAAATAACTTTTTTGTTTTTATAGTGTTTGTTTTTTACTCATTACAAAACCTATTGGAATAAAGTCGCACTTTTTATTCTTTTCTTTATCAAGACAAAAAATTGACGGAAACAAGTGTACATCATACCACCTTTAATAATATTAATTAATGTTTTTTTTTTCAAACCCTACACCATTTACTGATGTAATTCGTAAAAGATCAATTGTAATTCAAAGTTTCTGTTTGTAGTTCGAAAATTCCATTTGTCATTCAAAGATTTTATTTTTAATCCGCCTTCGCCATTTGTTATTTGAAGATTACACTTTAAATTCAAGAAAGATTCAAATTTTGTTAAAAATTTTCCAAAAATCCTAAACTTTAATCGAAGGGCGCCACGGTCCGAAAATGATAGGATTTGGCTTAAATTAGGTTAAATTAAATATTGGGTTAAGGAAAAAAAATTTAAGACATTTTTTAAAAAAAAAAATTTGAATGTAGGAAAAAACATCCATTTTTTGTAAATTTCAAATAGCGATATCTTGAAAACCGTTCGACAGATTTTTAATTTTAAAAAAATTTAAAAAAAACAAGTAGAAAAGTTAAATTTGACTTGGCCGAATCTATAATGCCCTCTTTAAGTGATAGTAAATTTTCTTACGTAAAAAAATAACATTTTTGATTAGAAATATATTATTTTGTGTAAAACAACTTTATTTTAGTAATTTTTGAAAAAAAAAAAAATTTACTAAATTTTTTTCGAGTGTAAACTCTTTTTTGATTGTAAAATTTTTTTCGAGTGTATTTTTTTTTTTTTTGTTTTTAGTGTAAAAATATTTTTGAGTGACAAAAATACGTTGTAAAATATTTTTGTGACTTCCCAATGTTTTTAAAACATGTTTAACGGGTTTTCAACACGTGAATTTAAGGTGAAACTAATCTGAAAATCACGGTTTTGCTAATAACTTTTGAACCACATTATCGATTTGGCTGGAATTCAAGACGAACCAGGCCGGGGGAATGACAAATATATGTGCCAAGTTTTAGTATCCTCAGAATTGTCTTTCGAAAGTTAGCGTGTTTTTTATCTCATAAATTCACGAAAAACCCTTGCCGAAATTCAGTCTTTTGCTCATAACTTTTGAACCATTGGACCGATTTTGCAGGATTGCAATACCAAGCTGACCAGGTAAATGCCCAACATATGTGCCAAACTTCAGGAGCCTCCGTAAAGTCTTTCAAAAGTTAGCGTATTTTCAACAGACAGACGGACGGACATCGCTAGATCGCCTTAAAATCGATCGAGGATCATGAATTCCATGTCAAATCGGACATTTGGAAAAAAAAATTTTTAGATTTTCCCAATTTGTTTACAGTTTTTAGTACCCTTCGAAAACTCTTCAGAAGATATCGAATTTTTAAAAATTGGTAGTTTGTTCCTTTACTCAAACTTTTTTTACTCATAACTTCTTTAAAAACGGTCCAAATTAGAAATTTTTTTGTTTCAAAATTTTTGTTTTTTTACGTTCTTTTTAAAAAAAAAATCCCAAAAAATTCTTAAAAGCGCTCTAGTATGCGATTTTTAAGTTTTAAAATTTAAATCTCATTTTTGAAAATGTTTGTACTCTTCGATTTTTTTGAAATTTTTTGGGGTAAAACTTCTATCGATTCTACAAATTTTTTGCCCAGGAGGATCGTGGGATAACGATTATTACTATTTTTTAAAATTTTTTGAAAAAAATTTCTTGTAATTTTCCAATCTTAAAATCATTTCTACTGCTCCAATGTTGCGTCATAGAGGGGTCCTTTATAAGACCGACCCCCATTAATTTTTACGTCTTAACATTTCTTTGGAAAAAACTAATACCCTATCTCCAATTTGTAAGGGGGCTCCCACACAAAACGACATTTTTTTAAAATTTGTTCCAACCGCTCTAACTGCCCTAATAGTGCCCTTAGAGCAACAAAATGTATGCCCCACCCACAATATTTTTTTAGTCCAAACATTTTCTCTGAACACACCTACCCTCTATCTTTAACTGTTAAGGTGGTCCCCATACAATTTCTTTTATTTTTTGTAAATTTGTATTTTTTAATCAGCTTCTACCGGTCCAATGGTGCGTCCGAGATGGGTCATTAGTGAGACCGACCCCCATTTATTTGTACCCTACAATATTTTTTTAAAATATACATACGCCCTATCTCCACTCCCTAGGCTCACATCCAGATAACAGTTGGAGCAAATTTTATAAAAATTTAATTTTGAATGGAAGCCTACTTAGGGAGTAGAGATAGGGCGTAGGTATGTTTTACAAAAATGTTGGAGGGTTAAAATAAATGGGGGTCGGTCTCACTAATGACCCCTCTCGGACGCAACATTGGCCCTGTAGAAGCTGATTAAATAAAACAAATTTACAAAAAATAAAAAAAATTGTATGGGGACCTCCTTAAAAGATAAAGATAGGGGGTAAGTATGTTCAGAGAATATGTTGGGAATAAAAAATATTGTGGGCCGGTCACACATTTGATTGCTCTATGGGCACTCTTAGGGCAGTTAGAGCGGTTGAAGCATGTTTAAAAAAATTTCATTTTGTGTGGGAGCCCCCTTAGAAATTGAAGATAGGGTATCAGTTTGTTCCGAAGAAATATATAGAGAAGTAAAAATTAATAGGGTCGGTTTTGGAAATGACCCCTCTATGACGCACCAGTGGAGCAGTAGAAATGATTTTAAGATTGGAAAATTACAATAAAATTTTTTCAGAATCGATAGAAGTTTTACACAAAAAGAAATTTAAAAAAATCAAAGAGTACATACATTTTCAAAAATGAGATTAAAATTTTATAACTTAAAAATCGCATACTAGAGCGCGTTTAAGAATTTTTTGGGATTTTTTTTTTTAAAGTACGTAAAAAAGCAAAAATTTAAAAAAAAATTGAAATTGGACCATTATTGAAGATATATATGTCCTTTATTTAATTAAATATAATATAAATACAATTGGTAGCATAAAATACTCAAATAAAATGTTCACGAAGAACATAGGATATTGAAGAAGTTATGAGTAAATGAAATTTGAGTAAAGGAACAAACTACCAATTTTTAAAAATTCGATATCTTTTGAACGGGCCATCAAAAAAATCTGAAAATTTACGAAGGATTTTTCGAAGGGTACTAAAAAGTGTAAACAAATTGGGAAAATTTAAAAAAAAAATTTAAAAGTGTCCGATTTGACATGGAATGCCCCATATACTTTATGGGGTCCCCAACCGATATTTCTATGCGTTACAAACGGAATGACAAAGTGAGTATACCCCCATACTGTAGTTGGAGGGTATCAAAATATTGATAAATTTTATAAAAAAAAAAAAAAAAAATTAATGAAAAAAATGTGTGATAAAAAAAAAAGGATAAAAAAAAATTGAAAAAAAAAATTTAGTGAAAAAAACCCCTAACCCTAATATGGTATTATTTCCCACACAACAACAAGTAACATATTGTTGTAGTCCAATGGACTACCATATGTAAAATGTTTTAAATATTCCCAGTTGGCAACGTCCTCGAGCCATCCTCAGTGACGCAGCGGTGACATGTCAGAGTCACTGCTGACATCCACAAGACATCTCTATGTACTGGGTTAAGGACAGTTTAATACAAATTTTCAAAATGTCCTCACTCAAAGTCAGCAGTGGTCAGCGCTGACGTTCTGGGGACATGTCACCTAAGACTTCTTTGGGGAAATGTCTGACGTTGGTCATGCGAAAACACAAAAAAATTTCGTATTTCCTTTAATTTTTCTTTATAAATTATCTTTCTCATATTTAGAAAAAAATTTTCGCCTTTTTTAGTCCCAACTGGATTTGAACCTGGAACCTCCAGTTTATTAGTCCCTAACCTAACTACTTGTTCCAAACTTTATTTTGGAAATTGTTTGTCTATTTATTACTTTTATTCTACTTGTTAAATTTTGATTTTATTTAAAAAAATAGACAATATTGCCATATTTTTCTTGGAAATTTAAGAGTTACCCAGATTTAAAATTCTTATTTAATATACTGCTATTCTGAAGACATTTCCCTTTAGACGTCTTAGAGGAATTGTCTACCCTATTAAAGCATTCAGTGCTGACAATGTTTGGACATGTCATCAAGGATTACCTATGATTTGTCAGAACCTGAAGACATTTCCTCAAGGAATCACTGTGGAAATTTCCTCAGTGACACATTTTCCAACTGGGTTTTTGTTGGTTATTAACAATCGTTGCTTTACAATTTACAATTTTTTCGTCTTTTTAATTCCCATTGCGGATAGAGTCGAATATGTACAAATTTTTTAGTTTGTGCACAAACGATTTGTCATTAGACTCGTTTGCTACTTTGTAGTAAATCGTTTCCGTTTTTGCTAAATAATCTTCACAATGGAATCTGACAAATTCCGAAACACGTGTCGATTAAGTCTTGCTAAAATTACCAACATAAATAAATTTAAAACAAAAAAAAAAATTTCTTGAAAATTATGCTATGAGAATATTATTGTTTTAATTAGTAAAGAAAATAATGACTCGAGCCAGAATAAACATCCTCAAAATAGAAAAAAAATTTGATGAAAAAAAAAATTTTTAATAAAAAAAAAAAATTTTTGTTAAAAAAAAAATAAATTTTGTTGAAAAATAATTATATTACGTTTTATTCACCGTTTGGTGAAAAACGCTGTTATTCACCAGCAGGTGAGTTATTATTCAAGTTACAAATCGAAGTTGCAAACCTCTTTGGTTTTAAAAAATTGACAGTAATTCTTATTTTCTTTTTTTTTAGTTGTTAGCTTATATAGTCAAACTGAGGTGGCTTATATAGTCAAACACATTATCGTGTTAAAAATAAAATTTATTATTATTATTAAGTATTATTTAAATTCTGAAAATATCAACCAAAATTGTTTTTTTTTCTGTAATTCTAAGTTTTTTTTCTTACATCTAAATAAATTTTCTATTTCTAATTTACAACATCCTTCCAATCAAAATGGATCTTTAATAAATTATAGAATTTAATTATTTTTCTTAAAACAATAAAAAAAATAAATAAACCACCTGCTTAATTTTTTTGACTTTTGAGTCAGCCAGCTATAATGTTCTGAGAATTAAATGTAATAAATTTGAAAATAAAACTATTAAAATCTTGCCAGGTAATTTGGGATTCTTAATCATACCCAAAATGGAATGTTAACATAAAAATTTACATATAAATTTATAACATCAATAACTTATTCGCCAACATGGGTTGGTTGAGCAATCAGGAGCCAACAAAATAACAAAAATGAAGAAGACTGCTAAAGTTTAAAGTAACCCAGCAAAAATTGGCATTACTAGTAATGGGTTTTGTAATCCGAAACAAGTAGTTACTTATTGAATGAAACACTAATTATTTTAACAAGGGCGTGAGACAAAAATAACTAGTGAAGAGTATGGAGATAAATAAGTAGTTACTGCCTCGGATTACAAATAAGGAGTAAAAACCCATTACCAATAAGAAGTAAAATAATTAGTTAATTAAAACTTTTAAAATTTAACTTGTTTTTACTAAAACTTAAAAATTCCGTAATTTTTATTGAGTTTTTAAGTACTTTTTAAGTTAATTGAATTGTAAAGGTTAAAAACTGCAAGTGCAAGTAGATGTTATTACTTAGAGGTGCTTTTATAACATATTACTGAGAAGTAGTTACTTTTGGGCTTAAAATAACGTTAATGGTAATGGGTACTCATTATAAATAATGTACTTGGTAATGATTACTTTTCACAGCTCATTACCATGTTTTTGCTGGGAAGTTTTTTTCTGATTATTTGCTAAGAATATTTAAACTTGAAAAATTTACTTTAAACTTGGAACATTTTATATACATAAAAAAAAATTAAAAGAACGTTTAAAATAAAATGTTAAAATTTAGTCAAAAATATAAATTGAGTTAAACTTTCAACAATAATAAATATCAACAAAAGATGATGATCACATGGTGCAGCAGAACCAAAAATGTTGTTTTTTAATTAAAGTCATAAAACATTTTTATAACGAGTCAAGGAGTGATACTTTTGCAGAGTATGAAATGATGCGAAAATAGAGTGGTCAGATTTTTATATTACACTGTGCAACAAATTTTGGGTCTGCGAGTGTATCTTGAACGGGACCAAAAAAAATGAAAGTATACCAATATAAGACCAAAAACCCCGAAGTGTTTTAAAAACTTAGCCCGAGTTCTTTTTTTATGGCCCACTGAAATTTTTTATTTTTTTTCAAAGGCGTTTTGAATAAGTCAGGTATTACGACACGAAATTTGAAACATCAGAATTGACGGGACGCTCTATTGTGGAGGTTATTGTTTTTAATTTAATGATTAAACCTGGTCACCTTAATTTCTCCTTTTACATATAAAATCATTCATAAGAATTAACAAATATTTTTTTGTTATATTTTGCAAATCATCAATTGGCAGCATCTTTATGTAAAATTTTAAACTTCCTTTCTCCCATAGCATCATCAATAGTTCCACCAAAAGAAAATAAAAAAGTAAATGCAGCTTAAATTAATTACATTCATTACTCGCCTGCCAAACATAAATTGTTTACATATTTTTCAGCGAAAATTCGAAAATAAATATATTTTTGAGGGAATTTTGTTTTGGTTCTTGTAAAACTCCTCCCAAAATAAATTTTTTGTACAAAAAGTCATGGTAAATTAAGCCGCCATAAACAAAAAACATGGACCAAATGATGATCGTGTCTTTTCATAATGCACAAGGTGTTCAGTGGTTTTTGGAACAATTCGCTACAGTTTTTTTTTTTTTGCCTTTGTACCTTCTGTTGTGCTGACTGCACAACTCAACCTGTAAGGAGATAACATTTGCATGCTTCATTTTTGGTGCATGTAACTGCTGCCGCTATAAAAAAAATGCTTATGATCAATGGTTGATATAATTCATGATAATATATTATACTGGAAGTATTAACAAATTTTTGGCGCTTTTTTTGTTTAATACATCCTTATTTGTCCTTTTTTTGTATTGTGTAAGTTACATTAGGGTGACATTTAATATTTTAAATCTCATTGTCATTGATTTTTATAACCTTCAACCACATTATGGGCGTACACTAACTTCGTCATTTCGTGTGTAACGCACCGAAATATCGTTCCGTAAAGTATATTATTTATCTTGATCGACTGTAAGACATTCTACCAATGTCCATCCGTCTTACATTCCATTTCAGCTGTAGGAAATGTTATGAATCTAACACTGTGGAAACGGTCGATCATATTCTTTGCCACTGTCCTGCTTTGGCTAGAACCCACCTCCACATATTATTAGACATGTGTTCGAGAGCTAGGTAACGGATTCGAGTGTCGACCTGAAGCAAATAATACAATTCGAAATAAGGACTCACCACCTCTAACATTACATTAGGGAGGAGGGAGTGTCCAGTGATAACAACACGACGTCCCACGCCGTTGTGATTCCAAGGGAGTGTAATAGGTTTTCCTTTTAGTCCCTGTCGTTAAACCAATTTGAACTTCTTATGAAACTCCTAAGATATTGAATTTTGATATCCGAAAAATCAGCAAGATCGTGCAGCTCCCTAGATCCCAGTGAAGCAAGTCTATGACCAGAAAATGCCGGACAATGGCAGATAAAGTGTTCCATAGTTTCCAACACTTCTTTGTCCATGCAACTTTGGCAAAAGTTATTTGACGGCATATTTAACCGCTCTGCGTGTTTTCCTATAAGACAGTGTCCGGTAATTTCAGTAACCGTCGAAATCTCTCCTTTTGGAAGCGATATAAGCTCACTTGTGCGCTTCTGATTAAAAGAAGGCTAAATCTGTCGTGTAGACTCACACGTCCATTGATGGGCCCATCTTTGATTAGTCCCAATCGCGAAACAAAGCTGTAGATTTGCTTGCAAGTTTCAAGAGGAATACCAACACATTCCAGTTCTGTTGGAACCTGTAAGGTAGTTCCCAGTCTTGCAAGCTCATCGGCTTTGCAATTCCCTCGGATCGGCACAGAGACTCCTGGGACCTATATGAGTCGTAGGTCAAACTAATTGGCCATATCATCTAAAAACATGCGGCAGTTATTGGCAGATCTATATCTCAACACAGTCGAACTTTGACAGAGCTTTCGGAGTCCAAATACCAACGAGGGAAGACTGGGCCGAAAACACTTTTAAAACAGATAATGCGATCTCAATCTTTACGAACGGATCAAAGATGGAGATGGGTACGGGTTTTGAGAGTGTACTCTGGATGCCTCGAAATCTGGGCCTCATAAAGACTTCCGGATAAGTGTAGTGTTTTGCAGGCTGAGATACTTGCAATTAATAAAGAGCACAGATGATTATGACAAGGGACTATCGTCCTTGCGCCATTAACATTTTCGTGGATAGTTTTGCAGCTGTGAAGGCCTTAGAATCAAACACCGTAAAATCGGGAATCGTTAGGAATTGTATACAATCCCTTTGTCGAATCAATCAGCACACAGTCAAGCTAATCTGGGTCCCTGGACATTGTGGAGTCGCTGGGAACGAATTGGCTGATGAATGTTCAAGAAATGGCTCGGAATCGGTGGGGGAACGTATAGAACCTGACATCTCGGTTCCTATAGTGGTATTGATGAACGAAATTGATAGGATATCTGAGAGTATAATGAAGGATAGGTTAATATCACTGCGAACCAAGTGGCCACTGCCAAATCCTAAGAGAACAAAAAGTCTTCTTACTTATGCCAAACGGACGGCTAGCCTATTAGTGGGAGTACTTACAGGACACTGTATAATTGGCTAAATAGCCCTGCGTTTGGGAATTTCTGATAGGGATTATTGTAGAAGTAGCGGGAAAGTGGAGGAGGAGTAGTCAGTGAAGCACTTGCTATGTGAATACCCGGGTCTGATAAGAAGCCGCCTCAAGCATTTGAGACAAAGATTTTCCGATGATCTAGATGGCCTAAACGGTGTCTCATTGACATCTCTAGCAGAATATCTTAGATAATTGGGGTGGTTCAAGAAGTAAAAGGTTTGCAGAAACACTCCAAGATACTTGGATCCATCTGAGAAGGTTTTTTTAGTGCCGTCCAGAAAAATAGTATCAAAAGCAGGAATCTTACTGTTCTTTAAAAACAAGACAATCTCTGTTTAACTTGTGTTAACTCCCACACCAAAGTCTATTGTCCATTAAGACAGATATTTCAGAGAACCCTGAAGAGTGTCCCTCAATTTTGGCAGGTGCTTTCTCTTTACAGCTATCGCGACATTGCAGCAATGCAACAACATGTTAACCACGTGCTTTTAGAGAGAGAAACATTGAATTCAGTGCCATTCAAATGTGTTATGCCAAACTTTCATAATAGCTTACTGTCTTAAATGATTTCTAAAAATTTCTTTGCAGAATTCTGCTGTCATCTCACGACAAGACAGCAAACGATCAATCTATTTTGTGATACATGGGTTGACCAACGTCATCTCCATTGCGTTAATATTGCCTTCATACTGACCCAAGCTGATAAACAGTGGTTGAGCTTAATTTGGAACTGACCTATGATTTCAAACAGTGTTTACAACACTCTCTAAAACAGTATTTTTTGCATCAAGGGTTTTCCAGAAGCATCCGATTGAACTCCGTATCAAAACTTCTCGCACTAGCAGACTTATTTCCCGCCAGTTCCTTGGATTCGGGTTTTGGTTTCAATTTTGACAAGGTGTCCTCAATGTCCTCTACATAAACAAAGAAATTCCGAAAAATTTACTTATAGAATTTGCAACAAATAGCCTTCGAGCAGGAACGAGTATACGATTAGCAAAGCGGAATCTCAGAAAGGGATAATTGTATGGTATGAACGATTCTACAACTTATTAAAAAACATTTTCTGTGAATACTCCAAGTCGTTGGCGGTGACTTTTATTATTACTTTGCAATTCGGAATCTGGCGCCTCCTTGGGCCCCAAACATGTTTGTCAATTTTTCGGAACTTCTTTGTTTAGAAAAATTAATCAATTTGTTAAATTAGTGGGTAATTAAGAAATTCATTCCACAAATATAATAAATAAGGTCTCGTCGACACCTCAAGTCCGATATATCCAACTGAATAGACAGTTTACTAGTCATTCATCAGCCGGCATATCAGTTACATAAACTTTGGACTGGGCGCTTTGATTTCAGAGTGTAAAGCGAGTCTCCGCTGAGGCCTTCCTGTTAATATTCAATGTATAATGTTGGGACCCATTCGAATACCAATTAAGAGCATGCTTGAACGAGCTACCATGAGACATGAACTTGGAAGATGTAGGTCACCCCAACACATTTTTCGTCTTACTGCTAATTTCCAAGATTTTCGAGTTATATCCTAGACAAGTTAACTAGAAATGTCCTAAGATGACCACATTCTAACATAAAATAGGATGATCCAAAAGTCAAACCTTTATCTCGTCGTCCAAGTGTAAATATTTAGAATCATTTATCAGTCAGGTTGGAATGATTTAAAAAGCATCGAGTCTTTTAATTAATGTTCACTTAATACAGAAATATCAACGTAACGGTATTAACATATTATTTTCAAAATAAGCATCACCCTTATGGTAATATGTAAAAAATATTCAACTCCTGCTTATTTCGTAAACAGTGGCTCACTTTAATCTTTAACCGTTTAATTATGACAAGTGTCCTGTGCCCATTGAGCAAGGTGCATACATGTTTAGTAACTTGTGGCATGCACCATTCACCACAACATACCTCTATATATATATTTTTTATAGAGTGTATACTGTCACAAGTGGTAAAGGGCGCGCAATTGTTTGCCCTTTTTGTAATATTATCTTTAATCGACATTTGTTTATGACCAGGGGGTGTTCCTTGGTAAATATTTCATATCCCACTATCTTTTGAGTTGTGTTCAGTAATAATTATGTGTCAGTAACTTGAGGAATATACTTACGTTCGTTCAACAATAACTTGGTATTGTTAACCAGACGTTGCACATGCGCACATTTTCAATTTGATTGTTGAGCGCGCGCGTTGCATATGTTTGTGGCATTGTTGTTTTGTATTTGACACTAATTGAAATGTATAAAATTTCAATAATAAACATAAATTTAAAATGAATAATTTGAACCCTTTAAATGGAATATTAAATATTTATTGATGTTCAGTTATAGAAAATATTAAATATATGGTTTGTAATGATCGGAGTGCAATGTAGACTAAATGATATTTATAATATTTTCTGTGCGATTTTCTGCATCCAATTAATTAAAAACTGGGTTAATAAAGCATGATCTTTATGGAATTTTTTAATGTAGTTTTTATAAGACTTTAAATATTTCCGCCATTTTTATCAAACTTTATTTCCAGAATTAAATCGGAATTAATTTCTTTTTTTAATGTTAGAGCCCCAAGTTGGGCGCCACAAAGCCTCAAAATATGTAGCCATTGAAAGCTAGTACTCAAAACTTTTTTCACTCATACGTCTTTTTAGACTTAAATTTAATTTTTCTGTTATGATAAAAAAATTTTCGGCGTAACTCTTCAACTGTCTACAGAAGTTAAGTATTTAGGGGCTACCCTAGATAGTAAACTAATGTGGACAAAACATGTCAAACAAAAAGTTTCACGGGCATTTCAGATTATTCTGGCAATGTCGGAAAGTTTTTGGGAAGACATGGTGTCTTAGACCTGCAATTGTTCATCGGATGTAGATATCAGTAATTAGACCTATTGTGACATATGAGGTGGTAGTCTGATGACGTGAAAGTTGGTAAATACTATTCGATCCAGTCTAAACGGACTACAAAGAGCGGTTGCTTTGGAAACTGTTGGTGCTATGAGTACCACCCCGGGTGGTATTTTTAGAGCCCCAAGTTGGGCGCCAAAAAGCTTCAAAATTTGCAGCCATTGAAAGCTAGTTCTCAAAACTGTTTTCACTCATACGTCTTTTTAGACTTAAATTTTATTTTTCTGTTCAATAAAAAATTTTTCGGCGTAACTCTTCATCTCTGAATGCTTTGTTGGACATGCTTGTCTTGTATCTACATATTCAGGGGGAAGCCAAGAAATCTTTATGCCGGCTCCGCAAAAGTGGGACATGGCATGGGGAGTACAATAAAGGGCATGTTCGATTGCTTAGTAGACTATCGGAACTTTGTCCGATGATTGATATGCTGTTGCATAGTACGACATCTTGCATCGAGTTTGGTAGCAAGTTTACAGTAATATTTTCGAAAAGAGAAGACTGGGGCAACCCAGAAGATCTACTCGCAAATTACACAGACACTTTCTACACGGATGAATCTAGTACCTTAAAGGGATCAGGGTCTGATTGGTACTTCTACGATAGGTTAGGTAACGTTGTAGGCGGCTTCCGATGTTTGTGATACCACGGACTGTAATAAGTTTCCTACTAATTGTAAGTAGTCCCAGCCGCTAAACCAATTTGAGCTTTTTATGAAAATCCTAAGCTATTGAGTTTTGACATTCGACAAATCAGAAAGATCATGCAACTTCCTAGATCCCAGTGAAGCAAGTCTCTTACCTCTGACCAGAAAGTGAAGGGCAATGGCAGATGAAGTGTTTGATAGTTTCTAACTCCTCCTCATAAATGCAACTTCGGCAAATGTAATTTGATGGTACATTTACTCTTATACAGTAATCCGGTAATTACAGCAACCACCGACGAAATATCTCCTCTTGGAAGCGATAGAAGCTCGCTTAAGCACTTATGGTGCACAACACATTCCAATTCTTTTGGAACCTTTAAGGTAGTTCCCAGTCTTGCAAGCTCATCGGCTTTGTAGTTACATGGAATGTTTCTGTGCCCTGGGACCCATATGAGACGTATGTCAAACTGCTTGGTCATTTCATTTAGAGACAGAAACATTGACTCCAGGGACTTAAACGCGGCTTGACTGCCAGAATAGATGTTAACTACAGTTGTAGACAAGAGATTGTGCCCTGGGACTCATAATAGTCGTATATCAAACTGCTTGGCCATTTCATTTAAAATAGAAACATTGACTTCAGGGACTTGACCGCGGCTTGACAGTCAGAATAGATGTTGACTGCAGTTGTTGACAAGACATTGCAACTCAACCAGTCTGCCACTTCCTTTTTGCCAGCATCTCTGCCTGGGAAACACTGCAATGATCTGGCAATCTTTGAGGCAGGCTTAACCCATGCTCATCCGAACAGACTCCAAAGCCCATTTGTTCGTGTAGCTTCCATCCATCTGTGTAAAAATTTATGCAGGCTTCACTAGCCGGATGGTATCCCTGGATAGTATCATACTGGTAATGTGGCGCTCAAAAAGGCTCATAAAGGGAGCACAGTCCACATTTTTTGGTATTCTTATCTTCTTAAAGATCGCGATATGGCCACAATCGCTGCTCTTCTATTGCATTGTGCAATTCAGTCAAATTGCCGACGTAGCCGCATAATGCCTACCCATAATTTCCAGTAGTATCAGGTGAAGGTGGATTTCTAATGCAGTCGTAGGTGTAGTACGAAAAGCATTCTTTGTAAATTCGTAATAAAGACTAAGGCAGGCCACCAGACAATGATTCCTTATAGCAGAATTGGACGCACCACTGCTGTTTAAATCCAATGAACGACTTTAGGGCTAAAGCCCAATTGTTTTAAAATGGCCCTTTTACAGGAATATAAAGCGATCGTTGCTTTTCTCACCCGTTCCTCAATATTACGCCTCGAATTCAACTTCCTATCAAGAAATACTCCAAGATACTTGGCTTCACCTGAGAAGGAGATTTCAGTGCCGTCCAGAGAAATAGAATCAAATGCAGGAATCTTATTTTTCCTTTTAAACAAGACAGGATCTGTTTTACTTGCATTAACTCTCAGACCACAGTCTCTTGCCCATTTTTACAGATCTTTAAGAGAACCCTGAATAATGTCCCTTAATACTAGCAGGTGATTTTCCCTTATCGCGTATGCGTCAACATGACAACCACGTGCTTCTAGTAACATCTAGCATTGAATTCAGTGCCAGGTCCCAAAGAAGTGGCGAAAGAACACCTCCCTGTGAAGTGTTCCTATTGACAAATCGAGATAAGATAGACGCTGCCAATTCAGACGATATACGTCTTTTGGCAGCAAGATTTTCCACCATTAAAACGATCCCACGCTTTACTCCCAGACTAGACACTGTCACAATTATCGAGTCTGGGATGACATTATTAAATGCCCCGTCTATATCCAGAAAGGCCACCACAATGTACTCCTTTACCAAAAGAGATATATCGATGGTACCAACGAGCTCATGAAGAGTTGTTTCCATTGATCTACCCTTGCTGTATGCATGTTGCCTTGGCGTAAGCAACCTCAGGTCAATCTCTCTACAAATATGAGTCTATCATTCGTTTCATTCTCTTTGAATGGTTAATCTTAAGATCTACATTATTAATTTTTTTAAAAAACAAATGCTTTTTGAATTCAAGGCTTTTCCATTATCATTTTAAAATGCATACAAGAAAAATAATACAAAACATTTTCTGAAAAAATAAAATATATTCCCAAACAAACTGTACATCACGCATAAGAAAAATAAAGAAGAAGACCTAGAGATCAAGACCCAAAGCAATGTTAATGAGCAATTCAAGCACCTCATGGGTCAAAAAGCACATAAACAATACCAAACGGAATAATGAAAACATTTTTTTTTCTTTTTCTACTTTATCCCAACAAATTAAAGATCACGTAGAGAAGACTCTGAGGAGGGGAAAAATGTATTCTACGGAAAATTATGAACATAATTATATCATAATTTGTTGTCATCTTTTCAACAACGAAATAAACAGGAAAATTATGAAAATTGCCAACAATACAGACAAGAATAATGTTACTTTCCTTCAATGTCCACCATCCACCGTTTTTTGTTCTCCTACACATCGTTGAAAGCAAAAAAAAATTAAAACATTATTGAATTTCTATTTATGAGGTTTCATGAAACCAGCAACACCAACAAATGTGTTGAAATGTTGGCAAATTATTGTGGCCAAGGTGTGAGCAATTTGTTTTGTCTGTCCATTCATTCCGTCCCGTCCGTTTTACTCTAAATGATGTGTTGATGTTTTTGATTTCTTGTTAATTTTACTGTTTCCCCTGGCGTCGCCGTAAGTTGGAATGCTCTTGTACGACGGTATTAAAAATAAATAGGTTTTTATAATTAAATCATAAATACTTATAAATCTCTTTGAGTGTATTTCTTAATGATATTATAAATATTTAATAATTTAATCCTCATAAAAACCAGGGAAATTTTAAAATTGTAAAAACAATTTAATAAATAAAAATATTTAAATTGTCATATTCGAATGAAGAATGCATAACTTGAGTGTCTGTCTGTTTGTCTGTCTGTCTTGTCATTGTTGGTCAGCCACAATTTGGAAAATGTTGACAGAAATTACGAAAGATTTGTCATCATCAATTTGGAGAGATTTAAATTGAAAAATATTAATACTGATAGTTGTTTGAAGTATTGGGAAAACTTTAAGAAATATATTCATAGTTTAAAACAATGAGGTTATGATTAAGTTCCAATTTCCAAAAAGTATAAGAAAGTGCATAGAATCTAACGAGTGTTCAGTAGAAAAATATTTTTGAAATCTTTATAAAATTGTATGAATTTAATTTTGGTTGTATGGGTGTCCACCATTTGGAGAATTCACTCGGGGGCTATAAAGCCCATTGTGATTCCCTTAATTATCATATCCCTACTCCCCTTCTGCTACAAAGATCAACTTCTTAAACCACCCCGATTCCCTAGGATATTCTGCTAGAGAAGTCACTGAGAGATCATATAGGTATTTTAGGTCGTTGAAAAATCATTGCTCAAAATGCTTAAGGCAGTGCTTAATCAGACCCGGACATTCACAAGTGCTTCACTGACTCCTTCTCCACCAGTTCTCCACAACTCCTACTATAGTCCCTATCGGAGATTCCCATCGCACAGCCATTTGGGCGATTATACAATTTCCTGTCAGTACTTCCTATTAAACTTTCGTTTACCATAAGTAATAAAACTTTCTTTCAGGGTTCGCGATATTCTACATTCACACCTATTCTTCATCACATTCTCTTATATACTGTCTACTGCGCTCATTAACCCTACTAAGGGAAACGAGATGCCACCGACTCAGAGTCCCTCCTCTCACATTCATTAACCAACTCGTGCCCAGCGAACCCACTGTGTCCAGGGACCAGATTAGCTTGACTGTATGCTGACGGATTTGGCGGAGAGATTGAATAGAGTTCACTCAAATCAAAATTTGTTGAAATTTACCCAATTTATAGTAGGAAACTGGACTCCTACTATAAATTGGGTAATTTTACTCTGAATGTGTAAATTGAATAAATTGACCACATGAGGTCAATTTAAATAAAAAAGAGGTGAATAAAATATAACAAAAAATCAAAAAAAAAAAAAAAAACATGCGGCGCCAGCCAGCATCGAACTCGCCACCTTCTGATTTGAAAGTACACTTCTTAACCACTACGCTACGGAAGCTTATACTTTTATCTGGCGTTTTAGTTATTTAACATGTGTGCATGTATGTAGTTCGACAATTTTATTTACGCATTTGTGTGTAAAATATTTGAATTAACGGATAATATTTTTAATTTGCTGTGTTTAATTGGTTTGAATTTATTATACGCATTTAGTGTTTATATTAACACATAATGCGTGCTATTCAACAAAAATTTACCCAATTTTTAATAGTAAGATTACATGCGTTATTTAGAGTGTTCCTAACGATTTCCGACTTAACAGTGTTTAACTCCATGGCCTTCAAAGCTGCTTTACTATCCACGAAAATTTTTATGTTGCAAGAACGTAAGTCCCTTGTCAAAATCATCTGCGCTGCTTTATCAAGTGCAAGTACCTCTGCCTGGAAAACTCTACACTTGCCCGGAAGTCTCAATAAGGAACTGATTTTAAGGCGTTCAGAATATACTCCCGTACCCGTAACAATCTCCATCTTCGACCCGTCCATTAAAGTTGAGATTCCATTCTCTGTCATAACAGAGTATTCCGCCTAGTCTTCTCCAGTTGCCAAATAGACTTCGAAGATTCTGTCAAAGTTCTTCTGCGATGAGATGTAGTAGGTTTTTGTTTCAGTTCCGTCCCGCATACCGTTCTTGATAATATCGTCGAGTGTCCCGAAGAGCGTTGCTTAACCATTTGCGACTCTCTTAACCTGAGAGCCGATTTTGGTGACATGACATAACACCCACGGTCATAATCCCAATTTCCGTTTTGGGGATTATGACCGAAATTAATTCGGTCAGATATACCATAAAGGTAGTGGGGAACAATGACCCAAAATAATTCGGACACAAAACATTGCGTCTACTATACTAGTTGGTCATAATCCCAACAATTATTTAAATATTATTTTTGATCCTAAAAGTTTTTCTGCGCGTCTGGCCTTCGGCCGGGGTTACGGATTACAGACTCCATGCATTAAGTCCACTATCTACGTAAAATAAGGGGATTATGACCGAAATTGTTTTGGACTTATTGCTAGTTTCCACAATATGAATCGGGGTTATGATCAAAAAAGATTCGGTTGTAGTCTCAAAAGGGAATGGACATAATCCCCATCAGGATTATGACCGTTTTGGAAACGGTCATTGTCCCCACAACTAATATGGGGATTATGACCGTAAAGTATTCGGTCATAATTTCCATTTATGGAGATAAATGTCTGCACTCAAAAAAAAAAACTGTAATGTTAGCAAAAAAAGCTTGTAAACCTACAAGAAAATTTGCTGATTTTGAACCCACAATTTTTTTGGCAAAGTTAGCAAAAATGTTTTGCCAAAAATTAGTTAACTAAATTTTTTCTTTGATTTTTTCTGTAAGTACAGATCGAGCACGGGCTCTAATTATATTTGTTATAAGGGTTCAAGTTGAAAAAATGCAGAAGAAAAATTGAATTTCTAAAAATTATAGACATTTCTGGTATTTCCTATACCGGTTTCAAACACCCCAGTTAGTGTCATCTTCAGTAGGATTTTAAATGTCGGTTTGTCTTGTTAATGAAAACTGTTTTTTATATATGTATGTGAATATTTATAGTTTCTACAGAATAAATTTTGACAGTTTCCAACACTACAATTCTATTTCTAGCAATCTCAACCTCACTTAATACTTTCTTTCAACTTTTTTGTCTCTTACATTATTTTGCAAGGGTTACCAACATGTTCTGGAATTGCAGACACAAATGAAGGAATTTGCTTTTTCTGTTTCGGAGACGTGCCTAATGGCGACATATTTTGTCAGTAATTTTATTTGATTTTTTCTGTAAGTACAGATCGAGCACGGGCTCTAATTATATTTGTTATAAGGGTTCAAGTTGAAAAAATGCAGAAGAAAAATTGAAAATTTTTCTATTTCAACTTAGTTCATACACATTTGAGGACCCCATTGAGTTCGGACCCGAGAGGTCCAGACCCCGATGGGCCTAGACTTAGTTGGGTTCCTTAAAAATCGTCATAGTTTTTGATCCAAAATTTGTGTCCGTTTCGCTCTACCTTGCTTAGTTTTTGAGATACGTGATTTTAGATAACTTCAAAAATATTACTCGGCGAGCTTTTGATCATTTTGCGGTCTTGTTCTACGTGTTGAGAGCTACAAAAATGCTTTTGGACTTTTTGTTATGTCGGCAATATTAACCAAGATATGAGCATTTTAAAATTTTCGGGAATGCTAACTTTTTTGGATCCAAAGTTAGGACCCATTAGGGTCCACACATGTGAAGAGGACCGGCGAGAACCAAAAATGGCCTCCATTTTGCTCTATCTGGCTTAGTTCCCGAGATAGCGCCATTTTAAGTTTTCTGAAAATAAAAAAAAAATAGCATTTATTTTTGCTAATATTAGCAAAAAGGCTTGTAAAAATTTAGTCAACTCAATTTTAAATTTAGCAAAAAAAATAGTTAAAATTTTGTTTAAAATTGCTAATGCGCTAAGTGAAGTTAACAAGAAATTTTTGCTAACATGTTAATCTCAACTAAGAATTTGCTAAAAGTTAGCTTACTAGCATTAGCAAAAAAAAATTAGTAAATCTACTAATGTATTATTTTGAGTGTGTGGGGATTATGTCCTGTTACCGCTGATTTTGCTGTAGGCTAATTCTTGAGCATCGCTGGCCTGGATTACCGATCTTATAGCGACTCCTGTGCCATACATCCAGAGGACGATATACGGTTTTAGACACCACCTTCTTCCGAAACTTCGCCTGCAGTTGTAAAAAGCATATAACTACATATTCATCATTTCCTCTGTACTCCTTTTCAAAGAAAGCTTTGAGTCAGGTCGACTAGGTATTTCTCCTCCTTAGATAGTACCAGGGTGGTTCCATCTAACTTGGGAAGATCAAACCTGTCTATCTTTGTCGTTTTTGGGAACAAAACGATTTAGGGTTTTAGGAGGAATAACTCCTAACGTCGAGAGAATTAGTGCTAATTCCAAGACTTATCATTGCTAAAAACTTACCTTTGATTCGGATTACAACGTCGTCAGAATAGGCTAACCACATTGTGATCCTTGGAACCCATTTCGTTAAGTGACTTGGGGATCTTATTTATTAAAAGATTCTACACCTTCCTTTGCGGAGTGCCCCTTGTAACAACTTTCCTCGCTTCAGCATATTGGCCGTCCATAGAGTAACCTGTGTGTTCGTGCATGTATTTTCCAAGGCATGAAGAATTGATGATATTTTGACATTATTGAACGCACCTTCCATGTCCAAAAATACTGTCGAAACACACTCCTTTTTGAAAAGAGTATCCTTAGTCAACCTGACAACACCACTTAAATCCGTCCCCTACCTTTAAGATATGCGTATTGGACCTTCCTGAAGTTGTCTGATATAATTTTAGTTCCTTTATAGTCTTTCCAATGTTTTTAATAAAAATAATTATTGTAGTTCATCTTCGAACATAGTTAGTTAAGAAAATATCGTGAAAAGAAAAGTTGCGATGGAATGAATTATTTGATTTAAACCAAATAGTAAATATTAGGTAAATTGCCGAATATACTATTCGCGACATTCCTAGTAATAACGGACAGTCGAACAATATTGAATAGTGAATAAATTTAAAGACATAAGTGAAGCCAGACTGTTTGACAATAATTACTGAAAAAGATATTAGCAAATATAATATCTGATTATAAAGATCTTAGATTTCATTGTTTTCAAGTCGAAAGCTGTAAACGGAACCCAAGGTAAGAAACTCAGCCTACACTTAAGCCACAGCATCTGGACAATATTGTCAACTGAAACTCCGTTCCAGCTAAAACCAATTTTTTTTATTTTCCGTGTGCCCCAAGTTGCAAGTTCCCTGAAAGCGATGCTGAAGCTGATTACAGGGAATAGCAATACCGACTTTGTATGACCTGGCGAAACTTGAATGTATTGGTATATTAAAAACTCTGACAACAACGTCAAGGCCATTTAAAAATTGCCTTAAGTCGGAACTTTTATAGATGTAGAGGGTAAAACCCGGACACCACAATCCGAATCGTTGTGTTTACCAAAAATCTTCCATTTACTTTTCTGCATTCCTAAAAACTGATCCGTGCATTAAGTGAAATTTCAAACCAGTGTAGCAACCAAAACACCTTTTTACTTGTAGAATATTTGTTCATTTAATTTTAACGAAATCCATCTATTCTATTCCTAATTTATTTGCCATAAATTTAAATGTCTCTTCAGAAATATTTAATTTTTCCTTGTGCTAAGCTAAATATTTATATTCCCCATAAATTCTTACTACATGTTAGAAAATTGTAATAGTTTCCAATAACTAATTTATATTTTCTAGCTTAACACACATGCCCGAAAAGTCAAATGAATGAAACCTCAAACTGTTTAAGAGCAGCAACAACAATGAAATGGGAACATTTTAGACCATTTTACAACACTTAACAAACACACGACACATGGCTTAATAGGCCATTAGTAGATAAGGACGTGTGACAACATGAAAATTCATGACAACAAAATATTTTACAGCGTAAGAAAGGTGGTAAAAGAGAGGGGAAATAGAAAATTTCTAAAGCCAAATGTTCAGTGAAGAGTGTTAAAAAAACACTTAATTTTACACCTTCCACTATGATAGAAAAAATGTATTATAAAAACCAGCAAGAGTTTTTGATCAAAAAAGATAGTCGAATTTGATATACCCTGCATTATTCAGATTTAAACTGAAAATAATAGTTAAACAAGTCCATGTTGCTAAGTGCCAGTTTACAGAAGGCGATCGATAGACACGAACGAAAATTTTGCATGTGTTTTGTTATTGTAACAACAACAAAATACATGTCAAATTTTCGTTCGTGTGTAGCGTTCGCCTTCTGTAAACTGGCACTAAGATTTTTATAAGTCCTTTGTACCTTACAGAGACTTGTCGAAATTGGATTTTGTTCACGAAAAGAGTAGACATTATCCACAGCTTACAACTCGAAAATTCTGGGAAACAATAGTCAAATGTTTTATTGTGTCTTCATCCACACAAAATTTCTGGTATCCGGTCCATTCCCGTAATGTGATAAGCACATCTACTTGAGTAAGTATATATCCACTTATCTAAGCCACCACGTCAAAAATAGTAAACACTTCGGTTTTAAGAATTGCTGATACCATTTGAGAAACTGGATCCATTCTTTTAGACAGTATCAGATCGGAAGATCACATTGAACCTTTAGCGGTACTCGATCCAGGAGGTCATACTATTATAGGCCATTTTAAATATCGAACCAACCGTGTTCGTGTTCAAACTTTGCTGAGCTAGCGTAAAGATATCTACATAGCACTGACGACGGCTTCGGTGTGGTGCACAAAGCAGCGACAACCCTTAAGACAGCTGGACTTTTTGGTCCAAATTTCTTATTAATCGCTTATTATCAATTCTTAGCAAATTCAACATGATTTTTCTTGTCCGGATTTACAGACAATCAATATCTGTTGCAAGGAACTATCCTATTGCTTCTCATCACTGGTGCTATGAGATTAACACCCCAAGGGTCTGGCATTGATACTCAACATTATACCCGTGGCCATCTACATCAAGACCATTGGCCCATGCAAACTAATAAGGATAAAGGATTTATACTAAAATTTTAACTTGCTTTGCCATTGGAAAATAGCCTTCACTATTTCAGCAGAATTATATGTCATCCATATATATGCAACCGAATGTCTTCGAAGAAGGGCAAAGGTTCATGTATATATGCACAAAATGTCTGACATTCAGGCTGCACTGAAAGCTCTTGTAGATTTTGATGTGTTATCTTGACTGGTTTTTAAATGTGTTGAATCTTTCAATGAACTTGGACGGAATAATGACCAGACCTAAGTCTGGATTTCGGGTCGGCAGGGTATACGGAGAACATGCCGATTGTCTGGTAAATTGTTGTGCCTAGCGACCCTTCATTGCCCCGGAACCATTCTTTGGTTTGCCATCGGGGCATGTTAGGGAAAGACTTAAAATATAGGAATATTTCAAGATTCATTGAATACTGGAACTTTTGCGCTGGCCAAAGGTAAGCGAAACGATCTTTGGACCAGAAGGATCTCCGAATCTTATCATCCTACCTAACATGACATTGTTACCTACGCGTAGGTACGGTACCACCTTAGTAAAAGAATTGTATCTAGCACAGACATGTGCAGATTCGGCGAAATAGAGTAGGAAACAGCAAAACATTTTCGTTGTACATACCCAAGAATGACTGATAGAAGGATTCGACATCTAAGGGGACACCTGATATCTCCGACTGACGTATGGAAATCCCAACCAAACAGAATTTCCGGCTTTATTAGAAGCCTAAATATTTAGGGCACCATTTTCAGGCTGCACTAAAGATCTTTATGGTCGTAGTGCATAGGACCTCTTTAATCTACTCTAATAGTAGCAATGTCGGCTTTCAGGTTGAGAGAGTCGCAAATGCTTATTCAACACTTTTGGGGACAGTCGACGGAATAAGAGCATACAAGCGACTACATCTTACTGCGAACTAAAAAAACTGATCAGCGAACTCAGTTATGACGGTTTCGGGATCCTACTCCGATCGCTCTGAAATCAGTGCCTCATTGAGATTTCCAGGTTAGGTTAGGTTGGATGGGCGCTCGCCATTTGGCGAGTTCACTCGGAGGCCATAAGGCCCATTGTGATTCCCCTAATCATATTCCCCCTCTCCTCTCTCTGATACAAAGTTCTACTTTTTAAACCACCCCGTTTCCCTGAGGTATTCCGCTAGAGACGTCAATGAGACACCGCTTAGGCAGTCCAGGTCATCGAAAATCATACAGCCAATCATACAGTGTCCTGTAAGTACTCCAACTAATAGGCTAACCGTCCGTTTGCCAAAAGTAAGAAGACTTTTTGTCCTCTTAGGATTCGGCAGTGGCCACAGGGTTCTAGATATCCTGCACGTAATCAGTGATATCCACCTATCCTTCATCCTATTTTCAGATATCCTATCAATTTCGTTCATCAATTCCACTATAGGAACCGAGATGTCAGGTTCTACACGTTCCCCCACCGATTCAGAGCCATTCCTCGCACACTCATCAGCCAATTCGTTCCAAGCGACCCCACTGTGGCCTGGGACCCAGATTAGCTTGATTGTGTGCTGACTGATTCGACGAAGCGATTGTATACAATTCAAAACTATTCCCGATTTTACAGTATTTGACTCTAAGGCCTTCAGAGCTGCGAATGACGCAAGGAGATTTCTACATGTGTAGACTTTTCCAAAGATAGGAACTTTCAATTGATAAAATAGCGCATATAACAATGAAAAGGAAGTTACACAATTAAACAATAAACGATAAATAAAGGCCTTGGAATTCAACACGGTGGAATGGTATGCATTTGATCCCTTCGCCAAAGCCAACAGCAAAAAGTCAAGCTAATCTTGGTGATGGACCTAGTGGGGGAACAGGTCCTCTAGTAGAGTTAATGTACAGAACTGATAATATAGCTGAAAATGAGAAGAACGATTGGCAAATGTAACTGACGAAAAGTCTTCCTACATTTGGAAAGCGAACGAGAGTACAGACAGGAAATTGTATAATTGGTCGAATGGCTGTGCGTATGGAAATATCTGCCATAGATTATATACTGAACATTTTACGAAAAGCTTGATGCGACTGGGGCGCGACCATACACTCTTTATTGCAATTGACCTAGTGGTCACAAATCTGATCTTCAAACTTTTCTATCACATCAGGTTTTTGAGAAAATTGAGATCAACATTTAAAAAATTACCGTTTTGGGCTTCTTTGACAACTCATGACGGATAAACCCGATGTGATAGCGACTTAAAATTAAGTGGAGGATAAAGCTTAAATATTGCTCTTTAAGATGCAGAACTCATTTGCAGAACTCATTTGGGCAGTTGTTACGAGAATCTTGTATCTCTTGTATGGGTACCTGGAAATAGGGGAGTTGATGGGAACGAGCTCGCAAACCTTGGCGCAGATGGAGTAGGAACTTTTGTTCATATTGAACCCCCCGATTCAGTACTATAGAACGAAAAGTGACTGTCGTTGTATTTCTATTGCAAACAGGAAATGGAGAGAGCTAAGCACAAGAAGAATCACCAGAACAATCTGGCCACATTACGAGCTCAAAAAAACTTGCTATCTTCTTTCTCTTAACAGAGAGGATTGTCGTTTACTCACGGAAGTGGTCACAGGACACTGCCTAATTGCTTCTCACGCAAAAACGATGGGACTTGTCTCGGATGTTAATTGTAGAATATGTGATGAACCTCATACAGATGAAACAGTTGAATATACTGAGTTCAAAAACCCCTCATTGGCAAGACACCGCGACCGAATACTAGACAAAGCAGAATCGAGAATCTAGATGATACCGCAGCTTATTGAATTGTGGGTGGGTTGAATAGGCCTAAAATAAGTAAATTTTTAAGCAAGTCCATGGCGCTCAGACTTAAAATAGTCCATTGTACCGCTATGGACCTTACGCCATTAAAATTGTACGCAACATGAACTAACGCGTTTTATCCTTAGCTGCAGGAACATGCGGTATCGCCATGGACCAGCCGGTCTATGCAAGGAGTCTGAACTTTAGGCTCCACCATTTATGCGGATCGTCAACATAGTTTTATCAGTTCTTAAACGAGGGCAGATCAATAATTCCGTGACTTTTCGAACTTCCCTCGTAGTTAAAAGACATGCAACATTGCTCCCATAAAGTACCACCTGTTAATAGACTATTGTCCCTCGTAGTTAAAAGAAATGCAACATTGCTCCCATGAAGTACCACCTGTTAATAGACTACTGTCAAATTTTAAGCAAGTTCCGTCATTAACTTTACGTTAAACAGCTGTTCAAAACATACAACCTCGTGGATTTTTTTTGAAAATGGAAAAAAGGGAATTTAGAGTGCTCATTAAACATTATTTTTCGCGAAAAAAAAACGCCAATCAAACCAAGGGAAAGCTTGATAAATACTATGAGGACTCTGCACCATCGATTTCAATGGTAAAAATGAGGTTTACTGACTTTCATTGTGGTCGCACAAGTACAAATAACGCTGAACTTTCTGGATGGCCAATTGAGGTTAATACACCCGAAAATGTCGAAAAAAATCCACTATATGGTGTTGACCGATCGAAGAGTAAAAGTGCATGAGATTGTTGATGATAAAGGCACTTCATATGGCAGTGTGGTTTCGATTTTAAATGATCAGTTGGGATTAAGAAAGCTGTCTGCAAGATGGGTGCCGTGTTTGCTGTCAATTGACCATAAACGTTATCGTGTGACAACTTCAAATGATTATTTGGAATTGTTTAACCCAAACTCGCATACGTTTTTGCGGCGTTTTGAAACATGGATCCATTACAACACTCCGGAGACCAAGCTGCAGTCTGCCCTCGTAATTTATCTTTTACGAATTTCAATTGATCTTTTACGAATTGCAATTGATCTTTTTGGAATTAAAATTTATGTTTAACTAATACAATTTGTATTTTCGAATTTCAAATAACCTTTTACGAATTACAATTAGTGTTTATAAACCGGTTAACCGAAAAACCGGTTTTTTCCTAAAATTTCGGTTTTTTTGCAAACCGGTTAACCGGAATTGAAGATTTCCGGTGCACCGAAAACCGGTTTTTTCTGTCGGTTAACCGGTTTTTTAAATACATTCAAAACGGAATATTTTCGCAAATATTAAGGGTTTACACTTATTTTTTTATGATATATTCAAAATTTCGTTGAAAACACATTGAAAATCCGCGATAAAGTACGTCTAAAATATTTTTTGTCTTCAAGAAATAATTTTCTAAATAGGAATTTTATTCCGAAACTGATAAAAATTTTAAATACTCACCGTTGTCAGCGTTTTTTTGAACATTTCATGAAAAACTTAAAAAGTGACTGTTAACCAGATACTAAAATCCCAGTTAATGGCGAAAACGTCAATAAAAGAAAATAAAATTCGGAACTGCAATTTACTTATAACAAATAAATGTATTTTTCTAAAAAAAACCAACACAAATTAAATTGAAGTTCTAGAGAATATGGTCAATTAGAGTTCATTATTTAAATATCGCTTTTTTAAAGCGTAATAGTTGCAAACCTTGCTGAAAGAAACCAATATGTTAACTTAAGCTATATTCGCTTTATTATTTAATAAAAATCAGCTATTTTCAAGTATTTTTTGGTTTTTTCAGTTAAAGAAAAAAAAAACCGGTTAACCGGTTTTTTTATTCCGGTTTAACCGAGAAAACCGGTTAACCGAAAAAGCTGATTTTCGGTTAACCGAGAAACCGGTTTTTGAAAATGTCGGTTTTTTATAAACACTAATTACAATTGATCTGGAATTACAATTGATCTGGATCAAGTTCAATTGATCATTTTCGAATATCTTTAACGAATTAAAATTGATAAGAATTCCTAATTAAATGTTCGATGTACAAGTAGAATCCTCGAATTCGAATTGGAATTTAAAAATTACAAATGGAATTTTCGAAGTAGAATCTTCAAATTTCAATTGATCTTTTATTAATTACATTTGAAAATGATGTAGATAAATTCGAATGGACCATCTTTCACATTTCGAACAAAAAGTGTTACACAGAGAAAACGATTTAGTTGTACCAGCCGAATTTAGAGCCAACTACATGGTTTAATAACAACAACCGAAACTTTCGGTTGCCATAACCGAAATTTGTTTATACACCCAAAAAAAACGTGGGTATTCAATACTAAAAATTTAACTAATTTTAGTCCAAAAAGACTTAGTGCAGAAATTGGTAACCAATACTAAAATTTTTAACTAATATTAGTCAAATCCAGTAAAAATTACTAATGTTAGTACTTTGAAGATACTAAAATTAGTAACGAATTAGTAGATTTTGGTACAATATCACTTACTAAACCTTTTACTGTAGAATTATTTTGAATGTAAGAACTTAACTTCTGTTGGTTCAAATAAATTTCGGTAATCGCAACCGAAAATTTCGGTTGTTGTAATTAAACGATGCAGTTGGCTCTAAATTCGGCTGGCACAATTAAACTGTTTTCTTTGTGTACGCACATTCAAAAGCGTTACATATGATAAGATAAATCAAGCGATTTCCTCCAAATCTAAGATGAAAAAATTTAAAAACATTTTAAAAAGATCTAAAAACACACAGAAACACTACTTTTAACAGCCGAGAAAAAATGACACAACACGAAAAAATTGAAAAGGCACGACAGCAAAAACTGAAAAACACCCACAAAATCCGCATTTCCTCAAAATATATCAAATAAAAATGTAATTTCCTCGAAATAAATACAAAAACACGCAACAACAACGATTAAAAAAATGCTCCAAATCACAACACATGGTATTTGGTATAAGAGTGAACAAAACTAAATACAAAATAAAAACGTTTGTAGAATGTTGTATAGTTTTTAGCGTGTTTGCATGAATTTATGAAATAATTCTATAACTTTGACAAATTTCCAACGGCTGTTGTTGGCATCAACAACTGAAAACGATGGCAACAATCAACAGAACACTACGTTTGGTACAAAATGAACACCACTCAACTGTATGGAACACAGAAAAAATGCCGCGCGATGCCACCAAAACCAACAAATATTACAAATCGTAAAACATTTTAGGTGGCATTTAGTAGCAACATAAGTCTTTATTCTTAATTTTTTTTTGTTTTTCAAATATCCATATTAGGGGAGCACTGATTAGGATTTGTATAAATTAACCATTTTTTCCGAACTTGATAGGTCATCATCAAAATTTTTTTTTGAAACAAAGTCGTGAGCCATTTTAAATGCCTCTTAAGGCGCGTTTACACGGGAGAGAAAACTGCTAGACAAAGACTTAAAAACGACTCTGTATACCTGTGAATTTGACTTTTTCAATAATTGTGTCAAATCAAATTCCTCTAAAACGTGTTATTTCTTACCTTTTTTTGATAATGTTAAAGATTTTTGGTAGATATTGATAGTATTTTGGATTTGAAGTCTGTGTTTTGTTTAATAAAAAAATTGCTAGAGGTGACAAATTTTCGATTTTTCTATCGAGATTTCTTTCTCGTGTGAACGCACCTTTAAGTAGGCTGACCATTCGTATTGATTTGATCAGTACATGTACTGATTTTAGATCACGTGTACTGATCGAAAAACGTTGTACTGAATTGTACTGATTTTTGGAAATATGTACTGATTGTACTGATTTTTGAACATTTTAGCAAAAAAAATATTTTCATTCGAAATTCTACATAAAACTTGAATTTTTATATAATAAGTCGTCAGAGTAGTTTTTTATAACTTAAGTCTGACAATGAGATAATTTGAATTAATTCTAAGGAGCTTAGAGTTCGTAAATCAAGATGTTCCCATAAATGTATCTGAGCATGAGCTTATTTTGATCTTCATAAATTTATATAAAAGGTGCTCAATATTTTTTAAGATTTTCTATAACGAAAAATTTAGGGGATAATGAATTTTCTATATTTTAAAAGAGATAATGTAATTGAACGAGGTGTTCGATGAGGTAATGTCATCAGAATTTATTGGAAAAAGCGCTTAGAACGACAGGGCTATTTATAAAAATCATGTGCTTATTATCTGGAAAGTTTTCTAAAAGGAAGAGTTATGAAAGCTTCAGAGAAAAAGTCCTCAGGATTTGTATACCCTCCACTCTAGTGATAGAGGGTATATATAAGTTTGTCATTCCGTTTGTAACACCTCGAAATATTGGTCTAGGACCCCATAAAGTATATATATTCATGATCCTTGATCGATTTTAAGACGATCTAGCGATGTCCGTCCGTCTGTCTGTTGAAAACACGCTAACTTTTGAAAGACTTCACGGAGGGTCCTGAAGTTTGGCATATATGTTAGGCAGTTACCTGGTCAAGTTGGTATTGCAATCCAGCAAAATCGGTCCAGTGGTTCAAAAGTTATGAGCAAACGACTGAATTTCGGCAAGGGTTTTTCGTGAATTTATGAGATAAAAAGCACTATAACTTTCGAAAAGCAAATCTGAGGATGCTGAAGCTTGGCATACATATTTGTCGTTCCTCCAGCATAGGTCGTATTGAATTTGACCCAAATCGGCCCAGTGGTTCAAAAGTTATTAGCAAAACCGTGAATTTCAGATTAGCTTTACCTTAAATTCACGTGTTGAAAACCTGTTAATAAACCTGTTTTAAAAACATTGGTAAGTCACAAAAATATTTTACAACGCATTTTTGTCACTCAAAAATATATTTATACCAAAAGAAAAAAAATACACTCGAAAAAAATTTTACACTCAAAAAAAAATTAGTAATTTTTTTTTTTTTTTTCAAAAATTACTAAAAAATTTTTTTTTACACAAAATAAAATGGGCATTTGGAGGGTATTCATGGATTCGGCCAAGTCGAATTTAACTTTTCTACTTGTTTATTCTCAAAACCTGCAGGTTTTTGTTATATTTAATGCACGGAAATGAAGCTGTTTGAAGTTAACAAAATTTTATGCAAAATAACGACAACAGTTCACTGTCGTGAACTGTTTTTAACAGTTTTTTAACAGTTGTTTTTCTACAGTTGTTTTTATTGAACTATTAATTGAGTTTATTATTTTAACCGACATTTTTTGTGTGTTGAAAAAAACATCAGTGTTTTCCTATAGAAAAGAGTTTTCAGAGAGTTATTTCTAAAAAAAACACAAACAAACATAAAAACTTGGGCGTACTGATTTGAGTTCAGAAAAAAATGGTCACCCTACCTTTAAGACCAATTTTCTATATTATTTTTTAAATTTTTTGTTAAGAACTAACATGGAAAGTATTCCAATCGTTATAAACCGATTTGCCTTGAACTTAAAATATATATACAGGAGACGATTTTAATGTTGGGGTGTATCGGCTTATCGGCCATGTCAGTGTTTAAAAATGATGGTGTTACAAACGAAATGAGTTAAAATTGAATGTTGCTGTTTGTTAAAACTAATGTAAAATGGGCGGAATGGTTTTCAAGTGTTTAATCATTTGTTTGAAATGCTTTTTCATTTGTTTTTAGCTAAAAAATATTTTGAGTTACTTAAATTATAAATAAACACTACCCTAACTTGCTTAGTTTTTATTTATTGATTATTTTTTTATTTAAAATCTCTAAAGTGGGCTTTTTGTTACCGGAAACTGATGCAAATTTTTTTACTTAAGTTTTTCAAAACTTCCTTAAACCTTTAAAATGTTTTGATTTTATGGTTGTTTAAATATCATTCGGGTTTATATTATTTATGTCTTGTATGTTTCTTTTTTTTTTTTGGAAGTTGTGTGTGGTTTTTTATTTTTGGCGGATATGTAGTTCCATGCCGCCATATGCTTAATAAAATGTCGCCAAATGTAGTTGTATTTGTCTTCGCACCCGAAAAAAAAGAACAGAACTCACAGAAAAATTATGTTTGGTGCCACTAAAACGCGTGTATTAAAGATGCTGCTTCATTAGATTAATGGTTGACAATATTTTTTTAAGTTTTTTTTTTTTGTATCTACCGGATATTGTTATGACTTTTATATTTTAAACAAAATCACGATTCTTAAATACCACAATTAATTAAGATATAAAAACAGATGTGATGGTAGATGAATAAAATTTTTAAATTTTTAATTAGTTTAGTACAAATTGTGTGACCAATTTAAATTTGGTATGGAACAGTTTAACTAAATTTAAAATAATAATAAAGAAAAAAAATCTAACAAAGTCCAAAAAATGGATTTTGATACGGGACTATAAAAATTTCTCTGGAGAAAAAATCTCAGAGTCTAAGACATTTTTCCTGCAGAAAAAGTCTCAGAATCTGAGAAATTTTTCTTATAGCAAAAGTCTCCGATTCTGAAACATTTTGGCTATAGAAAAAATCTCAGAAGCTGAGATATTTTTCCTATAGAAAAAGTCTCAGAATCTGAAACATTTTTCCTATAGAAAAAGTCACAGAATCTGACACATTTTCTCTGTAGAAAAAGGTTTAGAATATGAGACATTTTGCCTATAAAAAAGTTTCAAAATCTAAAAATTTTTTCCTATAGAAAATCTGAACCATTTGCTTTTGGAAAAAGTCTCAGAATCTGAGATATTTTTTATATAGAAAAAGTCTTAGAATCTGAGACATTTTTCCTATAGAAAAAATCTCAGAATCTGAGACATTTTTCCTATAGAAAAAGTCTTAGAGACTTTTATAAAAAGTACCTTTTATAAAAAATAACTTTTATAAAAAGTACCTTTTATAAAAAGTACCTTTTATAAAATATATATAAAAAGTCTTAGAGACTCTTAAAAAAAGTACCTTTTATAAAAAGTACCTTTCACAAAAAGTACCTTAGTCAGAATCTAAAACATTTTCCTAAAGTATCTTTTATAAAAAGTACCGTTTAAAAAAAGTACCTTTTATAAAAAGTACCTTTTATAAAAAGTACCTTTTATTAAAAGTACCTTTTATAAAAAGTACCTTTTATAAAAAGTACCTTTTATAAAAAGTACCTTTTATAAAAAGTACCTTTTATAAAAAGTACCTTTTATAAAAAGTACCTTTTATAAAAAGTACCTTTTATAAAAAGTACCTTTTATAAAAAGTACCTTTTATAAAAAGTATCTTTTAAAAAAAGAACCTTTTATAAAAATTACCTTTTATAAAAAGTACCTTTTATAAAAAGTACCTTTTATAAAAAGTACCTTTTATAAAAAGTACCTTTTATAAAAAGTACCTTTTATAAAAAGTACCTTTTATAAAAAGTACCTTTTATAAAAAGTACCTTTTATAAAAAGTACCTTTTATAAAAAGTACCTTTTATAAAAAGTACCTTTCATAAAAAGTACCTTTTATAAAAAGTACCTTTTATAAAAAGTACCTTTAATAAAAAGTACCTTTTATAAAAAGTACCTTTTATAAAAAGTACCTTTTATAAAAAGTACCTTTTATAAAAAGTACCTTTTATAAAAAGTACCTTTTATAAAAAGTACCTTTTATAAAAAGTACCTTTTATAAAAAGTACCTTTTATAAAAAGTACCTTTTATAAAAAGTACCTTTTATAAAAAGTACCTTTTATAAAAAGTACCTTTTATAAAAAGTACCTTTTATAAAAAGTACCTTTTATAAAAAGTACCTTTTATAAAAGTACCTTTTATAAAAAGTACCTTTTATAAAAAGTACCTTTTATAAAAAGTACCTTTCATAAAAAGTACCTTTTATAAAAAGTACCTTTCATAAAAAGTACTATTTATAAAAAGTACCTTTTATAAAAAGTACATTTTATAAAAAGTACTATTTATAAAAAGTACCTTTTATAAAAAGTACCTTTTATAAAAAGTACCTTTTATAAAAAGTACCTTTTAAAAAAAGTACCTTTTACAAAAAGTACCTTTTATAAAAAGCACCTTTCATAAAAAGTACCTTTTATAAAAAGTACCTTTCATAAAAAGTACCTTTCATAAAAAGTACCTTAGTCAGAATCTGAGACATTTTTCCTATAGAAAAAGTCTCAGAATCTGAGACATTTTTCCTATAGAAAAAGTCTCAGAATCTGAGACATTTTTCCTATAGAAAAAGTCTCAGAATCTGAGACATTTTTCCTATAGAAAAAGTCTCAGAATCTGAGACATTTTTCCTATAGAAAAAGTCTCAGAATCTGAGACATTTTTCCTATAGAAAAAGTCTCAGAATCTGAGACATTTTTCCTATAGAAAAAGTCTCAGAATCTGAGACATTTTTCCTATAGAAAAAGTCTCAGAATCTGAGACATTTTTCCTATAGAAACAGTCTCAGAATCTGAGACATTTTTCCTATAGAAAAAGTCTCAGAATCTGAGACATTTTTCCTATAGAAAAAGTCTCAGAATCTGAGACATTTTTCCTATAGAAAAAGTCTCAGAATCTGAGACATTTTTCCTATAGAAAAAGTCTCAGAATCTGAGACATTTTTCCTATTGAAAAAGTCTCAGAATCTGAGACATTTTTCCTATAGAAAAAGTCTCAGAATCTGAGACATTTTTCCTATAGAAAAAGTCTCAGAATCTGAGACATTTTTCCTATAGAAAAAGTCTCAGAATCAAAGACATTTTTCCTACAGAAAAAATCTTAGAATCTGAGACATTTTTCTAATAGAAATAATCTCATTATTTCAGACATTTTTCCTAGAAAAAGTCTCACAATCTGAGACATTTTTCCTATAAAAAAAAATGGCTTCTCTGTAAATCGGCCTTAAAGCAAAACAAATCGTACTCACACTTCTTTGGTTTTTATTCGTTTAGTTTTATTACCATTTCTTTTATTCTTATCTTCCGTTTCCGGAATTTACTAGAATAAATAAGCTTAGGCCATCTACACCTAGAATGCGCAACTTAATTCGCGCCACCTAGGTGTCAAAACAAGCAACTTTCGTTCCCTTAAATTTTTTTTTTTACTTTTTATACATTTTTGCATGGTGTGTGTAAAAAACTGTGGCATACTTTTAGGCTATAAACTAAAGTTACCTTTAAAAATATGGCAACCAGGGATGTTAAAGTTGGTACAATTGTACTTTTTTTGGTACATTTTGACCTTCAAAAGTACCATGGTACTACCGGGACTCATTTGGTACATTTTAAAAAGTCTAAACTGTGAAACTTTTTTTTAGAAAAATTTCCAGATGTTAAAAACTTGTTTTTATAGAAAAGACCGCAGAATTTGACACTTAAACAGTTCATGCGAATAAGGACGAAAAGACCATTTGTAGAATATTACAGGCCATAATTAAAAACTACTATTTTTTTGCATTAGTTTTTAGATTTAACTCACTTCTACCCATATACAAAATTTTGTAAGGTTTTCGAAAGAGAACTTGCCAAAAATTGGATCAAAATTTTCCCAACATTTTTGCAGAGGATTGAAGAGCTCTGCTTAAAAACCCATTCGTGCAAAAAATGTGTTTTCAAAAAAAGTTGCTTATTCGTCGTTTTTCGCATGAACAGTTCACATTATGAAATTCTTACACACTTTTATTAAAGAAAAAGTATCAGAATTTTTCACAGAAGTCTCAATCAACTATCCATAGACAAAAACTTAACTTTTCCATAAGAAAAAGTAAGATAGTCGAGAGATTTTAGATCTTGATGAATTTTTCGTGTTCACACACTCAGATACATTTTTCATATTCATACACTCACAATCAGGAACATACTTTCTGCCGAAAAATTCTAGAGTTATTCCTATAGAAAAAGTTTCGGACACTGAGACATTTTTCCGCAGACCAGATTTTAAGAAATTGTTGAAAAACGTCCTTGACAAAATGTTATTATTTTATATTTGTTTGCATGTTGGAGTGTATAAAGGATTCGGCACAATCGAATTTAACACTTTCATGTTTTTAATTAAGACTTTATGAAAAAAATGGTACCGTGAGGGTCCAAAAAGTACAATTTTTTGTGAAACTTGGTACAAAATTGAAAACCCCATTTAACATCCCTGATGGCAACCAGACAGATTAATACTGTTGTACTCTTGGCTCTTATATATTTGAATGGGCAGTAAACTTCAGCAGCTGTCCTTGTCTCTCTAATGCATAATAATTTGTTAAACAACAGAGCTGCCAAGTTTCATTTAAACGCGTCCATATTTAGGGATATAACAATTTCCAAAAGTTTTTAATAAATACTTTTAAAAAATCAGGTGGGATTATTGCGTATGTCTCTAACATTTTTAAGACCAATATTTTCTATTTCATTCTAAAGGTTTTTCTTTCTGAATGATAATAATTTCTCAGTCTGATAATTTTTTTATAGGAAAATATTAGAGGCAGACCGAATATTCGGTTATGGTCGCGGTTCCGGCCGAATATTGGGGTTTGGGCCTCCATTAGGTTTTTGACAACATTTTGGCCCAATATTAGCCAAAACCGAAATTTTTGTGCTTATTTTTTTGGAGTAAATTCCGGAAATGGCAGAGAAGAAACAAAAAGAATAGAAAAATATAATTACACTATAGTTTATAGTTGATTGTTTTCGAGAGGCATTCTTTTAGGCAATAAACTAAAGTTACCTTTAAAAATATGGCAACCAGGCAGATTAATACTGTTGTACTCTATGCTCTTATATATTTGATGGGGCAGTTAACTTTAGCAGCTGTCCTTATTTCTCTAATGCATAATAATAGAAAAATATAATTACACTAGTTTACAGAGATTTTAATTCATGACACGTTGCATTCATTTCTCATATAAAATCTTACGCAGAAAACGAAACTCTACTCAAAAATTTTAAAAGTAGAATAGTTTTCGAGATATCAACTTTTTTCAAATTTTCATCTTTTTAAAAAAATGTTTTTACTTAAACCTAAATATCTCCGGAAGAAATTAATCATTATCATTGGTTTTTGTTTTAAATTAAAGCCCAAGTAAAAAAAAAACTTTTAAGAAAATCATTCTCCAAACCTAAAAATTCTTCGTAACAAAGTTTTTAAATTCATCGATTTTTACTTACAAATTTTTTTTGCATTTAAAAATCTAAGATTTTAAAAAAAACAGGGTTGGCAACCGAAACGAATAACGGTATCGGTAACGGTATTGGTATAACATATTTTTTATATCGGTAACGGTTAAGGTAACGGTATTTTTGATTATTTAGGTAATGGTTAACCGTTAACGAAACAACGATACCGGTATGTACCGGTATTATGAATAAAATTTACCCAACATGTTAAAAAGTCACAAATTTTTTAAAAACACGTAAAAACTGAAAAATGTTGTGCATTTCAACATATAATTATATAGAAGTACTTAATGCTTTAATTAATTAACACAGAATTAAATTCACGCAATATTGTAATTCAACAAATAAATCATTGATTTTTTATGTGTTTATAAGATTTCTCTGCCCAATCAGCAGTAATATCTGAACTTTGAGCCATTTAAGAAATCTGATGGTTTTAGCAGAGTCTGCAGAAAAATGTGTCAAAACCACAGATAAATCTGCGGGCTTTAAGTTGAAAAATCTTCTGATTTCAAATAAACAGCCTGAACATCGAAATTATATTTTATTAAAGTAAAAAATACTTATTTTTGTTAAAAACTGTTATAAAAAAAAGCGAAGTTTTTCATTTCAATAAACTTTTCAAATTTTTTTAATTTTTTTTTTTTCAAGAAAATGTTCTTACAAACAAGACAATTACTGTAAAATAATTAAAATAGTCAGCTGATTCTTTCACATTTGATTAATTTTTAGTTTTAATCATTTAAATTAAACAAAAATTAAATGCCAACAAATTTTTTGGTAAAATTACAATATAATCTGCTAAAATTTTAACAAAAATATTTTTTAAAATAAGCAAACAGAGTCAGTAAAAACACAGAAAAATGTCTGTTATTTTTTAAAACATAATGACAGAGAATTAAGTTAGAAGTATTCATTATAGCAGAAAAATCTGGTAAAAGCTTTCTAATTCAAACTGAAAGTTTTTTTTAGATTTTCCGACAGAGTTTTTCTTCAGACTGTACGACTCTCCACGCTTACCTGCGTGGATGACAACGCCAGCAAAACTTGAGCGAATCAGGTTTGTCGTGGCACTCACTTTTCTCTTCAGAAATTTTTAGATAAATAGCGAATGTGATCATTGGTTGGACCGATTTCCACATAATTTAGAAAATTGCGAATGTGATCATTGGTTGGACAGACTTTTTCATTGTTTTTGCCCGAATGACAATCCGGTTTACAATGAATAAAAATTTATTTATTTTACCAACATTAAAAATATTTCAATTTGATTTTTATCTGCAAAAAAACTAAAAAAAAAAGTAATATTAAGACAACCGAAACAAAACCGATATAATACCGGTAAAAATCCGAATAAAGGTAATGGTTTTTAATCGGTAACGGTATTTAAAATTTTTTATTTCGGTATTGGTAACGGTAGTCAATATTAAAGGGTTTTTAATCGGTAACGGTATTGAAAGGGTAACGGTAGCCAACACTGAAAAAAACTCTTAAAAAAATTATTAATATTTTTGGTATAGATAATTTCTTAAAGTCAAAACATTTTTCCACAAGAAAATTTTTGAGGTTCTCAGACAAATACCAGAAAATTTTTTAGATTCTGAAAATTTTTTCACATTGTAAAAAGGATTTTTTTCTCTTTATTTCTTCACTTCCTTTTTTGATTTTTTTCTTCGCTTCCTTTTTCGTTTTTTTTTTTTTATTTTAAATTCTCTTCCTTTTTTCCTTCTTTTTCGAATCGTTTCCCCCCACCCCGCGAGCACATTGTTTATTTTATAACACCACTTCACCGACATAATTATTACCACAATCCCAGTTTCGAGTGTTCCCCTAAATCTTGGCAACTCTGTTTTGCTTTTAATATTTTCTATCTCTTTCACACTCACTTACCATAACGTAGCCCCATGTGTTTGGTTGTATATCTCTTACCCTCTAGCAATGTTTACAAATTTTAACAACAAACTGAGAAAATGTGGAATTTCTAAAATGTAGGGTGGCCTACTAAAATTGCTGATAACCTGATATATGACGCGCGCCAGGATACAACACCTCAACATACAACTTGGTTGCCGACGTTACGTAGATGACGTAGAAAATAATAACAATAACAAAACTAAATATTCGTTGCTGCTTTGCTGTTGGCGCGTTTTTGTTGTATGTTGGGTTTGTTTATGCCAAAATAACACACAGCAGTGTGCTAAGTAATGAATTCTTATTATGGTTAAAAGAATGTATTCATTTTTGGATCTCAGTTAATTACACTATGCTACAGGTAAATTAATACTATTTCCGTGATCTAGTGTGGGTTTTGTCGAGATCAGAAAAATGCCCACGAAACTTGATAGGCATCCTCTAATTATCACTTACGGTGATTTTTCATTTACATTAATTTATTTATGCATTAAACAAATTTATGTGTAGATTTTTTCATAAAAATCTAAATTTTTTGATATTTTTTAAATTTTTCGTTTTTTTTCCACAATGCACAGTGGGAGATTTGGCAAATTTTTTGGAAATAATTCAGTTATTCAGTAAGTATTAGACCGATTACCTAGAAATTTGAAACGATCATAGCTAAGTAGATGCATAAAAAAACCTGCTAAGTGGGTGTGGGTATCTCTTTTACTATCCGAGATAAAGCCATTGTAAACTCTAAAATTTAAAATTTTGACCGATTCAGAGATCCAGTTTTTTGACAATAGCAGGGCCGCATTTATTTCCATTTATTTCAAACTAATTTCATTTGAAAAATAGATAGATTACTGATTTTCTCAACAAAAGAAACTAAGCGATATCTTGTTTTAGTCAGAAATTACACAATTTTAAAGTTAAAAATAAAAAAATAAAAAATTGTAAAAAATACCAACACACTTTTCACTCTACATAAAAAGTTTCGTTTAGAACATGTTGATTTTTTTTTTTCTAGTCTGAGAGGTAACATCATGTAGATGAGTTTAAAATAAAAATGGACGCCGAGGTGTAAATATTGCATCCGCCAGCCCCATCCAAACTCTCCCATTTCCAGTCTGAAAATCGTCTTTAACCCACTGTGAAAAAGTCATATTTTTAAAAATTTTGAGAAAGGAAATTGGGATTTGGGGATTTAATGCATCAAATCTTAAAATTTCTATTTGCTATCCCATTTTTATTAGTGAGAACTATTTAAATGCAAAATTGCTTTACTTTGCACAGTAGCCGAAGTACCCAATCTAGCGGCGCTTAATTCGGAAATGTAAAATAATACTTAAAGCATAATGCTTATTTGCGATTATAAAATTTATTAAAGGCCTATTCACACCTGAGGTGAAATCTCGTTCGAACGAGATTTTAGTCATATGGTGTGTATCATTTTATGCACAACCATATGATCGAAATTTCGTTCGGACGAGATTTCACCTCAGACCTTTCACCATTGACCTAATTTTTGATATTCTTTCAAATTTAAGGATTTTTATTAAATTTGTTTTCTTGCAAATATTAAAAGCATTAACTATATCATTAATTGTTGCAAGAAAAGAATAACACAGGTTGACAAAAGTTGAACTTTTCAATTTGCCTGACCTTTGACAACTGATTGATATGGATTTTAGTGTGCTGATTCCGAATCTGTTATCCAATTTTTCCATCAGCTCGCGTTCGCGAGCAAATTGCTGTTAAAGAGTCGAAAAAGTGCGTTTATTACCAACTTTGCTTGGCTATAATTTCCAAAAATAATTTTAGAGCCTCAGTTTTAAACAAAAACTTTACTATATTGGATGTGAGGATTCCAAAACTGGTATTCGCTTTTTTCTGACAGCTTCAGTTTTCGAGTAAACATTCCTTATACCCTGTTCTCACGAGCATCTAAAAACGGTTTTAAACGACATTTGTTATAATTAAAAATAAAGTGTTCACACGTAATTTCACTCGTTTTATTTTGGTTTTTATGTTTTTATTTTGACATTTGCATTATCAGCTGATAAACATATACACATTTCAACAACAAACGAAATTAAAATATGAAAATTATATTCATTAATTATACATATAACTGTTTATAATGTTCAAGAATTGTTTTAAGATAAAAATAGCACGATTTTTTTTTGTTTTATTTACATTTTAGTAATAAACAATGTTGCCAATATTAATAATATGCTTTAAAAACGCTGAACATTCAAAAATACTCAATTCAACCCCTGGAATTCCGCTCGTTTTAAATCGTTTTAATTTTAAAACGAGCTAAAAATATTTTTATTTTGACATATTACAACAAAAAAATGTATGGTAAAACGAGTCATAAAAATGGTTTTTAAGCATAAAACGAAAAATGTTGCTAAAAATGGTTTTTAGCTGTAAGTGAGAACAGGGTATTAGGCTATGTCTCAAAAACTAGAGCTGACTTAAAAAAACGATAGCCAGATTTGAATCAGCGTACCCCAATTACCCAAAATTAGCTATCAGAACCCGGGCAAAAAAAGTGTTGCCCTGTGTAATAAATCTTAAAATTCGAATTAATATCAAATTTTTAAAAATTTGGTGAATGTTGAAAGAGTACTCCCAATTCGAGCACAATATTTATTTATTTCAGAGTTTTTATGTATTTTGTGAATTTTTATGTGAATTAGATATGGGCGCGTGAGTGATTTTTGATTAACGCACGCTCACGCTCACGAAAAAGTTACTAATTTCCTAAAAACAAACATAAAAACTATCAAAACCACAATCACATAAACCCTCTAAATTTAATATGATGAATATTTTTTACTCACGCACGAAACTATTTTGTTAATCATGCGCACTCACGCTCAAAAAATTATGTAAGTAAATTCCAGTGAATATTCACTTAAAACAAATGAAATTTTATTTAAAAACTATTCCACTGTTTTTTCATTTAAAATAAAAACATATTACAGTCAATTTTAAGAGTTAATTTAATGACTTACCAAAACATTAAAAAACTAGTGAATATTCACTTATTTTGTATTGAAAAACAGTAAAATTATAGAAGCAATTTTTTACTACCGAAATTGAATGTTACAGAGAATTCAGTTTTAAGACAGTAAATTATTATTTTTAAACTACAGAAATAGTAGAAACAAGAAATCCTTTATAAAATTAATGATTTTTCTTTTAAAATAACTTTACTGATTACTTTTTAAAATAACCTACAAACAGTTAATGACAAAATTTTCTTAGTGCACGATCACGTGCGTAAAAATAATTTTCACTCACGATCACGAGTGATTCACGCGTTTTTCACGAAAAATTCGTGTCACGCGCGCATGTCTAATGTGAATATCGGGAGGTTGGTTTGTATGAGGACGAGAAGTAAAAATGGTCCGATTCCGTTACGTTTTCAACTTTAAAAAAAATGCCGGTTTTCCCATCCCCTATGACCCGCTAAATGTGAGATTGGACAGCTAAGAAAAATCTGGTAACTCTTATTTTGCTCCCCTCTTTTCTATATGCAAGTTTCAGGACAATCGGTGGGTACCCTGTGAAAGACCTTCCACTTTAAGGTTTTGTTAAGCACATATAAGGCAATAAAAACTGCAAAAATTGATGACATTCCTTTTTTTATTAGGCTAGCCCAGTGATTTTATTTCGGCGGATTTCGGGAAGACTCACGAAATTAAAATAAACAATGATTTTGGTAACTTTTTTAGCTTTTATAGGCTGAATCATGCTCTAATCTGCTCATGTGCCCATCTCTAGTATAAATAGTGAATTTGTGCCAAGCGTAAGTTTAACAAAAACCCCACTAAGTATTATTTTAAAAAAGTGAGAACAATCAATTTCCAATTCAATGAATATTTTTAATAGGGTTGATTTTTATTATATGAATGGGCATATTATTAAAGTTATTTTCAATCAAACTCTCCACTATTCTTGCATTGCACAACTCCTTTTTTATGCCCAAACCACGTAGTTTAAAATGGAATAGTTTATCATAAATTTACGATAAATGCGAAGGTAATGAACTACACCCCTCTCCCAGTCAGCTCATACCAATTTGATTATCTGTCTGCCAATTGGCATTGGCAACATTGCATTAACGTTCGTTCGATACTGCTGACCAATCAACATAATTTGTACTCCACCCACCAAAATAATGTCCCAATGCAGAAGAAGTACCAATGTAGTTGCTAACAACACCACTCACCAAACTGGTCATGTAATATAATTCCAAGTAAATAGATAATCAACAAGACACGCACATACATATAAAATATTACAACAACTTTTGATTTCTTATTTACTTACGCTGTCACATTTTTAATTTTCAAATATTACCTACACTATTTTCAGATTAATTTACTTTTATTAAAATGATTAACCATTTTCTAATTTTCATAATTATTTACTTCTAGAGGTGCTTCTTATTTTTATACACTTGTTTTTTTCCAGAACAGAACCGTCACTTTTGACAGGTGTCAAAAAAGTAATCTTGAACTTTTTCGAACATAACCAGCTTATGATCATAAGACATAGCGTGCCAAACTTCAGGAGGATAACTTTTTTACATTGAACTGTAGTCTGCCACTGACGGACGGACATCGCTTGTGCATTAGACCACCCAAAAAATGTATGGGATTTGCAAAAGTATTTTTTTGTTCGCTCCACCGGCAATTTCTGATAGATTGGCCATAAAAAATAATATCTGTGCAAGAACTGGATCTCTCGGTTGCATACAGGCCAGTCGATTTGAACTTTTGACCCCAAAAGTGACCTAAAAGCATTACAAAGCTTTTAAATGCCATAACTCTTAAAATATGCGTTTTTCCAAAAAATACTATATAAGTTTTATTTTGCAGAATAAGAAAGCAAACATTTCCTTCATACAAATTTTTAGCCTAAGTCTAAGACATCGTGGTGTTTTTGGCGGTTAAAATAAAAATTTATGTGAAGACTTCATTTAAAACGACCCTCGTTAAAATTTGGACGGAGACTCAAATAGTCGGTATCCATTATTTTGTAGAGTAAGATATGTAGTTTTCATAAACCAATTACATTTGGAATTTATATGGGTAATTTCATTACAGAAGAGCCCAAAACTGACTTTGAAGTTTTGATTATCCAAATGCTGTATACAAATTTGTAAAATTACTTTATTTTAAAAGACCCTCGTTAAAATTTTAATGGATTACAATCGGTTTCCATGATTTTGAAGAGTTAGATGTGTACTTTTTGGAAAATATTTGGGGAATTCCAGGCCAAATCACTCACTTTTAGACCCTACCCCTTTCGATTAATTTTTTTGGATATATTTTAGTACGTATTAAATGCAACTTTCACTCAAATTTTCAGACTTTTATACCAAGTTGGTGTTGAGTAATCAATTTTTTAAAATGGCGTTTTTTTTCAAAAAAAAAATAAAAAATTGAAATTTTCCATTAATTTTGACCAGTAAAAAATATAGATATCTTACAATAAGTTGGACGACGTTGGTATTTAAATGTAGTTTTAGAAAAAAAATATTTAAAAATTATTCGAATTAATTATCACTTATTTTTTAACGTATAAAATTAAAATCGAATTTTTAAAAAAGTCCGAAACCTTAAATTTTTTTTTTTAAAGTCTAAAAATTCTACTCTAAATTACACAATTTTTAATCCATAATTCGAGATGTGAGCACAATTAGTTCTATTTTTTCAAATTTTGAAAATTGCAGTTTTTTTTTAGACTCTGGTATATTTTATATGGTGCTCCAAAATAATTAAATTGGAAGACATTAACCATAACTTACCCTAGATACATTCATTTGTTGGTAAAAATATGTCTCATAAAAATTTAGGTTTTTTGGACATGGGTAAGGCGTCCCGCATCGGCCTTGAATTTTAAAAAACGGATTACAAAGAAAAATATGTTTTTTTTCTGTTTTCTTATTTTTTTTGTATTTTAAGTTAAATTTGAATTCAGGTGGTTAAATAATTTTGATTTGGAGTAAAATGCCTCTCTAATAAGGTACTAAAAACTAAAATCGGTTGAAAATCAGCCAAGTTATTAAAACTTCCCCAGGCATCTAACGTGTGGCAGACCACTTGAATACAATCCGAATCATGAAATTCATTGAAATTTTCTACTGTAATAACATTTTTTTATTCTTCAAGTTCAAAAGTAATAATATGCCAAGTATTTTTCATATAGTATTTTGTTAACATGTTTTCAATTAATGCTAAAAATACCTCTACTTTTCAACACTTGTTTGAAATCTGCATTTTTAATTCTTCAAAATCATGGAAACCGATTGTAATCCATTAAAATTTTAACGAGGGTCGTTTAAAATAAAGTAATTTTACAAATTTGTATACAGCATTTGGATAATCAAAACTTCAAAGTCAGCTTTGGGCTCTTCTGTAATGAAATTACCCATATAAATTCCAAATGTAATTGGTTTATGAAAACAACATATCTTACTCTACAAAATAATGGATACCGACTATTTGAGTCTCCGTCCAAATTTTAACGAGGGTCGTTTTAAATGAAGTCTTCACATAAATTTTCATTTTATCCGCCAAAAACACCACGATGTCTTAGACTTAGGCTAAAAATTTGTATGAAGGAAATGTTTGCTTTCTTATTCTGCAAAATAAAACTTATATAGTATTTTTTGGAAAAACGCATATTTTAAGAGTTATGGCTCTTAAAAGCTTTGTAGTGCTTTTGGGTCACTTTTGGGGTCAAAAGTTCAAATCGACTGGCCTGTATGCAACCGAGAGATCCAGTTCTTACACAGATATTATTTTTTATGGCCAATCTATCAGAAACTGCCGGTGGAGCGAACAAAAATATACTTTTGCAAATTTGGGTGGTCTATTGTGCATATATACTTTATGGGGTCCAATACCGATATTTCAATGCATTACACACGGAATGACAAAGTGAGTATACCCCCAACATGTTGTTGAATAGTATAAAAGTTCCAAAAATTTTTAAATCTCGACATTCGAAATTTTTGTCATTCCCGATTGAAACTCCTACTAGGTATTTAATCCTTAAGCTTTTGGCATTAACATTAAAGATGCTGCTATCATTTTACGTCAGCACACATAGACTCCACTGTGGCTGAGAAGCTATTACCAGCGTGTGATCGGATTTGCTGTAAAAACCAAACACAATTCGATTTTATAGCAGTATGATAGCCTGCGAAGATTTACATATATGTTTGTTGGATTCATATTCCGTTTCAAAATTATCTTTCAGACCTCAGTGGCAGTTCCAACAAATCACAATCAATCAGGCGCCCACTTTGGGGTCTCTCAAAAGAGTAGAGAATTTAAATGATTTTCCTGGGTTTTCAATAAAAATGATGTGAGACTGTTGGGTCTGTAATTACAATTAGTAATTTGTGAAATTATAGTCATATATTATTGGATAAAGACCATTTTAACATCCCTCCATTTCTCGATACCAGACAACCAACAAAAATTAGCCCCCTAATTTTGTAAAACGCAACGCGCCGCGTTTTCAAAATTTATGTGTGAATTGTTTTTGTTACAACAATAAATTGCACTCAAATTTTTACAACGCGGAGCGTTGCGTTTTACAAAAATAGGGCATAACACTTGTAATGGTACGTCTACAATGCGACTTGAAGTATACCTTCCGAATCTGCTGGTGTGTAAGGCTTTTGCCACCTTGCGTTACATCATCAATATAATATGCCCATATATGGTACACAGAAAAAAAACGTCGAGGTAATGTTATCTAAGCTGGCTTAGGTGAATTATTTTTGTATGAATATTAAAAGCCACGACTTATTACCTATGCCACAAGTATAATTTTACTTTACATTTTCATCTAATGGCCATGTAAGGTTTACTAATGAAAATAGGTAAAATTTCGAAATTATTTTTTTTATTTTTTATTGTCATGACAATAATTTGAAATTAAATAAAAATAAAACAAACATCAAAATTTTTTTAACATATATTTTCATAATTTTTCAACGCAATAAAGCCGATGGAAATTAACAACTCGCGACAAATAATGTAAGCAAAGGTAATTTTATTATTTAATTTATTGGTAAAAATAGTAAATTCAATAATTTTTAATTTTTTTTAGATAACGCGAATTTCTGAAACTCTAGGCAAATTATGATGGGAAAAAGTAAACAAGAATTAGATAAAAAGGAATCTTAAAGCTGTTTTAAAGATTAAAACAAGTGCTTACATGGAATTTCTAAGTTTTAACGCGCAATTTTCGAAATTAGCTTGTTTCTAAATTATAATGATATAATGGTACAAAATTTCTTAGAATCTGAGACAATTATTTATAGAGAAGTTCTCAAATTAAATGATACTTTTTCTAAATCTGAAAACTTTTCGATAGCAAAATATCTCAGAATCTGATAATTTTTCTATAGAAAAAATGTCTCAGAATCTGATAATTTTTCTATAGAAAAAATGTCTCAGAATCTGAGAATTTTTCTATAGAAAAAATGTCTCAGAATCTGTGAATATTTCTATAGCAAAAATGTCTCAGAATCTGAGAATTTTTCTAAAGAAAAAATGTCTCAGAATCTGAGAATTTTTCTATAGAAAAGATGTCACAGAATCTGAGAGTTTTTCTATAGAAAAATTGTCTCAGAATCTGAGAATTTTTCTATAGAAAAAATGTCTCAGAATCTGAGAATTTTTCTATAGAAAAAATGTCTCAGAATCTGAGAATTTTTCTATAGAAAAAATGTCTCAGTATCTGAAAACTTTTCTATAGCAAAATATCTCAGAGTCTGATAATTTTTCTATAGAAAAAATGTCTCAGAATCTGATAATTTTTCTATAGAAAAAATGTCTCGGAATCTGATAATTTTTCTATAGAAAAAATGTCTCAGAATCTGAGAATTTTTCTATAGAAAAAATGTCTCAGAATCTGAGAATTTTTCTATAGAAAAAATGTCTCAGAATCTGAGAATTTTTCTATAGAAAAAGGTCTCAGAATCTGAGAATTTTTCTATAGAAAAAATGTCTCAGAATCTGTGAATATTTCTATAGAAAAAATGTTTCAGAACCTGAGAATTTTTCTATAGAAAAAATGTCTCAGAATCTGAGAATTTTTCTATAGAAAAATGTCTCAGAATCTGAGTATTTTTCTATAGAAAAAATGTCTCAGAATCTGAGAATTTTTCTATAGAAAAAATGTCTCAGAATGTGAGAATTTTTCTACAGAAAAAGGTCTCAGAATCTGAGAATTTTTCTATAGAAAAAATGTCTCAGAATCTGTGAATATTTCTATAGAAAAAATGTTTCAGAACCTGAGAATTTTTCTATCGAAAAAATGTCACAGAATCTGAGAATTGTTCTATAGAAAAAATGTCTCAGAATCTGAGAATTTTTCTATAGAAAAAATGTCTCAGAATCTTAAAATTTTTTTATGTAGAAGAAATGTCTCAGAATCTGTGAATATTTCTATAGAAAAAATGTCTCAGAATCTGAGAATTTTTCTACAGAAAAGATGTCACAGAATCTGAGAGTTTTTCTATAGAAAAAATGTCTCAGAATCTGAGAATTTTTCTATAGAAAAAATGTCTCAGAATCTAAGAATTTTTCTATAGAAAAAATGTCTCAGAATCTGATAATTTTTCTATAGAAAAAATGTCTCAGAATCTGAGAATTTTTCTATAGAAAAAATGTCTCAGAATCTGATAATTTTTCTATAGAAAAAATGTCTCAGAATCTGAGAATTTTTCTATAGAAAAAATGTCTCAGAATCTGAGAATTTTTCTATAGAAAAAATGTCTCAGAATCTGAGAATTTTTCTATCGAAAAAATGTCACAGAATCTGAGAATTGTTCTATAGAAAAAATGTCTCAGAATCTGAGAATTTTTCTATAGAAAAAATGTCTCAGAATCTGAGAATTTTTCTATAGAAAAAATGTCTCAGAATCTTAAATTTTTTTTATGTAGAAGAAATGTCTCAGAATCTGAGAATTTTTCTATAGAAAAAATGTCTCAGAATCTGTAATTTTTTCTATAGAAAAAATGTCTCAGAATCTGTAAATTTTTCTATAGAAAAAATGTCTCAGAATCTGAGAATTTTTCTATAGAAAAAATGTCTCAGAATCTTAAAATTTTTTTATGTAGAAGAAATGTCTCAGAATCTGAGAACTTTTCTATAGAAAAAATGTCTCAGAATCTGTAAATTTTTCTAAAAATGTCTCAGAATCTGAGAATTTATTTTTGAAAAATATTTCTCAAAATCTTTTTATAACAACAATAATTGTAATTCATGATTAAATTTATTTATAAAACATAATAAAATCAAATAATTTTTTAATTTATTTAATTTAGTAAAGTGTGTAATTATTTATACCTAGCGTATTAACAAAATAATTTAGATAAATTACCAAAATTTATATATAAATTTTTACTCTGCTAACTTTGAAAAGTTTACAAAGTTTCCTAGGAATATTTCCTAAAAGCATAGATAATTTTTCGAACATATCATTTTTTAAAAATCACCTTGGCTTTTTAGTAATATTGTCTAAAAACTTTGTAGGCTCTATGTTATCTTGGCACTTAGATAAAGTTATACTATAAATTTAGGTAATATTACCTCGATTTTTTTTTGTGTGTAGTAAAGGTTGACAAGAGTTCCCTTATGAGGCTCAACATTCCAATCTCGAAAACATTTCATCTTGGATGAAAGGAGTTCCTCCCTCAAGAACTAAACCAACCTCTCATAACCTCGTAACAAATGAATTTGTAAACATTTCGCGACCTTGGGACAACAAGGTTCTATCTGTGCCTATTTCTTTAAGCAAATAGAACCTTGTTGTCCTAAGGTCTCGATTTATCGGGAGAGGAAAGGTATCCCCCAGAGTCAACCCTTGGTTTGCTTCTTTCGATTTAAAGCCGCCTCTATACTGGGCATAGGCTATCTATAAGTAGTCGCCAACTCTCTCTTCTCCTTCCTTTCTCGGCTGGTATTGATTTCACTTAATGTGGAACGTCTGTAGGTAGTTTTTGGCCGCCCTCTCCTACTGCCCGTGGATTGTGTGAAAGTGCTTTTCTGTGTATTTCTTCTGGAGGTCTACGTAGAGTATGGCCTATCTATCCGAATTTTCACTTACTTATCTTGATGTTTACGCCTTTCACGTTTGTACCTATCTCCAGTTTATTATTTAATATTCTATAAGGCCAAATTTGTTAAAGAAATTTTTTCGTAAACGATTGACGAACACAAGTATTCTATTTTTAATTCCAAAATCGGTTGTTCTAAAATACATTGATGCTGTGCGTGAACTGATACTGCAAGATCGTTATGTAACTTATCGTGAGGTTGAGGTAACCTTAAATATTAGTGGAACCAGCATACATTCAATATTGCACGAACAATTGACTGTACAAATGATTTGTTCGCGTTGGATCCCACATAATTTGACAATCCCTCAAAAAAAGGCTTGTGTCAATTGGTCGCTAGAAATGCTCAAAACATTCGATAGCGGTGCTTTAAAACATGTGTATGACATCGTGACAGGGGACGAAAAGTGAGTCAATGCTTATGAGACCGAAAGTAAACAGCAGCCGACTGCATGGGCCAACAAAAGGCAAATGACCGCCTATTTTTTCCGAAAAGCTGGACCTGTCTCAACCGTACCATTGGTGCAACGTAGAACGCTCAATTCTGGATGGTACACAACCATTTTTTTTGCCAGAAGTCTTTGCAAAAAATGAAAAACACACTGCCAAAGACGAATTCGAGCTCGCACACATCATCTCACACCAGGGGCTTTTTGAGCGCTCAAAACGTCGAATTAATGACTCATCCGCCCTATAGTCCTAATTTGGCACCCAAAAAGAAGTCCTTTTTATTCCTGAACATAAAAAATAAATAGCGAGATCAACGTTTTTCGACACCTGATAAAGATGTTGATGCGTTCAAAATGCATGTTTTGGAGGTACCTCAACCGGAATGGAAAGACAACACGAATAGCGCTTGTACGTCAAAACGTTCTGAGTACGTATATTGTCAAAAAGGTCAAACTTTACTATAGGAATGTCAGTTGCCAGATGGCAGCTCTTTGTTTGCCCAATTCCGAAGTATAAAAGGCAATCCTCGTACTTACCTTGACAGAATCGAACCCACGACTCTTACACGCTTTTAGCTAGTCTACTTAGGCGCCTTATGTAAAGAAAACTAAATGCAGTGAGAAGAAGCAATGCATAGTTCCATTTTACCGGATAATAAATAACCTTAAGGGCGGGTTACTCAATGAAAAGTAAGCTGCTAACTGCCCATTTAACGGAGCCTTACGTTAAAATGTGTATGAAAAGTTAAATTTAACTGAGAGTTATTTTATAACATTGAGTAATCCAGCCTAAAGCTGTGTTTATATCATACCACTGAGTATTAAGACTTATCAACAAATCGTGTGTAATATGATTTTGTTGACAGTCCAATAAGACTTTTGATTTTATGAAATATTTCAAAAAATGGCTCTGTGTTATTAGATTTGCATACAAACAGCTGGTTTTAAAAATGTCTGTTTGATTTTGTTTATGATTTCTTGGCAGTATTAAGGCTTTGGTAATATTTTACTTTCTTAAAATCAAAAGACTCGGTGGGATGATATAAACACACCTTAAGCGATATGAATTCAAGATAATAGTACTTTTTTAAATGAGTTTGCAGAGTATCACTCAATCAAAATCTCAATGCATGTTTTCGCATTAGCGTATATAAGTTATCGATTTAAAGCTAATACAATTTTAACATATCAATAATTTTAAAAGCAAAATGTCAATATTTATTCCGTTGAATTCAAACGTGTTTTTGCTAAAATTTGTTTTATTTTTCGAGAACAATTTAGAGCCAAAATACTAACTGGGCTATTCATAATGAGTAAATTAAATCTAATGTAGGTTTATTTGACTGATATTGCATGAATATTTGTCAAATAAACCTACTTTAAGTACACTTTAAGTATTATGAAAAAAGGCCTATATATATATACGCTAAAAATGTGTATGGAAACTAACGTGGATAGTTATCCACACTTAAATTAAGCGTATATACGTTAAGTGGTAAACACCAAATCGATTACATTTCACGAGAAACGCAAAAATATATAATAACATTAATATTTTTAGTTAACGTATATACGCTTATGCGAAAACAGGGCTTCAATTAGAAAAGAAATATTTAATATAAATTCTCCTCCTTTTTAAGAATCCAAATGAAAACAAGTTTTCATTTTTAAATGCATTTTCCCCAAAAAAGAAGAAAAGAATATACGTATTATAAAATGTATTGCATTTTGTAATAGTTGGTGCAATCAAAAAAAAAAAGCACACATAAACAAAAAAAACACTTTAAATAAACCAATCAACAACTGATTTTACCCAAACCCAATCTGTGTTTATCCCTCTTTGAAGCATTACGGTTGGTCAAAACGAATAATTTTATAGCTAACTGACAGTTAGCATGACAGCAGACCAAAACAAAAAGTACACAATAGGGTAGATCGTTTAAATATTTTTTTTTGTATGTTAAATTTTATGCTTACACAAGGGCTTCTTATCGCGATTTGAGATTGACGAAAAATTTTTCCGGCATTTTTGGAATTTCGGGATACCGATATTTTTTTTTAATTTTCGGGATTTTGAAATTTTTTTGGTATCAAGTTTGAACGGATTAATGATACCGTAAAATCTTTAAATTTCATATTTACGATCACATATTATAAAAATATATTTTTTAATTATTTTAATAAAAAAAAACTTTTAATTAATTTTTTTCTTTTTAAAGTCCTTTTTTGCAAAAATTCCAATTTTGAAGCTCAAAGTGGGGACAAAAGATAAACGCGATCGGAGTGATATTTTGCATGTGAGTTACCCTTAGGGGACAGATACTCTTGGCGGGTATTAGAATTCGATCACAGAGAAAAGCCCAAAAACGAGCCACCCTAGTGTATACCCCTACATTGTAGTTCGCATACATTTGAAGAATTAATTAAATTTGTGAATTAATTCACATTATTTTTAATTATTTTTTTAATTAATGAATTAATTATAGTTGAATTAATTTTTTGAATTAAATATGAATTATTTAAAAAATAATTAATTCATTTTGTGAATAAATTCAATTTTAATTCAATGAACTAATTCAAGAATGAATTAATTCTTTTTGAATTAATTCATAATAATTAATTATTTTTGAATTAATTCATAATAATTAATTATTTTTGAATTAATTCATTTTCAATTCATTTTTTAAATTAATTAATTTTCAATTCATTTTTTTAATTAATTCATTTTTTGAATAAGTTCACTGCATCCGGCCAATTTTTAACAATTTTTCGCGCCGCCGCCGTTCAAAAAACAGATTTTACAACAAAAATAGAATAAAAAAGTTCAGCCGACACTGAGCCGCCGCCGAGCAAAATTGGTCGAGCCGCAGCCGCCGAAAATTTTGGGTCGGCTTATATATATGGGGGTTTTCGTGTCAACTGACACAACTTTTGAAACCGATGTCTTCCGATCGGGATGAAATTTGCACCAAGGTTAGTCCTATTGGATAGTAGTTCAGACACAATTTTTCAACGAGATCGGTCAAGAACTCTCTGAGTTAGAGGGGGTCGAAATTTGACATTTTGGCCAAAGAGGTGTTGATTCTCATCCATGTTACTTCTTACCTATTGTTTTTAGCAAAATGTGTCCCAAAGAGTTTAGATAGCTATTTCTTCAGTCTTTCGAAAAAAAAATATAAAAAAAATAAAAAAAAAATCTTTGATTTTTTTTCTTAAAAATCCAAAACTTTTTTGACTTTTTCCTCAAATTGGGCCCTTTTTTTTTTTTTTTTTTTTGATTCAAAAGAAAGCTTAGGCGATTTCCTTTCAGAGCTGTGGGGTCGCTTAGTGGGATGCGAGTGGGATATCTATGAAAAAAATTTTTATTTAACTTTGGAACACAAAAAACGGTTCTTCAATTTGCACTATTAGGCGTGGGATAGCTAACCAGTTCTCGATTTCGATCCGCGATACCCTCTAATTTTTTTAGGTTCGAAAAAGAAAGCATGAGCCAAAAAATGGGGGCGGTGGGGAGGAGCCATATGGCCCCTCATTGGGGTCAAAGTTGGGCGTATAGAGGTAAAAATCCTCAAAAAGCCCCAAAACTCCCCTAGAAACGCCCCTGGAGGGGTGCAATGTGAGACCGACCTCCAATAATTTTCTGCCCCCAACATTTTTTTTGAACATACCTTACCCCTATTTCCACTTCCTAAGGGGGCTCCCATACAAACCATTTTTAAAAAATTTGATCCTACCATTCTAACTTACCCTAAAGTGCCCCTAGTGGGGCCAAATGTATGACCGACCTCCATTATTTTATTATTTCCAACATTTTTTGTAAACATACCTACAATGTATCTTTAACCCTTAAGGTGGTCCCCATACATTTTTTTATTTTTTATAAATTTGTTTTATTAAACCAGCTCCTACCGCCCCTACCGTGCCTCCTAGAGAGGCAAAAATTACGACAAACCCCCATTATTTTTTAGTTACCAACATTTTGTCCGAACATCATAACACCCTATCTCCACTCCCTAAGGGGCTCCCATACATTATAAAAACATGTATTTTTAAAAACTAATAAAAAAATAAATAAGAAATGTATGGGGACCCCCTTAAGAGTTGAAAATAAAGGGTAGGTATATTCTGAGAAAATGTTGGAGTTGAAAAAATATTGGGGGTCGGTCATATATTTTACTTCTCTAGGGGCACCCTATGTACAGTTAGAGCGGTAGGAGCAAATTTTATAAAAATGTCATTTTGTATGGGAGCCCCCTTAGGAAGTGGAAATAAGGGTAAGGTATGTTCAAGAAAAATGTTGGGGACAGAAAATTATTGGAGGTCGGTCCCACATTGCACCCCTCCAGGGGCGTTTCTAGGGGAGTTTTGGGGCTTTTTGAGGATTTTTATCTCTTTACGCCCAACTTTGACCCCAATGAGGGGCCAAATGGCCCCTGCCCACCGCCCCCATTTTTTGGCTCGTGCTTTCTTTTTTGAACCTAAAAAAATTAGAGGGTATCGCGGATCGAAATCGAAAACTGGTTAGCTATCCCACGCCTAATGGTGCAAATTGAAGAACGGTTTTTTGTGTTCCAAAGTTAAAAAAAAAAAATTTTCATAGATATCCCACTCGCATCCCACTAAGCGACCCCACAGCTTTTAAAGGAAATCACCTAAGCTTCACCTAAGGGCCCAATTTGAGGAAAAAGTCAAAAATGTTTTGGATTTTTAAGAAAAAAAATCAAAAAAAATTTTTTTATTTTTTTTATATTTTTTTTTCGAAAGACTGAAGAAATAGCTATCTAAACTCTTTGGCACACATTTTGCTAAAAACAATAGGTAAGAAGTTACATGGATGAGAATCAACACCTCTTTGGCCAAAATGTCAAATTTCGATCCCCTCTAACTCAGAGAGTTCTTGACCGATCTCGTTGAAAAATTGTGTCTGAACTACCATCCAATAGGACTAACCTTGATGCAAATTTCATCCCGATCGAAAGACATCGATTTCAAAAGTTGTGTCAGTTGACACGAAAACCCCCATATATAATGACTGTTATAAACCAAAATGTTTTCAAAAGAAAATAAAAGTTTTTTTCTTTTTTTGTGGAACCCCTCTACCGTATAGGAAAAAAACAAGTGAGTGTTATATTTGCCAGTGCCGAATATTAAATAAATTCCAATATAATAGAGGGTTTCCGCTAGTGTTTCCAATTATTCGACCCTGCCGGTTAACCGGTTAGGGCATTATTCGAAAATTGACGAAAATTGGTTAATCGGTTATTCGGGTCGATTAATCGGAAAAAGTGGCGATTAATCGATTAATCGTCAAAAACAATGAAAAATTAATTTTAAACGATTTTTTAAAATTAATGTTACAAAAAATAAAATATTTTAAGTAAAATTTCATTTTCAGTCTTTATACACACACACAAAACTTAGAATTACTATTTTAATTGATTTTGCACCTATCACGAGTGTAATAGTATTAATTACTAAAATTTGTAAAAGTTTAATAACGCAAAAATGCATTTATTCTCAATTCACGGAAATTTTCGAAATCTATTTAAAAATTTTATCATATCAATTAAAAAAATTATTAAAAACAAAGTCGAACTTCTTACTTCTTTTAATTTAATTTTTTTTTCTTTAAATTGTTTGTGTGCAGTTTTTAAAGCGGAAACCCAAAACGCAACTAATTGAAATTTAGATATAATAAAAATTCCTAAATTTTATTTGGAATTTTCTAAATTTCAATCGGGATTTCTGAGTTTCAATTGGCCATTTCCGTTTTCCAATTGGGATTTCAAAATTTTAATTTACTTATAATTGTAATTTTTAAATTTAAATTTTGGTTTTCTAAACTATGAATATTAATTCAGATTTGTGAATTGTCAATTGGTATTTCTTAGTTTCAATTGGGATTTTTGAATTTTAAATGTGCTTTGCAGAATTTTAATTGGTGTCTTCTAAATATTAATTTTGATTTCACTTTTCTAAATTTCAATTGAGATTTCTGAATTTTATTAGCTCTTTAGAAACTACACTGAGGGAAAAAAACATATTTAAATCAAATATTTTCATGTTTATTTTAAGTATGCTACATATTTTTGGAAAAATTTAAATTTTAATATTGTTTTTGATTGATTTAAACAAAATATGTTTGTTTTAAAATTGCATACATTTTTACTTTAAATTTGATCACTTTAAATTTAATATGCTGTCATTAAAAGCCGTTAAAAATTTAAAAAAATCTTATTCAAATATTTGTATTAAAAACAATATTTTTCGTGGTTATTTTAAAGTTGAACAATTTTGTTTTTTGACATTTAAAGTTTTTTTTCAAGAAATATAGTAAAGTTGGGCAATTTTATTTTAAGTAGATACAATATTAAAATATTTTTTCATTAAAAAAAAGACGCACATTTTTCACATCTCTAAATGTGACGAGTTTTAAGTTAAATTAATTAAATTAACTAAAGTAAAATTAAAAAACTAAAGTGAAAAAGAATATTATTAACAATAAAAACAAAAATAAAACTGAAAAAAAAAGTAAAAAACCAAGTGAAAAAATAAAGACAAAGAAAAACGAGGAGGGAATGTATCTACGTATGTAATTGGCAGAAAATGAAAACTTCTAACTTTAGTTTTTTATATATGGTATATAGTATTAATTTAAGTGTGTTTATTTTTTATTTTTGGTATTTAATTACATTTGTTGTAATTAGATGTAGTGCTACAATTAGGGTAAAAGTACATCCAAGGCTTTGGCTTTGATTTTTTTATGTATAGCAAAAAATAAAGCCTACAAGCAATATTTAAAGCCAAAGCCTTGGATGTAATTCTACCTTATTTCTACAATTAGAGTAGTGTTTATTTTTTTTGCTGTGTTATTAAAAAAAAAAAATAATTAAAAAAAACATAAAACAAAAATGTGTATTGTTTTATTTTAAGTTTCATGGTTTTTAGGTAAGTAAAAAGCTGCAAAAGAAAAAAATGTCGCATATTAAAATTAATATTGGTCAACTTTAAATTAAAATTTGTTGCATATTTAAATTTAGCATGGCCAATTTTAAAACAATATGGTTACATCTTAATTTTAAAATGTTGTCTACCAATCGTGTCATGTTAAAAACAACTAGAAACATATTTAAATTAAATAAAAACAAACTTTGTTCTATTTCGTCACTGTTTTATATTTAATTTAAAGTTGTTTCTGTTTGATTTTAATATTTTTTTTTTCTTAGTGTAAATTATCTTTCCTGAATTTCATTTAGAATTTTTAAATTTCATTTTGCTTTTCTAATTTTTTTCTAATAATTTCAGTAGGCTTCTGTAAATTTAAATTTTGTGAAATTGGGAGTTTCTGAATAACAATTTGGATTTCTAAATTTCAATAGGCTTTTCTGAATTTGGATTGATTGGATTTGGATTACAATACTTTTGTTTTATCTTTGCAAATATTTTGATTTATCACAATGTTTCATAGTTTTAAGAAATCAAAATCGACCATGCAAAATGAATTAAAAAAAAATTTATTAAAAAAATGAATTAATTCAAAAAAAGAACTAATTCAAAAAAAGAATTAATTCAAAACAAGTAGAAAAGTTAAATTCGACTTTGCCGAATTTATGAATTCGCTCCACAATGCATTTTTTAAAGGATAGTACATTTTTTAACGTGAAAAAATTAACAATTTTGATTAGAAATATTTTATTTTGAGTAAGAACTTTTTTTTTTGTCATTTTTGAAAAAAAAAAAAAAAAATACTAATTTTTTTTTGAGTGTAAAACTTTTTTCGAGTGTAATGTTTTTTTACTGTAAAAATATTTCTGAGTGAATGCACCTACGTATGTACACAAAATATTGTCATTTTTGTAAAAAAAAAAAATTTTTTTTTAGTGTAAATTTTTTTTGAAACAACTTAAAGTTCGGCAGAAAAAACTTGTTAGAGTTAGCTTTTTCAAACTGAAAGTTGTTTTACATGTTTTTTTTCTGAGTGTACTGTTTAATGTACAAACGACTAATATGTAGTAACTTTAATAATTTTCTGAGTGTAGCAATAAATGATATACCATCAGTGTGCGGCTGCATAATGGGCTGTAAAACAAAAATGTATACATGTCAAATGTACAATATTAAAGTGTATGTTATATGATATAGGGTTGCCATTTGCATTTTGAGAAAAAGAGGACGTCAACCTCAAAAAACGAGGACATTTGACCCAAAAAAGAGGACAGTTTTTTTTTAAATAAATTAATTTGAAAAAAGTCAACAACGCAATACAATATGCAAAAAAAAAATATTTTTTTTTTTAAGAAAACTTTTCCAATTATATTTCAATATTTTCGATATATCCATTCCATTATATTTTGGAAATATCTATTTATAATTCAAAAACTTCCAGTTATATTTTAAAATTTTCTAAATGCTTTTCAGAAAATTCCATTTGTTTTTCAAAAATTTCCATTTTCATTTCAAAATTTTCTAAATAGTTTTAAGAAAATTATTTTTGAATTTAAATAAGTTCAGATATTTTAATTGTAATTCAAAAATTTCAATTTTGATTTAAAAATTATGTAACTGCTTTTCAAATTTTTTTTTTGTGTATCAACATTTTTTTTTGTATCCCGGGTGAAAATGACCATGTATGTCCATTAAGGGTGTTCTTATTTTTTTATTTCGGATTTTTGAATTGCACTGGGCAGAATTTTGTTCCTTTGTTCTAAAAACTTAATAATAAAAAATTTGGAGTTAATCCGATAACTTTAAGTGGACGCGGAAACGACCCGAAGTTTGAATAACGGATTACAAGGGGAAAAATGACTTTTTACTCATTTTCTCAATTTTTTCGATATTTAAAGTTAAGTTTGAATTCAAATGGTTACAGAATTGTGATGTGGAGTACATTACCTTTGTAATAAGGCAATAAAAACTAAAATCGGTTAAAAATCAGACAAGTTATTAAAACTGCCCCAGGCAACTAACGTGTGGCAGACCACTTGATCAAAGATTTCGAGTTCAATTTTTGAAATTGATTGAAATTATCTACTATAGTAACATTTTTTTATTCTTTACTTGCCAATGTACTAAGGTGATAAGTATTTTTCATATTGTGTTATGCTAACTTGTTTTTAATTAATGGTAAAAAGGTCTAAATTTTCCAGCCCTGTTTTCAAATCTCTAATTTTAAATTTTAACTTTTTTTGGCATATAAAATTTAAAAAATCGACCATTGGACCATAGGATTTTGTTAAGCACATATAAGGGAATAAAAATAACAAAAATTGTAGACATTCCTTTTTTCATTCGTCTAGTTTAGCGATTTTAATTCGGCGGATTTCGAGATAATAGTGATTTTGGTAACTGTTTTAGCTTTTAGTTAAATTTTTTTATTTTTTTTTAACAAACTTCATATCGAGGGCCTATATTCAAAACCCTCTATCTTCCATTTTCACGAAAATGACTTTTTGATGACAAAATATTCAGTAAAACCGCCCTCATCTATGGTGTAAAATTCAGAACAAAAATATTTATTTTTGCTATTTTATTTGCATTTTTGGTTTTCTCTATCTCTTACACAATTAATTTTTCTGAATGCAAAACCCTCTATCTTTTCAAATAAGTAATTTATAAATATTTTTTTTGAATAATTTCATCATGCATTACATGTTTTCATACTAATTTTTGCATGCTGAACATGAATTTGTCAACCAAATTCCAGAATCACGATTTTGGTCCACTGATGCTAATTTTTTCTCAAAATTCTTGTTTGACTTTTTTGAAAAATATGACTCAAAATTTAGATGTTTTGTGTACAATATGAAACAAAAAGTTTAATCTTAAAAATCGCGATGCTGATCAGCATCTGTGGACCAAAATCGCGTTTTTAATTTTTTACTATTTTTTACATAACATACTCAACAGTTTGTCATCTTTTAAGATGAATTCGGTAAAAAAAATATTTTTTTTCTCAAAAATCAGCACCTGTGGATCAAAACCGCGATTTTGGAACTCTTTATAAGCCGTTATCATTAATAAATCACGTTAAAAATTTACCGATGTCGTAAATGAAATCATAATAATTCATTTTTATTAAAATGCAAAACCCTCTATCTGATCATTTTCATTCATGTACTTAATATTTTTGAGAAACAAAACCCTCTATCTTTCATAATATCCCCAATAGTGCAAAATTTTAAAAACGAATTATATGTGAGATTCTGTAGTTGATTTATAAAAAAATTGTAGAATATCGAATTTTAATTACTCTAACAATACGCGAAATAAACAGTTTTTTGGCTCTCCTGAAAAGTTGTGTTTTTTAAGATAGAGGGTTTTGAATATAGTCCCTCGATATGTTTTCTACCGTATTACTACAGAATAATATAGAATACTTCAATTCCTTTAGTCAGGGCAAAATTGAGATATGAAAAATTGTCCCAGTTAAAGGTCAAAGGTCAAATTTTAGAAGAATTTGAATTTTTAAAGATTTACAGATTTTTCGAGCGTATATTAATGAAACTCCTAAATGTTATTTTAATAACATTTAAAAATTAATGGCTTATAAAAATTCAGAACATTAACCCTTAAGTGCTGTTGGGGTCTATATGACCCTATGAAATAATATACTTATATTTTCTCCATTAAATAAAAAAACTATAGACCCCAATAGCACTTAAGGGTTAATTTTCTGAATTTTAATAATAAACCATTTATGTTTAGTCATATTAAACAACATCAAGGAGTTTCATTAATATCCGCTCAAAAAAAATTTTAATCTTTAAAAATTCAAATTCTTCAAAAATTTGACCTTTGACCTTTAACTGGGTCAATTTTTCATATCTCAAATTTGCCCTTATTAAAGGAATTGAAGAATTCTACATTATGCTGTAATAATTCAGTAGAAAACATATGAAGTTTGTTAAAAAAAAAATAAAAAAAATAACTTAAAGGTTAAAAAAGTTACCAAAATCACTATTATCTCGAAATCCGCCGAAATAAAATCGTTAAACTAGCCGAATGAATAATGAAATGTCTACAATTTTTGTAATTTTTATTCCCTTATATGTGCTTAACAAAATCCTATGGTCTAATGGTCGATTTTTTAAATTTTATTTGCCAAAAAAAAATAAAATTTAAAATTGGAGATTTGGAAACAGGGTTGAAAAATTTAGACCTTTTTACCATTAATTAAAAGCAAGTTAGCATAACACAATATAAACAAGTAAGAAAGTTATAGTCGGCCAAGACCGACCATATGATACCCTACACAAGTGTTTTCCGGAAAATGGGTCCCAAGTCCAAACATGGACCGATTGTATCTGCCTTTTGTTAGATCTTTATTTAGTGTAGAAAACACACACAGATCAATTTTAAGTGGAATTGGTTAATTTTTTTTTGTCAATAGAACATTTTAACTGAATATCGGTCGAAATTTTTATATGGGGGACTAAGTTCAAAAATGGTCCAACTATATTCCGATTTGATAAGGTTGCTAAAGTACACGTTTAGCACCTAAAAATAAATTTTTTATCAAATATTTCCATTTTTATGAATTTTGAGGGAATTATGTGAATATCGGGAAGGTGGTTTGTATGGGGACTACCAGAAGGATTGACCCGATTCCTTTGAAATTTGGAATGGTGATTTGTGTATACAAAATTTGATTACTTGCTGAATTTCAAAGCGATATCTATTATAACACGGTTATTAGAGTCATTAAAGCCGAATCCAAAGGGGGCGTTTGTATGGGGGCTAGGTCTTAACATGGACCGATTTTCTCCAATTTCAATAGGCTTCGTCCTTGGGCCAAAAGATGCTTAAGTTTCAAATTTCAGGTCAATTGATTGAAAATTGCGACCTGTATCGTGCTTAAACCGATAGATGGACAGACGGACGGACGGACGGACGGACGGACAGACGGACGGACGGACGGACATCGCTAAATCGACTCAAAAAGTTATTCTGAGTCGATCGGTATACTTGAAGGTAGGTCTAGGACCAATATTTCGGGTAGTTACAAACATCAGCACAAACTCAATATACCCTGTACCACAGAGTGGTGTAGGGTATAAAAATACCTATCACCTTAGTACATTGGCAAGTAAAGAATAAAAAAATGTTGCTATAGTAGATAATTTCAATCAATTTCAAAAATTGAACTCGGAATCTTTGATCAAGTGGTCTGCCACACGTTAGTTGCCTGGGACAGTTGTAATAACTTGGCTGATTTTTAACCGATTTGAGTTTTTATTGCCTTATTACAAAGGTAATGTACTCCACATCACAATTCTGTAACCATTTGAATTCAAACTTAACTTAAAATATCGAAAAAATTGAGAAAATGAGTAAAAAGTCATTTTTTCCCCTTGTAATCCGTTATTCAAACTTCAGGTCGTTTCCGCGTCCACTTAAAGTTATCGGATTAACTCTAAATTTTATATTATTAAGTTTTTAGTACAAAGGAACAAAATTCTGCCCAGTGCCAAGCAATTAAAACATTTTAAATTTTTCCCTTACTGTTAAGAACACCCTTAATGTTCATACATGATCATACATGCTCATACATGATTACATGTATGATAGTATATGAACAATATATGGAAATAAATGTCATATATGGGAGCATATATGAACATACACAAGTAATGTAATATTCCATATATGTAAATGTATGCAACTATGTGTGTATATTAGAGTGTCCCTTATTTTGGAAATGTTGGAAATCTTGAGACGGTACCCGCTCATTTTTTTCCTTTTGACTTAAAAATAACTCAGGAAAAATTTTACGCCCCTAGGACCACGCCTTCCCTACGCGACGGGGCCTTAAAGAGCGGGGCCTAAAAAATCATTTTTCCATACAAACCAAAAAAATTTTTTTTTTATTTTTAATTTTTTTGTTATTAATTATTATATTACTTGGTTTGCTTATTCACGACAAAAAATTTGATTTTGGAGGGATAAGTCTTTCAGCGCTAAAAAATTTTTCGCAAAAAAAAAATTTGGGCGGCCGGGGTCCTACAGTAAAAAATTTTTAAAAAATATTTTTTTTTAGTTTTGACCAGCAACGGTTTTAGTTGCTATGTTGCTTTAAATGATATATATTCCAAAAAAAAAATTATTCGTATCTGTGACATCTTTATCTTTTTCGAAAAAAAAAATTTTGAGCCGTAGGAATCCTACGGTAAAAAATTTTTAAAAAATATTTTTTTTTAGTTTTGAAAAGCAATGGTTTTAGTTTTTATGTTGTTTTTAATGATATATATTCCAAAAAAAATATTATTCATATTTGTGACATTTTTATCGTGTATCGAAAAAAATCATCAATGCATTTTTTACCCTTTTTTAGAACACGATTAAGATGTCACAGATACAAAAAATATTTTTTTATGAATATATATCATTTAAAGCAACATAGCAGCTAAAACCGTTGCTGGTCAAAACCAAAAAAAAATATTTTTTAAAAATTTTTTACTGTAGGACCCCGGCGGCTCAAAATTTTTTTTTGCGAAAAATTTTTTAGCGCTGAAAGACTTATCCCACTAAAATCAAATTTTTTGTTGTGAATAAGCAAACCAAGTAATATAATAAATAATAACAAAAAAATTAAAAATCAAAAAAAAAATTTTTTGGTTTGTATGGAAAAATGATTTTTTAGGCCCCGCTCTTTAAGGGCCCGTCGCGTAGGGAAGGCGTGGTCCTAGGGGCGTAAAATTTTTCCTGAGTTATTTTTAAGTCAAAAGGAAAAAAATGAGCGGGTACCGTCTCAAGATTTCCAACATTTCCAAAATAAGGGACACTCTAGTGTATATGTATTCATATATGCTTTGCATCTGCATAGCATACATGTCTTAAAAACATTTTTTTTTAAAGGTTGGGTTCGGCAGAACTTTGCAAAATTGGACGAAGTTCATGTATGGGTTCAATCTGAAAAAGTCTTTCGGTCGGACAATATTGATAATAAATCATCAAAATTGATTATAATTTGTGTATTCTATAGGCGAATATGAACGGCACTAACGTAACCAAATTTAGAAGAAATGCGAACACTCTGACGGTATTACTGTCAGAGCACAAACCTAACCAAATTTATTCGATTTCTTTTCCATTCGATTTTGAAATTGTATGCGTAAGTTTCTATAAATTCGATTTTTAAAAGCCTCATGAATAATAAATGAATGCATTCAATTTTTAAAATTCTCATAAATTCTCATAAAAAACAGTGTCATAAATTAATACAAATTATTTATATTTGAAAAAATTTCAATTAATAGCTAATATAGACGTTTTATGGAAAAAAAAATTAAAAAAAAAATTTTACATACAAATTCATGTATGACAATGTATGATCATTAATGTACATGTACCCTCAAATTACGGATATGCACTTGTATGGACATCCATATATGCATCATATATGAACATGCATGGTCATTTTTACCCGGGATATTAAAATTTTCTGAAAAATTTTGAAATACAAATTTGACATATACTTAATCAGAATTTTCTGAAAAGCATTTAGAAAATTTTTAAATATAAATGGAAATATTTTGAGTAGGTTTATTCTAGCTCGAGGTCATTATTTCCTTTACTAATTAAAACTATGATATTCTCCTAGAATGATTTTCAAGAAAATTATTTTTATGTTTTAAATTTATTTATGTTGGTCATTTTTACAAGACTTAATGTACGTGTAGACAAAGTCTTGCAAAAAATGACCAACATAAACAAATTTAAAAAAGAAAAATAATTTTCTTGAAAAGTATTCAATGAGAATATCATAGTTTTAGTTAGTAATGGAAATAATGACCTCGAGCTAGAATAAACCAACTCAAAATATAATATTTTAAAGGTCGAATAAAACAATTTTTATTTTTTAATAAAAAAAATAATCAGAATTTATAAATGAAAATTTTTGAAATACAATTTGAAATTTATGAAATGGAATTTTTAAAAAGCATTTAGAAAATTTTAAAATACAATATTGAAATACAATTGGGAATTTGTGAAATACAATTTTTGGAAATTCAAATAGAATTTGCTTAAAATCATTTAGAAAATTTTGAAATGGAAATTTTTGATATACAATTTTTTTTTTTCTTCTTCTTCTTTTCTCGGAGAGCCAACTTTACGACACACCAGCTGATAATAACATAGTAATTTTCGCTCTACATAAAGTGCTTTTTTACTCGAAATATACGAGTTTTTAGGTGTTTTTATTTCTGTTCTCGTTTTGCTCTCAAAAAGTTGGCATTACTGCTGGTAAGCGAAAATACAGGGGGTCTACTGCGTAACTCAAATCGAAACGAAAATCGATTCGAACAGAATTGTTATTTCTAAAATAATGTAATAAAAAATATTTTTATTCAAGAAAAATTACTTGGAACTTGTAAACGCTTCTCCAGACAATGTAAAAAGAGAGAAATATAAAAATTTACATACGCGGTTGTGTTGTTTTTAAAGGGTTAAAAATTTCCGAATTCGAACGCTTTATTTCGATCTGAATTACGCAGTAGACCCCCAGCGATGCCAATATTTCGAACGTTAAATAATACAAAAAAAAATTATGAGGAAAAAAGGAGGACAACCCCGGACACTTTCTAAAAAAGAAGTAGGACTGCCCCGGACGCCCTAAAAAAGAGGACAGTGTCCGGGGAAAAGAGGACGGATGGCAACCCTAGTTATATGACATCTGCCTTTTTTAATTTTTTTAGCAACTTTATAGGGATTTTTTTTTTTGAATTTATCAAAGTTCTCGTTGAACATCCCTTATAAAGTCAAACAAACTTAGTAAACTAATTTAATAAAAACAATTAAGAAAATAATAGTCGTTAAGATCCCAGGGTTCCGAGTCTAAACATGGACCGATTGTGTCGTGTGTAGTCGTTTTTTGGGGTCATTGGCGGGGGCTGTGGGGGACACTTCCCCCTTGCAAAAAATGTTTACTAATTCAATTATTATGCATTTTGCACTAAAGTTTTTAATTTTATTTAAATTATTTATTATATCCACGCCCAAAAAAAGGGGCGGGCCGAAAAAAAATTAATTTTTATGGGGTCCCCGACCGATATTTCGATGCGTTACAAACGAAATGACAAAGTGAGTTTACCGCCATACTGTAGTTGGAGGGTATAATAACACTACTTTACACAGTTTTTGCACAGACATGTTAAAGTATTTTTGCCTCCTAAACAAGAATCTGTCATCAGAAAAGTTGTATCAAATCGCCTTCTCGAGATAAAGGCATTTTAATTTTTTGTGGACGAAGCCCTCAAAATATTAATATTGGAAAAGTGTATATTAAAGTTATTCATATTTTATTATTCAAACTCCCAATAAAATTACCTAACTTTTGCCTGAAATACGGACTCGATACTATCAGGGATACCATCAGGACATGTAAGGAAGTTGAAAATGTCCTTTTTGCGTTTTATCCTTAAGGTGAGTTAACACGAGAAAGAAATCTCGATAGAAAAATCGAAAATTTGTCAACTCTAGCATTTTTAAATATCATCTCTAAAAAAAATAAATTTTGTTTACGTTGTAATTTTTTTATTAAACAAAATACTGACTTCAAATCAAAAATAGTATCAATATCTTCCAAAAATCTGTAACATTATCAAAAAAAGGTAGGAAATAATACGTTTTAGAGGAATTTGATTTGACACAACTATTGAAAAAGTCAAATTCACAGAGTCGTTTTTTGGTCTTTGTCTAGCAGTTTTCTCTCCCGTGTAAACGCGCATTTATAACTATCGAAATTTCGCAAGAAATTTCCTGTTTAATGCAGATATGTAAAGAAGACACTTTAAAAATATAATGTGGGGTTAAAATCTAAAATCCGTTGAGTATATCCAGAAATATTTGTAAAAGAAGTCAACTTTGATGGGTTTGAGGGCTTAATCCGCAAAAAATTAAAGTGCCTATATCTCGAGAAGATCATTTGATAAAATTTTTCTGATGTATGAAAAAAAATATGCAGATTTGGTTCAAAATTTTGACTTCTTTTGCAAATATTTCTGGATATACTCAATGGATTTGGGATTTTAACCCCAGGTTCCCTTTATTGAAGTGTTTGCTTTACATATATTTGAACAGGAAGTTTCTAGCAAAATTCGGATAATTATAAGGATGTAACAAAAAAAAAGGCATTTTGGACTTCCGTATAAGGCCGTGATGTATTCTTGATCGTATCGAGCCCGGATTTCTAGAAAAAGTTAAGTAATTAAGGGAATTCGATTAAAAAAAATATGAATAACTTTAATATACACTTCCAATATTAAAAAATTTGTTGGTTCACAAAAAATTCAAATACATATATCTCGAGAAGGCGATTTGATACAACTTTTTTGATGACAGAAAAGTTGTATCAAAATACTTTAAAAAATGTACTTAAGACGTCTGTGCAAAAAAAAAAAGTTGATTTTTGTAGAGTAGTGTAATTACATGACTTTAAAGTAATTTTACAAACACAACTAGATATTCCTAAAATATGTAGTGATTATAATGGTGTAGGTATTTAATTAATTAATTAATTAATTAAATTAATTAATTAATTAATTAATTAATTAATTAATTAATTAATTAATTAATTAATTAATTAATTAATTAATTAATTAATTAATTAATTAATTAATTAATTAATTAATTAATTAATTAATTAATTAATTAATTAATGCTACCGAAATTCGGCACGAATAATTAATTAATTAATTAATTAATTAATTAATTAATTAATTAATTAATTAATTAATTAATTAATTAATTAATTAATTAATTAATTAATTAATTAATTAATTAATTAATTAATTAATTAATTAATTAATTAATTAATTAATTAATTTAAATATTATATGTAATAGGGCTGGTAACTCATCAAAAGCTAATCATTAATTAATACTAATTATTGATTATTGTACCCTCCAACTACAGTATGGGGGTATACTCACTTAGTCATTCCGTGTGTAACGCATCAAAATATCGGTCTAGGACCAGTTCAAAATAAAAGAGCTAGGCTACCGAAATTCGGCACGAATATGTCTTATGTTAGTAGGCAGGTTAAGTTCGTAAATGAGCAAAATCAGACGTGGAGAAAAAAGTTCCCCCTTGAAGAACTAAGCTAACCACAGAAAAACACCATATTTTTACATGATTTTTTGTGTTTTTGTTTAACAAATGCAACATTTTTGTACTACAAGAAGTTTAAAGTTCTGTATTTGGATCCGCATGATTAGAAAATATCGTTTTTTTCGGGGCGCCTCCTTTTGTGGGCGTGGATAAAAAAAATTGTTAAACTAATGATAAAATTGTATTTCTTTAGTGCAAAAAGCATAAGAATGAATTTATAAACATACATTGTGAGGGGAAATTGGTGCCCCCAAATGACCCCAAAAAAAAGCCCCTTGCGTGTTAGAGACATTTGCAAACTTTGATTAGCATTAATCATTGATTAATTGTGATAAGTGACCAGCCCATAGTATTTTTTTTTTTGTATTTAGAAAAACGGTTTCAGCATCAAAACTGGGATTTATCGAGATCCGGGAAACCACTCCCAGAAGAGGTACGAGAACCGGGAAACCGGTACCAAAACCGGGAAACCGGTACCAGAACCGAGAATACCGGTACCAGAACCGGTAATGCCGAGAACCAGGAAGTGGGAGGCACTAGTTAAAAGTTATTCGATTTGGCTCAATTTTTTCTACATCAGTTTAAGAACATGTGGCACAAAACTCCGACCGCGAGATGGTGAAATACCAAAATTTATATTTCGCTGCCACCCAAATATGTATGTTATCAGATATATATTTTTGTATCCAAAATATTATAACTTCTGACCTATAGTGGCCTAGCTCAGCTAACAGGTTGAAATTAAGAGGTAATTGCTTCTTTTTTTCTTCAGGCTTCAAAAACTATTGTTATAAAATACCACCACCACCAGTACAATCCAACCATACAATTTTACACAATAGTACACCATATTTTCAGCCATCCAGTCATCATCATCAATACAAACTAGAGACGGGCGCGTGAGTGAATTTTGACTCAAACTCACTCACGCTCACGATAGGAATTTTCCAATCAAGCACACTCACTCACGAGCTTATTTTTTTAGTCACACTAGAGATGGGCGCGTGAGTGATTTTTGACTAACACTCACTTACGACAGGAATTTTTGAATGACGCATACTCACTCAGGAGCATATTTCTTCTTCTCACACTCACTCACTCACAATCACGTGAGTAAATTTAACCCAACTCACACTCACGCAAGCTTCACTCACACTCACGTTGAATTAAACTCAGGAAGCTGTTATTTATACAAAAAAAATTTAAAAACTAAAATTTTAAAAATCTACATTTTTTAATTTTTTTTGACGGGACGAAATCTTAAGTTAAGCCAAATTTTAAAATTTTTTTGTTGCTTTTTTTGGTACGAAAGAAAATATGAAGAGAAAATAAATCACGTAAACTCACGCAAAAAAATTTACTCACGCACAATCACTCACACAGTTTTTTTCTCCACTCACAATCACGTGATTAACATTGAATTCAGTTTTACCAAATTTTCAATTTTTTTTTGGTTTTTTCGAGAAAAAATTTCAACTTTATTAAATGTTATTTTTTTTTTTTTGCTTTTTTCGGGGCGAAAGGAAATATGAAGAGAACACAAATCACGCAAACTCACACTCACTCACGCAAAAATCTTACTCACTCACACTCACTCACGAATTTTTTTTAATACTCACAATCACGTGAGTAGAATTGAGTTCAGTCACACTCACACGTGATCACGCGTAAATCACGCACATCTGCTCATGGTCCCATCTCTACTACAAAACTACTCACTACTATTTTTGTTAAAATAAGTATGTACCCTGAACAAGAAGATACCAAAAATCACCATGCTCGAGTATAGAGCAAGCAGCAGCAACCAAACAAAACTACAACCAACCAACTCAATAATAAACAGGAAAATTTACCAAACACAGCACGGCACAGAAAGAAGAAGAACTCTAGCAGAGTAGTAGTAGATAGCGGCGGCTGGCTGGTGCCTTGTGGTGTAAAACAACAATGAAACTAACTAACTATAAACGAAAAGTGCAACACTGACAGCCAATAAGAGCATTCATCCAACTGTAACAATGCAAACACTGGCACTTTATGCTGAGCGCCTGGTAAACGAATTGTGCCATTCGACCAACACAAATTTTTCGAAATTCATTTCTTTGTTGTGCCATGGAGCAACGACCAATCGACTAAAAGCCGATATAGTTTTTGCCTGAAATTGCTCAGCTATGGCTCTGAACATTGTGTACGTACATTGGTGTTGTTTCCGCATTTTCAGCGCCCGTACACTACTCGTCATTCATCCAACAAGCAACGAGTTATCATTTGAGTTGGCACAGTAAAACAATCCAATCATGAGTACAACCAACCACAAAACACCACTGTGAGAAGTAGTAACAGGCGCTAAGACGACAACAAGCAACTTTTATTTTTTGGTATGACACAATTTGTCATATCAGCTGTTTGGTTGGGTATAGAATTCACATTCTCATGTTTTTTTTTTTTTTTTGTTGCTTTTTGAGGTAGTAAAAGACGGAAAATATGAAATGGTTTTGTTTGTTGATGAAGTTATGTTGTTAAAGTGGAGATGGGCACGTGAGTGAGATTTGTGACTCACTTGCGGGCGGGATCTTGAAAAACAACAAATAAAAAATTTAAATTCGACTTGGCAGAATCAGACCTTTGAAGAATTAATTCAATTTGTGAATTAATTCACATTATTTTTAATTAATTTTTATACCCTACACCACTCTGTGGTACAGGTAGGGCTTCCAATCGGGATTGGTTTTTCTGAATCCCGGGATTCGGGATTGAAGAAAATTTTTCGGGATACCGATTTCGGGATCCCGGGATTTTCGGGATATTTTGAATCCCGGGATTCACGGGATTTTTTGGAAATTTTCGGGATTTTTCGGGATTTTCAAAAATTTTTAGTATTTTTTATCACTTTGAAAATCCACACGTTCCTAAAGATTAGCAAAGTTGATGTTGTGAACTTCAAAAAAAGTTTGGGATTCCTCCTGTGAAGAATATTTGGTTATCTTTCTTATCTTTCGTCGTGGCTCATCGTTATCAACTTTTAGTGAGCGTGAGTTAAAAAAAAAAATAAATGAATTTTCTAATTTTTGCATGAGTGATTCATTTTTTGCTAAAGCTTGCGTGTTTTGATTTTTTTCCGTTTCTTGACAAAAAAAAATATTTTTTGGCAATGTTTTTTTTGTAAAAAATGTGTTAGCGAGAGTGCTAGAGTAGAGTTTGCATGACTCACGCGTGAGCGTAAGTCATAAGTGAGTGATTCCATTATTGTTTGCGTGAGTCAAAACCCACTCACGCTATAAAAAAATGTTTTAGTAAAACATAAAATTAAAAAAGTTTGCAACTTAAAGAGTTAAGATGTGTCAAAAGCCATTTATGGTCCTATGCTCCTTGTAAGAGTAAAAGTAATAAATATAAAAGCCCTTATGTCGAACCACCACTAGTTCTTAGAATTTCTTTACATTTCGCAAACGTTTCACTTTTTTCTATAACAAAAGCATGGTACCTGACGGAACTTTTGTAGATTTTTTTTTATTTTGCTCCACAAATTCATATTTTATACACATTATTTAAAAAAATCTAAAAATATTGAAAAAAATCGGGATCCCGAAAATCCCGGGATTGAAAATCAGAAATCACGAGATTCGGGATTTGCCTAATCCCGAAAATCCCGGGATTTCCGGGATCGGGATATCCCGATTGGAAGCCCTAGGTACAGGGTATAATGAGTTTGTGCTGATGTTTGTAACTACCCGAAATATTAGCCCTAGACCCACTTTTAAGTATACCGATCGACTCAGAATAACTTTTTAAGTCATTCTAGCGATGTCCGTCCGTCCGTCTGTCTGTCCGTCCGTCCATGTAAACGTTTTAAACACGATACAGGTCGCAATTATCAATCGATTTGTCTCAAATTTTAAACTTAAGCTTCGTATGGCCCAAGGACGAAGCCTATTAAAACTGGAGAAAATCGGTCCATGTTTAGAACTAGCCCCCATACAAAAGGGGCTCAAATTTTGGCTTAAATGATTCTAATAACCGTATTATAATAGATATCCTTTCGAAATTTGGCCAGTAAACCTGCTTCGTATTCAGTAACAACCATTCCTAATTTCAAAGAAATCGGACCAGTTCTTGTAGCCCCCATAAAAACCACCTTCCCGATATTCACATAAATCTCTCAAATTTCATGAATATAGAAAATATTTTATTAAAATTTTGTTTGTGTGTGTTTAACACGTACTTTAATAACCTAATCAAATCTGAATATAGTCGGACCACTTTTGGACCAAGGCCCCAAATAAAAATTTCGCCCGATAATCAGTTAAAGCGGTTTATTGGCAACAAATAGAAGCTTATTTCTCTCAAATTTGGTTTATGAATATTTTTTACTTTTTATTAAAGATTAGACAAAAGATAGATTTAATCGGTCCATCTTTGCTCTTGGGATCCCTTTTCCGGGAAACACTGGTGTAGGGTATTATATGGTCGGTCATGACCGACTATAATTTTCTTACTTGTTTAATTAATGAATTAATTCATGCTTGAATTAATTTTTTGAAGTAAATTTGAATTATTTAAAAAATAATTAATTAATTTTGTGAATAAGTCATTTTTAATTCAAACAATTAATTCAAGCATGAATTAATTCTTTTTGAATTAATGCATTTTTTGAATTAATTATTTTTTTAATTAATTCTTTTTTGATTTTAATCTTTTTTGATTTAAAACGTTTTTTGAATTAATTCATTTTTAGAGCTGAACCAGCGCTTAAAGTTTACATCCATAGTGTATTTGGTCAAAAAAATATATTTTTGTATACCCTCCATTCTAGTGCTATACCTATATTTAAGTTTGTCTTTCCGTTTGTAACAACTCGAATTATTGGTCTAGGACCGCATATTCCTCTATCTATTTTAAGACGATCTAGCGATGTCCGTCCGCCTGTCTGTTGAGAACACGCTAACTTTTAAAAAACTTTACTGAGGCTGCTGAAATTTGACATATATGTATGTTGGATATTTACCTGGTCAGGTTGTTATTGCAATTCATCGAAATCGGTCCAGTGGTTCAAAAGTTACAAGCAAAAGATTACTAAAAACAAGATATTTTTTACACAAAATAAAATATTCCTAATCAAAATTGTTATTTCTTCACGTTACAAAATTTACTATCATTTAAAAAGGTAATTGTGGAAGGTATTCATAGATTTTGTAAGCCCTCCACTTACAAGGAAGGTATCCCTGGTGATACCAGGGATATATATCTTTTTGATATAGACACGATTTTATTTGATATAGACACGACTGATACACCATTGATTAGGTCTTCAAAAAACCTTTTGGCCTATATATTATGTTCATATAGTTTTTTTTTTTAAATGGGAAAATTCATCAAAAAACGTAAAATGTCAGATTGGGCAACTCTCAACTAAATGTGAGATTGGGCAACTCCTATTTTGCTTCCCTCTTTCTCATATGCAATTTTCAGGACAATCGGTGGGTGCCCTGTGAAAGACCTTCCTTGTAAGACTTAGCATATTTACTTGTTGTTGCCCTAAGCAGTTTGGTATTGCATTTGAGCGAAATCGGTTCAGTGGTTAAAAAGTTATGAAAGAAGTACAAACATATTTTTTTACAAAAACAAATTTTCGTCGTTTTTTTCACCAAAATTTTTTTTTGTGGATTTTTGTTTGTTTTTTGCAAATAAACTTTTTTTACATTGTGGCAAGGTCGAATTTAACTTTCTTACTTCTTTATTTTTAAAATTGGTGCCAAAAGTTTTGTTATGACAAAAAATATTTACAAAGTTTTCATAAAGCAATTTTGGTCGAGCGCAACGTTTTGTGCGGAGGGCGTGGCAAAATTTAGTTTTTTAATTTTATTTTTTTTTACTTTGAGCCAACACTCAGGGGATGCCCCCTACTAATGCAATGCATTGTGTTGGTATTAGGAAAAAAGGTTATCAGGAGAAGGAAAGTGGGAGTAGTGTTTGTGGACATTTAATTTAAACTTTTCTAAATTATAGCCTACTGGAAAGATTTCTGCGGGGAGTTTATTCCACATACGACTAGTTCGACCGAGAAACGAATTTTCTCTGTAATGCGTTGTGCGATACATTGGACAATCGACAACAAACGGATGTGAGTTGCTGGAAAGGCGAGTACTACGGGTATGCACCCGCGTCTCAGGGATGAGTTCATCCATCTCAGCTGAGCACTTACCGTGGTAATATCGATAGAACAATGACGCACAACCCACATTCCGACGATTCTCCAATGAATCAATAGAGCTGGATACCCTACTGTCATTGATGAGCTTCAACGCACTCCTTTGCACCCGGTCCAGAAGCTTTAAGATAGACCTTGAAGCACCTGCCCAGATATGGGAGTTGTATTCCATTTTCGGACGGATATAGCGGTATAAATAGTGAGAAGATCAGACGGAGTGAAGTAATTCTTACACCGTTTTAAAAAACCAAGACACTTGAATGCTTCTTTCGACACCTGAAAAAAAAATGTTGGTTCCATCGAACATCACATTGGATTTTCATGCCTAGAACATCAAGAGTGTCTGATTCCTCAATAGCTATACCACCCATGGATACAGATGACGCTGATTCTACAAGACGTCTGTGGGTCAGACAACATTGGGTTTTACGAGCAGATTTAAATTGTTTGGCCTGTGGAAGGAAAATTAAGAAAACTTTTGGTTGTGGCAGAATTTATTTTTTACATTTTAACTAATTTCGAAGATCCCCAATGACCTAAGTAGATTTAAATTGGCATGCAAATAGTACGTTCCATGGTGAAGATCCACACGGACCGGGGGGATAATTATGTAACTTAATAGTCATCAAATCGTAATGTAAGCTCATTATTCCATTACCATCATTACCGTTTTAACCATTAGGGCACGTGCCCAGGGCTCCCGATCTAAGGGGGCCCCGAAATGTCAATAAATTCGCTTGTACGAAAATGGAACAAAAATTTTTAATTAGTTTTTAAAGAACATTCACGTTTTCTTACAGAAAAATTCTCAGAATATAACACATTTTTCAAATACATCTGAGACTTTTTCTAAAGGAGGAATTTGTCCTGTATCAAAAATCTCAAATTCATAGAAATTTTTCTACATAAAATTCAGATTGTAAAATATTTTACATACAGAAAAATTTCAGATTTTGAGATTTTAAAAGTCTTAAGTTCATAGAAGTTTTTCAAAAATAAAAAGTCTCAGATTTTGTGATTTGAGATCGTATGCAAAGTCTCAGATTCTGAGACATTTTTGCTATAGAAAGTCTCTGATTCTGAGACATTTTTTTGTATAGAAAGTCTTAGATTCTAAGACAATTATCGTATAGAAAAAGTCTGAGTTTTTTTCGTATAGAAAACGTCTCAGATTCTGAGACATTTTCCGTATAGAAAATGTATTACATTCTGAGACATTTTTCGTGAAGATAAAGTCTCAGATTCTGATACATTTTTCGTATTGAAGAGGTCTCTGATCTGAGACATTTGTCGTAAAAAAAAATCTCAAATACTGAGACATTTTTCATGCAAAAATATTCTCAGACTCTTAAACATCTTTCGTAAAGAAATTGTCGCAGATTCTGAGACGTTTTTCGTATAAAAAAAAATCAAGATTCTGAGAAATTTTTAATTCAGAAAAGTTTCACTGATATGGCCGATAAGCCGAGACACCCCAACCTTAAAATCGTATCTTTTATATATATTTTAAGTTTCAGGCAAATCGGTTCATATGGGTTGAGATACTTCCCATGTTAGTAATTTTTGTAAAAAAAAAAATAATTTGAGTTAAGTTTTTTTGTGTTTCAAAATCACAGTGGTGGTATTTAGAGTTCTACTTGCCAGTAGATATGCACACCAAACACGTGATTATCGTGATTTACGTGAAACGTAGGTAATATTTTTCAGACCCCATTACTTGCAAATGTTTTACTTGTATCATGCTTAAACGCTATTCAATCACATGTCCATCCCTGGTGTTAAAAAAGGAGAATGAAGTTACAGAGTTGCCAAGCCATTTAGTGGAATTGTATTAAGCGCTGGGATTTGTAAGTTTTTAGTGAAAAACCATGTTCTGATTTTAAGTGTAAACACATAACAAAAAAAATATGTCTGTGAAAACCACTAATTTTGGAATATTACAAGCCGAAACGAGTTTTCCTTGGATTTTGTAGGATTTTTCCGTTAATTGGTATATGAGGAGTTCCGGCTAAGACTTAAATTTTGAGGTAAAAAAGATTTGATTTTTGTTTTGATGACACATCGATGAAAGTTGGCATAAATATTAGAAGCTATTTAAGAATAAGAAATTCGTTCGCGTCAATTAAATCGCGCAAGGGGGTCAAAAGTTATGGCGGTTTTAAGATTTAGCGGTTTTAAAAAATCTTAAAAATATTTTAAATATTTTTTTTCTACACATTTGTTGCATGCGTTATTAAAACATGCCAGGATATATCATTTCTTCTAAAATATATGATATTAATTTAACCCTTTAATGACCAAACGATTTAAAAAAAAAATATCTAAGTACCTAAAATCGCGATTAATTCGCGGTAAAAGAAAAGTTTCACAATTTTTTATAATATATTTAGGCAATGCGCGTTGGTATTACTGAAAAAAAAAATCATGGAAAATCGTATCATTGAACCAGTGTTTAAAAAAATCGGTGATGCTTTTTTATAACAAGAAAATTTAATATGGTCCAAAAACTCTATAATCATCAAAATTTTTTAACCCGCCTCTGATTTTATGATGACACATCAAGTGGGCTTTCATTTAAAAAAAAATTTCATCCGATTTCGTGTAAAGCCTTGGATGTGCCAGATCAAAACAGGTTTAGATAAAATCATCGCGCTTTCCGCTCAGAATGGCTTAAAGTAAAAAGCCAAAAAGCAAATCAGTTCTACTCGTTAAGGCACGTCTTTTGGTGTATTAAAATGAACATGATGCATTCATTGCTACTAAAAAAAATTGGAAACAGATTTGCAAATTTCGCACAATTTTCAAAAATGCCATAAAATTTTTGCAATTTATTTTTTATAAACCCGCCAGTGATTTTTTTATGTAAACTCCTAAAAAACTCGGTTTACGCAAGAATCCACCAAATTTCGAATGAAACCGCGAATGTGCCTCGCGAAAAACTGGTATTTTAAAAAAATTACGTTTTTTCTTTCGAAATTTGATCTGCTAAAACTCCTTAACTATTCGTGGCACATTAACGGGATTAATTCCAAAATGTTAAGAATTACAACAGCTACCAACTCTAGTTCAACTTTTTTCATTTTATAGAGGGGGCCGAAATCCCTGATCAAAAAACCTCGAAAATTTAAAAACTCTTAATTTTTGGTTTCAAAACTTAACCGTCTTATAACTTCTTACCAAGCAATGAAGCATCTATCAAACCAACATTTTAATAATCTCTTATATGTACTGACTTTGTGTTATGCCGGAAAAGATTGAAATATAAGAAGAACTTGAAAAAAAAGCGAAAGAAGGTAAAAACTATGGATTATTTCAAGCCATTTTTATCGATTTTTCAACTTTAACCCTCTGTAACTTTTACGGATAAAGTGGGGTAATCCTTAAACATTGCTCAGTGATGGTTCAAGGTCTTGTTTACACAACTGCATTTACAGTTTTTCTAAATTCCAAAAACTGCCGGTTTTTTTAAACATTTATTCCAGTTTCACTGAGTTGAAATTTAAAAAAGATTTCATGATATAGGCGCAGCCAAAGTCTTCTAGTTCCCCCCCCCCCCCACACTTTTTAATGCTTTACTTTAATGCCTTAAATAACCGTAAAATAATGCAGTTTTTCTATTATTCAATTTATTTTTTTCACGCCCCCAATAAAATGGGTGGCCCGAAAAAAATTCTCTTTCCTTATTAGTGGCAAAATGATTTCACAAATTTCAATAATTATTATAAAATTACAGGTAGGTTTTGTTGAGTTGAGGGTTGTACAAGCCTTGAAGAAAGCTAGGCGAGTCCATGGCGCTCAGACTTAAAATAGTCCATTGTACCATACTCTAGAAGGAAAGATTTGTAAAGAATGAGAAAAAGTTTAAAGAGAGTGAAAGGTGCTTGCTCAGAACATCTCAGTTGCTTTCACAAACCTGAGAAAGTCAGACATGGATAGTCAGTGATGCCAACTTTTTACAGGCAAAAAGCGCAAAACAGTGACTCAAAAAGCGCTAAAAAGCGCTAAATTTGAATAAAGTAAAAAGCGCCAAAAAGCGCTAAAAAATTATTTTGAACTTAACGGTTTTAATATAAATTTTTATAAAGTCGTCAGGCCAATTTGCAGAATAAGTCTAAAATATTGCTGAAAAAATTTTTAAACTAATGGTGTTTCCTTTTCTGAAAAAAAATGTTTGCCATTTTAGGGTACACATTTTTAAAATGTTTAACTCACACCTTCAAAAATTTGCACTTTATTTGACGGGAATAGAACACAACATACAGCAATACTCTGCCCTGTATTTTTTTAACAGCTGTTTTGAGAAATCAACACAGAAAAAGTCAGCTGTTGTATAAGGCAATTTCAACCCCGTGATTTTTTACGGGGTAAAAAGTGCAAATTTTTTGCACTTTATATGGCAGACATTTTTAGAAAAGAACACGATATTCTTTATAAGGATTGGCATTTTTTTTAGAAAAGATCACAAAAACATAATTTTTGGGGCGAAATGCAAAAAAAGGCACATTTTTTTGCCAGAAAAGGAAACACCATAAATTTGTTCTGGTTTTTATTTTAAAAAAACATTTTTTTTTTTTTAATTTTCAACAAAGTTTTTCATTTTGTTGGATGTATTACAACAATTACGTGAAAAATATGGAATTTAGACTGTTATTAGGACGTTTCTGTTGTAAAATTTGCATTTTTTCTCAAAGTGATTAGTTGTAGAAAGAAAGCGCTAAAGACGCTAAATAAAAAAGTGAAAACGCGCCAGTTTAGCGCCTTTTTTAAAAACGCGCTAGATTTAAAAAATGCGCTTTTTGGGTGGTCAGAAAGCGCTAAATCTAGCGCGAAAAGCGCTAAATTGGCATCGCTGTGGATAGTCCATGGACCATGTCATTGACAAAATATCAGAGCCCATTATCCGCAGTCTTGCTCTTGAGAACGTTGGGCAACAACAGACGTAGTGTTCTGTTGTGTCCTCATCCTCAAGACAAGCTGTACATAGAGGGTCTGATAAGACACCCAATCTCGTCATATGACGAGCACATGCATTGTTTCCCGTAATTAGGCTAGTAAGTTTGCGACAGTCTTTTCTACTCAGACTGAGTAAATAGTTTGCCACTTTCTTGTCTGGCCTTGTTACGAAACATTTAGTATTCCTACATGTCAACTCATTGGACCATCTTTCAATGAAAATTGATTTCATGTGAGAGTTTACCCAACGCATTATCCACGTCAAGCCTATACCAATCTGAGGCTCCGGAACCGTCCGTATTGAAGGTATCAGAGTAATTTCTGAGAAGTTTATCTGGATCGCACCAGTCTTCCCTTCTCGGAAATTTAACACTGAACTTCCTACCAAACTCTATGCAATGCGTCATACTGTCTAAGGGCCATAGAAAAAAATAGAAGTGTAACAGAGTCGTATTTCGGTTGAATAATTATTAGTGACAGCACATTATGTAACTTTTGACGTTTAATAAAAACAATGCAACATAAAGGAGAACAACAACAAAGCAAAAAACAAAAGAGAAAAAAAAAGTTTTTAAACTATCAATAGTGCGTATTTTCTTTAAAAAAACGTTAAATAAAGCAAAATAAATAATAAATTTAATTAAATGAAAGACAAATTCCATTTTTTATAAACAAAGAATCTAATTTGATATTAAATACGTGTGAGATGAGGAAGAACAAGCATTTTTCCACCATATTGGAAAATACATCAAATACAACACTGCGTACCTTCTAATCTTTTCTATGCTAAGGGCATAGCAAACATCGGACAAAGTTCCGAAAGCCCATTCAACAGTTGACCATGTCCTGCATTGTAGTCTCCATGCCATGATCTATTTTTACGGAGTCTGCACAGAGATTTCATGGCTACCCCTTGGATATGTAGATCCAAGGGAAGCATGTCCAACATGCGTTAAGAGTTGCACCTGGTGTAGTGCTCATAGCACCTCTAATCCCCAAGCAATCTGCTTTTTGAAGTCGGTCCAGTAGAGCCCGTGTAGATTTAACTACCGTTCTCGACCACCAGATTCACGGACAATACATGCATATTGCACCAGTTGTCCAGCAACTCTAAACAGTCTGAATTTTATTGCAGACCATTTCAAGAGACTTTCCAGAAACTAATGCACACACATCGTCCGCATATGCCTGTACGTGAACACCCAGAGACTGTATTTTCACCAGAAGTGAGTCGACCACAAAACATCATAGTAGTGGAGAGAGAACACCTCCTTGGGGGCATCCTCTGTTTACCTCAACAGTGACTTTTGTGCCCCACTGACTTTCAATGGTTAACAATCTATTAGAGAGCATAAAGTAGATCCATTTGACAAGAACTGGATCCACACCATGCTCTTCAGCCGAAGCAGGCGCGGATCCAGGGGGGGGGAGAATGGGATTTCTCCCCCCCCAAAATGATTTCAAAAAAAAAAAAAGGAAAGGAAAAAAGAAAGGAAAAAAAGAAAAGAAGGAAAAGAAAAGAAAGGAAAAGAAAAGAAAAAGGGAGAGGAACAAAGATAGAAGGAAAATCACCAGGATGTAAACAAATAGAGGCTATTTGTAGGGAAGTAAATTTTTTTTATACCCTCCATTTAGTGATAGAGGGTATATATAAGTTTGTCATTCCGTTTGTAACTCATCGAAATATCGATCTGGGACCCCATAAAGTATATATATTCATGATGCCCGATCGATTTTAAGACATTCTAGCGATGTCCATCTGTCCGTCTGTCTGTCTGTCTGTCTGTCTGTCTGTCTGTCTGTCTGTCTGTCTGTCTGTCTGTGGAAAATGCTGTCGCGGAAAAAATATTGCACAGAGATGACTGAAACTAAACATGTTTATTGGAAGTTCTCCCGAGAAGTGTGGTATTGCATTTCAGCGATATCGGTTCAGCGGTTCAAAAGTTATGAACGAAAATGTAAGCACACCTCAAAAATTTCGGTACATTCAACATAACCTAAAAATACAAAATGCTATAATTCTGCTTCTGGTTGACATATGTGAACATAATTGAACACCAAATGGTATTTAAACAAGTATGAACATATTTTTTGGCAAAAAAAGAAAAAATCGCGGATTTTTTTTTACCAAAATTTTTTTTCGCGGAATTTTTTTTTTTTCAAAAAAAAATCTTTTTTTTCAAAAGTAATTTCCTTTTAAATAAAGATTATTGCAAATCTTTTTGAAATTGTGGAGGGTATCACTACATTCGGCAAGGCCGAATTTAACTTTTTTACTTGTTAATCCTTAAAATGTTTCAAAATGAAAGAAATTGCATTTGAAAAACTTAAATGACAATAGAGTTAAATGGCAATAGAGTTATCATTCTCTAAGAAAAAATTATTATCTAAATATTTTTACAGAAAAATGTTTCGAAATTCCAGACTTTATTTTTAGAAACTGTTTTGACACTTATTTGCATCTAAATGTAAAAATTTTTTTATTGTAAAACTATCTTAAATTTTAGGAAATATGTCTTAAAACTTTTCTATAGAAAACATCCCACAGTAACTGAGAATTTTTCCATTGAAAGAATGTTTCAGAATATACCAAGATTTTTTCAGAAAAAAATTTCTCAGAATCGAATAACATTTCTAAAGAAAAAACGTCTTAAGAGTCTGAATATGTAAATTTTTCTTTTGAAATGTGTCTAATAATAAAATTGTTTCTATATGAAAATGTTTCAGAATCTAGATGGCATTAAAACTGTAACATTTTTCGTATTTTAAGAAAATTTATTCAAAATTTTTTCATAAAATGTTTCAACAACTGATAATTTTTTAGTATCTGATAATTTTGTTTTACGAATTATGTTTCAGGATCTGAGAATTTTTGTATACGAAAAAGTTCTTAGAATCTGAGAATATCTTTGAAATATGAGAATTATTTCAGAGGTTTTTTATAAGAAAAATATATCAGAATTTGGAATTTTTTATAGAAAGAATGTCTCAAAATCTCAGATTATTTCTATAGAAAATTTTAAAAATCCGAGACATTTTCCATAAGAAAGGGTTTTAGAAAGAAAGTTTCCCTAAATCCAAATGCTTGAAAAAAATATTTTTCTTGGTTATTAATTTGTAACGCAATATTAAAAATAAAACAAAAATTAACACAATACCCCCCCCCCCCCCCCCCTTCAAACCAATCTTTATTGCTTTCCGATTTTTTGGTAAAAAAAAATCTCCCCCCCCAAATGAAATTCCTGGATCCGCGCCTGAGCCGAAGCCTTCATAGAGTCAAAGGTGGCATTATCAAAGACCCCCTCAATATCCACAAATACACCCAAAGTGCAGCTTTGTTTATCAAGGCCCTTCTCAATCTTTAAAAAAAGATCATGAAGTGTCAACTCACAAGATCTACCACTTTGTTACGCATGTTGCTGAGTATTTAAGGGGCTCTCGACTAATGCTACCGACCTTATGAATTTTTCCACCATTCGTTCAAGACTTTTCAGTAGGAACACTTTTCTCTCAGAATTTAAAACTTTAGCTTTGGATTTACAGAGTTACAATTGGGATTTTTCGAATATTTATTGTGATTTTTTGTATTTTAAATGGGCTTTTCTGCATTTATTGTTATTAAAACTCAAGAACCGCTGGACCGATTGAGGTTTCTCTGAAGTTTATTTACAAAAAGTTGCGCTGTTGTCGTAATATTTAAATTGTTTGTACTTATGGTACGATTTGGCTCAAATTCTTCGCAAAATATTTTTATAAAACAAAAATAGTTTCTTAAAAAAAATTGGACCCGGTAGATGGCGCTGAGGTGAAGTTATTAAAAAAAATATTTATTCTTCATTTCAGAAGAGTTACTGAAAAGAAAATAAGTTTGTTGATAAAATTTGGATCCAGTAGATGGCGGTGAGGTAAAGTTTATTACAAAATTCTTTATTTCAGTGCAATTTCACGGAACTTTGAAATGTATGTTTCGTCATGAGAAAGTTGTATAATAGTGTTGTAAATTGTAGTTACTTTTGACTACTCGATACTTTTTCAACTGAGTACTCGATACCACTCAATACTTTTTTGAAATTGAAAAATTTACCAATAGAGTTTTATAAATTACAATTTTATTAATTTTTATCAAAATTGTATTTGTGTTTGCATAACAAGACATTCGCTTTTAAGTTTAGATAATTTTTAATCAATTTAAAAATTATTTTTCTGTAAAAAAAAAAATAAAATATTTTTCATACACAGAGTTGCATTTTATGGTTTTATTTGTTGGTTAAATTATGAATTTCAAGTGAAATATACAACCCTGAAAGTATTGAGTAGTTACTTTTGAGTATTGAGTCCTCGAAAAAACAGGGAGTATTGAGTACTCGGTACTCAAATACTCAATACTTTTACAACACTATTGTGGTGTAAACCGAAAGCACAGACTAAATACAGACTCGACAGTAGAGTTTTATAAGAAGAAATGGGGAAAAACTGTGCGATTTTAGGAGAAAACACAGCGGTTTTTAGTCCGTTTTACGCTAACATGGCAACACTTTCTACGACTTAGGAGTGAGTGAAACAACAAAAACCGATCTGGCATCCATTTTTCTAATGGCGCGTAATATTAGCTTTCTCTTTCTAACCTAATTCGTAGAATAATTTGAAAAAATTAACCATATGGTTAAGAACTACTATTTTGACAGCTGTCACTTATGTCGAGTCTGTATTAGTCTGTGCCGAAAGCACAGACTATAAACAGACTCGACAGTAGAGTTTTATTAGAAAAAATGGGGAAAAACTAAGCGATTTTAGGATAAAACAGAGCGGTTTTTAATCCGTTTTACGCTAACATGGCAACACTTTCTACGACTTAGGAGTGAGTGAAACAACAAAAACCGATCTGGCATCTATTTTTCTTATGGCGCGTTATATCAGTTTTCTCTTTCTAACCTAATTCGTAGAATAATTTGAAAATATTAACCATATGGTTCCGAACTACTTTTTTGACACCTGTCACTTATGTCGAGTCTGTATTAGTCTGTGCCGAAAGTCTATTTTTCTCTTTGCACGAGAATCGATCTATTAAAGTAACACCCAAATATTTCAAATTACCGGCTCATGGCAGCCCTTAAGTTTATTTTGCTAGCAAACAACAACAATTATTTTTCAAATATACTCGTGCAAACATTTATTTATGTTCACCCATACTTTAATATAAAATCTTGTGTGTGAAAAAAACAAACTAATTTTTTTTTTATTTTAACAATTCCCATTTATTGAATTCAGTTATTAAAAGTGACACTTGCTAGAATTTCTGTTCTCCTCTTAGAAATATCGGTAATGCTGTGCAGCCAACGTCGTCCGTCATAATATGTCTTCCGAAACGACAACGAAGAAGACTTTTATAACGTACACGTTCTTTTAAAACGTCTAGCCTACACCGACGTCATACGGAAACGTAACTCTTAGCGACTTTGATATTTATTGTAGCAGTACGCAGCTACCACAATTTATAAACTTAAAATAATCTTGATAATTTCTCTCCTGAGCTAGTAGTTATTTATTATAACCTTCTTGTTCAATGATATGACCTACTGTTTGAAAGTCATCTTGAGGGCACCTTGAGTTATTTATTTGTTTTCAGTTGTTCCCTGTTGCACGTAGATATGCCCTTAACAAACTGGAGCAAAACCTTGAAGGTTTTTTTCTCAATGAATAAAGACTGATGACAAAAACCAAAAGCTGGGTCAATGTCATCGACCATGAACTACAGATAAAACAAACACACACAGACTCCAAGGTTAAAGTTTAGATTTCTTACAATATAAGTTTTTGTTTGATTTTAATAAAATCAAGTTGAATTCGAAAAAAATGTTATGAAAATGTTTAAAGAAGTTTTCGAGACAATTATGAGATGATAGTTAAATTTTCGGGTTCGATTGAATCCGACTTATTGTTAGTACAATACATTAATGCGGGCTTCACACTTGCTGTTTTTGAGTGTTCAAGGACGACATATTTAACAAAAAGTCTTTGTTTTGTGTCCATTACGTTTTTATTCTGTTATACCATATTCACATTGGCATGTTTAAATTTAAACAAGTGTTTTCCCATACATTTAAAACAAAACATAGTTTAATTTTAAACATCTCGAAAACATTTCCAAAACATCTCGGAAACACAAAATAACAACCCTGTGTTAAGTTGTCATCAAAAAAACAGCCGCTGCTAAATGAACCAGAAGAGAAGCGGATGCTTTTTTAAACTACTGGCAATGCGAACACTTTCGTTTAATTTTAAACACAAAAGTTAAACGATGTTTTAAACATTGTATGCGAATATGGTATTACTGGTGTTTTATTAAACAACTTGTTGAAGGTCGTAAGTGTTAACTCCACATAAAGAACTTAAACGGTCGTTAACTAATATGGCATTCACACATGCGACCTTAAACAAGTTGTTCAACAAAACACCAGTAACAGAATAAAAACATAATGGACACGGAACAAAAACTTTTGTAAACATCTCACTCTTAAACACTTCAAAACAGCAAGTGTGAACCCCGTATAACGTTCCATGTAGCATTCGACTTTGAATTAAATTTTCTTACAGATTAAACAAAATAAAACACGCAGTAACAAGTAAAAAAGTTAAATTCGGCATGTTCGATCCATGAATACCCTACATAATATTATCCAAGGTAGAGATAAAAAAAAAATGGCCCGTACCACAGAAAAAGTCTATTGTAACAATACCCTGCAAACAATAGGGCGATATATCACCGAAAAGATATTGCGGCGATACAAAAATTTATCATTTCAATAAAAAATCAAATTAGTATTTTTATTATATCGCCGTTTTCTCATACGAACGATATTTTGGCGATAAACAAATAAAAAATATTGAAAACTTTTATTTCTTTGTCAATTTAAAATAAAATAATTTATCAAGCACAACCAGAAATCTTTGAAAGAATATAAATTTGGCCGAAAAATACAAATTTGCGTTCAAAGATAAAATAAAAAGTTCAGCGAATGTTGCGGACATATTTTTCAGGTGAATGCAAATGTTTTTAGTCCTGTTAACATGACTAAAATATGAATGAAAAAAATAATGTCTATTTTCAGCTTCAGGGAATCGATATAGCTGTAACGCCGGTTTATCATTTTGGTGATATTCCGGCGATACATACAAATCTATTATTTTTCGTTTATACGATTATCTGGCGATATTGCCCTTTTATCGCCAAGACGAATCGTTTTCGTATCGCCGGGATGTATTTCCGTCGGGTAACAGTTTCTCCCGAAATGTGTATAGCCGGCGATACGAATTCGATAATTGCCGCAATAACATTTATCGTATCGGCAATACAACCGGCGAATCGATGTCGTATCGTTTTGTTTGCAGGGTAGTTTTATTTTAAATTTCAAATTTTCCATACATTAACAAAAAAAAAAACAAGTAAAAAGTTAAATTCGGCCTTGCCGAGTGTAGTGATACCCTCCACAATTTCAAAAAGATTATTGCAAAAAACTTTATTTAAAAGGAAATTACTTTTGAAAAAAAATTTTGGTAAAAAAAAATCCGCGATTTTTTCTTTTTTTGTCAAAAAATATGTTCGTACTTGTTTAAATACCATTTGGTGTTCAATTATGTTCACATATGTCAACCAGAAGCCGAATTAAAGCATTTTGTATTTTTCGGTTATGTTGAATGTACTGAAATTTTTGAGGTGTGCTTACATTTTCGTTCATAACTTTTGAACCGCTGCACCGATATCGCTCAAATGCAATACCACACTTCTCGGGAGAACTTCCAATAAATATGTTAAGTTTCAGTCATCTCTGTGCAATATTTTGTCCGTGACAGCATTTTCCACAGACAGACAGACGGACATCGCTAGAATGTCTTAAAATCGATCGGGCATCATGAATATATATACTTTATGGGGTCCCAGATCGATATTTCGATGAGTTACAAACGGAATGACAAACTTATATCACTAACAAGGGAAGTCTCCCTGGTGTCACCCTCCGATCTTCTTGAAATTTGGATATGTTGTTAAAGCTAAGTAAGTTGTTCACCGGTGAAAAAAAATGTTTCTAAACATCAATTAATTTGTAGCGAAAATTTGACAGTCATATGTTTGGTTATGTTTTGCGCGTCAGAATACATAAATAACTTTAAATAATATTTTTTGGTAAGTTATGTAATATTATTAATGTTTACAGTCCCAAACACTTATAATTACTTCATTTTACATCTGAATGTTAAATTTCACCGCTTTTTAAATGGTCTGTACAATTTAAAAAAATGTTGCTTATAGTGTTGATGCGTATTGATGCAACATATACCGGGTTATTTTGCCGGTTTTTCACCAGTGAACAGAATACCTCTTCAGCGAAATTTTTACGCTTTTGTAAAGCCAGTGTGAAATTTATGTTTTTTTTATATGGAGTTTGACAGATTTTCACGTGAAAACCGAGCAACTTACCCACCTTAAATGTTAAATTTCACCGCTTTTTAAATGGTCTGTACAATTTAAAAAAATGTTGCTTATAGTGTTGTTGCGTATTGATGCAACATATACCGGGTTATTTTTCCGGTTTTTCACCAGTGAACAGAATACCTCTTCAGCGAAATTTTTACGCTTTTGTAAAGCTAGTGTGAAATTTATGTTTTTTTTATATGGAGTTTGACAGATTTTCACGTGAAAACCGAGCAACTTACCCACCTTAAGAACGAAAATTAATTCGACACGTATTTTTTTATAGCGGCCCAAACTCATTTTTAGGGGGGGTCGATTTGTATGGGGGGAAATTGACCTTTTTCAGTTTTTTACGATTTACGCATATTTAAACAAAATTAATATAGGCATGTGTGATATCAGATTAAAGGTATTAAAAATACCTATCTCGTGGTGCTAACAAGGGGCCGATGAAGTTAATATTTTTCGACTTATTAACAAAAATGTCCTAAAATTTTGGTATTTTACTCAATATGACGAAAAGTGGTGCATGTTTTGACATGTTCTTAGCACATGTAGATAGGTTTTCCAAAGACCTTTCATTTGGTATGTAAACTGAAAAATGGCCTTGTCTTCGCCCCTCCTTTTTACACCCTAAATATGAATTTGGGCCGCTAAAAAAAATACGTGTCCCTTTATTTTTTCTGCTCTACAAAATAAAACCAATCCCATAAAGATCCGCGGGTGACACTAGGGAGACTTCCCTTGTAAGTGGAGGGTATAAAAAGTTGTATGGAAATAGGGTTGCCATTCGTACTGTTTTAAACAGTACATGTACTGTTTTTTATAAAAAGTACTGTTTTATGCACACCACCCAAAACAGTACGCAAAAGTACTGTTTTTGTACTGTTTTTTTTTTAATCATCACCAAAATGTAACATTTTTCGAAAAATGTTTCATATTTGACAAAATTTTAATTCAATTTTTAAAAAGGAGCTAAATGCAATTTAATTTTATACTACACTCAAAAAGAAAAATTATTTAAAAAGCGGAAAACTTAACTAAATTCAATAATGATTTAGCTCCATTCCCATGTTTTCCTTCTTTTTATCTAAATTTTTCTGAAAAATAAGAATAAGAAAAAACTAGAAAATGTGAAAAAATGTATTTTATTGACTACATCTCATTTAACGTTCCGATTGCGGGCAGACCCCATTAGGTTCGGAACCCATGGGTCCAGACCACCTTAGGCCCAGTCCCATTAGGTCTATTAAGGATCGTCATAGATTTTGATTCAACATCTTTGCCCTTTTTGCTCTACCTTGCTTAGTTTTTAAGATACGGGAATTTAAGGGCCCAAAAGGGTCTTTAGAATCTTAACAGGATAACTAAAAAACTATTACACGGAGGGATTAAGACGGTCGTATAAAGAACTACAAAAATGTATTTGGCATTTTTTTTGTTTCGGCAATATTTTCTGAGAAATGAGGAACGCCCAAATTTTTAGATTCAAATTGAAGAGTCCATACATTGAAAGAGGACCAGAGATTCTTTAGATATTTTTAGAATCGAAAATGATCACTTTTTTGCTCTTTCTGGCTTAGTTTTTGAAATTTTTGAAACATTTAAAAAAAACAAGTGAGAGTGTTAAATTCGGCTGTGCCGAATCTTTTATACCCTCCAAAATGTAAAAAAATATAAAAAAAAATCCAGGGGCGTCTTTTTTTTTTGGGGGTGGTGGTTGGTGGGAGACGTTAGTTGGCACCTTCCCCTTGCGATTTTGAACTTCATCTGAGATAAGAATGTTGCATTTGCTTAGCAAAAGTACAAAAAACCCTACAAAAAATGCGGTTTTTCTTGGGTTGGTTTAGTTCTCCAAGGGGGAACTTTTTTCCCCTTGGTCCGATTATGCCCATTTCCGAACTTAACCTGCCTAGGAATATATGACATATTCGTGCCAAACTTCGGAAGTCTATCTCTTTTATTTTGGACTGTATCGTGTCCTCTACAGACGGACAGACGGACGGACGGACATCGCTAGAATGTCTTAGAATCGATCACTGATCAATAATATATATACTTTATGGGGTCCTAGACCGATATTTCGATGCGTTACACACGGAATGACAAAGTGAGTATACCCCCATACTGTGGTTGGAGGGTATAAAAAAACAAGTGAGAGTGTTACATTCGGCTGTGCCGAATCTTTTATACCTTCCAATATTTAAAAAAAAATATAAAAAAATTTCCAGGGGCGTCTTTTTTTTTTGGGGGGGGAGGGGGGGAGGGGGGGGATGGTTTGGGGTAGGTGGGAGTTTGGTGGGAGACGTTGGGGGCACCTTATTCTGACATAAAAATGTTGAATTTGCTGAAGAAAAGTACAAAAAACACTGCAAAAAATGCGGTTTTTCTTAGGTCAGTTTAGTTCTCTAAGGGGGAACTTTTTTCCCCTTGGTCCGATTTTGCCCATTTCCGAACTTAACCTGCCTAGAAATATAAGACATATTCGTGCCAAACTTCGGGAGTCTAGCTCTTTTATTTTGGACTGTATCGTGTCCTCTACAGACGGACAGACGGACGGACGGACATCGCTAGAATGTCTTAGAATCGATCACTGATCAATAAAATATATACTTTATAGGGTCTTAGACCGATATTTCGATGCGTTACACACGGAATGACAAAGTGAGTATACCTCCATACTGTGGTTAGAGGGTATAAAAAATCCTTAAATTGCATAAAATTTACTAAACCTGAAGAAAAAACTTCATCAATTCTAAACAGATAAATATGATGAACTAATTGGTTGCAAATTATGTCAAAGAAATTTCCAAAATTTTTATTAAATTTTACTAAATTGTGGAAAAAAAAACATTTTCCCAAAATTTAGTTAGGCCTTTGTTTGAGTGCAATAATACCGTTTTCGCGTTTGCTTTTTAAAGTCGTGTTTTAATTAAAATAAAACACTGTTTTATGGATTTTTTCATATGTTTTTGATAGGAAGATCGGTGTTTTTGTTAAGCGAAAGCATAGACTACAAAAGCTTTTCAAGTAAGATATCGCGGCAGCTAAGACAAATGCTCCAAAAAGTCAATCGCAATTTTTTTCAACACTGATAAAAAAAATAGAATAAATTTAAGACGGTTTACCTTAAATGTTCCACCGTTCTGTTAACAATCTTTTATGCTCGTTTTGGCTGAGATCTGTTTGAAATCAGGGTAAAAGCGCTAAGTTTTTGTAGTTTGATATAAAATTAGACTTTTAAAAAAGTACTGTTTTTATTTGCAATGTACTGTTTTTTGAGACCAAATGTACTTTTTTCCCCTATTTCAAATCTGGTAACCCTATATGGAAATATAATTAAAATCTGATTTAAAATTGTTTTCTTTTTCTGTGGTTTGGCTGAATGTATTTATTTGTATACTTGTTTTGCTAACATATCGCTTCTTTACTTGTATAGTGTAATAACTCAAAAAACTCGATTTTTGATTTAATGATACAGAAGTTAATGCTTTATATTAGAGATCGATGAATGAAATCCTTTTCGAATGAATTCTCAAGAAAATCCATTAATATGACGATGTGTGTCTTTTGAGTTTTAAAAGTAATCTGATTTTATTTATTTTCAACTTTATATTTACAAACAAATTTTAAATCAAAGATAAATAGTTTTCTAAAATTTAAATAAACAGTAACAAAGTATCCCCCATAAAATTACAGAGATGGGACTTCATAAATACAGTAGTCCCACACATTCAATTTTCATAGTCAGTGAATGCATTCGATTTCATAAATCACCATTGAATGCAGTCCTATGAATTCAATCGATTGAATGGAAAAAAATGAATACATTCGATTTATTGTTCATTAGATTTAGAAAAATTGAATGCATTCGATTTTTTATCATTCCACTGCGAATGCAATCGATTTTTTAAATAGATAGAGCAAAATGGAGCCAAATTTTGGTCCATAGTATCGCCGACTCTCTTTACATATGATGACCCTAATGGGCCCTAATTTTGAATCCAAAAAAATTGGTATTACCGAAAATTTAAAAAATGTACATATGAGGCATTCCACACCAAATGTCCCGCTACAGAAAAACATGTGTCCCGTAAATTTCTGAATAGGTTGTTTGGATAGCCCTATATGTAACTAAGAAAATTGCGTTTTTGGTTTTTCAAATTTTCGAAAACTGGGCTTAGGAGGCGTGGTCAAATATTGGAAAAATGGTAAAATTTGTGGCGAGTTGCCTTGATTAAATATTTATCACATTAAAACAGAATGCACCACAATGTCAAAAATTTACGTTCTTATATAGTTTTGTATGGGCTATCGATTAAATTTTTTTTTTTTGGAAAATTTTCAGAACCCGTTCTGAAATTTTCCATTTTTTAAAAAAGTCAATTTATCAAAAATCCGGCCACTTTTTTTTTTCTTTTTTCTTTTTTTTTTTAAAGTTTAGATGTTTGTCCATCCACACAAAAAAAATCAGAAACACGTTCATCTTTTTTTTCGAGAAAATCGCATTTGAACTTTAAATTTCATAACAATTTTGTTATTTGCTTGTATTTCTTTGTTTTAAAGTTGCGAATGAGTAATATTAATTACATAAATATTCGTCATACGCTCTGTTGACCCAAGAAAATACAAGCAAATTACTAAATTGTTATGAAATTTAAAGTTCAAATGCGATTTTCTCGAAAAAAAAGATGAACGTGTTTCTGATTTTTTTTGTGTGGATGGACAAACATCTAAACTTTTAAAAAAATAAATAAAAAAGAAAAAAAAAAGTGGACGGATTTTTGATAAATTGACTTTTTTAAAAAATGGAAAATTTCAGAACGGGTTCTGAAAATTTTCAAAAAAAAAAAATTTTTAATCGATAGCCCATACAAAACTATATAAGACTGTAAATTTTTGAGATTGTGGTGCATTCCGTTTTAATGTGATAAATATTTAATCAAGGCAACTCGCCACAAATTTGACCATTTTTCCAATATTTGACCACGCCTCCTAAGCCCAGTTTTTGAAAAATTGAAAAACCAAAAACGCAATTTTCTAAGTTCCATATAGGGCTATCCATACCACCTATTCAGAAGTTTACGGTACACATGTTTTTTTTCGCTGGACATTTGGTGTGGAATGCCTCATATCACACAGTATTCAACTGCCTACACGACAAAAAGTGTAAAAAGTGTTGGCGATACTATGGACTAAAACTTGTCCACGTTTTGCTCTATCTTGGTTTAGTTTTTTAAGTTTTTTATGCAATTAATGAATAGCCATTCGATTTTTCAAATTGAATGAAAAGAAAATCGATTGCATTCGCAACGGAATGCATTCGAACTTTGAAAGTCGAATGAAAAATAAATCAAATGCATTCGATATTTATAAATCAAATATGAGTCAAAAGTGAATTCATTCAATTCTCTAAAATGTGATTGGGGAAAGCAATCACTAAATTTTAATTCAGAATGCCAAATCGAATTAAGGAATGAAATCCTTCCAAGCTCTGGTCGGTATACTTAAAAGTAGGTCTAGGAACAATATTTCGGGTAGTTACAAACATAGAGAAACATAGAGGCGAAGGCGTCAAAAATTGAGTTATCAAAGTACAACTTGTATACATGTGTTTGTTGACAAAGTACGACTTTTAAACATGTATTGTGTGGTGAATTCACATCGACAACGTACGTGTGAGAAATTAGAAAAAGATAGTGATATTATTTTTTTCTTTCACCTTCGCCTCTATGTTTCTCTATGGTTACAAACATCAGGCCAAACTTATTATACCCTGTACTACAAAGTGGTGTAGGGTATAACAAGATACATACGTCGCTAATCTGGAAACATACATTCGCAAAATAAACACTACAATGTGTTAGTAGTAGCTGTCCTTATCTAACACATAGCTAAATCATAATATCTCACTCTCTTTCCCGCTCCAATGTGTATACGTGAACAAAAATCTTAAGCAACTTTATTGTAAACATTTTTTATTTCTCAATGTTTTTTATCCCAACTAAAATGCTGTTCGCCTGGTAATGCGGTCAGACATTTGTTTCACTTTTCGTGAGCTCGCAACTTGTTTTTGCCATATGTGAAGAAAACAAAAACAACAATGTCGTTGCGTATGTTTTTGAAACAAAACTGAAAGAAGGTTCAACGAACTACGTACGACGCCAGTTAACGATTTTTTGGTAAAAAATCAATGAACTTGAATGAAGTAAAACGTCGTAAGTTTTACGGTTTTCACTTTTGAAGCCATATGAATATTGTTCAAAAGTTCAATGAACTTACTTACATATGTAGATAGATATTTAAATTTAAAAAGGTTTTTTGGTGGAATTAGTGGTTTAAAGATTATGCAAAGAAAAAGAAAACAGTGTCTAATTTCTATAACTATGCGAAAAGTTTTCGCATCGAGAAAAATGAAATATTACAGCCATCTTGTTTTGTACAGGGTTAATCCAATGATGAGCAAGTTAAAAGCATAGAACATGCTTTTTCTTAATCTAGCTAAACGGCTGAACTGATTTGAAATAAATTTTCAGCACAGATTGTGCTAACCGAGGAGGAAATATAGCCCATAAAACCTTTTGTTTGGACAAAGGCGCGTAAAATTCCACGTCCCTTTGTACCGACCTACCTACCGACGTTGTTAGCACCAACAGATAGGTCTTTTAAATACCTTTAGGCTGGATTACTCAATGCTCCGTTATAAAATAACTCTCCGTTAAATTTAACTTTTTCATAGAAATTTTGACATAAGTAGTGTTGCCATTTGCATTTTGAGAAAAAGAGGACGTCAACCTCAAAAAACGAGGACATTTGACCCAAAAAAGAGGACAGTTTTTTTTAAATAAATTAATTTGAAAAAAGTCAACAACGCAATACAAAATGCAAAAAAAAAAAATATTTCTTTTTCAGAAAACTATTTTTTCCACTAAAAAAATATATTTCCAATTATATTTCAATATATTGGATATATCCATTCAATTATATTTTGGAAATATCTATTTATAATTCAAAAATTTCCAGTTATATTTAAAAAATTTCTAAATATAAGCCAAAAATTTTCAATGTATATCAGAGTTTTCTATTTGTATTTTAAAATTTTCTAAATAGTTTTAAGAAAATTATTTTTGAATTTAAATAAGTTCAGATATTTTAATTGTAATTCAAAAATATCCATTTTGATTTAAAAATTATGTAACTGCTTTTCATTTTTTTTTTTTTTTTGTATATCAAAATTTTGACATATACTTAATCAGAATTTTCTGAAAAGCATTTAGAAATTTTTTAAATATAAATGGAAATATTTTGATTAGGTTTATTCTAGCTCGAGGTCATTATATACTTTACTAATTAAAACTATGATATTCTCATAGAATGATTTTCAAGAAAATTATTTTTCTGTTTTAAATTTATTTGTGTTGGTCATTTTTACAAGACTTAATGGACGTGTCGATAAAGTCTTGCAAAAAATTACCGACATAAACAAATTTAAAACAGAAAAATAATTTTCTTGAAATTATTCAATGAGAATATCATAGTTTTAATTAGTGAAGGAAAGAAGTCTCCCGATCTTCATGAAATTTGGATATATTGTTAAGAACGAAAATTAATTCGACACGTATTTTTTTTAGCGGCCCAAACTCATTTTTAAGGGGGTCGATTTTTATGGGGGGAAATTGACCTTTTTCAGTTTTTTACGATTTACGCCTATTTAAACAAAATAAATATGGGCACGTGTGGTATCAGATTAAAGGTATTAAAAATACCTATCTCGTGGTGCTAACAACGGGCCAAAGAAGTTAATATTTTTCGACTTATTAGCAAAATTGTCCCAAGATTTTGGTATTTTACTCAATATGACGAAAAGTTGTGCATGTTTGGACACGTTCTTAACACACGTAGATAGGTTTTCCAAATACCTTTCATTTGGTATGTAACATGACTAGGTTTCTTTGCATAATATAGGAGATAAACGAAAAAAACTGAAAAATGGCCTTGTCCCCCTCGTTTTTACCCCCTAAATATGAATTTGGGCCGCTAAAAAAAAAAAATACTTGTCCCTTTATTTTTGTTGATCTACAAAATAAAACCAATTCCATAAAGATCCGCGGGTGACACTAGGGAGAATTCCCTTGTCAGTCAAAACACTTCACAAATATGTGTTGGGCATTCCGAGAAATTCACAACTGCACAGTGATTACGGAACACCTCAAGTGATGGACAATTTTTTTTCTTTAATAAAAGTATTTGTATATTTTTAGAACATAGTTATAAAAAAATGTTTTTTAAATTTACCAAAATTTAAGGTTTCAACAAATTTGTTCGCGACCCCCCTGAAATTTTTCCGCGACCCTCCGTTTGAGAACTATTGTATTAGAGAGCAGTATTTAGGTTATGAAATAGTAAATTTGTTAGTTTCCCAAGTAATAACACCTGAAGTGGCAACACTGGTGCCTATGGAAATAGTACATTAAAGAAAATTAGTACCAAGGTATTATTCCAACTAATCAACATAACAGCTGATTGCATTGAAAGTTGTTTTTTACAGCATGGTTGAGTGACACACAAAAAAACAATAGCAGCGTTTTTTTTAATTTTAATCCTATTAAAATTTCTGTTCTCCCAATAAATTCAAACTCGGTAGTGTGGTAGAACTCGCTTGAGTTGTATGCGCTCACCTTGTCTATTGTACTAAAAAAATCGGTATAAAATAAAAACAGCAAAACATTCGCCAGTCAGTAAGTACACAACAAGTCCACTCGAACTCAACTGGCTGGCGTAAAAGTGCTATTGTACTTTTTCTTACAAATTTCATTTGATATGAATCAGAACGAGTACAAATGAACGATAAATGAATGGATTGTGATGTTTTCGTTTCAGTGAAAACAAACAACATCGAATCGAACGAACTCTTCACTCACTACACTACAGATAAAAAAGAATAAACAAATACATTTTCGTTAATGAAATAAGAAGTGTTCACATGTGTGTGAGTTTTTGTTATTGTTGTTTTTCTAAAGTACTGTATAATTGAGCATGTACGTATTGTCATGTATTTGTGTTCGTCATTAACAGTTTTATTTTCCTCTTAATTATTCTGTTCTCCTGGTATGAATAAGGTTCCTTTTTTCTTAAAAATACAGTTTGAAAAACTACTTTTTTTTTATTTCGTATATTTTTAACATACTCTTTCTTTATTTTGTAGCATGCTGTTACAGAGTGTGTTGTTAACAACAACAAATAACACTTTTTAAATTGTACGTTAAAAAAATACCATGATTTTGATTTCTTAATACAGGGGCACTCATTATTGCTCTAACAGAGCATCTAAAGAATTAAATAATCATTTTGAATTAATGCTTTGGACAAGGCTTCAACAAACAGTTGTTTGAGTAAATGGATAGAGCAAATGCTTTCATGACGGGAAATAACGGCCGAATGGGGTCATGCAAAAACATCTCGTTACGCTACTAGAGGAACACCACAAGGTGTGGTTATGTCACCACTGCTCTGGATCCTGGTGCTGGACCCCATTTTAAAGGAACTAAAAACTTTAGGAACCACAACAATAGCATACACTGATGATGTGGTTATTCTATCATGTGGCAAATATCTGGATACTGTATCCGAGATTTTAGAGGGCTCACTTAAGGCAGTGACGGTCCGTGAAGTTGTCACTGGGTGTTCTCTAATTTATAAAAACAGAAAATTTAAGTATAAAATTCGTGTTTTTCTGGACCTAACGCATTCCCGAGATAGGTAAAGATGGGATGTTACTAGTTTTGTATATTTTTAAATGAGATGCAGCCCAAATTCTATTTTATTGTCATTTTGTTGCCTCACCACATCGACAATTAACAAAAAACTTTATTTCGCAAATAAATGGAGTACAAAAATTAATTTTGGATGCATGTCAATAAAAAAAATTAAAACTAAGGCTTTGTGTATCACGGGAACGTGTTACGTCCAGAAAAACGTATTTTATATACATAATTTTTATATTTTAAATAAGTAGAGAACACCCAGTGACAACTTCACGGACCGTCACTGACTTAAGGCTATGTGGAACTCTGAAGAAAGAGTGAAAAAGGCAAATGATCGGCAGTACCTGGGGTCTAGAACCTAAAGTCACTTACTGGATTTATACTTCAATCGTAAGACCAATCTTACTCTATGGAGTTTTAGTCTGGCATAAGGCACTCGAAAAGGATGTGACGCTTAAAATGTTTCAGAAGCTTCAACGGCAAATGGGACGGAGTATCACTGGCGCTTTGAGAACAAAATCAGCCGACTCTATCGACACTTTATTGCACTTATCACCAATTGATCTCTTTGCTAAGGGCGAGGCTTACTAAGCTTGCCTCAGACTCAAATTGGTTCAAGTATCGCAACTTTGGACACAGTAACATTGCTAATATGGACCGTATTGACTCTGATTACACAGTGCCCAAACTCTTTTTCGACCGGAAATATGAAGTTATATTTCCGGATCGAGAATTCTGGTCGACCTGGCAGGGCCCTCCTGCGAACTCAATAAATATCTTTACTGATGGATCGAAGCAATCGCATGGTGTGGGAGCTGGATTCACGACACTGGAACTAGATCAACACTTATCTTTTAAATTACCCGTAGACTCGAGTATCTTTCAGGCTGAGATGGCTGCTTTATCAAAAGCATGGCAAAGGAAAAAGGTGCAACCCTTAATTTCTACGTGGATAGTCAAGCTGCTCTAAAGGCACTCTTGAGCTACCAAATTAAATCGAAAACGGTTTTAAAGTGTTATAGTACGTTCAGATTGGCGTCGAAACCTTGTTTAACGAGGTTTCGTGCTAAACCTCATTTGGAAATACGTATTTTCTCATACAAATTGAAACCTTTTAATTATGAGGTTTCGACGAATATACAATTGAAACCTTTCAACGCGTAAAATTTCAGAATTTTGTTCAGCAAATTTATGAAAACTCAATACACTTCAAAAACTTGTGGTGTGAATGGCAAAGTTTTCAAAATGAAAATACGAGGTTTCAACGGGGTTTCGAGGTCAGTGTGAATGTGCTATTACGAGAATTTAAAACAACTTTGCTTAAATAATGAAGTTACCTTATTATGGGTATCAGGGCACAAAGGAATAGAAGGAAACGAGAAAGCAGATGAACTCACGAAACTTGGAGCAAATGGCATAGGTACCACCATAATGCTTTCACCGCCACTCCAGCATTACAAACTAAAACGAAATACCCTTACTGTCGCCAAGGCAAATCGAAGATGGAAGGAACTTGGTAAAAGTCGTATAAGCAGAATTTTATGGCCACGCTATGAAGAACTAAATTCTTACTAACACTTACGACAGTAGAATGTCGTATGTTGACAGTTTAATAACGGGACATTGTCTTGTCGGAAAACATGCCAAGAACATGAATCTTATTACGGACGCAAGCTGTAAAAGGTGCGAGACACCAGACGTCGAGGAGACCATTGAACACATCCTGTGTCACTGCGCGGCTTTGACACGAACTCGACTATCAATTATAGGAAGTTCACAGTTCGAGACTTTGTAGGAAATTACGAGGATAGACCTGAAGAGCTTGTAACAATTCGCAATGAAGGTCAATGTATTTAGTTTACATCCATAAGCGAAAAAGTTTTGTGGTATCGCTATGGACCAATTGGTCTATGCGGAGTGCCCATCTGGCACCGGCACCCTAACCTAACCTAATGGGGTCCCCGACCTATATTTCTTACTAGCTGACGCGGTCCGCGTTGCTGGCCCTGAGAAAACATCGAATCTGTTTTATATTGCATCTGGATATTAATATACAGTGTCGGGAAAAACTAAAGCACAGGACCGGGTCCAGAAGTAGCCTTTACTTCCACCTTCGGTAAGCACTATCTATAAAGAAATCTATAGAAAAACAGGCAGACGTAACGTTAATTATAGTACAAAGGGCGTTTCGTTTTACGCATTCTTATCGAATCGTGGCTTTTAATATAGCTAAAGTTTTATGTTGCGTCCTCGGTAAGTACTATCTATGCTGCAAATTTAAATGAAATTGGTTTAGCCGTTTTTGTGTGATTGCAGAAGAGGAAGAAATAAATTTTATTAAATAAAAAAGGCAGTGGCATTTTTTACCCCTTTGCCGAATCGCGTACTATCAGAAGTAAATGATAAAATAACGCTGAGTATAGCATAAAGGGGCGGGAAACTTACGCCGCTTTGTCGAATCGTGTTTTTATGTGTCCTGTAGTTCCACCCTCTTTTATCACTATCTGTGCAGGAAATTTAGTTATGATCGGCTTAGTCGTTTTTGCTTGATTGCGAAAGTGGCCGGAATATATATATTTTTTTTTTTGCTTGACCAACGCTCATGGGATGTCCCCTATAAATGAAATTCATTGTGTTTTCGCGCCTTTTTACAATTATAAACTTATATGGCCTTCATATGCAATTGATTAGCACTATCTTGATTAAAAACGCCAAGAAAATCGGTTCGCGTAATTGCGAAAAATTTAATATTGTAAAAAGAGGCGTATCACTTTAGGCCCCTTTTTCCAATCGTAGTGTAACATGTCCTATATTTCCGCACTCCGTTGGTACTATCAGTGCTAAAAATTTAATTAAAATCGTATCAGCCGCTTTTGCATTATTGCAAAGCATGCAGAAATACTTTCAATTCAATACAAAGGGGCGCGGCATTTTACGCCCCTTTGTCCGATAACGCTCTAATTTGGCACATAGTTAGTAATTGCTTAGTACTATATTTGGTTTAAATTTCATCAAAATCGGTTCATCCATGTCATACAGTTCATTATAATTGTTCTGCTTGTCAAAAATCAGGTCTCTAAACTTTTCTATCACATCAGGTTTAAAGTTGCGTTAGGTTAGGTTGGATGGGCGTCCGCCGATTTGGCGAATTCACTCGGAGGCCATAAGGCCCATTGTGATTCCCCTAAAGTTGTCTCCCCTGATATACAAAATTCTACCTCTCAAACCACCCCGATTCCCTAAGGTATTCTGCTAGAGACGTCAATGGGACACTGTTTAGGCAATCTAAGTCATCAAAAAATCGTTGGCCCAAATACTTAAGACGACGTTTCATCAGACCCGTACATTCACACAATAAGTGCCTCACTGACTCCTCCTCCTCAAGCTCTCCACAACTTCTGCAAAAGTCCCTGTCAGAAATTCCCATACGAACGGCCATTTGGCCGATTATACAGTGTCCCGTCAGTACTCCTACTAATAGGCTAACCGTCCGTTTGCCAAAGGTAAGAAGACTTTCTGTCCTCTTAGGATTTGGCAGTGGCCACATGGTCCGCGATATCCTGCACGTGGTCAGCGATATCCACCTATCCCTCATCATATTCTCCGATATCCTATCAATTTCGTTCATCAACTCCACTATAGGAACCGAGATATCCGGTTCGACACGTTCCCCCACCGACTCGGAGCCACCTCTTGCACACTCATCAGCTAATTCGTTACCATCGACCCCACTATGTCCAGGGACCCAGATTAGCTTGACTGTGTGCTGACTGATTCGATGAAGGGATTGTATACAATTACTAACAATTCTCGATTTTACAGTGTGTGACCCTAAGGCCTTCAGAGCTGCAAGACTGTCCACAAAAATGTTGATGGCGCATGGACTTAGGTCCTTTGTCATAATCATCTGCGCGGCTTTGTCAATTGCAAAAACCTCGGCCTGGAAAACACTACACTTGTCCGGGAGCCTCACTGAGGTGCGTTTATCTCGAAATAAATCTCGATAGAAAAATCGAAAATTTGTCACCCCTTGCATTCTTAAATATCATCTCTAAAAAAAATAAATTTTGTTTACGTTATATTTTTTTATTAAACAAAATACAGACTTCAAATCAAAAATAAGAAATAATACGTTTGAGAGGAATTTGATTTGACACAATTATAAAAAAAAATCAAATTCACAGGTACACAGAGTCGTTTTTTGGTCTTTGTCTAGCAGTTTTCTCTCCCGTATAAACGCGCCTTTAGAGGAGATTGATGTGCTGGCGACTAAAAAATGAGTCGAAGGTACATCTTAAACATTACGCCGCCTAATTATGTGTTATTCCCCGTTTTTTGGGAAAAATAGTATATTAATAGGCAATTGGTGCACCAACGGTGAAAGTTACTGATCAAATGATTTTAGCATTTCAAAGAGCAATGTTTAAAATTTATCATTGACTTCATCGTCATCAGCACATCGGGTTCATCAGCTATGAGTTGTAAAATATGTTTAAAAAGGCGATTTTTTTTTTATTTCAAATTTCTCAAAAATCCGACGTAGTGAAAAATTGGTGCCCTGAGGCGACTGATCAAATGAGTTGTGAGTCCTTAAGAGCAATGTTTGGGCTTTACCCTCGACTTATTTTTAAGCCCGTTGTCGGAACGGGTTCTTCCGCAATGCCATCATCTCATGCCCAAAACGGCGATTTTTTTTTAGCTTTGACCTCTTTTTTCTCAAAAACCTGATGTGAGGGAAAAGATTGTAGCCCAGATTTGTGATCACTAGATCAATTGAAATTAACTGTGAAAGGTCGAGCCCCAGTCGCATAAAGTTTTTTGTGGAATGTTCAGTAGTGTTATTTATATTGACAAATTTGGGATAAATATAAAACAATTTATTTTTTTTTTTTCAGTGTATGTACAATGTATCTTCTCTTTCAAATATATTTCTAAAAATATAGACGTCACCTACATTCAAAAACATTTTCACACAAAACACTTTCATTTGTTGATATTATATTTTTAATTTTTATTATTGTATGTATTTTCTTTAATACCCACAATTAAATGTCTTACATATGTATTAAATTTTATGTCATAACCGAAACAAATTTTTGAAAAAAAAAAAAAAAATACAAACATCACTCCACGACAGCATTTCATCTTCCCTTAAAGCTCTACGTCTCACTAAACACGTAGAAAATCTTTAAATTGAGCATACGACACCTATGAAAATTTGTTTGTTAATATTTTTGTTTCATAGAAAACTAAATGAGATTCTTAAGAAAAATAGCACGAGACCAAAAGAAAAAGAATTAAATGAAAATAAATAAATACATAAATACTAGAGATAATTTTGAATAAATAACGAAATACGTTTAAAATGAAAACGACAACTTACATATTTTAAATAAGAAACACTTTTCAAAAACATTTTTTTTTAGAAAAACATGAAAAAATATATAAATTGTTAGAGACGACTATGGAATACGGTTCACATTTATACACATTTAAGGAATAGATTGGAGCCAGACCCTGTTAGGTTCTTCTAGGGTCGCCATGGATCCTTTTCGCTCTACTTTGCTTAATTTTTAAGATACAGGAATTATGGGCTTAATAGGGTCTTGAGAATCTTATAAACTGAATAACTCAAAAACTATTACCGGGGGGCTTTTTGGAATTTTGCGGTTGTTTTTACAGGCCAAGAGCTACAAAAATGGTGTTGGACTTTTGCTCAAGTCCGCAGTATTCACCGAGATAGCTGTGATAAAATCTCGGGAATGTTAAATTTTAGATTCCAAATTAGGGGTTGGGACCCCAACTGATATGTAGAGATATTCCATACTTTTCTTTTAAAACTTTCATCCGTTTCGCTCTAGTCTAGATATATCCATTTGGAGTTTTTATCTTAATTCCAAGAAGTTTTTAACTTAATTCTAAGAAGTCCGCTTCCTCAATTCTAAGAAGTGAAATTCGGTTAAGTTATTTGTACTAAATTTGAACTAATAAACTCAAACTAAATTTTGTGTGAACATACATATAGGGCATTTGTCAAATCGGACACTTTGAATGATTTTTTTTTAGATTTCCCCAATTTGTTTACAGTTTTTAGTAGCCTTCGAAAACTCCTTCTTGGTAAATTTTCAGATTTTTTTGATGACCCGTTCAAAAGATATCGAATTTTTAAAATTGGTAGTTTGTTCACTTACTCAAACTTCTTTTACTCATAACTTCTTCAATAATGGTCCAAATTGCAATTTTTTTTTCAAAATTTTTGTTTTTTACGTACTTTAAAAAAAAAAATACAAAAAAAATCTTAAAAGTGCTGTAGTCAGCGATTTTTAAGTTTTAAAATTAAAATCTCATTTTTGAAAATGTTTGTACTCTTTGATTTTTTTGTGTAAAACTTCTATCGATTCTACAAATTTTTTGCTCAGTAGGATCGTGGATAACGATTATTACTATTTTTAAATTTTTTTTTTCTAATTTTATTGTAATTTTCCAATCTTAAAATCATTTTTATACCCTCCACTTATTGTTAGTGATAGAGGGTATATATAAGTTTGTCATTCCGTTTGTAACTCATCGAAATATCGGTCTGAGACCCTATAAAGTATATGGGGCATTCCATGTCAAATCGGACACTTTGAATTTTTTATTTTTTTATATTTTCCCAATTTGTTTACAGTTTTTAGTACCCTTCGAAAACTCCTTCGTGGTAAATTTTCAGATTTTTTTGATGACCAGTTCAAAAGATATCGAATTTTTAAAAATTGGTTGTTTGTTCCTTTAGTCAAACTTCTTTTACTCATGAATTCTTCAATAATGGTCCAAATTTCATTTTTTTTTTTCAAAATTTTTGTTTTTTTACGTTCTTTTTTAAAAAAAATCCCAAAAAATTCTTAAAAGCGCACTAGTATGCGATTTTTAAGTTTTAAAATTTAAATCTCATTTTTGAAAATTTTTGTACTCTTTGATTTTTTTGTGTAAAACTTCTATCGGTTCTACAAATTTTTGCCCAGTAGGATCGTATTTTTAATTTTTTAATTTTATTGTAATTTTCCAATCTTTAAATCATTTTTATACCCTCCACTTATTGTTAGTGATAGAGGTATATAATAGGGTGGCTTGTTTTTGGGCTTTTCTCTCTGATCAAATTCTAATACCCGCCAAAAGTGTCGGTCCCCTAAGGGTAACTCACGTGCAAAATATCACTCCGATCGGAGTTTATCTTCTGTGTCCTCTTTGAGCCTCAAAATTGGGGTTTTCGCAAAAAAATACTTTTTATCAGAAAAAAAAAAAAAAAAAAATTAAGTTTTTTTATTAAATTAAGGCGTGTTTTTTTCGAGTTTTTTATATATAACTATAACTACTTGTAAAAAAACGATATCACTACTTAACTTTAAAATTTTGGCAACTCTTTTTATTTTGTTGAATATACTTGAATAAAAATATCACTTTATTATTTTTTATTTTTTATTAAAGATATTTTAATTTAATTAGTAGAATTCATAAAAGAATTTTAATATTTCTTTTTTTGTTGTGAAATAAAATTGTTCAAACTAATTTTTGTAATTTATTTATTTTTTTTGTTGACTTTTCAAAATAAAAAAAGTGTTGGTAAGTGATAAAATCAAAAATTTTAAGACTTGGCACCACTTTTTTTTAAATACTTAACTTTTAAGAATATATAAATATCCCTACTTATCAAGTGTATACCTACTTAAATTTGTATGGAAAGTTTATAACAAACTCGAAAAAGACACACCTTTAATTAAAAAATTATTTTTATATAATACTTGATCGTAAATACTTAAATATGAAATTAATAGATTTTACGGTATCATTAACCCGTTCAAACTTGATACCAAAAAAATGGCATGATTTTGGGGGCGTTCTCAAAACACCTTTTTCAAAATTTTAAAATTTTATTAAAAAAAAATTTAAATATACCATTTTTTCTTTCTGAATTCATTAAGAACACCTTGGAGAAAAAAAATGTGAAATATGGCGGATATCCGTCAAGCCACTTTTCGGGAATCGCGGGGGGAAGTTAGCGGATTTCAAGGAAATGTTGGTTTTATAAATAATTTGGATTAATAAAATCTTATAAATTTAATTCTTGTGCAAATTAACGGTTTTTTGTTGTCATGGCATTCTATTATATAACTTTAAGTCTGTTATGAAATCTTACCGATCTAGGACGTCTTTAACCCACATTGGCTGGGGGTCAAAAATGACCCCCAAATAAAATTTGAAGCTTAAATTTTGTGCTATAAACAAGTATAAAATGGATTTTGTGTTTTTTACCCCAACTATTATTTCGTATTATTATATTATCTTTAAAAAAAATCGTTAACCCTTCTTGGTATGGGGTCAAAAATGACCCATTCAATAAAAAATATATATTTTGTTGATATCAAAAAATTCAAGCACTATGCCTAAAAGTTTTTTCCGGGGTCATTTTTGACCCCTGGCCAATGTGGGTCAAAGATATCTTAAATATTTGAGATTTAGAAGCTGATTTAAAGTTATCTAATAGACTGCCACAAATTAATTTTATATGAAAAAATATATACTTTTTATTGAATGGGTCATTTTTGACCCCCTACCAAGAAGGGTTAACATTTTTTTTTTAAGATAATATATTAATACGAAATAATAGTTGGGGTAAAAAACATAAAAGCCGTTTTATACTTGTTTATAGCACAAAATTAAAGCTCTAAACATCAAATTTTCCGCGGGGGTCATTTTTGACCCCCAGCCAATGTGGGTTTAAGACGTCCTAGATCTGTAAGATTTCATGACAGACTTAAAGTTATCTAATAGAATGCCATGACATCAAAAAATCGAAAATAAATTTATAAGATTTTATTAATCCAAATTATTGATAAAACCAACATTTCCTTGAAATCCGCTAACTTCCCCCCGCGATTGCCGAAAAGTGGCTCGACGGATATCCGCCATATTTCACATTTTTCTTCTCCAAGGTGTTCTTAATGAATTCAGAAAGAAAAAATGGTGTATTTAAAATTTTTTTAATAAAATTTTTGAAATTTTGAAAAAAGGTGTTTTGAGAACGCCCCCAAAATCATGCCATTTATTTGGTATCAAGTTTGAACAGGTTAATGATACCGTAAAATCTTTTAATTTCATATTTAAGTATTTACGATCAAATATTATACAAAAATATTTTTTTAATTATTTTAATAAAAAAACTTAATTTTTATTTTTTTTTTAAAAAGTCCTTTTTGCCGAAAACCCCAATTTTGAGGCTCAAAGTGGAGATAGAAGATAAACTCCGATCGGAGTGATATTATGCATGTGAGTTACCTTTAGGGGACCGACACTTTTGGCGGGTATTAGAATTTGATCAGAGAGAAAAGCCCAAAAACGAGCCACTCTAGTAAGTATATAATGATACATAAGTTTGTCATTCCGTTTGTAACTCATCGAAATATCGGTCTGAGACCCTATAAAGTATATAGGGCATTCCATGTCAAATCGGACACTTTGAATTTTTTTTTTTTTAGATTTTTCCAATTTGTTTACAGTTTTAGTACTCTTCGAAAACTCCTTCGTGGTAAATTTTCAGATCAAAAGATATCGAATTTTTAAAAATTGGTTGTTTATTCCTTTAGTCAAACTTCTTTTACTCATAACTTCTTCAATAATGGTCCAAATTTCATTTTTTTTTTTCAAAGTTTTTGTTTTTTTACGTTCTTTTTAAAAAAAAAATCCCAAAAAATTCTTTAAAGCGCACTAGTATGCGATTTTTAAGTTTTAAAATTTAAATCTCATTTTTGAAAATTTTTGTACTCTTTGATTTTTTCGTGTAAAACTTCTATCGATTCTACAAATTTTTTGCCCAGGAGGATCGTGGGATAACGACTATTACTATTTTTTAAAATTTTTTGAAAAATTTTTATTATAATTTTCCAATATATATTCGATTAGAGTTTTATTCTAGTTCGAGGCCCAAAAATATTTCTATATATGATATTGTCATAATTTTCTCTGAACACACCTACCCTCTATCTTTAACTGTTAAGGCGGTCCCCATACAATTTTTTTTATTTTTTGTAAATTTGTTTTATTTAATCAGCTTCTACCGGTCCAATGCTGCGTCCAAGAGGGGTCATTAGTGAGACCGACCCCCATTTATTTTTACCCTAAAACATTTTGTTAAAACATACCTACGCCCTGTCTTCACTCCCTAAGTGGGCTTCCATTCAAAATTACATTTTTATAAAATTTGCTCCAATTGTAATTTGTATGGGAGCCTACTTAGGGAGTGGAGATAGGGCGTAAGTATGTTTTGAAAAAATGTTGGAGGATAAAAATAAATGGGGTTCGGTCTTGCTAATGACCCCTGTCGGAAGCACCATTGGACCGGTAGAAGCTGACTAAATAAAACAAATTTACAAAAAATAAAAAAAAAATTGTATGGTGACCGCCTTAATAGTTAAAGATAGAGGGTAGGAGTGTTCAGAGAAAATTTTTGGACTAAAAAAATATTGTGGGTCGGTCATACATTTTGTTGCTCTAAGGGCACTATTAGGGCAGTTAGAGCGGTTGAAGCAAATTTTAAAAAATGACGTTTTGTGTGGGAGCCCCCTTAGAAATTGTAGATATGGTATCAGTTTGTTGCAAAGAAATGTTAAGACGTAAAAATTAATGGCGGTCGGTATAAAAATGACACCTCTATGACGCACCATTGAAGCAGTAGAAATGATTTTAAGATTGGAAAATTACAATAAAATTTTTTCAAAAAATTTTAAAAAATAGTGATAATCGTTATCCACGATCCTCCTGGCAAAAAATTGTGTAGAATCGATAGAAGTTTTACACAAAAAAATTCAAAAAAATCGAAGAGTACAAACATTTTCAAAAATGAGATCTAAATTTTAAAACTTAAAAATCGCATACTACACTGATAGAAAAACGCTTCATATCACTTATGAATGGAATTCATTAACGTTGTTTCATTATAACAATGAAATATTTCATATGCTGAATGAAATTTCATACATATTGTGCAAGATTTTCATTAATTTTGTTTCATTAGATTTCGTAAAGTAAAAGCGTTTTTTTTAACTTGGTTATTTTGTGATTTTTTCATACTTTTTTATAAAATTTGAAATAAAAAGTAAATTATTAATTTTATATTTACTAAATTCGTGCTGTTTAATATTAGTTCGTGGTTTTAATTATGTTTTACAATTTAAGGTTGGAGTTAAGTTTTGTGCGAGAAAAATAAGTGAAACCCATTTTTAATTATTTTTAATTCTATGAAAAGATTAAAAATAAAAGTAACATTTATTCAATGAAAGTAATTCATTTCAAAAATAAAAAGTAGGATTTATTCAATGAAAGTATTCCATAAGAATTAAATACTTTTTTCATTAAAGTAATGAAAAATTTTCATAATATACAATTTATATTTTGTATGAACAATTTTCGTTATTTTAATGAAACTTGTTCTTGCAATTACATTTTATGATACCTATTTCATTAATTCAATGAAACCCTACATAGGTTCCTTTTTAACGTAATTTTTCATAACATTAATGTAGATATTCATTATTGGCATGTACAAATTTCTATCAGTGTAGAGCGCCTTTAAGAATTTTTTGGGTTTTTTTTTGTAAAAAGTACGTAAAAAAAACAAAAAATTTTGAAGAAAAAAAATTAAAATTTGGACCATTATTGAAGAAGTTTTGAGTATAAGAAGTTTGAGTAATGGAACAAACTATCAATTCTTAAAATTCGATATCTTCTGAAAATTTACCACGAAAGAGTTTTCGAAGGCTACTAAAAACTGTCAACAAATTGGGAAAATCTAAAAAAAAAAAAATTATTCAAAGTGTCCGATTTGACATGGAATGTCCCATATATATTATTGATCCATGATTGATTCTAATGAATGTCCATCCGTCCGTCCGCCTGTCTGTAGATAACACAATGCAGTCCAAAATAAAACAGCTAGACTCCTGAAGTATGGCACAAATATGTCTCATGTTCATAGGCAGGTTAAGTTCGTAAATGGGCAAAATCGGGCCAGGGGAAAAAAGTTCCCCCTTAAAGAACTGAATCAACCTCTTAAAAATACACTTTTTTACGTGTTTTTTTTTTTGTGTTTTTGTAAAATAAATGAAACATTTGGTATATTTATCGCGATGGGAAGGTGCTCTCAACGTTCCCAATGACCCCATCAACCCCCTCCCCCCCAAAAAAAAAACGCCCCTTATAATTTTTTTTACATTTTGGAGGGTATAAAAATTTGGCCCAGCCAAATTTAACACTCTCACTTGTTTATTTTTGTTATTATTTTGTTATATTTATTCACCTATTTCTTACTTAAATTGACCACTAGTGGTCAATTTATTCAATTTACACATTCAGAGTAAAATTACCCAATTTATAGTAGGAGTCCAGTTTCCTACTATAAATTGGGTAAATTTCCACAAATTTTGATTAGAGTGTACCGTAATTTTGAGCTTAAATTTGGACGCTGGATCCCACATGTCCAATAAGGACACCACCAGGGGCCCCTAAATTAGGACATATTTAGTACACAAATACTTTAAATGCATTAAAGTTACCAACTCAAATGTGTGTAAAATAAAATACTAGCACTGAACTAAAAAAAAACTTTACGGGTTTTGCTATGTAAAATGTCAACTTTTATTTGCTTTTGGTTTCATCCCATTCCCTAACAAAAGTGATAGGTGTTTTTATATGAAAGATGTCGAATTTGTGATAGGTCTTTTGATTCCGGGTGATATGTCACGTGACCTATCATTGACCTATAACCTTTCCTGCAAGGTTATTAACGGTAAAACTCTATATCACAGACAGACGGGCATCACTATATACTTTTAAGTGTTACAAACGTAATGAAAAACTTTAATATTCTGAATCGATAATAGAAACAATGATTCTGCGCATCACAAAATTTAACACAAGAATAAAATTTGTTGGCAACGATTATCATGTTTTTTTGAACAAAAAAAAATAAAAATATATTTTTTATTTACATATTTTCGACAAAAAAACAAGATTTCAATGTTTTTTTTTTGTCTTTAATCATGTAATTTAACCAAAAAAAATATGAAAAACAAAACTTTATGTAAAAACTAAAATAATAAACTATTAAATTAACATTTATGAATGAATTTTAATTGAAAAAAAAATAATTGCTTGCCTAAAGTATTTTTTTTATATAATTGTGTTTTTATTCAGTGGCGTATACAGGGGGGGGGGCCCGGGGGCCCGGGCCCCCCCCGAAATGATTTCACAAATTTCAGGATTTGGTATCAAACAACAAGTACAATATTAAAAAACTTCTTAGAAAATTCGAAAAACAAGAATCCAAAATTTTTGGAAGAAAAATGTTTTGAAATTAAAAATTTTTCTGTTAAATCTGAAAATTTTTTCTTAGAATTTGAAACTTTTCAACTTAAGATTCTAATGAAAAAATATCTTAGAACCTGAAGCTTTATGTACACAAAAAATGGACCTAATTGTAAGTAAATTGTAGTCAAATATTAAAATGCGTCTTTGTCTTTTAGAAAAATGTGTCAGAACAAGCCTATTTCATAAAAAAAATATCTCAGACCCTAAAACTTTCTATAAGAAAATGTCTGAGAATCTAAGACTTTTTCTATAAGAATAATGTCTTAAGATATTAGCCTTTTTCTCAGAATCTAAGACTTTTTCTCTAGGAAAAATGTCTCAGAATCTGAAACATTTTCTAAAAAAAATCTTTTATATATAAAAAATGTTTCAGAATCCGAGAACTTTCCATAGGAATAAAGTCTCTGAATCTAAGAAATGTCACAAAATCTGAGATTTTTTCTATAAAAAAAATTCTTGGCTTTTCTATATGAAAATGTTTTAGAATCTGTGAACTTTCTATACGAATAATGTCTCTGAATCTGAGAATTTTTCTTACAATCTAGAAAAAATTTCTCAGAATCTTTTACTTTTTTACGAAAAATGTCTCAGAATCAACGAATTTTTCTTAAGGAAAATTATCTCAAAATCTAAGATTTTGTGTATAGGAAAAATGTGTCAGAGACACAAGCTGAGACTTTTTGTATTGAAAAATGCTCCAAATCTGAGACTTTTTCTATTGTAAAAATATCTTTTTCTAGAAGAATAATGTCTCAGAATCTAAGTATATTTCTATGGGAAAAATATTTCAGAATCTGAGACTTTTTCTTTAGGAAAATGTCTCAGAATCTTGAGGCTTTTTCTTTATGAAAAATGTTTCAGAATCTGCCAATTTCCTATAGGCAAAACGTCTCAGAATCTGAGACTTGTTCTATAGGAAAATGTCTAAGAATTTAAGACTTTTTCTATAGGAAAGTGTTTAATTAACCATCTGAGACTTTTTCGATAGGAAAAATGTTTCAGAATCTAAGAAATTTTCTGTATAAAAAATGTCTGAGGATCTGATACATTTTCTATAGGAAAAATGTCAAAGAATCTGAGACTTTTTCTATAGGAAAAATGTCGATGAATCTGAGACGTTTTCTATAAGAATCTGAGACTTTCTATAGGAAAAATGTCTCAGAATTAGAAAATCTTTCTATAGGAACAATGTCTAAATATCTTAGACTTTTTCTATAGGAAAATTTTCTCAGAATCTGACAGTTTTCTTTAGGAAAAGATTTTAGAATCTATCTATCTCAGAATGTGAATTATTTTTCTTATATGTTTCAGAATCTCAGACTCTGGGAAAATGTCTTTCAATCGGAGTCATTTATTTTGGAAAAGTATTTTGTGAATATGTTTATAGAAACATTTTCTAAAGTGACTTTTTCCCGAGAAACGTTTCCCTTTGGAAATATGATTTAGAGTCTTTGACTTTTTCTATAATAAAATCTGTCTTAACTGGAAATTGTCATAGAATCTTAGACTTTTCTTTGAAAACAAATTCAGATTCTGATAATATTCTTTGTAAAAATGTATCTGCATCTGATAAAATTCACAATATAAAAAAGGCTTGTCTCTCAAAAAATTTAAAAAAATTTTATTTTTTTCCCCCCAACAGTTTAAAACTTACACAAAAATGAAGAATCTGATTGTGTTACATTCAGTTTAAGGAAAAGATCACGAAAAATTCTAAAACATGTGCTCTTATGTAAATTTTTTGTAAAAAAAAAAATTAAAAAAATGTTGGGCCCCCACCGAAATAAAATTCTGGATACGCCCCTGTTTTTATTGATGATTTGTTGTTTAAAATTGTCCTCGTGTATTTGTAATTTCCTATTCTAATTTTAAATACGTGGGTTAAGGCAAGATATTTGTGCATTTTTTTACGATTTTTTTTTTCAATTTTTTTCGTGTTGAAAAGAAACAACAAAAATTTGTTTTGAAATATTTTTTGAAGTGACAATAAAATAAGAAAATATGTTGGGGAAAATTAGATGATGAGCTTTAAACGAACTTGAAACCCACTTCATTTCTTATTTTATTTCAGTTTGATTTTCATTGTTTCAGTACAAACTGCGTTTGTTTTTTAAACAGATTTTTATAATTCGTGCATATCTAATAATTTTTAGACAAAATGCATAACCATCAATAAAATTTTAATTAAACCATCATGTTTTGGCAAAAGAAAGTTGACATTTTCCATAACAAAACCTTCAAGGATTTTTTTTTAGTTTAGTGCTAAATTTTTTAAACTATTATTATAATTATAATGATTATAATTACTTGAAAACTGTATAAGAGTCGTATACTTAATTTTGTAATTGCCATTAAATAACAATCATACGCAACGGTATACAGTGTTTATCTTTAATAATTCGGTCATTCAGTAAGTGCCAATTGGATCGATTGCAGTGAAATTCATACTGGTTATAGCTAAAGTAATTTCGAGCTTAAGTTTGGATACTGGACCCCACGTGTCCAATAAGGGCACCACCAGGGTTGGTAGCACTGAAAAAGCGCTTTTAAGATGCATTTTTCCCCTAACTTTTACTGCATCATAAAAACACAAAATAATTCCAAATTTTTTGTACCGTTTTGACCATTAGGTCTAGAAATTTTTAAAAACTGGTTAAGTGCGTATGATACTTGCTTGTTTCAAGCTACTTGTTACTGCATTTATTAGGGGTTTTCTATAAAAATTTCGATAACTTCAACCAAAAATTTTGAATTTATCGAAATTCCCATAGAAAAACCCTAATAAATGCAGCAACAAGTAACTTGAAAAAAGCAAGTATCATAAAGGCATTAGCTTAACAACTATTACTCTGAGCGCTTTTGGTGGGCATCGAGTTTAACTTAAATGCGATAACTTAAAAAACAATCCGCCATTTTGAATTTTGGAAATCTGAAATCAGAATCGTATTTAGTGACTCATAAAACACCCGGGTACCAAGTTTTATTTTAATACGATCACCTTGAAAAAATCATCAGCCATAGTGGATCCTTCATTTTAAAATCCAAATGAAAATTCGAAATCTGCATCCAATAAACCCCCTGATAACAAATTTCAGAAATATCCGATAACTTCTTCATATTTTTTTATTATTCAAGGGGTGATCTGGCCCTAACGGCCGGCACTGCGACCCTTATGGGTCTTACTTCTTCATTAGTTTCCAGCTTATCCTGATTATCCCGGGGTATCCCGATTCACGCCACCATTTTTTTTTTTTTTTTATTTGTTTGCATGTTGAAGGGTATTACTTGTTTTATGTTACAAACGAAAGAACAAAGTTATTAATACACTCTATTATTAAGTGAAAGGTATAAAAACCTAATAGATTAACTTATGAGAAAAATCACACTATCACTGCATGATGTAGGGTATACGCATTTAAATTATACCATGGCCAAATTGTATTGAGAGAGAAAGTGATCACCGATAAGAGGAAATTTATTTTTAGTACCCTATAGCAAGTCAAAAGTACCCAGCAAAAACTTGGTTATGGGTACTTCTTCCTGATTCGCTTACCTGGTAATGGCTATGAATACTACTACTTTACGCCCAAAAAGGTAAAATTTGGTTACCTCCGATGACATCACCGTGTTAAAGTAATCTATCTATATAAATAAAAATCAATTGTCGTTCGTTGGTAACCGCATCAGTTGAGAACGGCTGGACCGATTTGGACAATTTTTTTTCTGAAATGTTCGTCATAGTCCAACTTAGGTTTTTAAGTAAATAAAAATTGACCATGCCCACTTTTACGCCCACTTTTTTCGATTTATCTAAAATTCGAAAACGGCTGCACCAATTTAGGTAATTTTTTATTTAAATGTTCGTAGTAATGCAATTTAAGTTTTTACTGAAAGGAAAATCGACCACGCCCACTATTACGCCCACTTTTTTAATTTATCTAAAATCTGAGAATGGCTGGACCGATTTGACTAAATTTTTTTTAAAAGAATTTTCATCATGTTCCAACTTAGGTTTTGAAGAAAAAATAAATTGACCACGCCCATTTTGGCTAATTTTTGTTGAAAATGTTCGTAATAACTCAACTAAGGTTGTTACGGATAGTAAAAAATCTTACGCCCACTAGAACTATAACGGCCAGACCGATTTGGTTATAGTCCGCAAAAGATTTTTAAGGAAAGAAAAATTGTACACGCCTACTTTTAAGCTCACTAATAAAATATAAATAAAAATCATTTTTTTAGGTTTTTCGGAAAACAAATTTATCACGCCCACTTTTACGCCTCCTTTTTTCGATATATCTAAGAACTTCAGGGCCGATTTGGCTATTATTTGTTGCCGATCGTGATAGTAAAACTAAGCTTATTACGGAAAGAAAAATTGTCCAGTCCCATTTTTTTCAATTCATCTAAAATCGGAGAAAGACTGGCCTGATTTGGTAATTTTTTTCTTTAATGATTATTATATAGTCCATTGTATATTCTTATTGTCCTCCCCCACTTCAAAGCCCACATTTTTCAATATCCTTAAAATTTGTAGCACTTGAGATCGCCTGGACCGATTTTTTTTTTTACTTTAAATATTCGTAATGGTCCGTGTAATAGTTCGGAAAGCAAATTGTCGTCTTTTTTCGATATATCTAAAATTCATTTTTACTCTAATTCGATCTATTAAAAAAAATTATTATGCCGACTACTAATGGTTTTTAAGGAAATATAAATGAAAAAAGTGTTCCGGAAAAATGGAAAATTCGCGAAAACTATAAAGGTTTGTTTGAACTCAAGACAACAGCTCACGATAAGAACGAAGGATATGCGTAATTTATTTTTGTGCTGTTCGTAATGATACTAAAGAAGTTTTAAATTTGTACAGTTCGCAAAGTCGAAGACATGGTAATCTGTTTTATAGTTCCTAAAATACAATTTGAAAATGATTATCTGCCTAATCGGGTCTTGAAAACCACGCCCAAAAATCTTTCTAAGTCAAGAAATTCATTACATTTTTTGCGAGCTATATATTTAAAGCGAGACGAAATATAACACTGATCTTATATCGGGGCCAGCAACGCGGACCGGGCCAGCTAGTTAACATTAAAATTGGGAGGTAACTACCCAGGCAGAAATTGCCAATCGTTCCAAAGAAAAACACTCGGCAAAGCAAAAAAGTGCATTGAGTATATCGAGAAACATTTGCAAAATAAATCAAAATGTTGAACCAAATCTGCATATATTTTTTCATACATTCTTTCGTACCATTTATATAATTTTTTGTTAAAATAAAAAACAAATTTTTTGCACCAGTAAACGATTTAATAGTATTGAGTAAATTTTTAATAAAAATTTATTAAATGTTTGAAAAGAATTTGAGTAAATTTTTAATTGACACAATTAAAAATTTACTCAAAATTTATCTATTAATTTTTTTAAAAAGTTTTAAATTTTTTTACAACAAAAAAAACAAAAAACTTGTTTTCTTCAAACTTTACCAAACATATTTATGTCTCAAAAACATAGGAAAATTTTATAAAGACGATTACAAACTTTAATATACATATACAAAAAACTATAAAGTTTATAGTATAAACTAAACGAGAATTCAAAAACTATGAGTGTTTAAAAAAAATTAAAAAAAAAACTATTAAATTGTTATTAAATTATTTACTTAAATTGTTTTTAAAATTTTTAAGTAAATTTTTAATTGCGTCAATTAAAAAATTATTCAATTTTTGTTTTTAAATTTAAACAAGTGATTACTCAAATTTGTTTCCTTCATATTTTTTTCTGTGCACATTCTTTAAGTATTTTTGCCTCCCTAAAACGAATATGACATCAGAAAAATCGTATCAAATCTCCTTTTCGAGATATAGGCATTTTTAATTTTTGTAAACCAAGTCCTAAAAACAGACAAATTTGTTAATATTAGAAAAGTGTGTGTTAAAGTTATTCATATTTTTTTTATTTGAACTTCCATTAAAATTACTTAACTTTTGCAAGAAATTCGGACTCGATACGACCAGGACATGTAAGGAAGTTGAAAATCTCCTTTTTTCGTTTTATCCTTATAACTATCCAAATTTCTCAAATTTCTCCCGTTTAATGCAGATATTTAAAATTGGCACTCCAATAAAGAGAACGTGGGGTTAAAATCTAAAATCCGTTGAGTATGTCCAGAAATACTTGCAAAAGAAGTCAACTTTGTTGGCTTTGAGGGCAAAAAATTGAAATGCCTATATCTCGAGAAGTTGATTCGATAAAAGTTTTCTGATGACAAATTCGTGTTAAGGTGGCCAAAATACTTTAAGAAATGTGTTTTAAACACCATAAAAATTTTTACGAAAAATTGTATGAACAAAAAAATGCAAATTTGGTTCAAAATTTTGACTTCTTTTGCAAATATTTCTGGATATACTCAATGGATTTTGGATTTTAAGCCCAGGTTCTCTTTATTGGAGTGTCTACTTTACATATCTGCTTCGAACAGGATTGCTAAATTCGGATACTTATAAGGACATTACCAAAAAAAGGACATTTTAATTTCTTTATAATGTCCTGATGTTATCCTTGATCGTATCGAGTCCGGCTTTCTTGCGGAAGTTAGGTAATTTTGTTAGGAATTTCAATAACTTTAACATACACTTTTCCAATATTAAAAAAATTGTCTGTTTTGTGGGCTTGGTCCACAAAAAATGAAAATGCCTTTATCTCGAGAAGACGAGATAAAGGCATCAAAAAAAAAGTTGATTTTTCTAGAGTAGTGTAATTAGTAGGGATGAGATTTCCATGCAAATGCATGTTTTTTGTCGATAGTCTAGAAACGATATCGACCAATTATCTTTCCGAATCAAGAAATTTGCGTTAAAATGGCATCGATTTGTTTTTGCATATTTTGGTGAAAATTCATATTTTTGCATATTTTGGTTTTAAATGCATATTTTGTGCATATTTCCAACTTTTAAATGCATATTTTTGCATATTTTGGCATAAATTATAAAAAAACACAAATTGAAATTTATTTGTTTCAATTTTTTTTTTAAATTTTAAAAATTTATTTTGAAAATAATAAAAATATTTTTTTTCTTTTTAATTTTTTTTGTAGATATTCTTCATTTCTAAAAAAATCTTGCTTATATAAAGTTTTAACTGTTACTATTTAACACGGCGTTATTTTTTGCTTTTTATGAAGTTTTTCCTATGAAAACATGATTTTTATTGCACACATTTTATTTTTTAGTGCATATTTTTAGATTTTTTAGTGCATATTTTGGATTTTTTAGCGCATATTTTCGAATTTTTAGTGCATGAAAATCTCATCCCTAGTAATTAGTAATATATTGGTACGTAAGTGCATTTTTGTATTTAATAAGGTGAACAAATCTGTCATACAAAAGTGCATTTAAAATGCAGTTTTGAACTGCATTTTTCTTTATTATTTTTTTTAATAAATAAAAACCGTCATTTTAATCCGTTTTCTTTTGAGCGTTTTACAGACAAAAAAACTAAAAATACATTTTTCGACTTTCACAATTAAATTTAAACAGATTAAAAAATGAAAAATTCAAAACTTCATAAGCAGCAGTCAGCAAAAAATAATATAAAAATCGGTTAAGGATTAAAGCCTGCAGAGTAAATCGGACAAAAAAAAACTTTTTTTGAATTCTTATGGCCGAAAAGATTTTTGAAATTTTTTTTAGATTTTTGAGGTTATGACACATTTTTTCTCTGGTGCCTTTTTTTACAAAGTCCACTATAATATATGTTTTAAATGTAAATCTAATAACAAATTCACATAACGATCATAAGGAAATTTATTAAAATTAGGGCAGGACAATTTCTGTCGGGTCGGCTAGTATGTTAATAAAAACAACTACTTGAAATGACTGTTACTACATTACAGTACTTGTGTGTTAGTTATTCTAAAAAGCAACTAATATGGGTTTATTTAACTATCATACTTTTCAGAATGTAGTACAAATTCCGATTCGTTTTTGATCATTTAAAACATCTATTAAACATAATGAGTCTAATAGATACAATGTGATATCACAAATCTTAAAATCTATTAATTGTTTAATGAGAATCCAAAAAAGAAAAACTGAAATCTTTTGTGAGAAAAATGAAAAATAGATTTTCTTATATCAGTATTTTTGTCTTAAAGATAAAAATATTTCTTTAGAAATGTTGGTGGCAAATAGTCTGATTGTGTTATTCAAACGAAACGGTTGTTTTAAATAAAAATTCTAATATATTTCAATACTCCTGGTATTCAAATAAAACAACAAAAAAAACATAGAAAATTTTGTCATATAAAAAAATATAAGTAAATTTTTAATCTATATTCAAATTAATTAAAAAGGTGTGTAAAAAATTTACTTAAATTAAAACTAAAATTATATAAAAAGAGTGGCTATAAAAAAAATCCACAAAAACTTTGAATATTGTTTAAAATATTAAAATTCTTTGTTTAATTGTTCAAAAAACAGAACTGCATTATATAATATCAGGAAAAAAACATGATTATCAATAGTGACTGATCAATGTCATTTTATTGAAAAAAAAAAATTGAACAATAAAAAATCACCTTCAACTTTTTGAATACACACTTAAAATTAAAAACTTTTAATGTGGAAAAAAATTAAAAAAAAAAAAATTCAAAAAAAATAAAATCTGCAATCATAAAGAAATTTTTGACAAAAAATTATTTTTTTAAAAAGAACAAAAAACTACAAAAACTCTGTGTTTTAGAAGGCCACACTCAATTTTATTGATCGAACTTAAAAAATAAAACTATTTTGAGTGGTGTAAGGTGGTTTTTCAATGTTTCTCTCTTAAACTTTTCAAGAGATTAAAAAAATAATTTTAAAATTCATGTTTTTTGTTTCTAAAATGTTTTGTTTACACCAAAAACATGAAAATTCTTTAACAAATTTTCAATATTCTCTCACACAGTTTTTTCTCAAATAATCTAAATATTTTGAAAATATTGTCTTATTTTGAGTAGCAAATAAAAAAAAATAAATGTATATTGGTCCATTTAAACACATTGAAACAAAAATAAACCCACCTACGCAAAGTTTTGAAATTTTGTATAAAAAAAAATTATTTAAATAACATTTTTGTTAAGTGTAAATTTATGAAAGAATTTTGTTTTTATCTTTTTAAAAAGTGCTTAAAATTTTATTTAAAAATAATTAACACAACAATTACTAAAAGTAAAAGTTTTAAAAAATATTAAAAAAAAAAAAAATGTGATATTTTGAAAATTTAATTTTTTTTATTTGTTTTTAATTTTTTTTAAGTTTTACTATGGAAAAATCAAATCGTCCTCAGCGTAATCGTCGTCATAGTAGGTTGGTGATTTATTTTCAAAATATTTTGTGTTTTTTTTTTGTTTGTTTTCAGTTTAATTTTAACACCTTAAAAAAATGTTCTTTAATACTTTTAGTCATAATGACGCATGTATACACGCAAAAAAAAAACTAGGAAAGAGATGGAATCGCTCAATATAGAAAAACTAATTAAATAATTACTAGGGTGTTCAGTCGATTAATTCTTGTTCGATTAAGTTAAAATTGCTAATTTCGATTAAAGGGTTAATCGAAAATTTGTATGCCGATTAATATAATAATAATAAAAAATCGGGACTTGGAAATTTTTTAAAATTTATGAAATTTGTTTTTGCTAAATAATCTTGACAATGGAATCTGACAAATTCCGAAACACGTGTCGATTAAGTCTTGCAAAAATTACCAACATAAATAAATTTAAAACAAAAAAATAATTTAAACTTCCTCAAAATAATTATGATTTTTTTTTTTTTTTTGTAAAATCATTTTTAATGAAAATTTTTATTACAAAACCCAAAAAAATGTGTCTGGGTCTTAGAAAATTTTTAAAATTTGTTCAGACTTACAAGGGATGTACCCTTAAGAACCGATTGGCCGAATATTTACTATTTTACCAAATATTTACTATTCGGTATTCGGTTTCAACCGAATACGAATAATGCCGATTAGTTGAATTAATCATACGCCTGTATTTTACCTACGTGAAAAATTAATAAAAAGTACCAGACTAAAAAACAAGAACACTACCCAGTCAGAAATTTCCAACCATACCAAAAATTTTGTGTTGGTACAATATCGGGCTAGCCAAAAATACAACATTGTATAATGTAAAACAGTTTTACTAAAAATATTGTGTTGGCACAACTTTATGTTTACATAAAACACTACACTATAGACCAATGGTTCCCAACCTTTTTTGCTTCATGTCCCACTTTTGAGCTAAAAAACCAAAATGTCCCCCCTACACCTAAAAAAAAATTGCGAATTTTACAAATTTGTTTTAAAGTTCGAAATTACTAGTGGTTTAGCAAAATTTTTGTTCAAATATTAGTTTAAACAAAGTTTTTGTAAAATGTTTCATCTTTTAACTAAATAATTGTAGTTAATTTAACTAAAAAAATATTTTTTTTAGTTAATATAAGTAAAACAAATCTTAAAAATTGCTCGTTGCCCCCCCCTAAAATATTCAAATTGCCCCCCAGTGGGGCGAGAATCAAAGGTTGGGAACCATTGCTATAGACTTATACCATATTCGCATTCATTTAAACTAGTTTAATTATGTGTTTCCCCATACAATTTTAAACACAATATCTGTCAAAATAAAACGAGGTTTAAATTTGACGTTTAAATTGTATGGGGAAAACTAATAATTAAACTAGTTAAAAATGAATGCGAACACAGTTTTAGACACGTAGACTTAGAAACGGGTATGATTCGCCAACGTTGGTACCGTCGTCGCCAACTTCATTCCAACGTTGGCCCGTTTGTATTTTTCTGCCTGGGTATTTTTTCTACACTCAAAATATTTTGTAGGCAAAAACAAAAGAAAAACACACTTAAAACCAGTGAATAAACAATTGAAAACCATCCCAGTAATTATTCATTTGTTTTAAAAACATCAACATTTATTTTTTACTGTTGACAAAATTTTCTAAAATAAATAACACTAAACATTAAAAAATTACGGTTTTTTCATTCTTTTTTACCAACAAATTCGAAAAAAATAACCTACGAAAACATTAAAAATTAATGATAGTTCTGTTATTTTTACCAACAAATTCCAAAAAAATAACCTACCAAAACATTAAAAATTAATGATTTCGTAGGTTATTTTATACAATTTTTTATTGAAATATTTTTTTAAAATTTTTTAATAAAATTTTGGGGAATCGATCCCGCAATCAACTACATTCTGGCCAGACACTCTACCCATCGTGCCAAAGCCACTTGATACAAATATGTTTTTATATTTCTATAAATAATTTTTTGAATTTTTTTTCTACAAACAAATAACTGACTTGTGTAGGTAAAAACTAATGATATATCATTAAAAAATACCAACAATTTAAAAAAAAATTACTTACACAAATCATTAAAAATTTAAAGAATAATCAGTAGTTTTTACTTACAGAACAAAAATAAATGACTTTATAAATTAAATGTTAGTGAAAGTCTTTATTTTTTAGTGTGTTATTTTTGAAACAAAGGACTGATGTAGTCATTAATAAAAACTGAACATCAAACAAATGTTTTTTCTTTTAAAAACGACTAAACGGAAAACTTTTTAAATAAACTACAAACAGTTAATGACATAATTTTTTGAGTGTAATACCTTAAAAATTTGAATTTTAACCAAGTGCTCAATTTTTTTTATTAAAAACAAACTGAAAAGCTATAACAAAGAGTCAAACGTTAATAAACGAGTTTTTTTTAACAAATTTAAATTTTGCCGAATATTCGGCAAACTGTTGACGAATATTTATTTAACCGAATATTCAAAAAACATGCCGAATACCGAATAGTGACATCCCTACCTGAAACTTAAAATATATATAAAAGAGACGATTTTAAGGTTGGGGTGTTGCGGCTTATCGGCCATATCGGAGATTTTGGGGTTCAAAAACTGTGCCAAAAAAACGCTCACGAAATAATCGCGCTCACGAAATAATCGCGCTCACGAAATTAAAACAAATAAGTTTTTGTTTTACTTTTTTTTGATTTCTTTATCAAAAAGTGTATAATTTCCTAAAAAAATCATAAATATTTATTTTAATCACAATTTTGTATTGATTACCAATATCCCGGGTAAAAATGAAATATATATGATCATATATGAAGATATATGGATCATATATGGATTTATATAACCATATATTATCATATATGCCTCCATATATGTTCATATATGATCTGATCCGAAAATTGGCCCGATATGAGGTCATAAGGCGCCATCTTTTAGTATATAATGTCGGAACCTTAAACAATGAACTGACCAAGTTATCTTAACAAAACCTATAATTATTGTAGGGCAAACACTGAAATAATAGTTTTTGTTAAGATAACTTTTGACAATGAAAACTTTTCTGGCCAAATTTTTCGTCAAATAAGTGTTTAAGGTTCCCACATTATATACTAAAATATGGAGCCTTAAATCATCTCGTAAAGTGATGCTGTCGTATACAAAAAAACGTTTTTTTTCGCGATTTTCATCATGATGGTCCATATAACATAGCTGTTTTTTGTCCACTATTCGTATTGTTGGGGATGCCATTTTGATTCACTAATGGCAAGTTTTTTATCAGAGGCCAATATGGTGGTTAATTTCGCGAAAACCTGAAGAAGTTCGGAAATTTAAGGGCATAAGATGAAAAGCTTTTAACCAAATTTGCATAAAAAATATTGCTGCAAGTCATATCTTTGTTTTCCATGCCATACAATTTGAAAATCATTAACTTTGCAAATTTTTTTGTTAAAAAAACTGGCTCGAAATCAGCAAATCTTTAACGACATTTTGCAAGAAAACTGTACCATACATCGAACAAGTGAGAGTGTTATATTCGGCTGTGCCAAATCTTTTATACCCTCCAACATGCAAAAACAAATTCAGGTGTGTTTTTTTTTTGGGGGGGGGGGGGGGGGGGTTGGTGGGTTTGGTGGGACACGTTGGGTCTACATGCAGGGTTTTGAACTTCCTCTGACATAAAAATGTTGGATTTGCTTAACAAAAGTACAAAAATCCCTGCGAAAAAAATTTTTTCTTATAAAACTCTACTGCCGAGTCTGTATCCCAGCAAAAACATGGTAATAAGTTGTGAAAAGTAATCATTACCAAGTACATTATTTATAATGAGTACACATTACCATTATCATTATTTTAAGCCGAAAAGTAACTACTTCTTAGTAATATGTTATAAAAGCACCTCTAAGTAATAATGTCTTCTTGCACTTGCAGTTTTTAACCTTTACAATTCAATTAACTTAAAAAGTACTTAAAAACTTAATAAAAATTACGCAATTTTTAAGTTTTAGTAAAAACAAGTTAAATTTTAAAAGTTTTAATTAACTAATTATTTTACTTCTTATTGGTAATGGGTTTTTACTCCTTATTTGTAATCCGAGGCAGTAACTACTTATTTATCTCCATACTCTTCGCTAGTTATTTTTGTCTCACGCCCTTGTTGAAATAATTAGTGTTTCAGTCAATAAGTAACTACTTATTAACATCTGTTTCGGATTACTAAACCCATTACTAGTAATGCCAATTTTTGCTGGGATATAGTCTGTGCTCATACTGAAATTGGAGGTTATAAAAAAATTATTACTATAGAAAAGATTCCTTAAGAAATTTTTTTGAAATTTTGAAAAAATTTGAAAAAATTTGAAAAAAAATCTATTCCTATTATTATTGCAAGTGAATGGGCAGCTTAGTAGATTTGCGCGCTACCAACTAGCCTAGCCGAGCGCCTTTTTTATTTAAACTCACAAATTTTTTTTTATTTCTATGCATGTTTTAACGAATTGTTAAATTACTAACAACCCAAATAAGACTTCAGCATTGTAAACTTATTTATTATGTTTTATTTAGACGTGCTTGGCCGCCAGAAGATGATTTACATTACCCCCGTCCCGCCAAACGTTTGTTCACACCTGAAATCAAACGTATGCTTAAAGAATGGCTAGTACGAAGACGTGAAAACCCCTATCCCAGCCGAGATGAGAAAAAACGTTTAGCCATAGAGACAGGACTAACCTATACGCAAATATGCAATTGGTTTGCCAACTGGAGGCGTAAACTGAAAAATTCCGAAAGAGAAAAATCGAAAAAGTCTTGGGGTCACTTAATCAAACACTACAATACAAATGCCAAAGGCAATGTAGAACAATTTAGCATATCATCGGAGGATAGTATATGGGAAGAAGAACAGCAATATAGACGGCGGCAAATAAATGCACATTTTAATGAGTATGACGACGACGATGATGATGATGATGAGGATTCATCCTTGTGTGATATAGAGGCATCAACTGAATCAACGGATGTTGAACGTAATGGTAGCTGTGGCAGTGGTGAAACACAAATTATGGATATGAAATATAATCCAAATTATTATATGGAAGCAATGTCCTTGAATAAAGAATCCAGTGACTTGTTTATTGGTAGAGAAGTCGATGTTATAACTACCACCGCATCTTGTCAAATATCAGGGAATACTAATGGTGGACTCACAAAAACTAAGTACAAGCAAAAAATTATGGAAAAATATTTAAGAGATACTCATGAAAAACCAGATATGATGAGAACTAATTCCATGCAAACTCATCAAACACATGCGCCTTATGTGAATAATAACAATACAACAATTATAAAATCGGGAGCAGAATTATCAAAGTGGTTGGAAAGTGCTGCGAAATTTACACCCAACAAAAATAATTATTATATCGAATGGAATAATAAAAGGTATAGTTTAAAAAATTATTTTTGTAGGAAAACCCAAATTCACTGAAATGGGAACACATACGAAAAATGTCTTCCCATCCTACTACTTGTACATTAATTTCTGGTTTTTAAGGCAATTAAAGCTTATTTGAATTTATGTTGTGAAGAGCAAGCCTTACAAAACACTATTTTCCGTTAAAAATACTGTTATTAGTGGCCATCATTTGGAAGAAAAGCAAAGCTAATAAATAATAAAGATACAGCAATGGGGACAGTTGCTAGAGTTCGAATAGGTAGTTTGAAATATCGAATGTGTCTTTCGAAAAATTTTATTTTTTTTTTTTTTGTAAAAAGGGAAATTTTGTAAAAAATAACATGTTTTATAAATAATATTATTTTTAGTCAAATTAACACTGTGACTGTCATAACCCAAATTTTATGATAACACTGTTTAATAGAATGCACCACCCGGGTGGTGCAAGTTTAGCCTTTTTCGAATTTCGAATTTCTACAGGTCAATTGTGTATGCTAATATTGACCCTAAAAGGTAACTTTTTCGAAATCGACGATTTTGAAATTCGAAAAAATGCTAAATTTGCTTTTACCCTAATGAATAGTCATAAACTCAACCGAAAAATGTAAAATATTTGATCTTACACGTTTTGAAGTTGATGAAACTTGGAATATTGTTTGGGCCTTCCGGAAAAATGATAGTGCCAAAATTTTGGACTTGTTATTATTTTTCGCTTTGAGATACGGAATCTTGAAAATTGGGAAAATCTCATAATTTGACAAAAGTGTTCTAACATAAATGACGTTATATCAAAAAGTACTCAAGAAACAGGTCACATTCTGAGTTTAAAATAATAGGTAATTAGACAGACAAGGAAAGTCTAAATGGTGTTAAAACACACCCCCCTACCCCCACCCTCTCCGATTTTCATGAAATTTGGATATGTTGTTCAGAACAAAAATTAATTCGACTGGTGTGGCGGATGACACTGGGAGTCTTCCCTTGTAAGCAGAGGGTGTAATAGCTGCATAATTAGAGTTGCCTAAACCGGTTTCCGATTTGATTCGATAACTGAATTTTTTGTTTTTTTGCGGTTATTTGCAACCGATTGTTTTTAAAAGCCTAGAAACCGGTTTTTTATAGTCGAATTATTCGATGTTTTGGATTACTTAATTTAATTTAAATTATTTTACTGGCCGGAATTGGTGAGTTTTTGGATGGTTTTTGAGCAAATTGAGAAGTTCATAAAAAACGCGGTTTTGGTCCTTTTAAGAGCTTTTTTGTTTTCGTCTGGGATCTGGCTTTACGTTTTTGTTTAACCTTTTAATGATGATTACGAATCTTAATTCTAAATTTGTCCATCACGTCAGATTTTTGGGAAAAAAATTTGGTCAAAATTCACAAAAAACTAAAAATTTTTGGGAGCTTTTTTGTGAATTTTTCGTTTTCGATTAACCTTTCGATGCTGTATCCAAATCTGGGTTTTCAATTATGACATTATTGTGGTCAAATTACATACGTCAAAAACTGTTTTTTTTGTGAATTTTGACCATAATTTTCTCAAAAACCTAAAGTGATAGAAAAAATTTAAAATCAGAAGCTTTTTTTGTTAAAAAAAAACTGGCTCGAAATCAGCAAATCTTTAATGACATTTTGCAAGAAAACTGTACCATACATCGAACAAGTGAGAGTGTTATATTCGGCTGTGCCAAATCTTTTATACCCTCCAACATGCAAAAACAAATTCAGGTGTGTTTTTGATAATTACGAATCTACTAAATTTGTCCATCACGTCAGATTTTTGGGAAAAAAATTTGGTCAAAATTCACAAAAAACAAAAAAAAATGTGCATTTCTGGGAGCTTTTTTGTGAATTTTTCGTTTTCGATTAACCTTTCGATGCTGTATCCAAATCTGGTTTTTCAATTTTGACATTATTGTGGTCAAATTACATACGTCAAAAACTGGTTTTTTTGTGAATTTTGACCTTAATTTTCTCAAAAACCTGAAGTGATAGAAAAAATTTAAAATCAGAAGCTTAATAAAAAAAAACGGAAAACAGGGTGGTAATTATGTAACTCATTATTCCATTACCATAAAATGACAATATATGGTAATGGAATAATATCAAGTTACATATTCGAACCGTTTAAACTAAAAATAACGGAAAATCGGTTTTTAAAAAATGCTGGTTTTTCTAACTTTTCGAAAACCGGGTTTTGAAAAATATTAAACAGTTGACAACTATATGTAAAATCTAAAATTTTTAATTAAAATCATTAAAAAAATTTCTGGAGTAGAAAATAGTGTTTTTTTGTTGCACTTGGTTAATATTTCTGACAAGTATCTCAACCGATTCGCATGAAACTTAAAATATGTATATATAAAAGAGACAATTCTAAGGTTGCGTTGTCTCGGCTTATCGGCCATATCTGGGATTTAGGGGTTCCAAAAATGGGTCGGAAAATTGGCGAAAAAATCGATTTTTGGATTTTTCAGCCATTCCTTTCTAAGAAACTATATAATGTTTTCATATGAGAAGAAAGGATTTTTTAATGCCTATCCAATGGTGGCATAACCTTGTTAAAATTGGGCTTAGATAAGGAGCCCCTTAGAAACTGGAAATAGAGGTTAGGTATGTTCAGGAAAAATGTTGGGGGCAGAAAAAAATGTTGGGGGCAGAAAATTAATGTAGCTCGGTCTCACATTGAACTCCTCCAGGGGCATTTCTAGGGCAGTTTGTAGGGGTTTTTGAGGATTTTTAAAAATATTGAAGAAACAGCTATCTAAACTCTTTGGGACACATTTTGCCCTCTAACTCAGAGAGTACTTGCCCGATCACGTTGAAAAATTGTGTCTGAACTACATCCCGATCGGAAGACATCGGTTTCAAAAGTTGTGTCAGTTGACACGAAAACCCCTATATATATTAAGTTTCAGGCAAATCGGTTCAGTTTGAGTTTTTTTTTACAACTTTGTTTAATTTTTAAAATTTGTTTCTTTCTTTCTAGTAACAAACTTGATAAAAAATCCATTCTAACAAAAACTTTTCTACCGCCCACCTCAATGGGTCTTCAATCATCGAACACTACTGTAACGATGTTGCCCCTATTGTATTCCACAACGCCTATAGTACAAACGGAAAATCCAAATAAAAATCAACATATTTATGATGCAATTCATCATAAGGATGAATTAGATGCCGCTGAAGCTTTAGCAAATTTAGCTTTTAATTGCCGTCAAAAAATGTTGGATTCTACAACGAGTGGTAGAAGTTCTTTTATAACTAGACCCTTAAATGCAATAAGTTCCTGAAGTCACTAAAGTAAAAAAGCATTTAGTTTTAAAATGTTAAAAAGTAGAAACAAGCTAAAGTTTTATAAGACAAAAGCATTCCAGCACTAGATTTTTTTGATTAAAAGTGCGGAAGAAAAATATACAAAAAGTGCAATTTTATGAAAAATGAAATGTTCATTAAAAAAAAGAATATATAATAAAAACTTTATATTAAAAGACAAATTATATAACGATGAAGAGGATTTAATTAAAAAAAATTAAACTAACAAAACAAATTTTACACTCAAAAATTAAAAAAAAAAAAATTTGGTGCAAATAAAAAAAAAACTTAACAAAAAATATTTTACACTCAAAAATGTTTGTATTTTTTTTTGTACCAAAAACACTTTGTAAAATACTTTTTTAGAGGATTTAAAGGAATATGTTTAGAGGGTTTAACTAAAATGAATAAAAAAACTAAAAAAAAATCTCACGGTATTCCGCTGATTAACGGCTCGGGTTTCGATGATTGACAGTTTCGCGGAATATTGCATATAGATTCATTGGGACTATTAGACGTTCTAACCGGCGTTTTTGACTTTTTTGTTGCAAAAATCATAACTTTTGAAGTAATGAAGATATTTTTAAAATTTAGGATCATGTTACAGACTAGAGCTGCCAATCCCGAAATCCCGTGATTTTTGACATAAAATGAATCCCGGGATTTTTAAGCTCAAATCTCGGGATTTTGGAAATACTAAAAACGTATACGATTTCTTTTTTTATACAACTCTTTGTAATTAATGTTACATTTACATCACATTAAAGTTTTTGAAATTTTTAACGTAGCTGTCCACGAATTTGCTGCTTATTTTGTGTTTTTGAAAGCAAGAAGAAAATAATCATAGAGTATGGAAAGTAAGAGAGTTTGAAAGGACCCATAATCAGTCTGCAAGTTTATGAAAATTGGTAAACTTAATGTACTATTGCAGAAATTTACAAATTTTGTAAAAAGATCAAAGTGAATTAAAAAATGAGTAAATTTAACCACTATTATTCAGACACTCAAAATAAAAACTCTGTTAAATACTATGTAAAATTACTGTAATCTCAATTCGACAGATATTTGACAAAGTTATCTGCCGAAATACAGATTTTAAGAAAATACTTTGTATTTTCTTGTGACCGAAAAAAATGTATCTAAAATTTTACTTTGTAATCTTTTTTTACAGATAATAAACAGTTTTGTTGCAAAAATATAGATTTTAGAAAAATACATTGCTCTTTTCTCGTAACCAAAATACTACATTTCATCTGTAATTTTACTTACCGCACTGTATTCCGTTTTCAAATAAAAATATCGTTAAAAAACTTCCCTCTTTAAAAAGCGTCTTAAATAACAATAAAATCTGGTAAAAATTACCAGGACCTCGTAATTTTCACAAAAATCAATAAAGTGAATTTACAATTTGGAAGCATTAAAGCGGGCAAATTTACACGATGGCATTTTCTAATTGTGAACACAACTTACAAATTAAGGAAGGAAAAATTGACCAGGAATCAAAAAGTGAGCGCTGTGTAAAAGCCATATCAAGCGCATTAAAAAGATATATAAGAAAATCAGAATACTTTGATTTCCCTTTAATTTTATAAAAGTGTTTATTGGAATGACCCCGCTTAAAGGTGGAACTGAAAATGAGAAGTTAATGAAAAAAAAAAACGTTTCGCATTCGCGTGCGAAAAATTTAAGCGGGCGCATTTAAATGATAGCATTTGCCTTTATTTTGTGTCAAGTTATTACACTCAGAAAATTATGTAAGTTACTACATGCTAGTTGTTTGTATATTTTACAGTAGTTAGTTCTTTTCAACTACAAAGTCAGTTGTTTTTGTATGAAAAATATCAAACAACTATTTCTGTTAGTTATTTTAAGTCGTTTTTTGAATAACTAACAAAAAAGTACTGTAATGTAGTAACAGTTATTAAAAGTAGTTAATTTTATTTTTTTATCTCTGAAAAATTTTCAAAGTTTTTTCCAAAAAATAAAAATAATTTTTTTTATTTTTCACAACTTTTTAAAAAAAAAAAGAAAGTTGGGAAAAATTTGATTTTAAATTTTTTTTCTGGAAAATTTTTTGAAAAAAAGTTACAATACATAATTTTTATTTTTACTACATTTTAGTTGTTTTGACTATAAATGTAAGTAATTTTTACTACATAAGTCAGTTGTTTTTTGTCAGTTAAAATAACTAACATTGTTAGTTGATTTAACTGAAATATTAGTTGACCCCAAAACAACTTACAAAGTAGTTATTTTAACTGACATTTTCAGTTGATTTTACTAACATAATTTTTTGAGTGTACTTATCCATGCTTCTTGGGAAAAATTCTGGTCGCTTTCATCAACATTTTACAGATAATTCTGTAAATTTACAGTTTTTTTCTGTCGAAATCATTTAACAGAGTTTTCTTCGTTTAATGACAAAAAATCTTGCTGGTTGGAAATCTATGGTATTTTCTGCTGGCTCAGCAGAGTATCTCTGTATTTTAACAGAGTGATTATTTTGAGTGGAGGATTACCACTATTTCTGTTAATAAAATTCTCTCTTAACTAATTCCCCTACTTTTTCTCCTGATTTTGGAGCATTTTGTCTACTCTTTCTACATTTTCCCCTGATTTTGCAGCATTTTTTTTTTAAATTTGCAGATATTTTCATACATTAAGAGAACCATTTTTTCCTTTGTAAAAAAAGAGTGCATTTTTCGAACCCATATAATCTGACACCCACTGAAAATAATATACTGATGCATTTGTGACATTGTTTCTTCACTGCACCCATGGCGACAGTGGGTGTCAGATTATATGAGGTCGAAAAAAATTCACTCTTTTTTACAAAGGAAAAAATGGTTCTCTTAATGTATGAAAATATCTGCAAATTAAAAAAAAAATGCTGCAAAATCAGGGGAAAAATTAGAAAGAGTGGGCAAAATGCTCCAAAATCAGGGGAAAAAGTAGGAAAATTAGTTAAGAGAGAATTTTAATAACGGAAATAGTGGTAATCCTCTCAATAAAGATAGGTAATTCTCTCAATAACAGTGGTTAAATTTAGTCATTTTCTAATTTCTCTTTGATCTTTTTACAAAATTTTTAAGTTTCTGCAATACATTAAGTTTACCAATTTTCATAAACTTGCAGACTGATTTTGGGTCCTTTCAAACTCTCTTACTTTCCTTACTCTATGCATGGCGCCCTTCGATCAAAGCCTAGCGAGTTTGGTAAAAATTTCCTAAAGGTACCTACCGACGACGCAATATTATGTACAATATTTAATTATATTGATGGTGTGTGGGTAATATTGACGATTGTACAATGGTCAATCTTACCCACACACCATCAATACCCAGCAAAAAAAATTCGTAGTAGTTCAAAATGAAGTAGTTCTAAACTACATCAAAAGTAGCAATTAGTGAATATTTTTTGTTGCAAAAAAAGTAGTTTAAAATAACATCCAAATATGATAAGAAGGAAAATAATATGGATAAAAACACTATATTTGGAATAAGTTATTTTAATATTTTCTAAACGTAATAAAAAGAACATTGTTTATATTTATTCAAATTTATTTAATAGAATTTTAGTTAAAACTAATTTAAAGGCAACAAGTAAATAATTGATAGGTTACAGTTCCAAGAATAAAAATATTTTTTTTATTTCCGATGGACGTACCTTAATTTTTTAAATTTAAATTTGGTGCAAACACATTTTGTTCTTATACCTTGTAACTACAGTATGGGGGGGGGGGGGGGGGAGGAGGTTACACACACTTTATCATTTCGTTTGTAAAACATCGAAATATCGGTGGAGGACCCCCATAAATAGTATTGTCGCCTAAAATGCAAAACAACGTAGCACTTTTTTCAAAATCGAGTTATTGATTGATTGTGATGCATTCAATCAAATCTAAACGATCAGTGATCGATTCTGAGAAGTTCTATGAATATCCCTCTGTCTGTATGTAACGGCGTACGGACATAGCGCCCAAGGTCTTATCGCCCAAAACCGCATATCTCCCACGCTGCGTCATAAAGCCCAAAATTATAGGTCTAAAAATGTTATTTATCCCAAAACAAAATTGTCAAAAAATCCAAAATATTTTTTTTGGGCGAAATGTCGAAATTACGACTTCTATGATTTGTTTTATTGTAATAAAAGTTTTCTGCGTAGCCGGCCTTCGGCCGGGCTTAGGGATTACATACTCCATGCATTAAACCCACCCTCTCTGCAAACCAAAGCTATTTTGGTTATCAGGCCTTTTTGAGGCATAACAAATTTGGTAGCGTAAAGGACTGCTACCCTAGAAAACTTTACTTTGCGGAGAGGGTGGGTTTAATGCATGGATTTTGTAATCCCTAAGCCCGGCCGAAGGCCGTCTACGCATTAAAACTTTAAAATATTGTGTTAAAAAAAAAAACAATTTTGGTTAGTTTTATGATTATTTTTTTGGGTGTTATGACATTTTATAAATATAACATTTTGATATTCGGGTAATATGACATTTTTGATAATTTATATAAATTTGAAGCAAATTGTTAAAATACCCAAAAATAATGGCCACTCACATTTTTTTTGGGTGGAATGACTTTTTTAAATTGGGCGATATGCACTTGGGCGTTATGTCCGTACGCCGTATGTAACATAGGCAGTCCAAAATAAAAAAGCTATCCACCTGAAGCACAGTATATACAGTAGCGAAACTCTTAATGGTGAATTTTCCCCCTTTTTTATTCACCTCAATTTGCTCACACGTACAGGAAATGTGTGAATTCACCTCCTTTGTCAGAAATTTGAAATTTAAAGACATTTGTTATTAATTATTTTTTGTTTTGTTTATAAAATTAAAAAAAGAAAATTGTTTTAAAACAAAAATTTATAAATTTAAGAAAATAAAAAGTGCAAAATTAAATGCTAATGAAAGTAACAATTTATCAATTTAGGGTCCTAGTGATACATCATTTGGGCAGAAAGCCCAAATGAGATAACCACAATTTTTTGTTTTAATGATGATTGCAAATAGAATTGATAAATTTTATTGTTCATGAGGTGATGCCCAAAAAAAAGAACCAAAATAAACATTTTCCCGGCAGATGAAGGTGTTGTTAAATAATTTGTTTAAATCGTGATTAACTTGGTCAATATGAAGAGGAATTCCTATGAAATAATTTGGAGCCAAAAAACGTTCAAGCTATTGCGAATTTTCCGAGTGAATCTTACAAATTTTTAAATTAATTAAATAATACACTATTTCATAAGTTTTGAACGTAAATAAATATTTTTTTATTGAATTTTTTATTAAAAAAAACATAGTAATTAAAATATGAAAAAAGTGTTATTACTGAGACATTTTTTCCCATACAAAAAGTCAGATTCAGAGACATATTTCCTATAGAAAAAGTCTCAAATTCTGAGACACATTTTCTGAGAAAATGTCTTAGATTCTGAGACATTTTCCTATAGAAAAAGTCTCAGATTTTGAGACATTTTTCCTATAGAAAAAGTCTCAGATTCTGAGACATTTTTCCTATAGAAAAAGTCTCAGATTCTGAGACATTTTTCCTATAGAAAAGGTCTCAGATTCTGAGACATTTTTCCTATAGAAAAAGTCTCAGATTCTGAGACATTTTTCCTATAGAAAAAGTCTCAGATTCTGAGACATTTTTCCGATAGAAAAAGTCTCAGATTCTGAGACATTTTTCCTATAGAAAAAGTCTCAGATTCTGAGACATTTTTCCTATAGAAAAAGTCTCAGATTCTGAGACATTTTTCCTATAGAAAAAGTCTCAGATTCTGAGACATTTTTCCTGTAGAAAAAGTCTCAGATTCCGAGACATTTTTCATACAGAAAAAGTCTCAGATTCTGAGACATTTTTCCTATAGAAAAAGTCTCAGATTCTGAGACATTTTTCCTATAGAAAAAGTCTCAGATTCTGAGACATTTTTCCTATAGAAAAAGTCTCAGATTCTAAAACATTTTTCCTATAGAAAAAGTCTCAGATTCTGAGACATTTTTCCTATAGAAAAAGTCTCAGATTCTGAGACATTTTTCCTATAGAAAAAGTCTCAGATTCTGAGACATTTTTCCTATAGAAAAAGTCTCAGATTCTGAGACATTTTTCCTATGAAAAAGTCTCAGATTCTGAGACATTTTTCCTATAGAAAAAGTCTCAGATTCTGAGACATTTTTCCTATAGAAAAAGTCTCAGATTCTGAGACATTTTTCCTATAGAAAAAGTCTCAGATTCTGAGACATTTTTCCTATAGAAAAAGTCTTAGATTCTGAGACATTTTTCCTATAGAAAAAGTCTTAGATTCTGAGACATTTTTCCTATAGAAAAAGTCTCAGATTCTGAGACATTTTTCCTATAGAAAAAGTCTCAGATTCTGAGACATTTTTCCTATAGAAAAAGTCTCAGATTCTGAGACATTTTTCCTATAGAAAAAGTCTTAGATTCTGAGACATTTTTCCTATAGAAAGTCTCAGATTCTGAGAAATAGAAAAAGTCTCAGATTCTGAGGCATTTTTCCTATAGAAAAAGTCTCAGATTCTGAGACATTTTTCATATAGAAAAATTCTCAGATTCTAAGACATTTTTCCTATAGAAAAAGTCTCAGGTTCTGAGACATTTTTCCTATAGAAAAAGTCTCATATTATTTGGCATTTTTACTATTGAAAAAGTTTCAGATTCTGAGACATTTTTCTTATAGAAAATATCTCAGAATCTAAGAAATTTTTTCTATAGAATAGTCTCAGGGTCCCGTACATTTTCCTATAGAAATAATCTCAGATTCTGAGACGTTTTTCCTATAGAAGAAGTCTCCGATTCTGAGACATTTTTCCTATAGAAAAAGTCTCAGATTCTGTGACATTTTTCCTATAGAAAAATTCTCAGATTCTGTGACATTTTTCATATAGAAAAATTCTCAGATTCTAAGACATTTTTCCTACAGAAAAAGTCTCAGGTTCTGAGACATTTTTCCTATAGAAAATGTCTCAGATTCTAAGACATTTTTATTATGGAAAAAGTCTTTGGTTTTGAGACATTTTTCCCATAGAAAAAATCTCAGATACTGAGACATTTTTCCTTTAAAAAATGTCTCAGATTCTGCCACATTTTTCCTACCGAAAAAGTCTCAGATTCTAAAACATTTTTCCTGTAGAAAAAGACTCAGATTCTGAGATATTTTTCCTATAGAAAGTTTCAGATTCTGAAACATTTTCCTATAAAAACGGTACCCGCTTCTGAGCTGTTTTTCATAAGGAAAAAGTCTCAGATTCTGATTCATTTTTCCTAAAGAAAAATTCTTAGATTCTAAGATATTTTTCCTATATGTATATAGGAAAAGCCTTAAGTTCTGACGCATTTTTCCTACAAAAACAATCCAGACTCTAGGAAATTCTTATACAAATTATTTCTTATAAATATAGGACACGAAACTCCAATTTTTCCTATCCCATCCGGTTTTTTGAAGATTACATTTTCCGATAACATATGTATACTTTTAATATTTTTAAACAAGCAGCGCATCCAATTTTTAATATATGTAACTGGATTTTTCTTATTGTCTATAGATGATGATTAAAGAATCTGCAATTTAATGACATCTAAAATAAAGAATAAAATAAAAATCATTCTGTGCATATTTTTGAGATTGAAAACATTAATATTTACCCTTTTATAATTGCTAAAATATTTGTAAATTTTAGATTTTTGAACAATTTTTTGATTTCAACAATTTTTATATAAATATTTTTGAAATTTGATGTTAACCGTCAAATCTTGAATGTGGTGATTATAAAATAATGACGTGTCCGTGGTTAATTTCCAAAAAAATATGAGATTTCGATGTAACACCCGGAACAGTATGCTACATTTTTTTTCCTAACTGACAAATATAATAACGGGTGTTTTGTAAATTATCAAATTGTTAAATTCTTCTATCGTAATTTTTGCGTAAATAATGCAAATATATTTATATAAAATAATTTTGCAAGTTATTTTATTAAAGGACATTTATTTGTAACGATGTTTTAATGCGTAATAATGCTCATGTTAATAAATTTGTAAATAGAAGACCAAAATTATTATCGCATCCTGTATCGAAATTTACCAATACAAGTAAAACAAAATGTGATAATATTAGTGACCGAATGATTCAAATAAACCTAAAAAAAGAGTTTCGTTACTGTATATACTGTGCCTGAAGCTTGGCATGAATATTTCTTATAGTCCTAGGTAGGTCAAAATCGGACCATAAGGAAAAAAGTTTCTCCTTAAAGAAGCGAACCAACATCTAAAAAATTAATTTTTTTAACGATTTTGTGTTTTTGTCAGCAAATGAATCAATTTTCTGTCGGATGAAGTTTAAATCCCTGAACTTGAACCCAGGGGATTAGAAAAAGCACAAGTGTATAAAAATAGTTAATATAATGACAAAACTGTATTTGTTTAGTGCGAAAAGCATAACAAATGTATCGCGATGGAAAATGTGTCCCCCAAAAACCAATACCGAGTGATTTCGGTAGATCAAAATGATAACATCGATCTGCGCTAGGTTAAAGCGTTTTAAAAGCAATGTAAAAAAGTGATTTTCAAATATTAAAAATATTGGTGTATTGCAAAAAACTTTTCAAACAAATTTCGGAACTTTGAAAAACTTTCAAAAATGTTCCTCCTTTTTTCTAAATCATTTTCAATGATAACTCAAAAACTCTAAAAAAAGTGTGTCTGGGACTTCGAACACTTTTTTAACAATCACACACTTTGTTCTTCGAGTAATACACAACGATTTTAAGTAATTTGAAACCATTTGATTTTTCGAACAATTAGATTAGATTAGAAAAGGCCCTATGCACTGCGACCAATATGATATTTTGTGCAGCCTAGCAGTTGCCCTATAAGTTAAGGCTTTTGATAAAGCCAAGTATCCTATTCGGCATGGATTCCCATATGTCACTTGGAGTTAATGAATGTCGCCCTAGATGTCGAATTCGTCTGATGTTGAGTCTTGGGCACTCACAAAGGATGTGTTCCGCCGTTTCGGCGTCAATTTCACAGAATCTACATATCTCAGTGTCCGATAAATTTTTCTTCCTAAGTTGATAGCGAAGATTACAATGTCCAGTGAGGTAACCAGTTAGAATCATTAGATCCTTTTTGTCGAGATTTAGTAGTTGTTTAGATACCCCAGGGGATGGAGAGATAAATCTTTTTGCATGACGCTGTCCAGAACAATGGTTCCAGTGATTGGCAAATTCAGATTCTCTCCATGATCGTAAACTTTCCCTGATATGCCCAATGGGCAAACCACAGAAGGGTTCCGGACCGATAAAAGGGCGACTTGCACCACGATTGGCCACACAGTCTGCCCGTTCGTTGCCCAAGTGCCCCTCATGGCCCGGGACCCAACTGAGAGTAAGTTCATTGTTACGGCCTAGTTCGTTTAGGGAAAGAATACAATCCATGACAAGTTTCGAAGATACATCGTAGGCTGATAAAGCCTTCAATGCTGCTTGACTGTCAGATAGTATATATATGTTTGTCCTTTTTGTGCACCTACGTAAACATTCGGACACACATATATATATGGCATAAAGTTCTGCCTGAAATATCGATGGGGATTTCCCCAAAGGTAGTGCGCGTTGGAAATTCGGGCCGAAAATCCCCGCACCAGTATCCCCATTGGTCTGTTTTGAGCCATCAGAAAACCACACTTGAGATCCTGGTTCTGGATTCCAAGAGTTAGTAGACCATATGCTTCTTTCAGGAATATCAATTCTAAAATGTCTTATAAAGACTTGTTTGGGTAGCATTCTGTCAGAGATCTTAGCGTATGGGTCCCCTATGAATCGTCCCGCTATCTTCATGTGGCCCTGTAGGTCCCCGCCAATTATGTTCCCAAATTCCGATAGTCTGGTGACACTTCTGCTAGCATCCTCCTTTACAGATATATGTAGAGGTGGGATGTTTAGCATAGCCCCCATGGCATAGGTTGGACAGGATTTTCCCGCCCCTGTTATGCCGATGCAGGCCAGACGATATACCTTGTCCAGTATAGATCTGGCCGTGCTCTGTTCCACTTTTGGCCACCAAACCAGAGCTGCATAGGTGATCATTGGTCTTACGATCGTATCGAACAATTATAAACTTAGATAATTGAAAAAGTAATCAAAACAGTTTTCCAATACGTTTGCAAAGCGTACGACCTCTTAATTTATATATAATAGTCCCTATTAAATTAGGCCGACACGCATTTTTTGGACGATATTCCTTCCAGTTCGTGTTTTATCCGAAATTTTTTGAATGCCCATACTTTTGCATAACGCTTTCTTACCGCCGAGTTATGTTATAGATTTCTATAACATATTTAAATTTCAAAACGATCATACATACCATGGGATAAATATAAATGTTGTCAGATATTCACTTAAATCGTTCTAATGACATGAGTTTTTATCGTTCCAATTTGGTTTTTAGTATTTCCTGTGATACAGTTACACTACTGAACATTTAAAAAAAGACTTGATGCGACTGGGACACAACAGTTAATTGAAATTGTTGTAGTGATCTTAAATCTGGTCTCCAAACTTTTCCATCACATCAGGTTTTTAATTATTTTTGCTAACTCATATCGGATGAACCCGATGTGATAGCGACTTAAAAATAAGTCGAGGATATAGACGTATTCAGGAATACCAAAAATTACTTTCGTCGCGTTTTAAACGCGTTTATGACAACAGGAATAGCCCCGATTATTTAAAAACAATTGGTACCCTTAAGGTTAATGCGACTGACCAAATAAGTTCTGCACCTTATAGAGTAAAGTTTAAGCTTTACCGTTGACTTATTTTTAAATCGCTAGCACATCGGGTTCATCCGCTATAAGTTGACTAAAACTGCGATTTTTTTGAACCTTAACCTCAATTTTCTCAAAAACCTGATGTGATGGAAAAGTTTGGAGACAGGATTTTTGACCAGCAGAACAGTTGTAATCAAATGTATAAGGTCGCGTCCTAGTCGCATTTTCCATGTATAGTAGTGTTATAAGAACATTGGCATCGTTAGCACCGCTTGCTAAATCTACTTCTTAATGGGTTCTAAAAACACTTTTTAATTAGTGCAAAAATGCTTTTAAATACTGATCTTAAAGATGTAGTTAAACTATACACACACAAAATCTTAAACTAAGACAACATTATGAGTACTACTTTATATGTACTTAAAAAATGTTAAAAATACTACACATTTTGCGCGACACCGCTATGTTAAATTCACTAGAGTTTCAGCAGAGTTAGAACTACTCCAGCAGCAGTTGAACTACTTTTTATTAACATTTTAGTATGTTAGTTTTTTGCTGGGTATAAAAGCTTATTGTACCTTACACACGGTCTAGATTAGCAACTTCCACTTCTATCGTACGTCAAAATCGATAGAAAGCACTGTCATTGCTAATGTGGACAGTCTTGTAAATGATGGTAATGATGGTATACAATTGATGGTAGAGAGCCTGCTCTACTATAGATTGCTCGCAATTAAGAGTCAAAATGAGTAGTCATTTTTAATTTCACATTCGTTTTTCATGATAAACAAAAGAAGACTCTAACAAAAGCGGGAACAAACAATCTCCAAAAGAAAAATGAAATTGCTTACTTTGATGATCACAGTTTGATCGATAAGCACCTCGGGTGTCATGATTTAAAATAACAGTCACCTAAATTTTGCCATCTCTACATATTATTGTGATTGGATTAGAAACTTTGCCACTATTGTGAATGACTTTAAAAAAAGTCTAATGTTAACAGCTGTCAGCTGTTCTTTTTTGACACTTTGTAAAAAATAAAAAACGTAAACACGTTTGCAGAAAAAAGAAATGCATGAAATTTAATTTAAAGAAAATTAAAAAAAAGGATTAAAGAAAGTATTAAATTATTTAACTTTGCTAAAACGTAACAATATATTTCAATAATGTCGCAGCTTCTAAAAACTGGTAATTGTACATTGTTTCTTTACAAAGACCTACAAAATATTCTGTTGTATAACCATCAATATTTTTCCCCGGTAGAGCTATTTCAACAAATTAAAGGTTCATCACCATTGCTACAATTCCAACGTTACAGAGGTAAAATCAATATACAACGTCCTAGGCAGCCTCACTACGAACGGGCACGTGTTGTTGCTGTTACCACCCCGCGTTATCCAGAACCACCAAAAACAAATACATGTTTTGAAAAACGTACTCGGAGCATAGTTGAAAATCCTTATAATGATATTATCGCCCGTGAAGTACGCAATTGGTTAGATCATTCAAAAATGGTTGCTATATTCCATTTGAATTCAATTAAATCAGATGATTTCTTTGATGTACGCGTCCAATTGCATAAACAAAACATGCAGCTTAAAATGTATGGACCAAGCATCGTTCGCAAAGCTGTATTAGGATCTAGATATGAAGCTCTGCTGCCACTGTTTGAATCACAGCAATGTGTAGTTTTTTCCCCCGAACAAAAAGTCTCACAATTGCTGCGTATTACTCGCAAAGTACCACAAATGTTACTTTTAGCCGGCATTGTTGATAATACCCTGCTAAGTCGAAATGAATTTATGAATTATGCTCAATTGCCAGGTCTACAATCAGCTCAAGCAGAGTTAGTTCATACTTTAAATACCGCTGCCAGTGCGTTGGTTCAAAATTTGCAGGCTCATCAAAATAATTTCGTTAATGTTTTGGATGTTTATGCCAAGGGTGAGGCTGAAGAAAATGATCAGAAGGCAGTTAGTTCAGATGAAACAAAGGATTCTTAATGAGAGGAATTTAATTTTGAATTTTTGAAATCTTTAAAAATAAACTGCAGTCAAATGTGGAGTCGATAGAATATAAAAAATTTCGTTCATTTTGCTTAAACTCGCTTAATTTTGTATTTTAGGTATAGTATCTCAACAACTAAGCGATATACAGGAAAATGCGTAAAATTTATGGCCTATGGCAATATAGGGGGCATACTATGACAAATCGGATACTGGATTTTATTTTTAGATTTTCCTATTTTTTACAGTTTTTAGTACCCTTTAAACATTTAGAACTCCTGGTACATTTTTAGTTTTATTTTATTTATTCAGTTTAGTAATGCAAAGCCTTCCAGGCCAAATATATTCGGATTACATAAGGTCTGTTTGTTTACTTAAATTTCTTACTATTTTTACTACAACTGGAAATTTTTGTACTGAAAATTTCCAGGTGTAGTAAAAGTAGTAAAAATAAGTAGATTGTACGAACAGGCATATAGTAAATATGAGGAGTCGCAGAACAAAACGTACTTTTTCGCATTTTTTGACAAATTGATTTTTTGTTCTTTTTATATTATTTGGTTCGAAATCTATCAGAAAAAATGTTCATAGCGTGAATTATTTTTGTTTTTCATCAAGAAAATGGATTCCTTAAAAATTGGTGTGTAACAAAACGGTACTTTTTTGTTTATTTTTTTTATCAAAACGTACTTTTTTCATTGTATTGCATATGCAAGACTTTTCATAATTTTATAATATGCCATTTTACTCTTATATTCCATATATACATATAAATGCCCACCAAGATTTTTTAAGCATTCTTACAGGCCAGTGAAGGATTTCCCCCTTATTCTTGTTATTGGTCTTTTTACACCTCACAACCACAGTATGGGGGTACATTAACTTTGCCAATTCGTGTGTAACGTATCTTTTTTTTTTTTTTTTTTTTTTTTTTTTTTTTTGATGATTTGGAATTACTCCATACCCCTCTAAAAAATTAAAGGATAGGAGGATTATTTGGCTGGTCCAGAGGAGGACAGCGCCACCAACAATTTCGTCCCAGTGGGTTATAGGTTCACTTCAATCTCTTCTAGGAATTCGACTACGGATTTGTAACTGGTTACCTTCTCTTTGATGAAAAATTGAGTTATGTCTTTGTATTCTTTAAGGACCACATATTTGGCCCTCTGTTGATCGTAATTGTTACAGTTGAAAATAATGTGAGAATCGTCTTCCGGCACATTGCAACGCTCGCACAGGCCATCTCCTGCAGAAGACACCTTCATCCTCGATAACGAGTGACGACTAAAGGAGTGGCCAACCATCAGTCTATTAACCTGTCTTATTTGGGGACCACTAAGTTCCGATTTGTGTTTCGAAAACCATGGTTCCCTCGTAAGAGATGGAAAGATTCTGCCATAATTGATACCTTTTCTCCGAATCAAGCTTTCATAATTTCTTTCCCAATCTTTGGATAATCTTCTTTCTATCTCTTTGATTGCATCTAATTTTGGCCATTTCATTTCATGGTTCACACCGTTTTGAATAGCCTCTTTGGCCGCCTCATCCACAATAGAATTTCCCAGAATCCCCCTATGGGACGGGATGTAATGAAATTCAACGAGTTCGATATTACGTGCTTTCTCGATCATGTTGTGAATTTGTATGCAGATATCATTGTCCTTTGGCCTCTCCAGGTTATAACAACCACTTTTGCTGTCCGTTAATATCGCAATTCGTCTAAAGCCTTTTCCTATAGCAAATTCAACAGCTTTAATCATCATAACCAGCTCCGCCGTCATCGATGAGACCAGAAAGGGAAGCTTGAAACGCCGAGTTGTGGCCGAGTCCCCATGGTAAACTGCCCCACCTACTTTACCATCCTTGATTGATGCATCGGTAAAAATTATCTCCCATTTTTCAGTCATAAGCCTCTCACTTTTTCGTAGATATAACTGCTCAATTATCTGTGGATTTGTATTATTCTTATTACTGCCTCTGATGCTGTTGTCATAAAATTCGTTCATTACTACAATCTTTGGGCATTTTTTAATCAGCTGTCGCTGCTTCTCAACATTTATTAGTATCTGATTGTATTTATTAAATACACGTGTAATGCTTGTGTCAATTGGTTTTTCTATATTAGGTAGAATCTCCGATAAATGAGTGCCCCGATGAAACATGTTGACAAGGTCCTTGGCGGTCCTCAGTTCAAGACGACTTTCAGGAGGCAGCTCACCCGCCATATGATACAAAACGTGGACCGGTGTGGACTTAATGAGCCCCAGCGCCTTTCTTATTTGAGCATTAATGCATACTCTGAATTTGTTTAAAGCTGTTTTTGTCAGGTTAGCAAATGAAGATGCAGCATATTCAATCTTCGCCCGCGCGTAAACTTTATAAAACTGCAAGGATCTTTTCGGGTCGATACCGAAACGGCAACCACTTAATGTTAGCAAAAAACTACACGTCTGTGTGACCTTGTTCACCGCGCTAGCGACATGAGGCATAGTTGACCCATTTGCCGCCACAATTCTTCCCAGATATTTGATTTCCGTTTCCTGCTTGATTGGGGTGTTGTCTATACTTATATTCAAAGTTGGGGCTCTTGTGCCAAACGCCATCACCTTAGACTTCTGTAGATTTATCTTGAGGTCCAAGCTCTTACACTCAGATGTAAATTCCCTTATTTTGCAAATTAGATGCGCTTTCGCCTCGTCGAAATTATCGCCGAAAGTTAAAATGAAAAAATCGTCTGCAAATTGAAAGATGAAGCTCATATCATCCTCGACCTCATGTAGGGACTCCGTATACAAATTAAATAATAATGGGCTTAACCCACTGCCCTGGGCCAGACCTCTATGAGTGGACTTTTGGACATTCTCCAGTACTAGGGTCCTTTCCTTTAAAAAGGAAGAGATCCAGACTATCAGATCCTTATTGAATTTGAAATTGATAAGTTTATTCTCCAGTAAATCGGTGTTAACATAATCGTATGCCTTTTCCAGGTCGATGCACGCGGCCGTGACTTTCAGACCATTTGCTTGCAAGATCTTGATGGTGTTCAAAAGATCATTTATACACATGACTGTGCTCATACTTTTCCTGAAGGCGAAAGATTTCGTCGGTAACAATTTGTTTTTATCGATATGCTCCTCCATAATTGGTTTAACTAGTCCTTCAATGCACTTAAAGAGAACAGATAATAGGCATATAGGTCTGAAGTTACAAATTTCCGTGGAGTCACCTTTCTTGGGTATAGGGTGTATTTTAATAGTTCTCCAAGATTCAGGGATTAATCCCGTTCTCCAAGTGTCACACAGCACATTGAATAGCTTCCTTCTACCATCATCAGAAAGATTTAGGAGCATACGGTACGAAATACCATCAGCCCCCCTTGCCGAATCAGGATTCCTGCTCCTTAGGAAATCCACAAAAGCCCCATATTCAAAATTAGTGTTGATGTCCCTATTTACAAAGTCCTGCCGCTCTACTACTACATTGGTCGAATCTAGATTCGTAATCCTCTCGAGGTAAGATCTTTTTTCATCATCACTCCATGAGTTATGAACTCTTTTCAAGCAGTTGTACTTCTTCAGATTATTCAATTTTTTCCACATACTATTGGGGGACTCCGGTTTGGAGAGCTCCTCCTGCAGCCCGCTAAAGTTCAGCCGCTTACGCGTCTTAATGTGATTCTGAAATTCTTTGTCTGCATTAACTGCTAATGCGGCGTCCTCGAACGATTTTGTCTTGTAGTAACGTAATCTTGCTGCATTTCTTAGCCTGAATAGTCTTGATGAAGCTGCATCCCACCATGATTTTGGAACATACTGCCTACCAGGTTTGATGCTTATAGTATTGCGTTTAACGATATCGCCAAAGTCTGTGCTAATTTTCTCAATGCTGTCTGCGATTTCCATATTTTGTATTTCTTTATATAATTTGTTGTACACCACCTTACGCACTTTTCCAATTACCTTATCAGCTAAATTGTTTTCAATGACTATGGGTTTATGGTTGCTGCCAGATATTTTTATGTTTAAGGTTCTCCACGAAAAAGTCGAGGATAACCCTTTCACCATCGTCAAATCCAGGGTGGACTCCGTATTCGGGCCACAAAAGGTAGTTGAACCATCATTTAAAATATCATAGCCAAAATTTTGTACCATTGCCTCCAAAGATCGTCCCTTCTCATCCAGAACCGGACTTCCCCAGGTCGGCGATTTGGCATTAAAATCTCCTGCAATTATTGTCGTCTTGTTTGAGTTGGTAAAAAATGTCATTATATTGTTCATTTCGTTTTCCACAAAGATTCCGTCCTTATCAGGTGGGATATACACACTCACTATATTGAAATTCTTATCCAAGTTGAGGGTTGAAATTGATACTGCCTCACAGACTGTTACCAACCTATTAATCGAAAATTTGATGCTATTTCTGATATAAATGCCGACACCACCGTAACCGTCGTCTCTATATCCTCCTATAAAATTATAATTTAGCATGCTTGTGTTCCTGTTGTCCTTTAGCCAAGTCTCGGAGAGAATTGCCATATCGAAATTGTTGTTGTTGAGATAAAATTCAAGAGTTTCTTTGGTACCTTTTTTGTTTAAGCTGTGAATGTTGTATTGTAAAATCTTCATTGTGTCTACTTTATATTTTGTAGACTCGGACTATATCCAGCCTGTCCCTTTCCGTTGCTGCTTCATCTATTGTTTCCTTAATATTCTTTAATAAGTTTATGTTACCTTTTGAATTTCCATCATTATCCTCATTATTCATCCATGATGTTATGATAGTATTTAAATTCTTAATGAGCCTGTCAAAGTCAGTGGATTTGTGTGGGTTTTCGAGCTCTCTCGTAAAGGAAGATCTCTCCCCAGGGACAGCTGTAGCCCTCTTCCACTCCTCCATTGTCTCCTTTGCCTTTTCCTCCTCTCTTTTTCTGTTCAGATTTACCTTCGTTACTTTGGCATAAGAGTTGTTTTTGTGTATATATTTTGCAGCTTCAGCAGTATTATTTATAACAATTGGTTGTTGTTGTTGTTTTCGCTTCATCGGTGGGAATGCTCTGTCAATACTTTCTTCATCGCCAAGTATTTCAAATCTATTAGAACCAACCGTAGTCGCGTATCTTCCCCTGGCCTCTCTTAAACTTAAGTTTTCCAACACCATCAGTCTTTTCAAGTTTAGCGCCTTCTCCCTGGCCGGGCAGTTTCTGTCCTTTGGCGAGTGAGGTTCGTGGCAGTTCGTACAACTAATTTCATTATCACAAGCAGTCTTCGAGTTATCGTGTCTTGCAAAGCATTTATCACATGTTTTCTCCTTCTGTTTACATTGATCAGTCTTGTGGTTGAATCTATAACAACTATAACATTGTCCAAATGGGATGAAAGGTTTGGTTGTCACTTTCGTGAAAGCAAAATTCATCTCACGCGGAATCTGCAGGCCCTTAAATATTACCTTGACTCTCATAGTTTTCTCCCTTTGTGTCAAATTTTTCTTCAAGGTCATTCTTATCAGTCTTAAAATAGGAATGGGTGAAGCCAGTAATACGTTTAAATCGCCCATTGAGATTTCCTCAGGTATGTTAAAAATCAAACCAGTTTTGGTAAAAAGGTGGTCAAAAACTTTCACATCGTATCCAAAATTAACCAATTTAACATCATCGATTAGGCTATTGGCATTAATAGTTGAGTTTACCACAACTTTGCAGCGAGAATAACCAATTTTTATAACATCAATAACTCCTGGAGTTTTTAATTCCATTAAGGCACGGGTTAATCTGAATTGATTAATGGGTACTCTGACTTGTGTTTCGGTTTTCTTACCATCCTTGTCCTCAGAGATAACAGTCTTATTTTTTGTGTCAATATATACGACATATGGTCCGCGATGCACTGCATCATATTTTCTAGGCATATCACCGTTAGTAAAGATAAGATCCGTATCCACCTCATCAGCCTGACCAGCAGCACTAGGGGGGAATACATTTGTAGCATTTTGTTGTGTAATAGTATCATTAGTTAAATCAGTCGTCAAATTATTATCAGAAGTGTTCTCATCGTCCTTTTTCAATCGTTTGTTGTCGCCAATTCCATCCGTATCCAACCCCATATTGAGGAAAGATAGCACCCACTGGGATGCTAATACGAAAAGTTACAAAACCTGTCGCAGCGTATGTTTATCAAAAGTCCTTAACGAAAATCAATAGATATCAGTATCAACCGTCAATTAAAACGAAAATTTAAAGTTTTCCGAGCTAAATTATTAATTAAATATAATTTGCAACGAAATCACAAAAATTTCACAACCGACGCGCTTGGCAGTGCTACCAGATTGATGTGTAACGTATCTTAATATGGGCCAATGAGGCTCTTTTGTAGTTTTTAATAAATAAGAACATTTTTAAAACACTCGATCAAAATAGTATCGGCTAAAAAAATTCGCACATCAAAACGTCGTTTTTCAATTATTTTTAAACAAAACGTACTTTTTTCATTATTTTTTAACAAAACGTACTTTTTTCAAAGTAAAAGTGGTTTTTTATTAAACATCCTTAATATATAATGTGGTGACTTATGGCAGTTTGATACATCTCTTGATAAGCAAAAAACTTGTTACCATATTCAGGTTCATGCAGTTTTCCAAAGGGGCGAAATAAATAAACCTCAATTTCCCAAAAAATGTTAAAATGCGAAAAAGTACGTTTTGTTCTGCGGCTCCTCATTTAAAAAAAAACTTGTTTGGCCCTTTCCAACCTATTTTGGCCCTTTTTAGCCTTCACCGAGGCACTAATTGAAAATTCCCAAATACCAACACTGATCTGTGCTTTGATCATAGATGAATAAAGTAAAGAGATTGTAACTCTCTTTACTTTCTTTTTTTTCTCTCACGCTAAATCTGTCTGGGATCAAGTAAAATTTTTGGTTTTTTAAAGTCATGAAATTTGTACTTTATTTGCACTTTTAATATTTTTTTTAATTATATTGAATCATTAACATTTTAAGAACGTAAATTTCATAAATTTGTTTTGTTAAAAACAATATAAAAATGTATTTTAAAGAAAACAAAAAGCATTTATTTTCAATTCCTCTTTCAACCTTCATTCTATTAATCCAGATAGCCAATGCTTGAGTGTTTGAGGTCCATGACTAGCCCCTGCTTTGAGTTAAGAAAAAAATGTTTAAATCAACTGAATCAAAACATTTTTGATTTGAATCAATTGAATTAATTCTTTTTGATTTGAATCAAGTGAATTAATTCGTTTTTGATTTGAATCAAGTGAATTAATTCTTTTTTGATTTGAATCAAGTGAATTAATTCTTTATTTAAACAAGGAATTAAACAAAAAATTAGTTAATTCTTTCAACAAATAGTTGAAATTAATTCTTTTGAATCAAATCATCAAGAATTAATCCCTTGATTTATTAATATGAATTAATCTTTTTGCGAATCAAATAAAAAAGTGAATTAATTCTTCAAAGGTCTGACGGGGAGTTACACAGTGTAACCTTTGTATGGAAAAGGCGCGCATCCAAGTTTTTTAATTATAACTCTTGAACGGATAGACCTATTTAAACGTTTGGTACATTTTTAGAAACTATGAACTCAGAGATTTTTTTTGATGTTGTTTCAAGGATGTACTGTCAATACCCTACTTAAAACGGGGAGGTAAAGTCGGTTAACTAACCAAAAAAAAAGTTAAAAAATATAGATTTTCTAGAAAATTTTACTTTATACTAACGAATTTTTGTCACGTGCATTACAACTATATGGTTAAATCCAAAAATCTGAATTCACGACCATCATTTTGAGTAACATATTACAGATAACAAAAAAAAATCAACCTATTTTCGATTTAGGTATAATGACTTTATCATTACATTTTACTAACTTTTACATATTTTTAAGATGGATTATTTATCTGCATACAAACAATCCACCCTACATTAAAAAACCGGCAATTAAACCTTGTTTGCCCTCAGGAAATTTCTTTTTAAACAAACAAAACTACAAAAAATAACACCGCTCTACAAATCTGAGGTTTGTCGCTGCGTTTTGAATGAAACCAAAAAAAGTTTATAGGTTTTGGTTTCCTGATTTCAAAACGGTTACTCAAATTTTTCTATCACGTCACAATTTTAAAAAAATCGCGGTTAAAGTGTCAAAAAAGGCCCATTTTGGCCATTTTCGAGCGCATTTAAAATAAGATCCTGACATGCGAATGACTTGATATCAATCTCATTCGAAAGTGCGTAATTTTTTCTTCAAGACAAAATCAAATTTTCTTTAAATTTAATTTTTTATAATGGTGAAAAAATCATTAGCCACAAGTGCTTTAATTCTTATATTTACGTGTGTATTTGTATGGAAATTTGTTAAAAAACACTGTGTAAATAAACTAAATATGTATTTAAAAAATGGAAGGTTTTTTGTTAATGATTTTTTTACCATTTTAGAAAATTAAATTCCAAGAACATTTTATCTTGTCAGGATCTTATATTATATGCTTTCAAAAAGGGTCAAAAATGGCCTTTTTCGGCACTTTAACAGCGAATAACTAAAAATCCTGATGTGATGGACATATTTTGGTCGCAGATTTGGAATCAGTGCAACAAACACTACCTAAATCACTTACCAGAATCCAATACGCATTTTCATGTTGAGCTGTGTAACCAATACAAATTAAATTATGAAAAAAACAGAAGAAAGTTCAATATATTTGCCAATTCAATATTTGAATATTTTTTAAAACAAACTAAAATCACATTAAAAATGATTTTTTATCCATTTTCGCGACGCGGAAAGTTTCACCGCGAAATAGCGAAAAATTTATTCTGCGTACATTACAGAGTGGATCTGGCATATATCTTTCAAAAGAACGCCAGAGAAATAAAAACTATGCTGTGTAAACCAATCGAATTGTACAACATATAAACAAATTTTCCAATTTATTTTAATATTTTTGTTTTAACCTTATCTTTAACCTCGATTTGACACAGTAAGGGCACTTTAGGGCAAAAGTTATAACAAATGAAATGTTAAGGAACACCTCTAGTATAACGCACAATAGCGTTTTGCATTATCATTCATTATCTGCAGAAGTTGCAGTCTATTACTTAAGTGGATTTTCAAATATATTTTTACAAAAGCACGGACTTTAACTCAACACAACTTTTGTTTGGATAACTTTTTTTTATAAACATAACAGAATAATAAGATAACGTATCTTAAGAACAGTTTGCAAAAAATTTGGATGGATTGCTCCACAAGATGAGTTTTTAAAAAATTTTCAAAAAATGTCCTTTACAAAAAAAAAATAAATTAAAAAAAATTAAAAACTCTAGACTTTGGAGCTGTGCCCCAGCACGAATATCACACTGTGAGTTATTTTATAACAGAGCATTGAGTAATCCAGCCTTAACTCACCTCATCGATACTCTACATATGTATATACTAGCTTACCCGCCCGGTACTTTGTTACCGGTTGCATTGAATATCGGATAATAAATGGATTTGGATTTGAGTCAACATTTCTGAAATTTATTCCTGCGGAATATTTATTTTATTTAATTGTGGTCGTTTAAGTTCTTTAAAAAAACTGTAAAGAATAATTTAAACAATAAAATTGAAACATCCCGTTTAGAAATTTATTATGAAAAAGATTAAGATAAAAAATGCATTATTTTATTCCATTTCAAATCCCGTTCCATTCCCTTTCATTCCCTGTTGCATTTCATTTTGTCGCAAGTAGGTTTCATTCCTTTCCGTATAACATGCAGTAAAGAAAAAAAATCAAGAGTCTTTATCTCAATTGATATAAATTGTGCTATTTTACCCTTCTTTTACCAATTGTTTTTTTACCCAAAAATAATAAAAAGAACCAAAATAAACTTTCTTAACCTTTCTTTTCCCTAAGAATACAAATTTCTAAAAAGTGCTTTTTAATTTTTTTTTTGCAAAATGGTCCTATGCATTATTTTACCGCTTTTTACTCCCGTAATAACGAAATTTTAAAAAAGTACTTTTTCCAGAATGTTTTCTTCACCGAAGAAACCTTCATTTCAAATATAAAAAGTACCAAAAGAACACTTTTTACAACCCTTATAAACGGTTTTCTAAAAAGTACTTTTCCAGATTGTTGTTTTTTTATCACCAAGGCGTTCCCAATTTCAAGTTTTTGAAACCATTATTTTATAGAAAAGCAAAAATTAAAAACAATATTTTACCCTTTAGAATCAGAATTTCCAATATGTTTTTTCTGCTGAAGGATTCTACATTTATTTTTTTACCCGTTAGAATCGGAATTTCCAAAAAGTCCTTTTCCAGAATGTTTTCACCAATCGATCCTACATTCCAAATTTTAAATTTCTGGGACCATTATTTGGGGAAATATAAAAATTTCTAAGAGGACACATTTTAAACCCCCCCGTAGAAACAAAATTTCCAAAATGTCCTATTTCCAGAATGTTGTTTTCACCGAAGGATTCTACATTCCTAATTTTAAGTACCAGAGTACACTATTTTCACCCCTATTGTCCCCATTGAATTGGAATTTACAAAAAGCACAGTACCAAAAGTACAGTTTTTACCCATTACCCATCCTTAGTGGATTTATTTACCTGCAGGTGAACCTACATTCCAAATTTTAAGTTTCTAGGATCATAATTTTAGGAAATATAAAAAGTACTAATTGTGAGTACAGATTTATACCATTTTTACCCACTTAGAATCAACATAGGCAAAACCCGAGTCTTTATGACCATTATTTCATGAACTATAAAAAGTACCAAAAGTGCTTCCCTTTTACCCCCCATAGAAACGGAATTTTACAAAAAGCACTTTTTCCAAAATGTTTTTTACCAATGGATTCTACATAACAAATTTCAAGTTTCTACATCTATTTTTCAGAATATTTAAAAAGTACCAAAGGTAAGCGGAATTTCCAAAAAGTACTTTTGATTTTACCCCTTCGACCATTAGAAACAGAATTTCTAAAAATTACTTTTTTTTTTTGTTTTTTTTTACCGAAGGACAACATTTCAGGAAATATAAAAAGTACACAAAAAATAAAATCGTCAGATTTAAATCAACAAACAGCAATTGTAAATCAACCAAATATGATATCAACCAAACATTTAATAAAAGCAGCCGCTGTTAGTCTATAATACTATAAACTTCAATTTTGTTTTTAACAAACTCAGTCAAGTAATTTTATTTCAAAATTATTTTATCATGTCAACAAATAGTTTTTGTATTTGTTGAATTTCTTTGTTGAAAAAAAAAAAAAAAATTATGTTTGTCAGATCAACTATTTGTGTTTGTGTTTGTTGAATTTCTTTTTTGAAAAAAATTTAAGATTTTGTATGTTTGTCAATACAAATAATAATTTTAGAGAACTATTACAAACTTGTTTATCAATTTTTTACATTTTTTTTCAACAATCATTATTTACAAACGTTAGTTGATATCACAAATTTCAGTATAGGAGCACTTTCAGTGAAAAAGTTAATTTCTTTTTTTTTTTCTGTGTACCAAAAGTACAATTTTTTACCCATTTTACCTTCCTCGAATCAACATTGGTGAAAACACAGCCATAGTAGATCTTTTTTCAGAGAGGTGATTCTATATTCCAAATTTCATTCTTCTAGGACCATATTTTATGAAATTAAAAAAAGTACCAAAACTACAATTTTTACCCTATTTTACACCCGTGGAACCAACACTGGCAAAAACTCAGCTGTTGTGGATCTATTTTTCGGGTGGTGAACCTACCTTACAAATTTAAAATTTCTAGGACCTTTATTTCAGGGAATATTAAAGGTACCAAAAGTAAAGTATTTGCCCTTTTTACCCCCTTAGAATCAACATTGGAAAAAATCCAGCCTTAGTGAATCTATTTTCCGGGAGATGAACCGACATTCCAAATTTAAAGTCTTTAGCGGTTTAAGCTGGGCGAAGATAAATCTGTCAGTCTCACCCCTATCTCACCCTATCCCTAAATGGTACTTTTTATTAAAGGTACTTTTTAAAGTTAATTTTTATAAAAGGTACTTTTTATAAAAGGAACTTTTTAAAAAGGTACTTTTTATAAAAGGTACTTTTTATAAAAGGTACTTTTTATAAAAGGTACTTTTTGTAAAAGGTACTTTTATAAAAGGTACTTTTTATAAAAGGTACTTTTTAAAAAGGTACTTTTTATAAAAGGTACTTTTTATAAAAGGTACTTTTTATAAAAGGTACTTTTTATAAAAGGTACTTTTTATAAAAGGTACTTTTTAGAAAAGGTACTTTTTATAAAAGGTACTTTTTATAAAAGGTACTTTTTATAAAAGGTACTTTTTATAAAAGGTACTTTTTATAAAAGGTACTTTTTATAAAAGGTACTTTTTATAAAAGGTACTTTTTATAAAAGGTACTTTTTATAAAAGGTACTTTTTATAAAAGATACTTTTTATAAAAGGTACTTTTTATAAAAGGTACTTTTTATAAAAGGTACTTTTTATAAAAGGTACTTTTCATAAAAGGTACTTTTTATAAAAGGTACTTTTTATAAAAGGTACTTTTTATAAAAGGTACTTTTTATAAAAGGTACTTTTTATAAAAGGTACTTTTTATAAAAGGTACTTTTTATAAAAGGTACTTTTTATAAAAGGTACTTTTTATAAAAGGTACTTTTTATAAAAGGTACTTTTTATAAAAGGTACTTTTTAAAAAAGGTACTTTTTATAAAAGGTACTTTTTATAAAAAGTACTTTTTATAAAAGGTACTTTTTATAAAAGGGCCTTTTTATAAAAATACTTTTTCCAGAATGTTTTTTCACCGAAGGGTCCTACATTCCAAATTTCAAATTTCTATGGTCATTATTTTAAGAAATAAAAAAAAAGTACTAAAAGTATACCTTTTATCCCCTTTCGAAACCAAATTTTCAAAAAGTACTTTTTCTAGAATGTTTTTTTCTCCAAAGGCTCCTACATTTCAAATTTCAAGTTTGTATGACCTTTATTTCAGTAAATAAAAAAAAGTACCAAAAGTACACTTTTTTACCCGTTTTACCCCTTTAGAATCAACATTGGCAAAAACCCAGCCTTAGTGAATCTATTTTCCGGGAGGTGAACCTTCATTTCAAATTTCAAGTTTGTATGACCTTTATTTCGGTAAATAAAAAAAGTACCAAAAGTACACTTTTTTACCCGTGTTACCCCCTTAGAATCAACATTGGCAAAAACCCAGCCTTAGTGAATCTATTTTCCGGGAGGTGAACCTACATTTCAAATTTCAAGTTTGTATGACCTTTATTTCAGTAAATAAAAAAAGTACCAAAAGTACACTTTTTTACCGGTTTTACCCCCTTAGAATCAACATTGGCAAAAAGCCAGCCTTAGTGAATCTATTTTCCGGGAGTTGAACCTACATTCCAAATTTCAAGTTTCTAGGACCATTATTTAAGGAAATATAAAAGGTACCAAAGGTACATTTTTTTACCCTCTTTACCCCATAGAATCAACATTGGCAAAAATCCAACCTGAGTATTTCTGTATTCCGGGAGGTGAACCTACATTCCAAATTTAAAGTTTCTAGGAACATTATTAAAGGAAATTTAAAAGGTATCAAAAGTACAGTTTTTTACCCTTTTTACCCCCTTAGAATCAACATTGGCAAAAATTCAGCCTTAGTGGATATATATTCCGAGAGGTGAACCTACATTCCAAATTTCAAGTTTATAGGACAATTATTTAGTGGAATATAAAAAGTACCAAAAGTACAGTTTTTTACCCTTTTTACCCCCTTAGAATCAACACTGGGGAAAATCCGGCCTTAGTGTATCTATGTTCCGGGAGGTGAACATACAGTCCAAATTTCAGGTCTCCATGACCATTATTTCAGGAGATATAAAAAGTACCAAAAGTACAGTTTTTTACCCTTTTTACCCCCCTAGAATCAACACTGGCAAAAATCCAGCCTTAGTGGATCTATATTCCGGGAGGTGAACGTACAGTCCAAATTTCAAGTCTCTAGCTTCAGCGGTTTGGCCTGGGCGATGATGAATCAGTCAGTCAGTCAGTCACTCACTCACCCTACTCTTTTATATATATAGATATTTACCCTATGCTGCCCATAGAAAAGATATGCTGCCACATAATAAATCTCGGTTAAACGCGGTGAGAATATCCAATTAAAGTTGAAAATTTGTAATTATGTTTTTATTATCTTAAATTTTTTTTTTTTTGTTACATTTTTTAGACTCGGATTTTCTTTTCTTATCTTTCCTTTCTTCTTCCAATTTCAGTTCTTTATTATCTGCTATGATTTTATCTTTGGTTTCATGTTGATTTTGTTTTGTTGAAGTTCCTTCAATTGCCTTGTGTATTGTAACTGTATGTAATTTCAGTTGTGATGGACATCCTAGTTTTGAACCACAAATCTCACATTCAAATTTCGGACGATTGACATCATGTGTTTGCATATGTTTACTTAACGAATTTTTCAATACCTTATAACATATTAAACACACGTTTGATGGCCACTCTGAACGAGGGTGAATTTTTTTTAAATGCTCAGATCTTTCATAAGCGTTCTTGGAAATTTCTGGGCAAATGGGACATTTATATAAACCGTTTTTAAAATGTAATCTTCTTAGGTGGCCATACAACACTCCCGTTTGATTGCAACGATAATTACATAAATTACATATAAATGATCCGTAGGGCATATGTGTTAACTTATGTTTTTGTTGTTTTGATACACCTTTGTCCAGTTTCAAATGACACTCTTTACATTTTGGAGAGCCATCTGAAGGATCTGTTATATTTAATTCATCAATATCAAAAAAAAATGTGTTGTGAACTTATGTGGTCATGCCACAATTGTTGAGTAGCTAAACTTTCATTGCATTCGGGACATGCAAATGCTATAAAATCAATAAATTCATTAAGTATCGTAGTTTTTTCGGAACATTTATTTACTTTAGATTTGGAGTTTGTTAATTCTTTGCATTCATTTTTTGACGGGAGAAGTTCTTTTTGTTGATTTATAGATTTGGCAAGGTGGGTGTTTTCCAAATGATAATTTATACTTTTGTAGGTACAATATGATCTAAAACATTTTAAGCATTTGAAGGTCTTTCTTTCTAAATGTAAAATAAAGTGGGAAACGGTTACATTTTCATCATATTCTACAAATTTATGCTTGCATACATTGCAAATTATCGAATTGTCCAATTGTTTAGAAAAGTATTCCATAAAATTTTTGTGTTTTTTATCGTAATGTTTTTTAATATTTTCGTAAGATGTAAATTTTGTATTACATGGAGTACATGATATTTCAAAGGTTTTTTTTTTAGATGCAAGTCTATTGCTTTCTTCTTTAAAGACTAAACCTTTGGCATTATCATTATCATGACATTTATTTAAACCATGAGCCAGCGCAATTGTATCAGTTTTTAATGATAGAGAACAATGTCTACACCTATAAGGTTTATAGGGTAAATGCTGAAATAAATGAGTATGTAACTGATCTGTGATATTGTTAATGAAAGTATGACACAATTTACACTGTAGTTTTTTGGAATTTCCGTCAACTTTATTCATTTGCAAAACCTCCAATGAATCAATTTTATGTGATTTTCTTAAATGTATTTGCCATTGTGTTTGTTTCTCAAATTCTTTATTACAAAATGGACATATATGTATCAGGAATTTCTCAAATTCTTTACATTTTGTTAATTCTTTCCTTTCCTTATTAGACGAAGAGGAAGACAAGCACAAATCCTTACTGTTTTCTATATTTTGTTTACAATGTATAGACATTTCCTTGCATATATGATGACGAGCATAGTTGTCATATGAGGTTTTTTTATTACAATATTTACAGAGCCAGTAGCTGTTATTATCATGTCCTAAAAAGTGTAATACAAAATTCATTGAATCAATCTCTGTAAATATTTTGAAGCAGTTGATACAATAGACGTACTGCTTGTGATCAGAGTTTGGAGGAAGCTGTTTTATATTAACTGTTTTCCATTCATTTAAATAATGATGCTCCAAAAGATGTTGAAAAAATGAGTTTTCGTTATCAAAAATATTCTCATAGTTGCACATAGTACACGGATATTTAAATTTTTTCCAATATTGTTCTGGGTGATTATCTTTGAAATGATAGTTTAAACAATTGCGTTTTGGAAATTTTAACGGACAGGAAGGACAATCAAAAGATGCATTTCTTCGGCCGATAGATGGGGGTTTATAAAAGCCTTCTACATGGGGATGTTGTTCCAAAATATGCTTTGTTAATTCTGAAGGCGTGCGGTATTTATCTATTTTACAAACATTACATAAATATATAAATTTTGTACATTCAAATGAATGACATAGAAAATGCGTTAAGTTTTTGTGCTTCATTTTAAACTTTTTTTTGCACAGTTTACAAATTTCGTGAAAACTGTCATTGATATAATTTGCTTTGAATTGATTAAACAAATCTTGATGTTGTTTTTCAATGTGCTCTTGCAATTTTTTAGAACTTACGAAGGTATCTTGACACATAGGACATTGATATCGCATATATTTTCTATGTAGCCAACTATCGAACAATAATTTATTGCCAATGTCTGTAGGGCTTTTAGTTTTTTTAATTTTAAGATGGGTTGATTTTAGTGAATATGTATTTTCTAAGTCTCTATTATCGTCGTTTTCATAATCTTCATCACTTTCGGTACTAGTATCTTCATCATTATAACCATCATACTCGTCCACAAATTCTTCATACTCTGGTTTCTCGTTTATTTCCATTAAAAATTCTTTATCAATTTCAGCTTCATTGTCTTCCATATTTGTTGAATCCCAAGTTGCTTCTGCTTCTATTATTAATTCATTTTCATGTTTAATTTTCATTTTGATATTATCAAAATTTAGGTCAGCATCATTGTTAAAATCATAGGAATTTAGAAGTTTACTTTCCTGATTATCTTCAGCTTTAACTTTAGCAATTACAACCATATTTTTTTGACTTTTTCTTGCATATTGTTCACACTCCTGTTTGTCGTTAACTTCCATTAAAAATTCTTCATCTGTATGATATTCATGTTCATCTTCCATTTTGGTTGGAACGCAAGTTTCTTTCGCTTTTTTTTTTAATTCAATCTCTTGGTTAATTTCCATTTTGATATTATCTGCTTGTTGGCAAGCATCATTATTAAAATCAGAAGAATTAAGAAGTTCACTTTCCTGATAATCCCCAGGTTCAACCTTAACAATATTATCCATCCTTTTTTGCTTTTAATTACAATTTAGGAAAATTGTCTGCAACATAAAATATTAAAAAATTAAACTAGGGATGACATCATATTAGATAGCAGAATAAAAAATTATCGAAAATTCTGATGTTTCATCAAAATTCTAGAAGTTAAAAGTGGACGCAAAAAAAAATCTTTGTCGGAGTGAGCAAAAATCTGGCATAATTTTACCAAAAATATGCTAAAACTACAACCGACGAAGTAGTTTTCGTAATTTAGCCAAAACGCTTATGTAAAAAATTTTGAAGAAAATGCTAATGGTCTTTAAGCAAAAACTTGGTAAAATATACCAAAAGAAATATGGTGAAATATACCACACCGAAAAAATTCCCCAGTTAGATAGTTACAAAAAAAGCCAGTTGATTTGAAATAATTTTAAAATAACTGGTATTGTTTAAAACAACTGGTAATTCAGTTAATTATAGCAACATATCAGCTACCCTGTAAATAATATTTCATCATTTAAAAACAAAATTTAATTTAATTACAAAAATTTAACAAAAAATATTATTCTGGTTTTAATTCATGGTAAGTTTTTTTTTATTTTGATCTTTAAAACATAATAACAGATAATATTTTTTCAGCTAACAAATCTGCACACAAAAAAAATATAAAAAAATTGTGTCCGTTTTGGGGATAATACAACCTATAAAGTGGTTTTGGATAATTTACCTAAGTTTTTTAGAGCAAAAACTTTGGTAAGTTATCCAAAACCACTTTATAGGTTGTAATTAAACCAAAAACTGGCACAATTTTTTTAATTTTTTTTTGTGTGAAAATCTGTGATTTCGGAGCCTATAAAGGGATTTATGATGTGAAGGAGTTGGGTGATATGCGCTGACACATGTGCGAAACTGGTCAAATCTGCTATTGTTATGTACTTTATCTAAAATAAAATGTGAATATTAAGCATACATATATAAAGATTTTTTATTCAATGCAATAAATAAGTGAAAAATTTTGTGATCCTATTGACAGTTTTTATTTTTCAAACAGTTATTTTCAACTATTTCCAAGAATTTTAGAAAATTAACTAATAGTTTGTTACCAATAACTGGGAATTCAGTTGAATTCAAAGTTTTATAAAAAATTAGTTATTGCACTCATAGAAATATCTTAGTAGAAAAATTAGTAAACCCATTGTAGATCAAGTTTTACAGAATAATGCCGTATTCAACAAGAATTAATGTTGATATCGTTGAATAATCAGTAAAGTTGAATCAACTCTTTACAACGCTTGTACAGAATTCAATAGGTAAATCAAAATAGAAAAAACAACCCTGTTCGTTCATTTTTTTTTTTATACCCTCCACTCTAGTGATAGAGGGTATATATAAGTTTGTCATTCCGTTTGTAACACATCGAAATATTGGTCTAGGACACCATAAAGTATATATATTCATGATCCTCGATCGATTTTAAGTCGATCTAGCGATGTCCGTCCGTCCGTCCGTCCGTCTGTCTGTCTGTCCGTCCGTAGAAAACACGCTAACTTTTGAAAGGCTTTACAGAGGCTGCTGAAGTTTGGCATATATATTTGTCATTCGGCTGGTCAGGTTGGTATTGCATTTCAGCCAAATCGGTTCAGTGGTTCAAAAGTTATGAGTGAAAAGGTAAGAGTACCTCTAAATTTTTTGGGTATTTCACGCAATAAAAATGGTATAACTTGACATCTGTTGAATGAATATGAACGAAACTTGGTATAGGTTGTTATTTTGTCATTTCTAACCCACACACAAAATGTGGGCGGAAGTGGACAATGGGGCGTGGCACCTGTGGCTTTACCCAAAATTTTTAAAATGCTTTTTCTCGACTAATGGTAAATGTATTTAAGCGAAATTTAAAATTGGTACATATTTTATTGTTCTGCACGTATTTCTGATCATTTTGGTATGAAATATGGCAAAATCGGTTCAGGGGTTAAGAAGTTATAAGCAAATCAAGATGAGGTGTAATAAATTCCACGTGGTTTAATTTTTTTGTTATTTGATTGCATTTGTATTATCGTTGTTATTGTAGTGTAGTCAGAAAAAACCCGTTAATTTTTTTTGTTTTTGTATGTAAATATTTTGAGGTGAGTTTCAATATAAACAACACCATTTTATTTTTGTTGTTGTTTTAGTCATAGAGTAAAGATGATGATGGTTGTTGTTGTTTTACTAATAGCTAAAAATGAGTTGCCATATGTTTGTTTGCTGTTGTTTAAGTATATTAATAATAGGCGTATTTTGTTGGCATAATTACACTGTGCAACAAGAAAAAGAGCCTCAATGGCTTCAACGCCACATGAAAGTAGACCATCAAGTGAACAAAATCACCAAAGGGTTTTGCAAAGTCAGTTCGGATTTCTTTTTTATAGCCCACTGAAGTTTTTATATTTTTATCAAAGGCGTTTGGAAAACGTCAAAAATACTATAATAAGAACACATCTGAGCTTCAAAATATGATTTTATGTCTTCAGTGAAATTTTATGGCGGTTTTTTTCTTAGAACATTTTAACCCTCTAACTGCCATTTTAAGGGGTCATTTTAGTCCTTTTTTAAAACCTAAACACTGAAGTCAAATAAAAAGTCTATTTAGAGGGTTAAAATGTTCTACAAATATTTTCCTCATAAAATTTCACTAGGGGTTGTCAAATGTTCAAAGTTTGTGCGACATGTGAAAAGTGCTTAAAAAGGGTCAAGTATAAATAATCAATGTTTGTTATTTTTTTTTTTACCAAAGCAGTGTTAAAAAATATCGACAAAAAACAGTGCGAATATACTTTTGAGCTAAAAATGATGTTCTGGTGTGTTTTATAAAATTTTATGATGATTCTTTTCTTTGACCAAATTAACCCTCTATCTCCCGTTTTAAAGGGCCATTTTTGTCCTTTTTAAAAGAAATACAAAAAAAGTCTTTAAAAAAGGCAGTTAGAGGGTTAAAATGTTTTACAAATATTTTCTGCATCAAATTTTACTAGGGCACGTCTAACAAGGGAAGTATCTCAACTCTTATGAACCGATTTGCCTGAAAGTTAAAATATATATAAATGAGACGATTTTAAGGTTGGGGTGTCTCGGCTTTTCGGCCATATCAGTGTTTTAAAATTTCGTTGGCCCCTTATGAAACCATATGGACCTCCGGGAAAATTTTGATATCTCAAGAACTAACAGGAATATCCTCTAGCGCAAAAATACGTGTCGACTTAAATTTAATAAAGATTATTTCGTATTCATATGGACATCGTAGCTCTATGTCTTCATATAAATACCCCCCAAAATTTTCACATTTTCATGAAAAAAGTTTTTAACGAAGCCAAACTTTTACAAGGTTATGCCACCGTTGGATAGGCATTAAAAAAACCTTTCTTCTCATATGTAAACATCATATAGTTTCTTAGAAAGAAATGGCTGAAAAATCCAAAAAACGATTTTTTCGCCATTTTTTGACCCATGTTTTGAACCCCTAAATCACCGATATGGCCGATACGCCGAGACACCCCAACCTTAGAATTGTCTCATTTATATATATTTTACGTTTCATGCAAATCGGTTCAATAGGGTTGAGATACTTCCCTTGTAAGACAGAAAGTTCGCCCAGCATATAGAAAATGCTTAAAAATTTTAAGGTATTCAAATTTTTTTTTATATTTTTTTTGGGCCGAAATATAAAAAAAAAACAAGTAACAAACTTAAATTCGACTTTGTCGAATGTATTAATACCCTCCACGATGTAAAAAGTTTATTTGCAAAAAAAAAAAACAAAAAAAAACCTCGAAAAAAAAATTTTGATAAAAAAGCAGTTTGGTATTGCATTTGAGCGAAATCGGTTCAGCGGTTCAAAAGTTATGAACAAAACTGTAAGAACACCTCGAAAATTGTGGTACATTCAACATAACCTAAAAACACAAAATGCTTTCATTCGGCTGCTGCTTAACACATGTGAACAGAATTGATCACCGAATGGTATTTAAACAAGTACAAACATATTTTTTTACAAAAAAAAATATTTTCTTCGAATTTTTTTTTAGCAAAAAATTTTTTTGTCGATTTTTTTTTTTAATGTTTGTTTTGTTTTTTAACAAGTAAACTTTTTTACATTCGACAAAGTCGAATTTAACTTTTTTATTTCGGCCCAAAAAAAAAAAAAAAAAAAAAATTTGAATACTTTAAAATTTTTAAGCATTTTCTATATGCTGGACGAACTTTCTGTCTTAGCGTGCCCTAGTAAAATTTGATACAGAAAATATTTGTACACATTTTAACCCTCTAACTGCCTTTTTTTATAGACTTTTTTGTATTTCTTTTAAAAAAAGACAAAAATGACCCTTTAAAACGGGAGCTAGAGGGTTAATTTGGTCAAAGCAAAGAATCATCATAAAATTTTATAAAACACATCAGAACATCATTTTTAGCTCAAAAGCACAGTATATACAGTAGCGAAACTCTTAATGGTGAATTTTCCCCCATTTTTATTCACCTCCATTTGCTCACACGTATAGGAAATATGTGAATTCACCTCATTTGTCAAACATTTAAAATTTAAAGACATTTGTCAATAATTATTTTTTGTTTTGTTTTTAAAATAAAAAGATAAAAAATGGTTTTAAAACAAAATTTGTAAGTTTAAGAAGAAAAAAAGTGCAAATTTATAAGCTAATAAAAGCAAAACTTAATCAATTTAGGGTCCTAGTGATGCCTCATTCTCATTTGGGCTTTCTGTTTTTGCATAAATGGTGCCACCAAATTGACAACCTCAAACTTTTGTTTTTATGATGATGGCAAATTGAATGGACACAATTTGATGCTCCTTATGAGGTCCCTCACTCACAAAAATGTTCCTGGCTGGTAAAGGTGCTGTTAAATATTTTTTAAAATCATGATTAACGTGGTCAATATGAAGCACGAGGAATTCCTATAAAATAATTTCAAGGTATTGCGAATTTTCCCGGTTCATCTTAAAAACTTTTAAATTATACACGATTTTATAAGTTTTGAATAATAAATAATTTTTTTTATTGAATTTTTATTTAATAAAACATAAAAAATTAATAAAGTTTTTTCCCATAGAAGAAGTCAGATTATATGACATTTTTCCCACAGAAAAATTCTCAGAGTCTGAGACATTTTTATTATAGAAAAAGTCTTAGATTCCGAGACATTTTTCCAATAGAAAAGTCTCAGATTCTGAGACATTTTTCCTATAGAAAAAGTCTCAGATTCCAAGACATTTTTCCTATAGAAAAAGTCTCAGATTCTGAGACATTTTTCCTATAGAAAAAGTCTCAGATTCTGAGACATTTTTCCTATAGAAAAAGTCTCAGATTCTGAGACATTTTTCCTATAGAAAAAGTCTCAGATTCTGAGACATTTTTCCTATAGAAAAAATCTCAAATTCTGAGACATTTTTCCTATAGAAAAAGTCTCAGATTCTGAGACATTTTTCCTATAGAAAAAGTCTCAGATTCTGAGACATTTTTCCTATAGAAAAAGTCTCAGATTCTGAGACATTTTTCCTATAGAAAAAGTCTCAGATTCTGAGACATTTTTCCTATAGAAAAAGTCTCAGATTCTGAGACATTTTTCCTATAGAAAAAGTCTCAGATTCTGAGACATTTTTCCTATAGAAAAAGTCTCAGATTCTGAGACATTTTTCCTATAGAAAAAGTCTCAGATTCTGAGACATTTTTCCTATAGAAAAAGTCTCAGATTCTGAGACATTTTTCCTATAGAAAAAGTCTCAGATTCTGAGACATTTTTCCTATAGAAAAAGTCTCAGATTCTGAGACATTTTTCTTATAAAAAAAGTCGCATGTTCTGAGACATTTTTCCTATTGAAAAAGTTTCAGATTCTAAGGCATTTTTTCTATAGAAAAAGTCTTAGATTCTGAGACATTTTTCTATAATAAAAAAGTCTCAGGTTTTGAGACATTTTTACTAAAATTTCTCCTGTAGAAAAAGTCTCAGATTCTGAGACTTTTTTCTATAATAAAAAAGTCTCAGGTTTTGAGACATTTTTACTAAAGAAAAAGTCTCAGATTCTGAGACATTTTTCCTATAGAAAAAGTTTCAGATTCTGAGGCATTTTTCTTATAGGAAAGGTTTCATTTTCTGTGACATTTTTCCGTAGAAAAAATCGCAGATTCTAGGACATTTTTTCTGCAGAAAAACTTTCAGATTTTGAGACAGTTTTCTTATAGAAAATGTCTTAGAATCTGAGACATTTTTCATATAGAAAAAGATTCTAAGATTCCTATAGAAACTTTCTTCACATATGTAGAAAGAGTCACAGATTCTTAGACATTTTTCCTATAGAAAAAGTCTCTGAATCTGACTCATTTTTTCTGATATCTTTTTATATTTGTATAGTACATGTTTCTAATAACAAATGTCAAATAATTAATGTTTCCCATAGGATTCTAAAGAATTAATAAGACTTTTTTAAGACACTAGTTTTCTCTAACAAAGCAAATTCTTGAAATATGTATTTGGTGAAAATACCAAATGATTTTCTCTCCAGAAAACGAGGAGTCATTCTTGATTATATCATCCTAAATAGCATCGTGCATTTCTGAAAAAAAAAAAAACAATTTAGATGACAAAATAGATTCATTATGTGCATATTTAAGACATGGAATGTTTACCTTTTTAAAATTAATACATCTTTTAGATTTTATATTACAAAATACATTTGTTTGAGGAATTTAATAAATAAATATTTTCAAAATTTTACGTTAAACGTCAAGTTTGAAAGTGGTGACTAAAAAATTTTGACGAACCTGAGGTGAAACTCAAAAAAATAATGACATTTCGATGTAACACCCAAAACAGTATGCTATAATTTTTTTTTTAACTGACAAATATTATAATGGGTGTTTTGTGAGTAAACAAAATGTTAAATTTTCTTTTTATAGTTTTTACGCCAATAATTCAATTTTATAAATTTTAAATAACTTTTCACATTATTTTATAAAATAAAATAGATTTACAGAGGTTATTTGATGAGTTTTTATGCTCATTTTAGTAAATTTTTTAAATGAACACAAAAATTATGATAGCATCCTGTATCGAAATTTACCAATACAAACAACAGAAAATGTGATAATATTAGTGACCGAATGATTCAAGTAAACCTAAAAAAAGAGTTTCGCTACTGTATATACTGTGTCAAAAGTATATTTGCACTGTTTTTTGTCGATATTTTTTAACATTGCTTTGGTAAAAAAAAAAATAACAAACATTGATTATTTATACTTGACCCTTTTTAAGCACTTTGCGCATGTCGCACAAACTTTTACCATTTGATAACCCCTAGTGAAATTTTATGAGGAAAATATTTCTAGAACATTTTAAACCTTTTAATTGGACAATTTATTAGACTTCTGTGTTTAGGTTTTGAAAAAGGACTAAAATGACCCCTTAAAATGGCAGTTAGAGGGTTAAAATATTATAAGAAAAGAACCGCCATAAAATTTCACTGAAGACATCAAATCATATTTTGAAGCTCAGATGTGTTCTTATTATAGTATTTTTGACGTTTTCCAAACGCCTTTGATAAAAAAATGAACTTCAGTGGGCTATAAAAAAGAAATCCGAACTGACTTTGCAAAACCCTTTGGTGATTTTGTCCACTTGATGGTCTACTTTTATATGGCGTTGAAGGCATTGAGGCTCAATGCGATGACCCAAAATTTGTTGCACAGTGTTATCAATGTTCCACCACACAAAATTCAAGTCAGTGTTAACGCACAAAATTTTAGAAGTTAAATATTAACTTTCATACATTGTGAATGATTCTCTTATTGTTAATGGCTCTCTTTGGTATTAATAAAAAAAGATAAATGTTTTTGTGTAACTTTCACGCTAAATTGCATTTATAAACCAATTTTATTAATATTTCATCAAAAATGTGTAATATTTTAAAAAACTATTCCAAACGATGCTAAATTAAATTGAGAAATTTATGGAAGTTAACGTGCCGTTTTTTTCGTTTTGACGCATGCTAACAATCAAAGTTTGCCAACAAAAAAGGCCTAATAGTAACAAATATGTATGTATGGTTGCATGTAAGTATGTACACTTGGTTTCTTTTATATGGTTGAGCGTTGGCATAATAAATATGCAAATGAATACATTATTTTTAATATATGCCTTGGTTAATATAGTGGAGGGTATTCATAGATTCGGCCAAGTCGAATTTAAATTTTCTACTTGTTATTATTAACGAGTGACGAGTGAGTTGGTAGCAATGTGAATCGTGTTTATCTATACTAATATTATAAAGAGGTAATGTTTGTATGTTTGTTTTTTTGTTTGTTTGTTTGTTTGTTTGTTTGTAGAGGGTAATCTCCGGAACTACTTATCCGATTTTAAAAATGTTTTCAGTAATATTTAAAGTGATCCTCCAGGATGGACATAGGCCAGGTTTCATCGACCACGCCCACTTCTACGCCCACTTTTGGACAAAAAACGGAAAATTGAAAAATCTCCGAAACTACTAAACCGATTTCAAAAATTTTTTCACCAATACATACTTGGAATGGTCCTTCATGGTGGACACATGCTGGGTTTCATCGACCACGCCCACATATACGCCCACTTTTGGTAAAAAACTTAAAATTTAAATATCTATGAAACTACTCATCCGATTTCAAAAAAGTTTTCAGCAATATTTAGAGTGTTCCTCCAGGGTCAACATAGGTCGACCACGCCCACTTTTACGCCCACTTTTTGCCAAAAAACGTAAAATTTAAAAATCTCCACAACTACTGAACTGATTTAAAAATTGTTTTCACCAATACATGCTTGGAATGGTCCTTCATAGTGGGCATATGTTGGGTTTCATAGACCACGCCCATTTCTACGCCCACTTTTGGCGCAAAAACTTAAAATTTAAATATCTATTTAACAACTCATCCGATTTCAAAAATGTTTTCACCAATATTTAGAGTGTTCCTCAAGGGGTGACATAGGCTAGGATTTATCGACCACGCCCACTTATACGCCCACTTTTTGGCAAAAAAAACTAAAATTTAAAAATCTCCAAAAATGTTTATCCGAATTCCAAAATTTTTTCACAAATACTAGGTCCTTCAGAATGGAAATATTCAAGGTTTTATTGACCACGCCCATTTCTACGCCCACATTTGGCAAGAAAAACGTAAAATTTAAATAAGATCAAACTACTCATCCGATTTTAAAAACGTTATCATCAATCTATAATAATATTATAAAGAGGTAATGTTTGTATGTTTTTTTGTTTGTTTGTTTAAAGAAAGTAATCTCTGGAACTACTCATCCGATTTCAAAAAAGTTTTCAGCAATATTTAGAGTGTTCCTACCGGACGGACATAGGCTAGGTTTCATCGACCACGCCCACTTCTACGCCCACTTTTTGACAAAAAGCGTAAAATTTAAAAATCTTCAAAACTGCTAAACCGATTTCAAAATTTTTTTACCAATACATACTTGGAATGGTACTTCATGATGGACATATGCTGGATTTCATCGACCACGCCCACTATTACGCCCACTTTTGGCAAAAAACTTAAAATTTAAATATCTTTGAAACTACTCATCCGATTTAAAAAATGCTTTTACCAATATTTAGAGTGCTCCTCCAGAGTGGACATAGTATAGGATTTTTCGACCACGCCCACTTCAACGCCCACTTTTGGCAAACAACTTAAATTTAAATATCTATGAAACTACTCATCCGATTTAAAACATTTTTTCACCAATATTTAGAGTGTTCCTCCAGGGTGGACATAGGCTAGGAATCATCGACCACGCCCACTTCTTCGCCTACTTTTTGGCCAAAAAACCTAAAATATAAAAATCTCCTAAATTACTCACACGATTTCCAAAATTTTTCCACCAATGCTTAGTATGGTTCTTTTTTGTAGAAATATGCTGAGTTTCATTGACCACGCCCATTTATACGCCCACTTTTGGCACGAAAAACGTAAAATTTAAAAATTTAATTTTAATAAATATTTTGAATCTACTTATCCGATTTCAAAAATTTTATCACCAATATACATTTTGAATGGTCCTTCAGGGCGGACATGGGCTAGCTTTCATCAACCACACCCTTTCAACGCCCAGTTTTGGTTTAAAAAACGTAAAATTTTAAAATCTCCGAAACTACTAATTCGGTTTAAAAAATTTGTTTCTCCAATATTAAGAATGGTCCTAGGGTTCATCAACGTAGAACTTTAAAATAGACGAAACCTTTTATGATGTTTCAAAAATGATTTCACTAATATTTATAAATCTCCTTCAGGGTGAGTTAGGGTAGGTTTCATTGACCGCACCCATTTTAGAGATCACTTTGGGTCAAAAGACTTCAAATATAAAAACCTTTAAGACTACTCATTCGATTTCAAAACATTCTGAAAACGCCCTTTTTGGAAATTCCGATTTTAATGGAGCAAATAGTTGCAAAAAAGTGAACTTTGTAACCTTTTCTATCTCCTGAAATATTGGTTATAGAAACTTGAAATGTGGGATCACCTGCCCAAAAAATCATTATTTCTTCAACGCATGTTATGGAACGCAATGAATTGTAATTCAATGAATTGAAACGAATAGAACAGGGAACGAAATGGAATAGAACTGGGAACGAAATGGAATGGTACGGGGAATGAAAGGATATCAATAATAACGATATAAGAGCTCGAAAATGTTCAAGAAATTGTTTTACCGGAACGAACGGGATTCCGGGCTAAACGGGGCTGTTTGAATTTTATTGTTTGTTTTAAATAGTTTTTAATTAAGACTTCAAGGATAAAAATTTAATAAAATAAAGATTCTGCAGGGGACAATTTTAGAAATGGGGACTCTATTCCTGAAGCTTCTTTAATTCCGTATTTATTTTTACCGGTGACAAAGTTCCGGGCGGGCCTGCTAGTCTCTTATAAAATTGTTTTATGTGTTTGTTTTTTATAAAAATATTTAATATTATAAAAATAAATAAAAAAAGGATCTGATTTGTAAATATTTGGTAAGTAAAAAAATACATTGATTACTTTATGTATTCATACTATATTAAAACTTTTTTGTTTTTTTAAGGATTTTGTTTGGTATCATCAGAAAACTGGAGAATGGCTTATGAGTGCATAACATGAATAAACGAAGTGTTTGTGAAAATCTTCAAATATTGCAGCTTAAAAAGCCGACGATAATACAAAAATATTGTGATTTATGCTTAATAAAAGAATATTAACAAATAACAACAAGTTTTTTTATTAATAAAATTTCTTATATTAACAAAAATATGAGTTGAATTTACAAATAATAAGAGTTGATTTACAAAAAAGCGAGTTGATCAACTTTTACAAAAACTGACAATAATTTTTATTGAAATCAACATAAATATTTGTAGGGTCAAAATCAACAATGATTTCTGTTGAATTTACAGCGATTTTCTTTGGGAATACAATGATTTTCGGTTGAGTGTGTCAACTGAATAAATCAACTGGGGCTTAGTTAGGTGTATTTCAACTGGGACTTAGTTGAATATTTAGTAGCCAGTAACTGGGAAATTTTTTGGGTGCAAAATTATTAGAAAAGGTGACTAAAAATAATGCTAAAAATTACCACATTTATGCTAAAATAAATTTTCTATAAAATTTTTGTAAAACTTTGTATATTTGTTGAATTTAAAATGTTCACAGAATAAATCCATATTAATATACACCGAAAAAATTTCCCAGTCGTATAGTTAAAGAATTTCCCAGTTAAAACCCAATTCTGTTCAAATAACTAATGTAGTAATAAATAACTGGGATTTCAGTAAATTATAACAGAGTTTTAGTTGCCCTGTGTTTCAATTTATTTCATTTTGTCAAAATTATTTTACAAAAAAATAAATAAATACAAACCAAAAAAATAAAGAAATAAATAAATATTGGAAAATTTGGACTTTAAAATATTTTGTTTTGGTAAGGTAAGACTGATCTATTTGATTAAGCGAAATATGTAACAAAAATAAGCTAAATCTTATCATTATTTTCAGACAGAGACCAAGAAAACCATGGAATGGAAAAAAGTCATAGGCGATGCTCTATTCAAAAATTAAACAAGAAAAAAATATGTATGATGTGAAAGTGAAAATAAAATGTTAAGATAAATCAAATAAAGGGAATACGAAATAAAAATAATCAATGTTGGTGTTTCTTTATTTATTTTTTGACTTTTTAAATGATTATAAATAACTATGAAAAATAACGTAAATGTTGGTTCCCGTTGACTGGACAATAGTTGTTTTCTATATTTAAAAATATTAGTTATTGTCAACCAATTTGAATAACTGGGACTCAGTTAGGTGTATTTTAACTGGGACTCAGTTAAAAAAATAGTAGCTGGTAACTGGGAAATTTTTTGGGTGTAATAAATGTTGTGTAGGATTTTATTTACCACCGACAAACTGACCCTTTTGTGCAATTTTCTCCAGTGACTGCTGCCTACGCTTTTTCTTGAAGTGAAGGATTTTATTTTTATTTATTTATTTATATGACGTTCCACGCACAAGACTGTGAGTCTCATATTGCAGCGTGAAACTGAGATAATTGAAAAACATAACTTTTTAAATTAAGGAAAAACTTAAAACTAATCGTAAACATAAATATGAAAAATACATTAAAACTATAAGACATTAAATCACACAGGTTAACACTTAAATCTAAAAAGAAAAGAAAAGAAAATAGCATATACATATTAAAAAGCAAAACATTAAATCAGACTGACTAGATTAGACAAATAATTACATAAAACTTAAAAAATTAAAAAAATAAAAAATAATAAAACAATTAAAAATTTAAAAAATTAAAGAAATTAAAAAAACAATTAAACAATTAAACAGATCAAAATAACACATTAATCAAACTTAATATAGTTTTTATTAAAAAGAAAAACACATAACATAATAACCAAAACGTTACATAATAACCAAAAATCATACTAACACCAAAAACATTAATCAATTTGTATTTCTATTTGTATTTCTATTTGTATTTCTATTTGTATTTCTATTTGTATTTCTATTTGTATTTGTGTTTGTATTTGTATTTGTATTTGTGTTTGTATTTGTATTTGTATTTGTATTTATATTTGTATTTGTATTAGTATTAGTATTTGTATTTGTATTTGTATTTGTATTTGTATTTGAATTTGTATTTGTATTTGTATTTGTATTTGCATTTGTATTTGTATTTGTATTCGTATTTGTATTTGTATTTGTATTTGTATTTGTATTTGTATTTGTATTTGTATTTGTATTTGTATTTGTATTTGTATTTGTATTTGTATTTGTATTTGTATTTGTATTTGTATTTGTATTTGTATTTGTATTTGTATTTGTATTTGTATTTGTATTTGTATTTGTATTTGTATTTGTATTTGTATTTGTATTTGTATTTGTATTTGTATTTGCATTTGTATTTGTATTTCTATTTGTATTTATATTTGTGTAATGACGAATAATACTTGTTTTAAAATTAAGTGCGTTACTAATTGTCTGAGAGCTGTCCGGAATCGAGTTCCAGAGACGAGTTGCACAGATAAAGAATTGCCATTCTGACATTAGGCTGCGATGTCGAAATAAAATCACCTTTTTACCCCTATTAGACCTAGAAAATCGTAAACGATCGAAAAGATGTTTAGGTTCACCCACATATATTATTTTATGCAGAAATATTAAAATTCTTGTCCTCAATAAATTATCAAAGCTAATTCCATACAGTTTTTCAGATATTGATGAAACACTGTCATATCTTCCCAAGCCATAAACGTAACGTACAACATTATTAAAGACAACATTTAATTTACGTTTACTTTTCTTATCATAGCCAGCAAAAACTTCGCAACCATACAATAAAATTGGCATAATATATGTCTTGGCTAAAAGTATCCTAATTTTAATCGGTGTGCAGTGTTGAGTCTGCCATAGAGTCCTTAGCATCGAATAAGTACGTCCGCAAATATACGTAATATGATCCGACCAAGTAAGCGCGTTGTTAAAGTATATTCCGAGATTTTTTGCAGTCTTTACAATTTTGATAGGTTGATTATTGAGTGATATGCTTGGTTCAATATCTAACCTCGAAAGTCGCTTCTGTATAAAGAGGCATTTAGATTTATCTGGGTTAATACTAAGACCGTTTGCCGTAGCCCAAAGGTAAATACGTTGTAGATCGTGATTTAGGTCAGCCACGCATGATTCAACCAACGAAACTTTACGACTTATGTAAAGTTGAACATCATCTGCATACATTCTAACATTACAAAACCAATAATACCAAGAAAGTTACACTTCCGTTATCAACCTCCTTTCTTATGTCTTCTGCGACGTTTACTAATGCTGAGATGCAGCTATGTTTTTTTCGGAAACCAGATTGACAACTAGTAAGCAAGTTGTTATTATTCAAAAAAGAGCTCATTTGGTTGTGAACTATTCTTTCAAAAACTTTAGAAAGGAATGGGAGGATGGCAATTGGTCTGTGGTCGGAATTTGCTTTTGGAATGGGAATAATCTTGGCATTTTTCCAATTTGAAGGATAACTAGAAGAAGCGATAATTTTATTAAAAATGAAAGTTATAATAGGAAGTAGTTGTGGAAGAAGAATTTTTAGAAATTTGGGATGTATTCCATCAGATCCAACGGCATTCGACTTTATCGACAAACAGCTGGACAGTACATCGTATTGATCTACAGTGTTGAAAACGAATTTATCATTATCATCCACTATGTCATTATCAAAATTGTGGTAGTAGTTATGGTCGGGATCTATCATGGGAATGTTAAGAAACTTTTGATTAATAGCATCTGCATCTAATTCAGAAGGGACTTGGTTAACTACTTTGCCGATGCCAATTTCACGGATCGTCTTCCACGTTTTCCTTGATCCTAAAGCAGTAGAGAACTTAGAAGCATAAAATTCAGATTTGGCCTTCTTAATCAGTTTATTTGCGTCCTTTCTAGCTATTCTATACTCCTCGTGTAATTCAGTTGATTTGAAGCGTTTCCAACGTGAATAAGCAAAATCCCTTTTATTAATTGCGTCTTTTATTGCAGAGGAAAACCAGGGTTTCTTCTTTTGGGTAATAGTAGTAGTTTTTAGAGGAACTGTTAAATTAAATAAGTTGTTCAAATTGTATTCCAGAAATGAAAGTTGATCCTCTACTGAAACAATGTGATACACAAGACTCCAATCTGTTTCATAAAATACATTTTCCAACAACCTATAATCAATATTTTGAAAGTCACGGAAAGTTATTGTCATGGGTGAAGTTTGTAATTTAAAATCATATGCCATAAAAACAAGATCATGTTTAGAAAAACCTGGCACTGAAAGTTGATCATAAAGTAAAATGTTTGATTCATTACCAACAAAAAATAGATCCAGCACTGTACTGTTTGTGGCAGTGAAATGTGTGGGAACGGTCGTATTCGGAGAAATAAGCCCAAGGAAGTTCATATTATGAGTTATACTGTTATCAACTAAGGTGTTACAGTTAAAGTCCCCTACGATTACAACTTCGCTATACGCAACTGTAAGATCCTCTAATGTTCTCATAAAACGATCCATACGTATACTCTTGTTTGGCCTATAAACACTACCCACGAGCAATTTGTTACCTTCACTGTTAACCTCAAGAAAGAGATATTCAACCAAATTCACAGGCACTGGTTCTCCATCTTCATCATACAAATTTTGGAAATCATCAACCCCTCCAGATTTGCAAATAACATTAAATTGTATGCCTTTCCTCACGTATATCGCTACCCCTCCTGCATAATCTTTTCTATCAGCTCTGCGTAGATTGTATCCATTTAAAGATACAGACAAATCAGTAATATCAGGGTGAAACCATGTTTCCGATACACATATGAAGTCAATTCCCGAATTTTCAAAAACAAATCTGAATTCATCAATTTTATTCCTCAAGCTTTGTGCATTTATGTGACAAATTTTGAGGCCTTCCCTTTGATTAACTAAAATCTTTATCATGTTCGCAGTTACGTCTCTAGAACGAGCTCTAGCATTAATTAAATTGATCATATTTATAATATATGAATGAAATAGTAACGCACAAAAAAAAAACAAATTTAAAATTTTTGGTTATAGCAAACATTAGATTATTATATATGTGGGTTGTGTAAAAATAAATGTTATAAGTAAATGTTGTGAGGAGAAAAAATAAAGAAAGAAAATAATTTATTTGAAATATAATGAAACTAAACATAAATATTATAAAACTAAGCATCACAATTATCATTGGGAGCAAAAACTGGATTATCAGGCTTAGGAAATAACTGATGTAAAAGACCGATCTCATCAATTTGTATTAGTTGATCATCTGCAGATTTTTTAATGTAGACTAAGCCACGCATGGTAAAAGCACTATGTAAACGTTTATCGCGCCTTAGTTGGACTGCAGCGCGCAAAATGTGGAAATTAGTGGCAGTAAGGTTTTCATTCACATAGAATTTTGTATCGGAGTCTTGGCCTATGTGCCTCAAGCAAAAAAAAAAGTTTTTATTGTTTTTTTTTAAATCGGCAAGACATTTAAGAAAAAAGTTCTTGTCATACGGGGACCACATTTTAACGATTATCACCGCATCTTTCGAATTGGCTTTGTGTTTATTATTGTGATTTTGTAGGCGGTAAATAGATTTAATTGCAGGAACAGATGTGTTTATAACACTGCAAATTTGACCGAAAATATTCATTAAATCTTCGTTTTCATTAAAAGGAATTTCATTTAAGCGTAATTCACACGCGACAGTATTATTTTCTTGTCTTAGAATTTTTGTTTTTAATGTTTTTATTTCTTTTTGCATATTTATTATGTCTATATTTTCGACCACAGTTGTTTCGATTTTTTCAATGCGTTCATTTGCACTTGCAACTTCTCTTTTTAAACAGTCTATTTCATTTAAGAGTTTATTTTCACGCTCTTCCCACAATGACTTGATTTGCCAAATATGCTCTTCCAATCGTTTATCGAGCGGTTGTAGAATACTTACACGATTGGAGGACTCAAAGTGTGAGAGTCTGGGAGTATTCGACAACCGTGGTGATTTGCATGAGCTTACTGGAGTTTCTTGTTGCAATTCTCTTAAACGTTTATTTTGATTAGCAAATTCTGGACTAATTGTCTCTTGGTTTATAAAAACTTGATTGCTTTTATTATTGTTGTTTAAACTTGCCATTGTTGTAAAAAATAAGAGAGTTTATATTGTTACTTTTTTTTTATTTAATTATGATTTTGTGTATATTAGATTTTTTGTTATTTTTTCTTATTTTGAGTTTGTTTGCTTTCTTGATTTTTTGTTTATGTGATTTTTTTTGTTATTAAGTTTGATTTCAGATTATTTAAAATTCAAATAGAACACAATACACTGAAGCTATTTCAAAAATTGTTTTAAGGTACCTACAGACGACGCAATATTATGCACAATATTCAATTATATTGATGGTGTGTGGGTAATATTGACGATTGTACAATGGTCAATCTTACCCACACACGATCAATATAATTGAATATTGTACATAATATTGCGTCGTCTGTAGGTACCTTTACAATTAAATCAACAATAATTTTTTGTTTATTATGTTATAAATTTTAATATTTAATTTGAGCTTTAAATGTATGTTTTTGATAAATAAACAGGAGAACAATTTTAACACGTCCGACCAACTGAAGAGAACGAATTGGTTTTTTCCAAAAAATGATCCCCTATAGCTTCATGAATTTATTTTAAAGCATCCTGTAAAAATAGAAAATTATTACAAAACACTTACTTTGTGATTCCATTTGTAACTCATCAAAACAGGTCTGGACTCCATTGGCTTTGCTATATAAATGAGTTTTCAGGTTTTAATTTTATAACTAAAGGGAGGACTGGTGCCCACGCTCTTTTTTGTAGTGAAGGATTCGCCATGCTTAGCAGTACCCTGTAAAAATAGAAAATTATTATGAAACACTTATTTTTAACTAAAAATCTGTTAAACCTTATTGGTGTCTTCGGAATAGGGGTATACTCACTTTATCATTCCATTTGTAATTCATTGAAACAAACGTCTGGGACTCCATTGGTTTTGCTAAATGAATGGTGTTTTAAGTTATGACAGAAAAATTAACTTTAGCATTTTTTTATCTTACATTTATTTATCTTTTAAAAAACTAATTATTTATTTTTATTTATTAGTGGAGCTCACATCATTTGCTTTTTGGGTGATAAACGGTGCAAACTTGATAAACTAGGAATATTTGCAAAGTGTGCAAACTCACAACAACAAATTATGTACACTCATAGAAATATCTTAGTAGAAAATTTAGTAAACCCATTGTAGATCAAGTTTTACAGAATAATGCCGTATTCAACAAATATTAATGTTGATATCGTTGAATAATCAGTATACTTGTTTCAACTATTACAATGGCTTCTACAGAATTCCACTGTTGCCAACTATTTTTAACCAAAAACCTCTAAATTTCACGAAAAAAGCGCTAGAAACCGCCAAAAATTAATTTAGCGGGGAAAATTTAAAAATTTCCCGCTAAATTACAAAAAAAAGCGCTGAAAACCGAAAAACTTGGCATTTTTGATTGACAAAAAAGAAAAATTTAAAAAAAAAACCTCCAAATTATTTTTTCTACGAAAATTTACTTTTCATTAAAAATGTGCAAGAAACGGTCGAAAAAATTTTAGCGGGGAAATACAAAATTCTCCCGCTAAATTTCAAAAAAGCGCTAAAATTAGACAAACTTGGCGTTTTCGATTGAAAAATTTAAAAAAAACCTCTAAATTTGTCCCACTAAATCCAAATAAAAAGCGCTAGATTTTCCCGCTAAAGCACCGTTCCCGCTAAACCCAATTTTTCCCCGCTAAATCCAAACAAAAAGCGCTAGATTTAGCGGGAAAACCTCCAACTTGGCAACAGTGCTTATTTAATTGCTATTCATAGAAAAGATTAGAAGATTATTTTCCAATATGGTGGCAAATTGCTTGTTCTTCCTCATCTCACATGTATTTAATATCAAATTAGATTCTTTGTTTATAAAAAATGGAATTTGTCTTTCATTTAATTAAATTTATTATTTATTTTGCTTTATTCAACGTTTTTTTAAAGATAATAAGCACTATTGATATTTTAAAACATTTTGTTTTTTCTTTTGTTGTTTTCTTTGTTGTTGTTCTCCTTTATGTTGCATTGTTTTTATTAAACGTCAAAAGTTACATAATGTGCTGTCACCAATACTTATTCAAGCGAAATACGACTCTGTTACACTTCTATTTTTTTCTATGTTGCTATTAAACCATTGAACATTAAAGTCAAGTTACATAATCGTTTTATTAATATTTAAAATATTAAAGTTTAAAGTCTTAAATAAAGAATTAATATATGTTTTATAAACATTAAATGGTTGTTTTCGTTATATTGCTGTAACTCTGTTGTTTGTTAATCTTTTGTCCAACTGATCCTCTATTTCATCAATATTGTGCAAGCTACATGGTTATTTTACATAAAAAACTAATTATGTTACTTTAACATCGACAAGCATAATTTCAGCAAAAATTTGGTAAACAATTTTTTTTTGGTATGAAAAAAATTTTACCAAGTAGGATTGCTCAATCTGACACAGATTTTTTTTTTTGCGTGAATGCAAGATGAAGGAGAACAACAACAAAAGAGAGAAAAAAGTTTTTAAACTATCAATTGTGCGTTTTATCTTTAAAAAAACGTTGAACAAAGCAAAATAATCAATTAATTTAATTAAATAAAATAAAAGAAAAATACCATATTTTAAAAACAAAGAATTGAATTTAATATTAAATATGTGTGAGATGAGGAAGAACAAGCATTTTGCCACCATATTGGAAAATACATCAAATATAACACTGCGTACCTTCTAAAGTTTTCTATGATTCTCACTGTAATAGTGCATTTACACTGGCTCTCTAAGCTAGCTTAAAGTAGATTGTGGCTCCAATCCAGTTTCAATCTATTAGATTGCCCATACAAATTTATTTTTTTCAATCTAGTAGTTTAGACTCTAATCGGCAAACGCAATCTGGTAAAGATAGATACAACTCTGTATTTCTGTTATTTTCATTTTCCAACACTGAAAAACACCGACACAAAGCCTGCCATTTTGATGACGCCGCAAAGGTTGTTTATGCCGCCGACATTGTTAATTGTAAACGCCGTCACTGTCCTTGTTAATCATACGACGACTAATTACCGTCGCTGTCTTTTGACGCAGTCACACACATTTATTACCAACTTGTTGTTATAAATGCCAATCCTAATCTTCTCAAATGTAAAAATTGCCAATGTAAACGGTACAGATTGCAAAGTAGATTAAAATCGCAATTTACTAGATTAGAAATCCAATAAAAACGCACTATAAAGCACAGTACACTCATAGAAATATCTTAGTAGAAAAATTAGTAACCCCATTGTAGATCAAGTTTTACAGAATAATGCCGTATTCAACAAAAATTAATGTTGATATCGTTGAATAATCAGTATAGTTGGTTCAACTATTACAATGGCGTCTACAGAATTCAATAGATAAAACCATTGTAAAACTATAACGGTACTATCATTAGAAAAAGTAATCAAAAATATGTAAACAAACATAAAACCCCTTGGCTTCAACAACCTGAAATAATAAACCAACCCAACAAACAAATAAATAAAAGGAAGACTTTCAATCGATTTTTATTGACGAAAATGGTTATTATTGCAAAAACTGTGTTCCTATTGTGGAAACTAACCCATTTATCTAAAACCGAAGCTTAAAGTTTTGTCTACGGGCATAAACATAACCACTTTTTGGAAGATATTTTCAAATTGTCTGCTGGGATTTCTTGTTTATTTTGTTGTTTGCTATTGTTTATAATTTTTTCTGTTTTGATTTTTTTATTTATTTAAATTTATATTTTTAAAATTTTGAATTTAAGAGGTGGACGCTATTGACAGCAAATTCTAATAATACTACACACAAAAAAAAATTAAAAAAATTGTGCCAGTTTTTGGTTTAATTACAACCTATAAAGTGGTTTTGGATAACTTACCAAAGTTTTTGCTCTAAAAAACTTAGGTAAATTATCCAAAACCACTTTATATGTTGTATTATCCCCAAAACGGACACAATTTTTTTATATTTTTTTTTGTGTGTACCTGGTATTATTGTGCCATGAGATAAAACAAAAAATAAAAAACAACCCTGTTCGTTCGTTTAATTTTTTCAAATTTAACAAAACCATCCATCCTTTTTAGCTTTTTGTTACAATTTAGGAAAAATGTCTGCAACAAAAAATATTAAAAAAAAAAACTAGGGATGACATGCCAACATTTGGCCCCTGACATTTATTTAGTCTCAATATTCACAGGTCCTTTGTCCTTTTGATAGGTCCTAGGATAGGAGCTTTTGATAGGTCCAGGGATATGTCCTCTTGATAGGTCCTAGGATAGGTCCTTTTGATAGGTCCAAGGATAGGTCCTAGGATAGGTCCTTTTGATAGGTCTAAAGATAGGTAATTTTGATAGGTCCTTTTGATTGGTCCAAGGATAGATCCTTTTCATAAGTCCAAGGATAGGTCCTTTTGATAGGTCCTAGGATAGGTCCTTTTGATAGGTCCTTCTGAAAGGTTCTTTTAATAGGACCAAGGATAGGTCCATTTGATAGGTTCAAGGATAGGTCCTTTTGATAGATCAAAGGATAGGTCCTTTTAATATGTAAAAGGATAGGTCCTTTTGATAGGTACAAGGATAGGTCCTTTTGACTGGTACTAGGATAGGTCCTTTTGATAGGTCCAAGGATAGGTCCTTTTGATAGGTCATAGGATAGGTCCTTTTGATAAGTCCAAGCATAGGTCCTTTTGATAGATCCAAGGATAGGTCCTTTTGATAGGTCCTAGGATAGGTCCTTTTGATAGGTCCAAGGATATGTCCTTTTGATAGGTCCAAGGATAGGTCCAAGGATAGGTCCATTTGATAGGTCCAAGGATTGGACCTTTTGATAGGTCCAAGGATAGGTCCTTTTGGTAGGTCGAAGAATAGGTCCTTTTAATAGATCAAAGGATAGGTCCTTTTGATAGATCAAAAGATAGGTCCTTTTGATAGGTCGAAGGATAGGTCCTTTTGATAGGTCCTTTTGATATGCAAAAGGATAGGTCCTTTTGATAGATCAAAGGATAGGTCCTTTTTGTAGGTCCAAGGATAGGTCCTTTTGATATGTAAAAGGATAGGTCCTTTTGGTAGGTCCAAGGATATGTCCTTTTGATAGGTCCTAGGATAGGTCCTTTTGATAGGTGAAAGGATAGCTCCATTTGATATGTAAAAGGATAGGTCCTAGGATAGGTCCTTTTGATAGGTCCAAGTATAGGTCTTTTTGATAGATCAAAGGATAGGTGCTTTTGATAGGTCCAAGGATAGGTCCTTTTGATTGGTCCAAGGATAGGTCCTTTTCATAAGTCCAAGGATAGGTCCATTTGATAGGTCCTTCTGATAGGTCCTTTTGATAGGACCAAGGATAGATCCTTTTTATAGGTTCAAGGATAGGTCCATATGTAAAAGGATAGGTCCTTTTGATAGGTCCAAGGATAGGTCTTTTTGATAGGTCCAAGGATCCACAGGTTATGTCCATTGGTTTTAAATTTATTTGCAATTTTCAGGTATTTAAGTTATGTAATATTAGATGGCAATAAAATCATTTTTTACCTTTTCCAAATGAATTGCCAAATACCACATAATTTGAGAGTTCTATTGTCATTTTTGTCAAAATTTTGATACACCCTTCTATGTGGACTAGGTCCAAATATGGGCCAACTTCTCCTAATTTCAACAGAATTATTTTTTGGGTCAATAAGAACTCTTGTACAAAATTTCATCAAAATATATGCATAATAGCCACTTTCACATACAAATAACTTCTCAAAAAATGTGACGTGCATTTGTACCGAATATCTTAAATTGGGTCAGAAAAATTGCTGTAGCTCAAAAAGTGCAGTCCCGATGCATGGACATGTATATATAGGAATGTAGGGGAGAGTTAGGACTACAAAATAGTAAATTTGTGTTTTGACTCAGCTTGACTCACAGGAGTTGTGCTCTATGAAGTAGGAAATTTCCGAGAAATTTGACCTTTTTTAAAAAAAATATTTAAATTGTTCTGAAAACAGTAGAGCTTCAATTTGTTTACCAGTAATAGGAAATAAGTTAAGTTACAACACAAAATTTATTTCGTCCAAAAATCTTGAAAAACAAAAAAGTTATGATCATTTAAACTTTAAAAATCAACTAAAAATATCATAAATTTACTAAATTCTGAAAAAGCCCATTTTGGACCACCCTGTTCTCAGTGAAATAGTTGAAATAGAGTTCTAATTTTTTGGCTCCCGAGGTTTACTACTGTCTACTTTCATATGAGTCTAATAACTTTAAAATCGGAGAACAAAAACCAAAAGGAGTTTTGGCCGCTATCTCAAAATATTGACCACAGTGCGTCGATGTCTTTTGACGCAGTCACACACATTTATAACCAACTTGTTATTTTAAATGCCAATCTTAATCTTCTCAAATGTAAAAAATGCCAATGTAAACGGTACAGATTGCAAAGTAGATTAAAATCGCAATTTACTAGATTAGAAATCCAATGTAAACGCTTATTAGAGTCTAAACTACTACACCTTTTCCAATTGAAATTCAGAAAAGATCAATTGTAATTCAGAAATCACAATTGAAATTCAGAAATCCCAATTGAAATTCAGAATAGCCCAATTGAAATTCAGAAATCATAATTGAAATTCAGAAAAGCCCAATTGAAATTCAGAAATCACAATTGAAATTCAGAAAAGCCCAATTGAAATTCAGAAATCACAATTGAAATTCAGAAAAGCACAATTGAAATTCAGAAAAGATCAATTGAAATTCAGAAAAGCCCAATTGAAATTCAGAAAAGCACAATTGAAATTCAGAAAAGCCCAATTGAAATTCAGAAAATCACAATTGAAATTCAGAAAAACCCAATTGAAATTCAGAAAAGCACAATTGAAATTCAGAAAAGCACAATTGAAATTCAGAAATCGTAATTGAAATTCAGAAAATCCCAATTGAAATTCAGAAAAGCACAATTGAAATTCAGAAATGCCCAATTGAAATTCAGAAAAGCATAATTGAAATTCAGAAATCGTAATTGAAATTCAGAAATCGTAATTGAAATTCAGAAAAGCCCAATTGAAATTCAGAAAATCACAATTGAAATTCAGAAAATCACAATTGAAATTCAGAAAAGCCCAATTGAAATTCAGAAAAGCACAATTGAAATTCAGAAAAGCACAATTGAAATTCAGAAAATCACAATTGAAATTCAGAAAATCACAATTGAAATTCAGAAAAGCCCAATTGAAATTCAGAAAAGCACAATTGAAATTCAGAAAAGCACAATTGAAATTCAGAAAATCACAATTGAAATTCAGAAAATCACAATTGAAATTCAGAAAAGCCCAATTGAAATTCAGAAAAGCCCAATTGAAATTCAGAAAATTACAATTGAAATTCAGAAAAGCCCAATTGAAATTCAGAAATCGTAATTGAAATTCAGAAAAGCCCAATTGAAATTCAGAAAAGCACAATTGAAATTCAGAAAAGCACAATTGAAATTCAGAAAAGCCCAATTGAAATTCAGAAAAGACCAATTGAAATTCAGAAATCGTAATTGAAATTCAGAAAAGCCCAATTGAAATTCAGAAAATCACAATTGAAATTCAGAAAATCACAATTGAAATTCAGAAAAGCCCAATTGAAATTCAGAAAAGCACAATTGAAATTCAGAATAGCACAATTGAAATTCAGAAAATCACAATTGAAATTCAGAAAATCACAATTGAAATTCAGAAAAGCCCAATTGAAATTCAGAAATCGTAATTGAAATTCAGAAAAGCACAATTGAAATTCAGAAAATCACAATTGAAATTCAGAATAGCCCAATTGAAATTCAGAAAATCACAATTGAAATTCAGAAAAGCCCAATTGAAATTCAGAAAATCACAATTGAAATTCAGAAAAGCCCAATTGAAATTCAGAAATCGTAATTGAAATTCAGAAAAGCCCAATTGAAATTCAGAAAAGCACAATTGAAATTCAGAAAAGCACAATTGAAATTCAGAAAAGCCCAATTGAAATTCAGAAAATCACAATTGAAATTCAGAAAAGCCCAATTGAAATTCAGAAATCACAATTGAAATTCAGAAAATGTAAACAAACCAAATGTAAACAACCCAAATATTAGTCACCACTACATAGACAGATTAAACAAATGATGAACAATTAATATGTATATAAGAGTATCGAATTTTATTCTCTACGTATTGCAGAGATCAGACAGAAAATACACTAATAAAATGTTGTTGGTAAAATCAAGTGAAACTGACTTTATTTTTTTTTGATCTACATCATTTTTTATTAGTATTGCGAACAAAAATATTTACTCTACCACGTAACATAAATATTGCTATATACATTAGGCTGGGTCGTATTCCAACAAAGTGCTCAGATCAACTATTAATACTGAAAAAAAGTTGGTACAAGTAAATACAAGCAATTTAAAACCAAAATGAACAAAATCGGTCCATGGCTTCCGTTCTCGCATCGCGGGTCAAAATTGGGGTTTTTGAAAAAATGGACATAATTTAAAAAAAAAAAATTAAATATTTAAAAAAAAATAAAATGTATTTATTCGGCCTTTATATATGTATACATATATAAAGGCCGAATAAATACATTTTATTTTTAAGTACCTCTTAGTCAGTGACGGTCCGTGAAGTTGTCACTGGGTGTTCTCTAATTTATAAAAACAGAAAATTTAAGTATAAAATTCATGATTTCATGGACCTAACGCATTCCCGAGATAGGTAAAGATGGGATGTTACTAATTTTGTATATTTTTAAATGAGATACAGCCCAAATTCTATTTTATTGTCATTTTGTTGCCTCACCACATCGACAATTAACAAAAAGCATTATTTCGCAAATAAATGGAGTACAAAAATTAATTTTGGATGCATGTCAATAAAAAAATTTAAAACTGAGGCTTTGTCTATCACAGGAACGTGTTACGTCCAGAAAAACATATTTTATATACATAAATTTTATATTTTAAATAAGTAGAGAACACCCAGTGACAACTTCACGGACCGTCACTGCTCTTAGTACTAAAAATAAAAGAAAAACATTTAAAAAAAAATTATTAAAAAAAAAAAAAATATTTTTTTTGTATCCCATTAATTCAAAGATATTTAGAAAAATTTTGTTTGTTTTTTCCGGATATCGATAACCCACCCAAACGTGAGGCCAAAAAAAACTCACATTTTTAACATGGAGCTCAAAACTACTTTTTCACTATTTTAAAAATTTAGTGAAATAGTGAAACAAAATTTTTAAATATATTAGTTTATCCACTTGATATCATTGAATACATCTCAGGGATTGTAGAAAAAAAAATTCTTAGTTAAATTCCTCAGTCCAGTTGGTGTGTGGAGTGATTTGAATTTAGCGGATTTCCAGAACATGTGTTTTTATCGACATTTGTGACTAATTTGTAGTTGTTAGAAACATTTTACTTAAATTAACCAACTTTTTTTGTTCAAATGGTTGTTTTGGACCATAGTAACTCTGGTTTGAAATAATAGGCTTTTTGGACAACGTTAACCCTTGCCGGGACGGGGTTTAAAAAATTTCTCCAATGAAATTTTTGAAAATTCCTCACTCTAAAATCGTGTATGTGTTTAAATAATCAACAATTACAAAGTTATACAAAGTTTTCATGAAGGACATCTTTAACCCGGGGTTAAAAAATTCCTCCAATGAAATTTTTGAAAATTTCTCACTTTAAAATTTTGTATGTGTTTAAATAATGAACTATTACAAATTTATACAAAGTTTTCTTGAAGGGCATCTTTAACCCTTGTTGAACGAACGCCCAAAAAATTTCAAACAGCTGTTTTTTTGCTCATAGTCAAATGGACTTTTTTGACATTTTAAATAATATGTTTTTACTTTAAGCTTTACACAGTAAAAACGACGAAGGCGTAATGAAATTTTGGATGCCATTTTTTCTTTTATTTTATTTAGTTTTAAGCATTTTCCGCTTAAGTGCGCTTACTTTAAAACGTTAATTTAAATGCGATCGTTTAAATGCATTCCCCGCTTAAACGATTCGTCGTTGTTCCTGGGTTAAGCTAAGAGTGAAAAACTTATTTAGAATGTTAAAAAGTCCATTTTGACTATGATTATAAAATGAAAGATATGTACATCTGCGAGTGAATCGTTTGAGCGGGGAATGCATTTAAACGATCGCATTAAAATTAACGTTTTAAAGTAAGCGCACTTAAGCGGAAAGTGTTTAAAACTAAATAAAATAAAAAAATGGCATCCGAAACTACATTACGTCTTCGTCGTTTTTACTGTGTAAAGCTAAAAGTGAAAAACATATTATTTAATATGTCAAAAAAGTCCATTTGACTATGAGCAAAAAAAGCCTATTATTTCAAAGCAGAGTTACTATGGTCCAAAACAACCATTTGAACAAAAAAAGTTGGTTAATTTAAGTAAAATGTTTCTAACAACTACAAATTAGTAAAAAATGCCGATAAAAACACATATTCTGGAAATCCGCTAAATTCAAATCGCTCCACACACCAACTGGACGAAGGAATTTAACTAAGAATTTTTTTCTAAGTACAATCCCTGAGATGTATTCAATGACATCAAGTGGATAAACTAATATATTTAAAAATTTTGTTTCACTAAATTTTTAAAATAGTGAAAAAGTAGTTTTGAGCTCCATGTTAAAAATGTAGGTTATCGATTTCCGAAAAAAACAAACAAAATTTTTCTAAATATCTTTGAATTAATTCGATACAAAAAAAAAATTTTTTTTTTAATAATTTTTTTTTAAATATTTAATTTTTTTTTTTAAATTATGTCCATTTTTTCAAAAACCGCAATTTTGACCCGCGATGCGAGAACGAACGCCGTGGACCGATTTTGTTCATTTTGGTTTTAAATTGCTTGTATTTACTTGTACCAACTTTTTTTCACTATTAATAGTTGATCTGAGCACTTTGTTGGAATACGACCCAGCCTAATGTATATAGCAATATTTATGTTACGTGGTAGAGTATATATTTTTGTTCGCAATACTAATAAAAAATTATGTAGATAAAAAAAAAATAAAGTCAGTTTCACTTGATTTTACTAACAACATTTTATTAGTGTATTTTCTGTCTGATCTCTGCAATACGTAGAGAATAAAGTTCGATACTCTCATATACATATTAATTGTACATCATTTGTTTAATCTGTCTATGTAGTGGTGATTAATATTTGAGTTGTTTACATTTGGTTTGTTTACATTTTCTGAATTTCAATTGTGATTTCTGAATTTCAATTGGGCTTTTCTGAATTTCAATTGTGATTTTCTGAATTTCAATTGGTCTTTTCTGAATTTCAATTGGGCTTTTCTGAATTTCAATTGTGCTTTTCTGAATTTCAATTGTGCTTTTCTGAATTTCAATTGGGCTTTTCTGAATTTCAATTACGATTTCTGAATTTCAATTGGGCTTTTCTGAATTTCAATTGTGATTTTCTGAATTTCAATTGGGCTTTTCTGAATTTCAATTGTGATTTTCTGAATTTCAATTGGGCTATTCTGAATTTCAATTGTGATTTTCTGAATTTCAATTGTGCTTTTCTGAATTTCAATTACGATTTCTGAATTTCAATTGGGCTTTTCTGAATTTCAATTGTGATTTTCTGAATTTCAATTGTGATTTTCTGAATTTCAATTGTGCTTTTCTGAATTTCAATTGTGCTTTTCTGAATTTCAATTGGGCTTTTCTGAATTTCAATTGTGATTTTCTGAATTTCAATTGTGATTTTCTGAATTTCAATTGGGCTTTTCTGAATTTCAATTACGATTTCTGAATTTCAATTGGTCTTTTCTGAATTTCAATTGTGATTTTCTGAATTTCAATTGTGCTTTTCTGAATTTCAATTGTGCTTTTCTGAATTTCAATTGGGCTTTTCTGAATTTCAATTACGATTTCTGAATTTCAATTGGGCTTTTCTGAATTTCAATTGTGATTTTCTGAATTTCAATTGGGCTTTTCTGAATTTCAATTGTGATTTTCTGAATTTCAATTGGGCTATTCTGAATTTCAATTGTGATTTTCTGAATTTCAATTGTGTTTTTCTGAATTTCAATTGTGATTTTCTGAATTTCAATTGTGATTTTCTGAATTTCAATTGTGCTTTTCTGAATTTCAATTGTGCTTTTCTGAATTTCAATTAGGCTTTTCTGAATTTCAATTGTGATTTTCTGAATTTCAATTGTGATTTTCTGAATTTCAATTGGGCTTTTCTGAATTTCAATTACGATTTCTGAATTTCAATTACGATTTCTGAATTTCAATTATGCTTTTCTGAATTTCAATTGGGCATTTCTGAATTTCAATTGTGATTTTCTGAATTTCAATTGGGCTTTTCTGAATTTCAATTATGATTTCTGAATTTCAATTGTGCTTTTCTGAATTTCAATTGTGCTTTTCTGAATTTCAATTGGGGTTTTCTGAATTTCAATTGTGCTTTTCTGAATTTCAATTGGGCTTTTCTGAATTTCAATTGTGCTTTTCTGAATTTCAATTGGGCTTTTCTGAATTTCAATTGATCTTTTCTGAATTTCAATTGTGCTTTTCTGAATTTCAATTGTGATTTCTGAATTTCAATTGGGCTTTTCTGAATTTCAATTGTGATTTCTGAATTTCAATTGGGCTTTTCTGAATTTCAATTGTGATTTCTGAATTTCAATTGGGCTTTTCTGGATTTCAATTACGATTTCTGAATTTCAATTGTGCTTTTCTGAATTTCAATTGAGATTTCTGAATTACAATTGATCTTTTCTGAATTTCAATTGGAAAAGGTGTAGATTGAAAAAAATAAATTTGTATGGGCTCAAAAATATAACAAGAATTTCAATTTTTTGTATGAAAGTGATTCATCCAAAAGAGCCTTATTTTTGGATTCCAAAATGAGGCTAGAAAATAGTGTGTGAGGGGAAATTTCCCTCCTATGTTAGAGTCTTTAAATACTCATTTTTGAGCACTTTTAGGATGGTTTATGGATGGTTTTTGATTTCCTTAATTTCAAATCTTCTGCAGTAATAACCCAGTTGGCAAAATAAAGTCACACCTGACATACTGCTGACACTCCCTTTATGAAATCGTTGACATCTTCATACAATTTTTCAAAATGTCATCAATGACATGTCAGCAGGTGGTCAGCAGTGTCCACCAGTATCAGTGGCCACTAACAATTCGTTTAAACAACCGCTGACCAACTGCTGACATGTCATTGATGACATTTTGAAAAATTGTATGAAGATGTCAGCAATGTCAAACTGAGATTGTGTAAAATACGCTTGTTGTTTCTTTATTTCCATTTTTTGGATAATCATTAAAAGCAATTTGCGTTCTTATATTTTTAGCTAGAAAGAACATTTCTCTCCAGTAACGTTTCCGCGAGTACTCTGCATTTACTCAATTTCACGAACATTTTTGAGGAGTTTTTATTAACGCTATATGTTATATTTTTTTACAATTTTGTAACGACCACAAATTACACGTGTGAAGAAAAAAACAATTGAAATAATTTTGAAAGTTTATTGACATAAAATTATTTTTTCGTATTCAAAAAAAATTGAATAGGCTCCAAAAAGAATAATTTTTTGTAGTCTTTTTGGAAGGTTAAATAAACACTTTTATTTTTCAACTTTTTAGTTTCATTTTGGAAACTAATTTTTTAAAAAGAAATTTCCCTTTTATTTTGGAATCTTTTGGATTTATTTTAGATGGCTCCTTTTTCCCTCAAAAAACAGAGTAATTTATGAAAAACAAAATTTGAAGTTCAAATAATAGTTTAATTTTTAAATCATTTGCGACTCTAAAATATGTGGGCTTCAAAACCAATCCATTTTTGGACACATTTTAAAGACATACATTTTGAGGGCTCTGAATTTTGTTATCTGGGTACACTCATAGAAATATCTTAGTAGAAAAATTAGTAAACCCATTGTAGATCAAGTTTAATAGAATATTGTCGTATTCAACAAAAATTATTGTTGATATCGTTGAATAATCAGTAAAGTTGAATGAACTATTTACAACGATTATACAGAATTCAATAGATAAAACTAAAAAAAAGAAAAACAACCCTGTTCGTTCATTTTTGTATTATCAAGTTGGTAGCAATGTGAAATTTTGTTTGTCTTTTATAAAATTATTTTATGTGTTTGTTTCTTATAAAAATATTTAAAATTATAAATATAAATAAAAATAGGATCTGATGATCAGATTCTGATCTGTAAATATTTGGTAAGTAATTAAATACATTGGGTGGTATGAATAAAAACTAGCATTTACTAAATGCTTATACGGTTTGCTAAATTATTTTGATTTTAAGAAATTACTTGATTTAGTATTCCAAAAAAAAATAAACAAAGTAAATACTCAGCACGAAAAAGTAAATACTTGATTTGATATGAATAAAAGCAAAAAATTTAAGTATTGTCTTCAAAAAATTTAGTCTGCTCTTGAGTAGACTAACTGGGCTATTCATAATGAGTAAATTAAATCTAATGTAGGTTTATTTGACTGATATTGCATGAATATTTGTCAAATAAACCTACTTTAAGTACACTTTAAGTATTATGAATAAAGGCATAAGAATCTTAAATTTCGCGGAAAAAAGGAATTTAGCGGAATTTTCTAAATTGTATAAATATAAAAACAAAAAACATAAACAAATAAATAAATATTTAAAATTTTTCCTATCGTTAAATGCATTTAATTCACTTTAATTTTTTTCACCCTACACAAGCAATATAATTAAGTCCCATTGGTTGGACAAATATTTTAGGTCACACTAATAATAAGTTGTGGCGAGGATTATTCTTTTATTTAAGACTTTATGAATTTCAAATATTTAAGGACACATTTCAAAACAGTTTACATATTTATTTTTCCTATGGTTGTAAAAACTTCATTAAAAAATTCAAAATATAGAATAAAAATGCAATTTTTGGCGTTTTCTCTTTATTTATGTGCAAATTTAACTCAATTTTTAAGATTCAAAAAAAAATAGGACCTAAAATGAGGAGGAATATAATTTTTTTTTTCTTGGAAACTGACACTTTTTCTAAAAGAAAAATTTCACAGAGTCTGTGAGTCACAGACTGTAACATTTTCTATGAGAAACATGTTTCAGAAACAGATTTTTGGCTCAGAATCTGAGACTCTTTCTATGAGAAAAACATCTTAAAAACAATACATTTTTTCTGAAAAATGTTTCAGAATATCTTATTTCTTCTTTTAGAGAAATGTCTCAAAATCCGAGATTTTTTTTAGCAAGAAAAATGTTTCAGAATAAGGAAAATGATTCAGAAAAAGCGATTTTATCTACATATAAAACGACTTAGAATCTGAAACTTTTTCTTCAAGAAAAATTTCTCAGTAACTTCAACTTTTTCTAAAAAAAAAATCCAGAATCTGCTACTTCTTTTACGAGAAAAATGTCTCAGAATCTTCCACTTTTTAAACAAACAAAAAATGATTTAGAATCTTCAACTTTTTCTATAAGGAAAATGTCTTAGAATCTACGACTTTTTCTATAAGAAAAATGTCTTAGAATCTACAACTTTTTTTATTGAGAAAAATGTCTCAGAATCTGAGTTTGTTTTCAATAAGAATAATGTCTCAGATTCTGCGACTTTTCTATAAAAAAATGTCTTAGATTTTGCGACTTTTTCTATAAGAAAATATTCTAGAATCTGCGACTTTTTCTTGAAGAAAAATGTCTCAAAATCTGCGACTTTTTCCTTAAGAAAAATGTCTCAAAGTACGCGACTTTTTCTTTAAGAAAAATGTCTCAGAATCTGCGACATTTCTTAAAGAAAAATGTTGAACTTCTTGTATAAGAAATCTGCGACTTTTTCGTTAAGATATGTAAATGTCTCAGAATCTTCGACTTTTTATGTAACAAAAATGTCAAAATCTGCGACTTTTTTTACAAGAAAAATGTCTCAGAATCTTGCTGCGTTTTTTTATTAAAAAGGGTTTTATAATGAGACTTTTTCCATAAAAAAGTCTTAGAATCTGCCACGTTTTCTATAAGAAAAATGTCTCAGAATCTAAAACTTTTTCTACGAAAAAAAATGTCTTGGAAACTTACAATTTTTTGTAAGAAAATGTCTTAGAATCGAAGACAGTTTCTATAACAAAACTGTCTCGGAATCTAAAAAAAAAATGCCTCAAGCTTAGACTTTTTCTATAAGAAAAAAAGCCCTAATTCTGAAACTTTTTGTAAAAAAAGTTAATTCAAAGAAATTGCTGACTATAAGATTTTTGCATTACAAACGTGTAATTTTTATAGAAAACTGTCAATCAAGTTTAACCAAATTTATATTTTGACAATTTGGAATTATCTTCATTTCTGTATTTGGATGGATGCCTTTACACAACAAGAAAGCTTAGCAAGGATGAATGTTTGGTAACTTCCACTCATTTAGTAATTGTCCTTGATGTTCCAAATAGTAGCTATATCGTCAATCTGCAGATTAAACAAAGTGTAATTTTCAGTTTTTGTGTTTATGCAGATCTGAATTAAGCTTTTTGGACAAGAAGCACATTTGGTTTACAAATGTGTAGAAGGTTTTTGTCCAAAATCAATAGGGTGCAAAATCATACATCTTATTTAAGGCACTTTAACTGTTACCAAGCTCAAAACAACAGTTTAATTACATAACTTACACGAAAACAACACGATTTTAAAGTTTTAAAACTAAATAAAATTTTTTGGAATATTTATTTTTGTTTATTTTTTGTTATTGACATTTCTGATTGCTAGAAATTACTTAGCCGAATTTTCGGGTAAATTTTGTTAAGTTTTTTTTTTTTTTTTTTTTTTTTTTTATTAAGAATTACCATATAATTACAAATCATATACTAATTTTACCTAACCGAGAACTGGTAACAATGACCTTCGTCTCGTTGTAGCGAAACAGACCAAGGCCTCTGGTGGGAATCGAACCCACGACCCCCAGACTCATAGGCTAGCACGCTACCAACTAGCCTACTGGGGCGCCTTTTATTCATATAAAATTAAGCAATCACTTTAAGAAATTACTTTACTTAAAGTAAATAGTAAAAAGTAATGTCTTATTTTTATTCATACCACCCATTGGTTACTTTATGTATTCATACTATATTATATATTTTTTTGTTTTTTTAAGGTTTTTGATTTGGTGTCATTAGAAAACTGGAGAATGGCTTACGAGTGCATAACATAAATAAACGAAGTGCGTTTTCAACTTCGTATTTAAATATTGTAGCTTAAAAAGCCGGTGATAATTCTAAAAAATATTGTGATTTTTACTTAATAAAAGAATATTAACAAATAACAACAGGATTTTTTTTTTTATAAAATTTCTTATATCAACTAAAATATGAGTTGAGTTTATACCATATTCGCATACAATGTTTAAAACATCGTTTAACTCTTGTGTTTAAAATTAAACGAAAGTGTTCGCATTGCCAGTAGTTTAAAAAAGCATCCGCTTCTCTTTTGGTTCGTTTAGCAGCGGCTGTTTTTTTCGTGACAACTTAACACAGGGTTGTTATTTCGTGTTTCCGAGATGTTTTGGAAATGTTTTGGAGATGTTTTCGAGATGTTTAAAATTAAACGATGTTTTGTTTTGAATGTATGGGGAAACACATGTTTAAGTTTAAACATGCCAATGTGAATATGGTATTACACAAAATACGAGTTGATTTACAAAAAAACGAGTTGATCAACTTTTACAAAAACTGACAACAATTTTTATTGAAATCAACATAAATATTTGGAGGGTCAAAATCAACAATGATTTCTGTTGAATTTACAATGATTTTCTTTGGGAATACAATGATTTTTGGTTGAGTGTAGCTTAGAGGACCATGTAAATGCACTATTAAGCCGCATTCACAATGTTGGAGTACTCCAATCTGTGGAAAATTTTATATCTTTCTCAATTGCACTTTCATATTTTTGAATTTGACTATCCTTTTTCAATCCACTCCAGAGTCAAACATGTTCTACTCTGGAGTTCCAATCTGGAGTTAACAGAGGTATGTTAACCGTTAACAGAGAAAAAATACACCCCTGTAAAAGTGCCATCACTAATAATGTCATTAAAAAAAAAATAAACAAAACAAAAATTTTATATTAAAACAATTTACAATGAAAAAAAATATTTTAAAACGTTAAAAAAATATAATTTCTAACATAAACTAAATTTAGTGGAATAATTTTGCCAAATTATGAGACAAGTAAGTAAACTGACAAATACAATGTGACAGAACTCCACTCTGCATTTTGTACAGTTAACATTTCAATCTGTGGTCGAGAGTGGAGTGACTCCAACATTGTGAACGTAGCTTTAATGGGATTCCTCCCTATCTGCTTGGTAAAATTGGAACTTTTTATTATGAAATCATACCCAAGTTTTTTTTTGCGTGCAGAATTTTCGATAATTTTTTATTCTGCTATCTAATATGATGTCATCCCTAGTTTAATTTTTTAATATTTTAGGTTGGTAAGTTGCTCGGTTTTCACGTGAAAATCTGTCAAACTCCATATAAAAAAAACATGAATTTCACACTGGCTCATAGAAAATATTAGAAGGTACGCAGTGTTGTATTTGATGTATTTTCCAATATGGTGGCAAAATGCTTGTTCTTCCTCATCTCACACGTATTTAATATCAAATTAGATTCTTTGTTTATAAAAAATGGAATTTGTCTTTCATTTAATTAAATTTATTATTTATTTTTCTTTATTCAACGTTTTTTTAAAGAAAATACGCACTATTGATAGTTTAAAAACTTTTTTTTTTCTCTTTTGTTTTTTGCTTTGTTGTTGTTCTCCTTTATGTTGCATTGTTTTTATTAAACGTCAAAAGTTACATAATGTGCTGTCACTAATACTTATTCAAGCGAAATACGACTCTGTTACACTTCTATTTTTTTCTATAGGTGGGTAAGTTGCTCGGTTTTCACGTGAAAATCTGTCAAACTCCATATAAAAAAAACATAAATTTCACACTGGCTTTACAAAAGCGAAAAAATTTCGCTGAAGAGGTATTCTGTTCACTGGTGAAAAACCGGCAAAATAACCCGGTATATGTTGCATCAATACGCATCAACACTATAAGCAACATTTTTTTAAATTGTACAGACCATTTAAAAAGCGGTGAAATTTAACATTCAGATGTAAAATGAAGTAATTATAAGTGTTTGGGACTGTAAACACTAATAATATCACATAACTTACCAAAAAATATTATTTAAAGTCATTTTATGTATTCTGACGCGCAAAACATAACCAAACATATGACTGTCAAATTTTCGCTACAAATTAATTGATGTTTCGAAACATTTTTTTTCACCGGTGAACAACTTACTTAGCTTATGCACTGGCTTTACAAAAGCGTAAAAATTTCGCTGAAGAGGTATTCTGTTCACTGGTGAAAAACCGGCAAAATAACCCGGTATATGCATCAATACGCATCAACACTATAAGCAACATTTTTTTTAAATTGTACAGACCATTTAAAAAGCGGTGAAATTTAACATTCAGATGTAAAATGAAGTAATTATAAGTGTTTGGGACTGTAAACATTAATTATATCATATAAATTACCAAAAAAATATTATTTAAAGTTATTTTATGTATTCTGACGCGCAAAACATAACCAAACATATGACTGTCAAACTTTCGCTACAAATTAATTGATGTTTCGAAACATTTTTTTTCACCGGTGAACAACTTACTTAGCTTTTGTAGTTAATATTTTATGTTGCAGACATTTTTCCTAAATTGTAATTAAAAGCAAAAAAAGGATGGATGTTATTGTTAAGGTTGAACCTGGAGAGTATCAGGAAAGTAAACTTCTAAATCCTTCTGATTTTAACAATGATGCTGGCCGACATGTAGATAATATCAAAATGGAAATTAAACACGAGAATGAAATAATAATAGAAGCGGAAGCAACTTGGGTTCCAACCAAAATGGAAGATGAAGAACATGAATATCATACAGATAATGACCACAACAATGAAGCTGAAATTGATGAAGAATTTTTAATGGAAGTTAACGACAAACAGGAGTGTGAAAAATATGCAAGAAAAAGTAAGAACAAAATGGATGTAATTGCTAAGGTTAAAGCTAAAGATAATCAGGAAAGTAAACTTCTAAATTCCTATGATTTTAACAATGATGCTGGCCAAAATGTAGATAATAGCAATATGAAAATTAAACATGAAAATGAATTAATAATAGAAGCAGAAGCAACTTGGGATCCAAGAAAAATAGAAGATGAGGATCATACAGATACTGAGCACAACAATGAAGCTGAAATTGATGAAGAATTTTTAATGGAAATAAACGAAAAACCAGAGTGTGAAGAATTTGTGGACGAGTATGATAGTTTTAATGATGAAGATACTAGTACCGAAAGTGATGAAGATTTTGAAAACGACGATAATAAAGACTTAGAAAAAACATATTCCTTAAAATCAACCTATCTTAATGTTGAAAAATCAAAAACTAAAAGCCGTACAGACATTGGCGATAAATTATTGTTCGATAATTGGATATGTAGAAACTATATACGATATCAATGTCCTGTATGTCAAGATACCTTCGTTACTTCTAAAAAATTGCGAGAGCACACTGAAAATAAACATCAAGATTTTTTTAATCAATTCAAAGCAAATTATATAAAAGAAAATTTTCACGTGATTTGTAAACTGTGCAAAAAAAAGTTTAAAATGGAGCACAATAATTTCACTCATTTTCTAAGCCATTCATTTGAGAGTAAAGAGTTTATATATTTATGTAATGTTTGTAAAATAGCTAAGTTCAGCACACGTTTTAAATTACAAAAACATATTTTGGAACAACATCCCCATGTAGAGGGTTTTTTTAAACCTCCATCTATCGGCCAAAGTAATGGATCTTTTGATTGTCCTTCATGTCCGTTAAAGTTTCAAGAACGCAATTGGTTAAACCATCATTTCAAAGATAATCACCCAAAAGAATATTGGGAAAAGTTTAAATATCCATGTACAATGTGTAATTATGGGACTATGTTTGATAACGAAAACTCATTTTATCAACATCTTTTGGAGAATCACAATTTAAATGAATTGAAAACAGTGAATTTTAAAAAGCTGCCTCCAAACTCTGATAACAAACAGTACTTCTATTGTACAAAATGCTTCAAAATATTTACAGAGATGGATTCAATGAAATTTGTATCCCACTTTTTAACACACGACAAAAACAGCTACTGGCTGTGTAAATATTGTAATAAAAAAACCTTATTTGTAAACAGTGCTCATCATATATGCAACGAAATGTCAATACATTGTAAACAAAATATAGATTTCAGTAAGGATTTGTGCTTGGCTTCCTCTTCGTCTAACAAGGAAAGCAAAGAATTAACAAAAAGTGAAGACTTTGAGAAATTCCTTATACATATATGTCCATTTTGTAATAAAGAATTTGAGAAACAAACACAATGGCAAATACATTTAAGAAAATCACATAACATTGATACATTAGAGGTGTTGCAAATGAATTCAGTTGACGGGAATTCCAAAAAACTACAGTGCAAATTTTGTCATACTTTTATTAACAATATCACAGATCAGTTACATGCTCATTTATTTCAGCATTTGCCCTATAAACCTTATAGATGTAGACAATGTTCTCAATCATTAAAAACTGATACAATTGCGTTGGCTCACATTTTAAATAAATGTCAAGATAATAATGATAATGCCAAAGGTTTAGTCTTTACAGAAAATAATAAACTTGCATATAGAAAAAAAAACTTTGAAATATCATGTACTCCATGTAATACAAAATTTACATCTTACGAAAATATTAAAAAACATTACGATAAAAAACACAAAAATTTTATGGAATACTTTTCTAAACAATTGGACAATTCGATAATTTGCAATGTATGCAAGCATAAATTTGAAGAATATGATGAAAATGTCACTGTTTCCCACTTTATTTTACATTTAGAAAGAAAGACCTTCAAATGCTTAAAATGTTTTAGATCATATTGTACCTACAAAAATATGACTTGTCATTTGGAAAACACCCACCTTGCCATATCTATAAATCAACAAAAAGATCTTGCTCCTTTAAAAAATGATTGCAAAGAATTAAAAAACTCCAAGTCTAAAGTAAATAAATGTTCCGAAAAATCTACAATACTTAATGAATTTATTGATTTTATAGCATTTGCATGTCCCGAATGCAATGAAAGTTTAGCTACTCAACAATTGTGGCATGACCACATAAGTTCACAACACAATTTTTTTGATATTGATGAATTAAATATAACAGATCCTTCAGATGGCTCTCCAAAATGTAAAGAGTGTCATTTGAAACTGGACAAAGGTGTATCAAAACAACAAAAACATAAGTTAACACATATGCCCTACGGATCATTTATATGTAATTTATGTAATCATCGTTGCAATCAAACGGGAGTGTTGTATGGCCACCTTAGAAGATTACATTTTAAAAACGGTTTATATAAATGTCCCATTTGCCCAGAAATTTCCAAGAACGCTTATGAAAGATCTGAGCATTTAAAAAAAATTCACCCTCGTTCAGAGTGGCCATCAAACGTGTGTTTAATATGTTATAAGGTATTGGAAAATTCGTTAAGTAAACATATGCAAACACATGATGTCAATCGTCCGAAATTTGAATGTGAGATTTGTGGTTCAAAACTAGGATGTGCACAACAACTGAAATTACATACAGTTACAATACACAAGGCAATTGAAGGAACTTCAACAAAACAAAATCAACATGAAACCAAAGATAAAATCATAGCAGATAATAAAGAACTGAAATTGGAAGAAGAAAGGAAAGATAAGAAAAGAAAATCCGAGTCTAAAAAATGTAACAAAAAAAAAAAAATTTAAGATAATAAAAACATAATTACAAATTTTCAACTTTAATTGGATATTCTCACCGCGTTTAACCGAGATTTATTATGTGGCAGCATATCTTTTCTATGGGCAGCATAGGGTAAATATATATACATATGTAGAGTATCGATGAGGTGAGTTAAGGCTGGATTACTCAATGCTCTGTTATAAAATAACTCACAGTGTGATATTCGTGCTGGGGCACAGCTCCAAAGTTTAGAGTTTTTAAATTTTTTTTTAATTTATTTTTTTTTTGTAAAGGACATTTTTTGAAAATTTTTTAAAAATTTTTATATTTTGTTGACCTTTTTGTTGTAATTATTTATTTTTATTTCGGCTATAGGTCAGAAAAACAATAAAAAACTAAAAAGTTATTTTTAATTTTATTATTTATTTTATTTTTTTATTTTCCAATATTTCGGTCAAAGTCTTTGACCATCATCTGGGATATTTTAAAAAAGAAAAACAAATAAAAACTCCGTCTCCACTGTTTATTGTTTGAGATCTTGTCCTTAACTGACAAGATCTCAATGGTCAAATGGCCAAAATGGGCCTTTTTTTACACTTTAACCGCGATTTTTTTGAAATTGTGACGTGATAGAAAAATTTGAGTAACCGTTTTGGAATCAGGAAACCAAAACCAATAAACTTTTTTTGGTTTCATTCAAAACGCAGCGACAAACCTCAGATTTGTAGAGCGGTGTTATTTTTTGTAGTTTTGTTTGTTTAAAAAGGAATTTCCTGAGGGCAAACAAGGTTTAATTGCCGGTTTTTTAATGTAGGGTGGATTGTTTGTATGCAGATAAATAATCCATCTTAAAAATATGTAAAAGTTAGTAAAATGTAATGATAAAGTCATTATACCTAAATCGAAAATAGCTTGATTTTTTTTATTATCTGTAATATGTTACTCAAAATGATGGTCGTGAATTCAGATTTTTGGATTTAACCATATAGTTGTAATGCACGTGACAAAAATTCGTTAGTATAAAGTAAAATTTTCTAGAAAATCTATATTTTTTAACTTTTTTTTTGGTTAGTTAACCGACTTTACCTCCCCGTTTTAAGTAGGGTATTGACAGTACATCCTTGAAACAACATCAAAAAAAATCTCTGAGTTCATAGTTTCTAAAAATGTACCAAACGTTTAAATAGGTCTATCCGTTCAAGAGTTATAATTAAAAAACTTGGATGCGCGCCTTTTCCATACAAAGGTTACACTGTGTAACTCCCCGTCAGACCTTTGAAGAATTAATTCACTTTTTTATTTGATTCGCAAAAAGATTAATTCATATTAATAAATCAAGGGATTAATTCTTGATGATTTGATTCAAAAGAATTAATTTCAACTATTTGTTGAAAGAATTAACTAATTTTTTGTTTAATTCCTTGTTTAAATAAAGAATTAATTCACTTGATTCAAATCAAAAAAGAATTAATTCACTTGATTCAAATCAAAAACGAATTAATTCACTTGATTCAAATCAAAAAGAATTAATTCAATTGATTCAAATCAAAAATGTTTTGATTCAGTTGATTTAAACATTTTTTTCTTAACTCAAAGCAGGGGCTAGGCATGCACCTCAAACACTCAAGCATTAGCTATCTGGATTAATAGAATGATTACAAATCCAAAAATTACTGAATGAAAATTATTGAAAAACAAAATAACAAAAGACAACCTGATCTAGTTTTATAAAATAGAAATTGATTTTAAAACAGGTTACCACAGAATGAAGGCTGAAAGAGGAATTGAAAAAAATGCTTTTTGTTTTCTTTAAAATACATTTTTATATTGTTTTTAACAAAACAAATTTATGAAATTTACGTTCTTAAAATGTTAATGATTCAATATAATTTAAAAAAAATATTAAAAGTGCAAATAAAGTACAAATTTCATGACTTTAAAAAACCAAAAATTTTACTTGATCCCAGACAGATTTCGCGTGAGAGAAAAAAAGAAAGTAAAGAGAGTTACAATCTCTTTACTTTATTCCTCTATGATCAAAGCACAGATCAGTGTTGGTATTTGGGAATTTTCAATTAGTGCCTCGGTGAAGGCTAAAAAGGGCCAAAATAGGTTGGAAAGGGCCAAACAAGTTTTTTTTTAAATATCTTTTAAGGCCTCTACAGACGATTCAATATTAAGCACAATCTGCACACGCAAAAAAAAAATCTGTGTAAGATTGAGCAATCCTACTTGGTAAAACTTTTTTCATACCAAAAAAAAATTTTTACCAAATTTTTGCTAATATTATGCTTGTCGATGTTAAAGTAACATAATTCATTTTTTATGTAAAATAACCAAGTAGCTTGCTCAATAACGCAAATTACCTGCACAAAAATTTATCGAAAGAAAACAACAAAAAAACAAAACAAATGCAGACCGCCATTTTCATTTTGTATTTTTGTGTGCGAGCGTTGTTCGTTTATTTTTTGTGTTATAAAAACGTAAAAAGGAAATTGATATATAAAATAAAAATAAATTAATACATAAATAAAAATAAATAATTAGTTTTCTAAAAGATAAATAGATGTAAGATAAAAGAATGTTAAAGTTAATTTTGCTTTCATCACTTAAAACACCATTCAATAAGAAAAACCAATGGAGTCCCAGACGTATGTTTCGATGAATAACAAATGTAATGATAAAGTGAGTATACCCGCATTCCGAAGACACCAATAAGGTTTAATAGATTTTTAGTTAAAAATTAGTGTTTGGTAATAATTTTATATTTTTACAGGGTACTGCTAAATAAATTTTTGAAGCTATGGAGAATCCTTCACTACACGCAAAAAAAAAATCTGTGTAAGATTGAGCAATCCTACTTGGTAAAACTTTTTTCATACCAAAAAAATTTTTTTAACAAATTTTTGCTAAAATTGTGCTTGTCGATGTTAAAGTAACATAATTCATTTTTTATGTAAAATAACCAAGTAGCTTGCACAATAACGCAAATTACTTGCACAAAAATTTATCGAAAGAAAACAACAAAAAACAAATACAGCCATTTTCATTTTGTATTTTTGTGTGCGTTGTTCGTTTATTTTTTGTGTTATAAAAACGTAAAATGGAAATTGATAAATAAAATTAAAATAAATTAATAAATAAAAATAAATAATTAGTTTTTTAAAAGATAAATAAATGTAAGATAAAAGAATGCTAAAGTTAATTTTGCTTTCATCACTTAAAACACCATTCATTAAGAAAAACCAATGGAGTCCCAGACGTATGTTTCGATGAATAACAAATGGAATTATTAAGTGAGTATACCCGAATTCCGAAGACACCAATAAGGCTTAATAGATTTTTAGTTAAAAATTAGTGTGTGGTAAAAATTTTCTATTTTTACAGGGTACTGCTAAATACATTTTTGAAGCTATGGCGAATCCTTCACTACAATAAAGAGCGTGGACACCAGTCCTGCCTTTAGTTATAAAATTAAAACCTAAAAGCGCAAAGCTAAGGGAATCCAGACCTGTTTTGATGAGTTACAAATGGAATGACAAAGTAAGTGTTCCTCCATACCAAGAGATCAATGGGGTTAACTAGTTTTTTAAATTAAAAAGTTATGTTTTGTAATAATTTTCTATTTTTACAGGATGCTTTTAAATAAATTCGTGAAGCTATAGCGGATCCTTCACTTCAAGAAAAAGCGTAGGCAGCAGTCACTGGCGAAAATTGTACATAAAGGGTCAGTTGGTCGGTGGTAAATAAAATCCTACACAACATTTATTATATTAATATGGATTTATTCTGTGAAAATTTTTAAATTCAACAAATATACAAATTTTTACAAAAATTTTATAGAAAATTTATTTTAGCATAAATGTGGTAGTTTTTATCATTATTTTTAGTCACCTTTTCTAATAATTTTGGTATACTTCACCATATTTCTTTTGGTATATTTTACCAAGTTTTTGCTTAAATAGCATTAGCATTTGCATCAAAAATTTTTACATAAGTGTTTTGGCTAAATTACGAAAACTACTTCGTCGGTTGTAGTTTTAGCATATTTTTGGTAAAATTATGCCAGATTTTTGCTCACTCCGACACAAGTTTTTTTTTGCGTGTACAATAAAGAGCGTGGACACCAATCCTGCCTTTAGTTATAAAATTAAAACCTAAAAACCCAAAGCCAAGGGAGTCCATACCTGTTTTGATGAGTTACAAATGGAATGACAGAGTAAGTGTTCCTCCTTACCAAGAGACCAATGGGGTTAACCAATTTTTTAAATTAAAAATTTATGTTTTGTAATAATTTTTTATTTTTACAGGATGCTTTAAATAAATTCGTGAAGCTATAGCGGATCCTTTACTTCAAGAAGAAGCGTAGGCAGCAGTCACTCGAGAAAATTGTACAAAAAGGGTCAGTGGGTCGGTGGTAAATTAAATCCTACACAACATTTATTATATTAATATGGATTTATTCTGTGAAAATTTTAAATTCAATAAATATACAAATTTTTACAAAAATTTATTGAAAATTTATTTTAGCATAAATGTGGTAATTTTTAGCATTATTTTTAGTCAGCTTTTCAAAAAATTTTGGTATATTTCACCATATTTCTTTTGGTATATTTTACCAAGTTTTTGCTTAAATAGCATTAGCATTTTCTTCAAAATTTTTTACATAAGTGTTTTGGCTAAATTACGAAAACTACTTCGTCGGTTGTAGTTTTAGCATATTTTTGGTAAAATTATGCCAGATTTTTGCTCACTCCGACACAAGTTTTTTTTTGCGTGCATGTATTTTATCAGTACAATAATTTATACAGTATTTTTATGTATGCCATTTGTGGGTAAACGTCAAAAATATTGTGCATAATATTGCGTCGTCTGTACACGCAAAAAAATATTTTACCGAGCGCTTGGGAGGAATCACATTAAACAAGATTTTTGCGTATATTATGCGAGAATTAATAATATTTTACCAAGCGCTTGCATAATGATACCTAACTTTGCAAACGTATCAAGAAATTTCCCATGAGCTTGCATAATTTTACTAACTTCAAGATAAAACAAGCAAACGCTTGGTAAAATGTTATAAGTTTTTGCATAATATACGAAAAAATATTGCTTAACCTGATTCCTCCCAAGCGCTTGGCAAAATATTTTTTTGCGTGTAGGTACCTTTAGTTGTTTTTACAACCGCAATCAATAATTTTCGTATTAAAAAACACGCAGCTTGTTACTTTTTTGTAAGTGGCCATTTTGACAGTAAAATCATCTCTATTAGAAAGGTGACCAGTCGAGCACCGGTCGTAGAGTGTTATCAGATAACGCCATTTCATGGCGTTTGAAAAAGTAGTAAACAAAAACCATATGGTATTGTTTACGAAATTTTATCACAAATCGAAATGTGAGCGAGATGGAAGATACCAGTTTTACAGTGAGAATGCAGATTGTTTTTGTCTCTCTTTGCTTTACGTTTGAACTTTACTTTGGCTTTGCCAGAATTTTCCAATTATCTTTGGTGATGCCAGATCTACAAAACGGTCGATAGATTATTCGTGTTTTAAATGTTTAGCGTGAGTTACGAGTGAGCGTGAGTCACACGTGAGTGGTGTTTTGTTTACTCACGTAAATAGTGAGTAAGTGTGAGAAAAAAAACGGTTGAGTAAATTATGTTTTTTTTTTTCGTGAGCGTGAGTCAACGTGAGTCAAAATTCACTCACGTGCCCATCAGCAGTTATAACGCCAATGTTGTCAAAGTGAGGCATTTTTATTAGAAATCAATAGAAACAAAAATATCGAAAAATGTTCAAGTTCCATTTTAGGGCATTTCTAAACGTCATATTTTGGTTTATTGCCTCTAGATCAAAAGTTTATGAACGGTCGCACAGGGTCGCAAAAATGTGAATAGAATACATTGTCAGAGACAGATCGTAGTTCGAGGTTTGTCAATATCGTTTGGACTTTTTTGGACTTTGGTGTTGAAAAAAGGCGGATTTCAACAAAAGTATGAATTTCCATAATTTATTTAAAAAAAAATATGCATATAACTTACTTTTTGGCAGTTTTTATCATGTGTTGAACAAACAGGTATGTCTTTAGGAGAACTTCACCGAAAATTTGAAAAAATATTGATTCGAAGTACCAAAAAAAATTATTTGTTTCATAAATAAAAAATATAAAAAAAATCTCAAACATTGACTTTAAGCCCCTATGACACTACATTTTTTTTGTATTTTATTTTTTATTAATTGATAGAATGAAACAACAAAAGAAGAAATAAAAAAGAAACATAAAATAAACAAACAAATAGTGATGACTACTTTTATTTAAATAAAAACCCGCTTAATAAATGCCAAAAACCGTCAAAAAAACAAAAAAATCGCTTCATTTAATGAAAAACAGAAAAGTTGGCAACACTTATTATCATTCATGCGTAAATGTCAAAAAAAAATGTAAAATTTTTACATTTTTTTTGACATTTAATCATTTGATAACCAAATTTATCGATAACACAAGAATAAAATTTGACGTTTACTGTTTTTTTTAGTATGCTTTTACTATTCACACTTATTCAGATTTCCTATGGTGATATATTTGCACTGTTCACATAAATTCCATCAATACAAAAAAAATGTAGTGTCATAGGGGCTTAATTTTTAGCATTATTTTTAGTCACCTTTTCTAATAATTTTGGTATATTTCACCATATTTCTTTTGGAATATTTTACCAAGTTTTTGCTTAAAGACCATTAGCATTTTCTTCAAAATTTTTTACATAAGTGTTTTGGCTAAATTACGAAAACTACTTCGTCGGTTGTAGTTTTAGCGTATTTTTGGTAAAATTATGCCAGATTTTTGCTCACTCCGAAACAGATTTTTTTTTGCGTGCACTTTTAACTTCTAGAATTTTGATGAAACATCAGAACTTTCGATAATTTTTTATTCTGCTATCTAATATGATGTCATCCCTAGTTTAATTTTTTAATATTTTATGTTGCAGACAATTTTCCTAAATTGTAATAAAAAGCAAAAAAAGGATGGATGTTATTGTTAAGGTTGAACCTGGAGAGTATCAGGAAAGTAAACTTCTAAATCCTTCTGATTTTAACAATGATGCTGGTCGACATGTAGATAATATCAAAATGGAAATTAAACACGAGAATGAAATAATAATAGAAGCGGAAGCAACTTGGGTTCCAACCAAAATGGAAGATGAAGAACATGAATATCATACAGATAATGACCACAACAATGAAGCTGAAATTGATGAAGAATTTTTAATGGAAGTTAACGACAAACAGGAGTGGGAAAAATATGCAAGAAAAAGTAAGAAAAAAATGGATGTAATTGCTAAGGTTAAAGCTGAAGATAATCAGGAAAGTAAACTTCTAAATTCCTATGATTTTAACAATGATGCTGGCCAAAATGTAGATAATATCAATATGAAAATTAAACATGAAAATGAATTAATAATAGAAGCAGAAGCAACTTGGGATCCAACAAAAATAGAAGATGAAGATCATACAGATACTGAGCACAACAATGAAACTGAAATTGATGAAGAATTTTTAATGGAAAAAAAAGAGAAACCAGAGTGTGAAGAATTTATGGACGAGTATCATAGTTTTAATTATGAAGATACTAGTGCCGAAAGTGATGAAGATTTTGAAAACGACGATAATGAAGACTTAGAAAAAACATATTTCTTAAAATCAACCTATCTTAATGTTGAAAAATCAAAAACTAAAAACCCTACAGACACTGGCGATAAATTATTGTTCGATAGTTGGCTATGTAGAAACTATATACGATATCAATGTCCTGTATGTCAAGATACCTTCGTTACTTCTAAAAAATTACGAGAGCACATTGAAAATAAACATGAAGATTTTTTTAATCAATTCAAAGCAAATTATATCAAAGAAAATTTTCACGTGATTTGTAAACTGTGCAAAAAAAAGTTTAAAAAGGAGCATAGTAATTTCACTCATTTTCTAAGCCATGCATTTGAGAGTAAAGAGTTTATATATTTATGTAATGTTTGTAAAATAGCAAAGTTTAGCACACGTTTTAAATTACAAAAACATATTTTGGAACAACATCCCCATGTAGAGGGGTTTTTTAAACCCCCATCTATCGACCGAAGAAATGGATCTTTTGATTGTCCTTCATGCCCGTTAAAGTTCCAAGAAAGCAATTGGTTAAACCATCATTTCAAAGATAATCACCCAAAAGAATATTGGGAAAAGTTTAAATATCCATGTACAATGTGTAATTATGGGACTATGTTTGATAACGACAACTCATTTTTTCAACATCTTTTGGAGAATCATGATTTTTATGAATTGAAAACAGTGAATTTTGAAAAGCTGCCTCCAAACTCTGATAACAAACAGTACTTCTATTGTATAAAATGCTTCAAAATATTTACAGAGATGGATTCAATGAAATTTGTATCACACTTTTTAACACACGACAAAAACAGCTACTGGCTGTGTAAATATTGTAATAAAAAAACCTTATTTGTCAACAGTGCTCACCATATATGCAACGAAATGTCAATACATTGTAAACAAAATATAGATTACAGTAAGGATTTGTGCTTGGCTTCTTCTTCGTCTAACAAGGAAAGCAAAGAATTAACAAAAAGTGAAGATTTTGAGAAATTCCTTATACATATATGTCCATTTTGTAATAAAGAATTTGAGAAACAAACACAATGGCAAATACATTTAAGAAAATCACATAACATTGATACATTAGAGGTGTTGCAAATGAATACAGTTGACGGGAATTCCAAAAAACTACAGTGCAAATTTTGTCATACTTTCATTAACAATATCACAGATCAGTTACATGCTCATTTATTTCAGCATTTGCCTTATAAACCTTATAGGTGTAGACAATGTTCTCAATCATTAAAAACTGATACAATTGCGTTGGCTCACGTTTTAAATAAATGTCAAGATAATAATGATAATGCCAAAGGTTTAGTCTTTACAGAAGACAATAATAGATTTGCATCTAAAAAAAAAAACTTTGAAATATCATGTACTCCATGTAATACAAAATTTTCATCTTACGAAAATATTAAAAAACATTACGATAAAAAACACAAAAATTTTATGGAATACTTTTCTATACAATTGGACAATTCCATAATTTGCAATGTATGCAAGCATAAATTTGAAGAATATGATGAAAATGTAACCGTTTCCCACTTTATTTTACATTTAGAAAGAAGGACCTTCAAATGCTTAATATGTTTTAGATCATATCGTACCTACAACAATATAATTTATCATTTGGAAAACACCCACCTTGCCATATCTATAAATCAACAAAAAGAACTTCTCCCTTCAAAAAATGATTGCAAAGAATTAACAAACTCCAAATCTATAGTAAATAAATGTTCCGAAAAAAGTACAATACTTAATGAATTTATTGATTTTATAGCATTTGCATGTCCCGAATGCAATGAAAGTTTAGCTACTCAACAATTGTGGCACGACCACATAAGTTCACAGCACAATTTTTTTGATATTGACAAATTAAATATAACAGATCCTTCAAATGGCTCCCCAGAATGTAAACAGTGTCATTTAAAATTAGACAAAGGTGTATCATCACAACAAAAACATAAGTTAACACATATGCCCTACGGATCATTTATATGTAGTTTATGTTATCATCGTTACAATCAAATAGGAGGGTTGTATAGCCACCTAAGAAGATTACATTTTAAAAATGGTTTATATGAATGTCCCATTTGTCCAGAAATTTCCAATAACAATTATGAAAGATCTGAGCATTTAAAAAAAAATCACCCTCGTTCAGAGTGGCCATCAAACATGTGTTTAATATGTTATATGGTATTGGAAACGTCTTTAAGTAAACATATGCAAACACATGATGTCAATCGTCCGAAATTTGAATGTGAGATTTGTGGTTCAAAACTAGGAAGTAGAACACAACTGAAATTGCATACAGCTAAAATACACAAGGCAATTGAAGGAACTTCAACAAAACAAAAACAACAGAAAACGAAAGAAAAAATCATACCAGATGATAAAGAACAGAAAGAGGAACCAGAAGAAGAAGAATTTTTAATGGAAATAAAAGAGAAACCAGAGTGTGAAGAATTTGTGGACGAGTATGATAGTTTTAATGATGAAGATACTAGTACCGAAAGTGATGAAGATTTTGAAAACGACGATAATAGAGACTTAGAAAATACATATTCACTAAAATCAACCCATCTTAATATTAAAAAAACTAAAAGCCCTACAGACATTGGCGATAAATTATTGTTCGATAGTTGGCTACATAGAAAATATATGCGATATCAATGTCCTATGTGTCAAGATACCTTCGTAAGTTCTAAAAAATTGCAAGAGCACATTGAAAAACAACATCAAGATTTGTTTAATCAATTCAAAGCAAATTATATCAATGACAGTTTTCACGAAATTTGTAAACTGTGCAAAAAAAAGTTTAAAATGAAGTACAAAAATTTACCGCATTTTCTAAGTCATTCATTTGAATGTACAAAATTTATATATTTATGTAATGTTTGTAAAATAGATAAATACCGCACGCCTTCAGAATTACAAAAGCATATTTTGGAACAACATCCCCATGTAGAGGGCTTTTATAAACCCCCATCTATCGGCCAAAAAAATGCATCTTTTGATTGTCCTTCCTGTCCGTTAAAATTTCCAAAACGCAATTCGTTAAACTATCATTTCAAAGATAATCACCCAAAAGAATATTGGAAAAAATTTAAATATCCATGTACTATGTGCAACTACGAGAATATTTTTGATAACGAAAACTCATTTTTTCAACATCTTTTGGAGCATCATTATTTAAATGAATGGAAAACAGTGAATATAAAACAGCTTCCTCCAAACTGTGATCACAAGCAGTACGTCTATTGTATCAACTGCTTCAAAATCTTTACAGAGATTGATTCAATGAATTTTGTATTACACTTTTTAGGACATGATAATAACAGCTACTGGCTGTGTAAATATTGTAATAAAAAAACTTCATATGACAACTATGCTCGTCATCATATATGCAAGGAAATGTTTATACATTGTAAACAAAATATGGAAAACAGTAAGGATTTGTGCTTGTCTTCCTCTTCGTCTAATAAGGAAAGGAAAGAATTAACAAAATGTGAAGAATTTGAGAAATTCCTTATACATATATGTCCATTTTGTAATAAAGAATTTGAGAAACAAACACAATGGCAAATACATTTAAGAAAATCACATAAAATTGATTCATTGGAGGTTTTGCAAATGAATAAAGTTGACGGAAATTCCAAAAAACTACAGTGTAAATTGTGTCATACTTTCATTAACAATATCACAGATCAGTTACAGACTCATTTATTTCAGCATTTACCCTATAAACCTTATAGGTGTAGACATTGTTCTCTATCATTAAAAACTGATACAATTGCGATGGCTCATGGTTTAAATAAATGTCATGATAATAATGATAATGCCAAAGGTTTAGTCTTTACAAAAGAGAATAATAGACTTGCAGCTAAAAAAAAAAGCTTTGAAATATCATGTACTCCATGTAATACAAAATTTACATCTTACGAAAATATTAAAAAACATTACGATACAAAACACAAAAATTTTATGGAATACTTTTCTAAACAATTGGACAATTCGATAATTTGCAATGTATGCAAGTATAAATTTGTTGAATATGATGAAAATGTAACCGTTTCCCACTTTATTTCACATTTAGAAAGAAAGACTTTCAAATGCTTAAAATGTTTTAGATCATATCGTACCTACAAAAATATAATTTATCATTTGGAAAACACCCACCTTGCCATATCTATAAATCAACAAAAAGATCTTCCCCCTTCAAAAAATGATTGCAAAGAATTAACAAACTCCAAATCTAAAGTAAATAAATGTTCCGATAAAAGTACAATACTTAATGAATTTATTGACTATATAGCATTTGCATGTCCCGAATGCAATGAAAGTTTAGCTACTCAACAATTGTGGCACGACCACATAAGTTCACAACACAATTTTTTTGATATTGATGAATTAAATATAACAGATCCTTCTGATGGCTCTCCAAAATGTAAACAGTGTCATTTAAAATTGGACAAAGGTGTATCATCACAACAAAAACATAAGTTAACACATATGCCCTACGGATCATTTATATGTAATTTATGTAATCATCGTTGCAATCAAACCGGAGTGTTGTATGGCCACCTAAGAAGAATACATTTTAAAAATGGTTTATATAAATGTCCCATTTGTCCAGAAATTTCCAAGAACTCTTATGAAAGATCAGAGCATTTAAAAAAAAATCACCCTCGTTCAGAGTGGCCATCAAACATGTGTTTAATATGTTATAAGGTATTGACAAAGGAGATAAGAGAACATATGCTAACACATGATATAAATCGTCCGAAATTTGAATGTGAGATTTGTGGTTCAAAACAAGTAAGTAGAGCACAATTGAAAGTTCATAAATCTAGAATACACAAGGCAATTGAAGGAACTTACACAAAACAACATGAAACCAACAAAAAAATCATACCAGATGATGAAGAGCAGGAGTTGGAAGAAGAAAATAAAATTAAAAAAAGAAAATCAGAGTCTAAAAATTGTAACACAAAGAAAAAAACAAAATCACCAACAAAACAACATGAAACCAATAAAAAAATCATACCAGATGATGAAGAGCAGAAGTTGGAAGAAGAAAATAAAATTAAAAAAAGAAAATTAGAGTCTAAAAAATGTAACAAAAAAAAAACAAAATCTTAAGAAAATAATAAACACATATGTAATTACAAATTTTCAACTATAACCTGAATTTGCAATTATTGAGTTAAGTGGTTTTTGCGTGGTCACGAAAAAAAATATTGCTCACGCACGATCACGTACGAAGTTTTTTCCTGCTTACGTTCACGCACGCTCACGTGAGTAAATAAAATTTTTCTCACGCTCACGAAATTAAAATAAAATTTTTATTTTACTTTTATCGATTTCTTGTATGGTTGGTTACCGTTACCCCTAAAATACCGTTACCGATTTAAACCCTTTTCAAATTGCATACCGATACCGCTAAAATAAAATTGAAATACCTTTACCGTTGGGTAATTCCAAAAATTTTCGCCCCACTGTTCGGAAACATACCTTTGGACGCCACTGAGAATTTGGCTCATAGATATCCACGTTTATATGAGATATGTTGCATTTTTGGATTTTCAAAATTTGCTGTAGTTTTCAAATTATCGCGGGTCAAAGTTCGACTTTTTTAGCAAAAGTCAGAAAAATACATGACTTTTAACGTGCTCTAACTTTTTAACTAGTAATCCGATTATCACAAGTAATGGCTCATATGAAAGCTTAATTCTTCTTCTTTTAGGAAATATTTTCAAAAGAATACGTTTTTTTTTCAGAAGTGTTGCAAAAATTCAAAAACATTTTTTTTGCGAATATTTAAAAAAACACATCTTCGATTTTTTTAATAAAAAGTTTGGTGATAAACAATATTGTTTTGTACAACATATCCAAAATTCAGAGTGGGATCCCAATGGGATCAAAAAATATTCTGGTTTTAGTACGAAGTTCTTAAATTTTACCTTAGAAAATTAAAATTTTATGTTTCTTCAATATAAAAATTTAAATTTTCAAAGAAAATTATACTATTAAAATTTTGAAAACATTCAAAACATTAGAAATTTAAATTTTCTAAGGGAAAAATATGAGAACCTCGTACTTAAAACAGAATATTTTTTGATCCCATGGAGATCCCACTCTGAATTTTGAATATGTTATACAAAACATTGTTATTTTTCACCAGAATTTTTTTAAAAAAAATCGAAGATGTGTTTTTTTAAAAATTCGAAAAGAAAAAATGTTTTTGCATTTTTGCATCATTTCTGTAAAAAAAAACTGTGTTATTTTAAAAATATTTTCTAAAAGAAGAACCCCAGCTTTCACATGAGCCTAAATTTGTGAAAATCGGGTCATTGGTTAAGAAGTTACAGCTCTTTAAACGTGATGTATTTTTCTTACTTTTGCTTAAAAAGTCAATCTTTGACCCGCCATAATTCGTTAAATACACCAAATGTAAAAAAACGATATATGGTACATATATCATATTTATGAGGGCTATCTATGTGTCAAGGTTCAAATTAATCTGAGACACCATTTCCAAAAATGACTAAAATTTGAGCTAAATTTTTTGGAATGGCCCCGTTACCTTTATTCGTGTCCATACTTACCGGTATTATTTTGAAATTTATTTTTTCATTTTCGAATATTTTGAACGTTAAAATAATAAAAAAAGATAGTAAAAGAAAGGAGAACAAAAATATTAACATTTTATAAACAATTATGGTATAGATTAAAAATTCTTAAAATTTAAATATGTGATTTATTTAAAAATTTAATTTTAAAGTAAAACTAAATAAAAAGAAAAATTATTAATAGCCAACTAAAACTGCTATAATTACGCAGAAATCGGTGGGTACTAAAAAAATAAAATGTTGAAAACCGGTGAACAACTTACGGGCCCGTTACGATAGCTTCACCGAATTAAAAAAAAAAGGAAAAATAGTTAGTGAAAGTAAAAGGAATGCCCTTCTTTCCTTATGTTTAAAATTTTAGTTATTTGATTTCAACTTCAAATAAAAACGTGAACAACAAAACACCAAACTTGATTTCATGTGATTCGGAAAATTTCATGTGAGTTTACAAGTTGTGAAAGACAGAACAGAGGCCAAAGTACCATCATAATAGAAATGTTGACTATCTATGTGCTTTCATTAAATCTGAACACATCATTCCCAAAAACGACTTAAATCGGCTCTAAATTTTTTGGAATTACCTACATGTTTTTTTAAATAGCCCTGACATTTTGATCACTTTTTCCAATAAATTCTGATGACATTACTGTATCAAACATCTCAGAATCATTTGGATTCATGCAATTACATAATCTTTCTAAAAATATAGACAATTTATTATCCTGTGAAACTCCTTTGACTGTGCGCTTTTTCATATAAATTTGTGAATATCATAACAACCTAATTCTCTGATACATTTTGCGTTAAGGAATCTCTTGATTAGCGCTGCCAGCCCTTGCAATGTAGCAAAAGAGTATTTCTTTCAAAAAAATACATGTAACTGTGAAAAAAAACTAGCACCCAATTTTATAGCTGTAAAACAATCTAGCACTCATTTCTTTGAGATCTAGCACCTTCTCAGTTTTAACTTATGTCAACACTGCTTTGAATACCGCTATGTATTTTTTGAAAGAATATAAGAACATTTTATGAAAAAAAATCAAGTCTCAATAAATTAACATTAACATTTTTGAAAGAAGTACTCTTTTTGCTACATTGCCAAGGCTGGCAGCGAGACTCTGAATCACGGCTGGGAAATGTGGCACAATAGTGCCATTTTAGCACATTGAATGTTCAGTTGCAACACAAAAAAACACCCAGCCAGAAATTGCCAACCGTTCCAAAGAAAAAGTACTGGCAAAGTAATGTATTTTTTGTATAGCAAGCTCTTTTTAGTAAAGTACTTGGTTTTACCGAATTTAGTACTTTGCCAGTACTTTTTTACCAAACTAAAGACGGTTTCTTTATTTGAAATATTTTTTTTTATAATTTAATTAAATTTTAACATTTTAAAACACTTAATTATGTTGTAAAGTTATTGCAATAATGTCTAATCATCAAAGGCCAAGTTTATTCCTTAATAAAAATGAGAGGGAAGAAGGGGTTTGGGTCCTAATTTGTTTGTGGTGTAAATAAGTATTACGAAGTTACAGATCACGAAAAAAAAAGAAAGGGCTAAATTTCTCAATTTTAAGTCAATGGTTTTACTGTCAAATAAGGAATTTCAAATTATTTGTTGCCCCTTTTTTAACCATTTCGGCCCTTTTTTAGCCTTCAACTTGGCGCTAATCAAAAATTCTGAAATACCAACACTGCTCTGAATACCTCTAATATAAATTTTATCATTGTCAGACTTAAGTTATAGAACTTATTTTATGTAAATTTAAGTTTTTGTATAGAATTCTCGAATTAAATTATTTTTTATGTTGAATTGTTCAAAAATCAGTACAAATTAGTACGAATGATCAGCCTAGTCTAGGACCAATTTTATTTTTCTACTAATTTATTTCTATTAGTGTATGAACGAAAAATGTTTTCGGCGGTACGCACAAAAAACTTTCAATTCAAATGTTATTACAAATCTGTCTTTTTTCTTTTTATTTAATTTAACTGAATTTTGGGTATGCATAAGCGTCCAACCTGAATCAAATTGCGTCGCGTAAGGCGTAACGCCCAATAATTTTTCGTTTCTAATATTTAAATGTGACGTACCTAAATCAAACGGACGTAAAAATTTAAAATTTGATGTGTTTGTTTTTGTTTTTTTTACGTCTTGCGCGACGCAATTTGATTCAGGTTCGACCCTAAAAGTGAATCAATACCGACATTTAAAAATTACAATGCTTAATTTAAAAATTACTTTTGTTAAAACAAAAAAAAAAATATGTTTTTTTATTAAGTTTTAATTTTACAATTTGAATTCAAAGTATTTTTACATTTCATCAACAGCTTTTATTTTCTTTTTGTGTTCAAATGGTTTTGAATTTGTCTTTCTTTTGTTAATATTTTCAATTTCTTTGATTTTGGATTCTCCCTCATCTGTTTTGGGTGTTTCATTAGCTACGTGATTTGTTGTTGTTACACTTAAATTTCTATCATCATTATTAATAATTGCCTCAGTAACTCCTTCTAAAGCCTTCAGATGTCTACCTGTGTGAAGTCGAAAATCTTTTATATCAACGATTTTTGTTCCACAATACTCGCATTCAAATTTCGGACGATTGCAATCGTGTACAATCATGTGTGAAGTTAACGAACTTTTTGATGATAATACCTTAAAACATATCACACATATATTATCAGGCCAATCTGGACGAGGATGGATATTCTTTAAGTGCTCCGATCTTCCATAGGGAGTTTCTGAAACTTCTGGACATATGGGACATTTATAGGCACCCTTTTTAAAATGTAATCTTCTTAAGTGGCCATATAATACACCCGTTGTGTTACATCGATGGTTACACAAGTTGCATATAAATGATCTGTGTGGCATATGTGTTAATTTATGTTTCTGTTGTGACGATACACTATTATCCAATTTTAAATGACACTGTTTACATTTTGGGGAACCATCTAAGGGATCTGGTACATGTAATTCATTAATGTCAAAAAAATTATGTTGCGAACTTATGTGGTCGTGCCATAACTGTTGAGTAGCTAAACTTTGGTTGCATTCGGGACATGCATACGCTATAAAATCTACAAACTCATTTAATATTGTACTTTTTTCCGAACATTGAGCCATTTTGGCTTTAGTTTGAACATTGACAACTTTTTTAGTTGTATTAGTCAGAGATTTACTACGAATTTGCTCCTGATTAATAGATTTAGCAAAGTGAGTTTTTTTCAAATGACTAAAACATCCTTTGTTGGTTCGAAACGATTGAGAACATTTGAGGCATTTAAAGCTTCTTCTATCCAAATGAAGAAGAAAGTGTTTTGCACTTATATTTCGATCATATTTAGAAAACTTTTTTTTACATATATTACATACCATAGAGTTATCTAATTGTTTTGTAAAGTAATCTATAAAGTTATTATGTTTGACATCATTATGTTGCTGAATTATTTGCTCATCTGGATATATTTCATTACATATAGTACATGATATTTCTACCGACTCTTTCACCAACTTAATAAGTCTATTGCCGGCATTTAAAAATAAACTGTTTTTTGTTTTAAAATCGTCTTGGCATTTATTTAAAATGTGAGCCAATGCAATTTTGTACGTGCTTAATGCCTTCGAACAATGACGACATTTATAGGGTTTATAAGGTAAATGCTGAAATCGATGAGTATGCAGCTGTACAGACCTATTAGCTATTAAAGTACTACACAATTTACATTGCATTTTATTGAAATCTCCAGGAATAGGATACATTTCCAAGCCTTGCAGAGTGTCGATATAGTGTATTTTTCTTAAATGTACTTGCCATTTTGTTAATATATCAAATTCTTTATTACAAAATGGGCACATATGTTTTATATATTCCTCAAATTCATGCCAATTCGTTGCATCTTTACCAAATTCTTTTTTAGCAGCAGCTTTTGATTCTTCAGCTTTTATTGCATTAGTTCGGAAAATTTTAAACATTTTAGGACATATATGATAATAAGAGTAATACGCAAATGATCTCTTTCGACGACAATATTTACATAGCCATCGGCTTTTAGCATCATGTTCTAAAAAGTGAAGTAAAAGTTTTTGTAAATCAATATGTGTAAATATTTTATAGCACCTTTTACAGGATAAATATTGTTGTCCATGATCAGGTTGTTCGGAAATTTGTTGAAAATTTAATAGTTTCCAATCTTTTAAATTGTGATCTTCTAAGAGATGTTGGAAGTAGTTTTGCTCATTGTCAAAGATATTCTTTTGGTCACACATATGACAGGGATAATTAAATTTTTCCTTAAATTCTTCGGGATGATAATCCATAAAATGATAACGTATTCCTATAGTTTCCTGAAACTGTAATGCACAACATGGACATTCCAAACCCTTTTTTGGCTGAATCTCTAAGCTTGTAAACAATTGTTGTACATGGGGATGCTGATGTATTATATGATTTTGTATAGTCGATGTCTTGGAAGACTTGATTTTTTCGCATACATTACATAAATACATTTTTACACCATACTGTGATGTGTGTCTTATGAAATGTAATAACATTTTATGATCCACATCGAATTGTTTATTGCATTGCTTACATATAGCTCGAGAGTTATCCTTGATAAAATAGTTTATTTTAGTTTTATTAATTTCATCTTGATGTTGATCGTCTATATGAGTGCGCCATTCCGTATAAGTTTTAAATTTTTCTTGACATATAGGACATTGATGCTGTATATAATCACCGATTAACCATTTGCCGAAAATATTATTGTTGTATACATTTTTATTATTACAACTAGCCGATGCACTTTCATCCATATTTTCTCTACTTTCAGAATCATCGTTATCAAGATTATTTAATTCTTTATAACCATAATCATTTGTATCGCCAAAGTCTCCCTCATCTTCATCGCTATCATCTTCGTTACACTCATCGTCATCATGATCACCCTCACCTTCATCAATATACTCTACAGAGAATTCACATTCCGGCTCTGGTTTTATGTGCATTAAAAAACTTTTTTCCTCCTCTTCCTCCCCATCATCATTGTATTGCTGAAATTGTTGATAGTATTCTAGTTCTTCATCTTCGATCTTGGTGGGTAGCCAAGTAAATTCATCTTCTGATTCGTTTTCCCGTTTTATATTTATAATATTATTACCTACATCGTCTTCTGCATCTCCACCACCGACACAATTGTCTATAGGCTCATTTTTTACTTCTATATTCATTTTATCGTTATTTTATTAAAACAATAATTTCAGCAAATATGTTTATACCAATTAAATAATTCTGTTTTTTTCTGTATTCAACCAACAACAAATGTTAGTACAAAGGCTTATTAGAGATGATATTAATTTTCGATAACACTAAATAAAGAAAAATGATTGCCGACCAAAAAAAAAGTAGAAGTGAAAAGCGGCCCATACACAGCACCAGAATCAGAGTAGAAACAGAAAAAGCACGGCACGGGGGACGGTTGGCGAAGAATATAGACCCAAAACAATGACGGAGGACGGCGACGGCAAAAAATGTCATTTGTTTGTTCAGTGGTGCTAGCTTTTAATAAAATAAGAGTAATTTTACGGAAAAAAATCACTTATCACTAGGGATGAGATTTTCATGCACTAAAAAATCGAAAATATGCGCTTAAAGTATGCACTAAAAAATTAAAAATATGCACTAAAAAACCTAAAAATATGCACTAAAAAATAAAATGTGTGCAATAAAAGTCTTGTTTTCATTCGAAAAACTTTTTAAAAAAAGCAAAATATAACACCGGGCTTAAATAGTAACATTTAAAACTTTTAAACATTTAAACATTTAAACATTTAAAGGACAATCTATAAAAAAAATTAAAAAGCTAAAAAAAATATTTTTATTTTAAAAATAATTTTTTAAAATTTAGATTAGTTTTTGAAACAAATAAATTTCAATTTGTGTTTTAGGTAATTTACATCAAAATATGCAAAAATATGCACTTAAAAGTTGGAAATATGCACAATATATGCACTTAAAACCAAAATATGCAAAAATATGCATTTTAACCAAAATATGCAAAAATATGCAAAAACAAATGGATGCCATTTTAAAGCAAATTTCTTGATTCGGAAAGATAATTGGTCAAAATCGTTTTCAGGCTATCGACAAAAAACATGCATTTGCATGGAAATCTCATCCCTACTTATCACATAGACAATGTGATTATGTTGGCACTACTGTACACGCAAAAAAAAATCTGTGTCGGAGTGAGCAAAAATCTGGCATAATTTTACCAAAAATATGCTAAAACTACAACCGACGAAGTAGTTTTCGTAATTTAGCCAAAACACTTATGTAAAAAATTTTGAAGAAAATGCTAATGCTATTTAAGCAAAAACTTGGTAAAATATACCAAAAGAAATATGGTGAAATATACCAAAATCATTAGAAAAGGTGACTAAAAATAATGCTAAAAATTACCTCATTTATGCTAAAATAAATTTTCTATAAAATTTTTGTAAAAATTTGTATATTTATTGAATTTAAAATTTTCACAGAATAAATCCCTACTAATATAACAAATGTTGTGTAGGATTTTATTTACCACCGACCAACTGACCCTTTATGAACAATTTTCTTCAGTGACTGCTGCCTACGCTTTTTCTTCAAGTGAAGGATCCGCTATAGCTTCAAGAATTTATTTAAAAGCATCCTGTAAATATAGAAAATTATTACAAAACATAAATTTTTAATTTAAAAAACTAGTAAACCTTATTGGTCTTTTGGTTAGGAGGAACACTTTGTGATTCCATTTGTAACTCATCAAAACAGGTCTAGACTCCATTGGATTTGCTATATAAATGAGTTTTTAGGTTTTAATTTTATAACTAAAGGGAGGACTGGTGCCCACGCTCTTTATTGTAGTGAAGGATTCGCCATAGCTCCAAAAATTCATTTAGCAGTACACCGTAAAAATAGAAAATTATTACCAAACACCCCTTTTTAACTAAAAATCTATTAAACCTTATTGGTGTCTTCGGAATGCGGGTATACTCACTTTATCATTCCATTTGTTATTCATCGAAACATATGTCTGGGACTCCATTGGTTTTTCTTAATGAATGGTGTTTTAAGTGATGAAAGCAAAATTAACTTTAACATTCTTTTATCTTACATTTATTTATCTTTTAGAAAACTAATTATTTATTTTTATTATTTATTAATTTATTTAAATTTTATTTATCAATTTCCTTTTTACGTTTTTATAACACAAAAAATAAACGAAGCACGCACACAAAAATACAAAATGAAAATGGCGGTCTGTATTTGTTTTTTTTTGTTGTTTCGATAAATTTTTGTGCAAGTAATTTGCGTTATTGTGCAAGCTACTTGGTAATTTTACATAAAAAATGAATTATGTTACTTTAACATCGACAAGCATAATTTTAGCAAAAATTTGGTAAAAATTTTTTTTTGGTATGAAAAAAGTTTTACCAAGTAGGATTGCTCAATCTTACACAGATTTTTTTTTTGCGTGTACGTTTGTCACACCATTGTGAATGAAAAAATAAAAAAATGTTGTGAAAATACGGTAACCCTGGAGTGTGAGAGGGAGGGAGATTTGAGAACCCGCAGATAAGACCGAATTTACATTGGGCAATTTTAATTGCGGAAATTCTGATTTTTTTAGTGTATCAGAGATAAGGTGCGTACAGACGACGCAATATAATGCACAATATGCAATTATATTGATCGTGTGTGGGTAATATTGACGATTGTACAATGGTCAATCTTACCCACACACCATCAATATAATTGAATATTGTACATAATATTGCGTCGTCTGTAGGTACCTATAGAGATAAGATTCTTCCCTCTCTCTCCGATACACTAAAAATCAGAATTGCCGCAATTAAAATTGCCCAATGTAAATTCGGTCTAAAATAAAATAAGAATGAAAGATTAAGAAAATTGTTGTTGGTCTCTAGATTAAATGCATTGCTTGAGTTATATGGAGTTCACACTAGCGACTTTAAACAAGTTGTTTAACAAAACACCAGTAACAGAATAAAAACGTAATGGATACAGAACAAAGACTTTTTTAAACATCTCACTTTTAAACACTTCAAAACAGCAAGTGTGAACGCCGTATTAGAGAAAAAGCTTTTCTGTATACGTCACACACGAAACCTACTGTGAGTTAAAAACAAACGACGTTTAGTCACTGATGTTTACACACCGAGTATAGCCAAGTGGTTATGGCTTCGGCTTTCAAAACATGAGAGATTTAACGACACAGGTTCGAAGCTCATGTCAGGCTAGTCTGTTGATAAAAAAACATATAAAGAATTTTTCTAGCAAAATATCAAATAATCAATTTAATGTAATTGCCTACTGATGACGTAGAAGTGGCTACAGAAACCATGGTCTAGGGTAAATCCACATTTAATTTAATCTTTAGAAGACACAATTTTCTTCTTCAATCAGAAAAACACAAACAACAAATTAAATACACTTGGCTTACGCCGAAAAAATATAATAAAATAAGTTTTAATTTTTTGTCGTGCCGGTCACGGTTTTTAACTGTCAAATCGTATGGAAAAGTCGTGCCGGGCTTGTTCTGTTCCTACCTTCACAGACTAAGTGTTTCTTCACAATACAGCAAAATTTTTACATGAATTTTGTTGTTCCGCCAACAACAAAATACATGAACAAATTTTGCTGTCTGCTGCTTGCTGCTGTATTGTGAAGAAACACTTACCCCCAGTTTCTGTAATACGAACGCCATTCATCTGCGACGAATTTGCATGTATTTTGTTTTTGTTACAATAACAAAATACACACAAATTCGTCACGAACGAATGGTGTTCGTGTTACAGAAACTGGGGGTTAGTGTGCAATTACAATTCTGGCGTTGGCTTTGAATTTTGTGTAAAGAGAGGGCGTTTGATTTAAACAAAGGCTTTGGCTTTGAATTTTGTTCTGGCTTTTGTTTGTATACACACACACAAAGAAGAACAGAAATATAATTATTTGGTGGAAGAAAAAAAATTTTTTCCTGAAAATATTTTTTTTTTTGGTGAAATATAAAACTCCTTTGGTTTTTTATTGCTATTTTTTTAATACTTGTATTTTTTTTATAATAATTGGCGGTAAATTATATTTTCACTTTCTTTATATGTAGTTTTTTTTTAATTTTCCAATACACAGATGTGTTTCATAAACAAAATATGAAACACATCACAAAATCAACCCTTTTTTTGTAAAAGACTGGCAACGCCAAAGCAAGAAAAAAATACTCACGAGAGAGCAAAGCCAAGAAAATAGAATTGATTCTATTCTGGCTTTGAAACGCTAGCGTTGGCTTTGAATTTTGTTCTACATACAAAATGTATGGGAACAAGCAAAATTCAAGGACAACGCCAGAATTGTAATTGCACACTTAGTCCACAGACTAATACAGACTCGACATAAGTGACAGGTGTCAAAAAAGTATTCTTTAACCATATGGTTAATATTTTCAAATTATTCTACGAATTAGGTTAGAAAGAGAAAGCTAATATAACGCGCCATTAGAAAAATGGATGCCAGACCGATTTTTGTTGTTTCACTCACTCCTAAGTCGTAGAAAGTGTTGCCATGTTAGCGTAAAACGGACTAAAAACCGCTGTGTTTTCTCCCAAAATCGCTTAGTTTTTCCCCATTTTTTCTTATAAAACTCTACTGTCGAGTCTGTATTTAGTCTGTGCTTAGTCTGTGCCACTCACTGTTGCCAAGTTGGAGGTTTTCCCGCTAAATCTAGAGCTTTTTGTTTGGAAAATTGGTTTTAGCTGGAACGGTGCTTTAGCGGGAAAATCTAGCGCTTTTTGTTTGGATTTAGTTGGACGAATTTAGAGGTTTTTTTCCAATTTTTCTTTTTTTTTCAATCGAAAACGCCAAGTTTGTCGAATTTTAGCGCTTTTTTTTGTAACTTAGCGGGAGAATTTTATATTTTCCCGCTAAATTTTTTTTTGCGGTTTCTTTCGCGAGGTCTTAGAGTTTTTTTTTAATTTTTTCTTTTTTAGATTTAGATTTATTTAGCTTTTCATTATTTGAACAATAAGAATAAATTCTTTTATAGTTCAACGGGTATTACAAATGTCAAACAAAAATGCCAAGTTTTTCGGTTTTTAGCGCTTTTTTTCGTAATTTAGCGGGAGAATTTTAATTTTTCCCCGCTTAATTTATTTTTGGCGGTTTCTAGCGCTTTTTTAGTGAAATTAAGAGGTTTTTGATTAAAAATAGTTGGCAACAGTGGTGCCACTACGCTAGACTAGTGTTTGGGAATTCCCGGACTTTTCAATTTCCCGGGAAACGGGAAAAAAATAATTTATTTCCCGGGATTCCCGGGAATCCCGGGAAATGTTCATTATTAATATAAATCATAAAAAACATTAAAATTTGACCAACTTTCTATTAAAAACAGTTTTATTAGAGACAAACAATTAATTAAAACATAAAAAATCAAAAAATAAAAGATAAAAATCCTGAAATACAATAAAACAAAAAAAATATTGCAACTTTTTCCCCACAAAAAATCGCAAAAAATAGCTAAAAATCGCAAAGAAAATTAAAACTGCGTTATTCGAGCAGAAACTAATATAGTTGGCAGCACTTTTAATATTTTTTCTTGAAATGTAAATTCTAGGTTCAAAATTTTTATATTTTTTTGACAGTTGTGAGCAGTGCTGCAAAAATTGTCTTTGTATTTTATGTTTCTTTATATTTACTTTAATTGTTCTTTGTTTTGTTTTGAATAAACAGTCTCTTTTCATCCTTTGAATGGTAAACATCAAATGTTAAACGTCTTATTATTTATTCGTTTTCAGTTCAGAAGTGGGATAATGAACTTGTCGCGAGTGTACGCCTTCTAAGAGAACGAGACATCTTCATGAACGCCGGTGCAAACGTTTATAGGAGAATAAAGTGTTTTCGTGCAAACACAAACACGGTCGTGAGAAGAGAACAGCAGAATAATTGAACGTCAAAAGTTATTGCAAAAGCAGCATACGTCGACGCAGGCCACTGAACGTTAATAGTGGTTGTTGTTGAAAACAGAGTAACTGAACGCATTGAATAGTTACAAGAGAAAAGTAGAAACAAAAGTAAAAGGAAAAAGAAGAGAACGAAAGAAAATCTGAACGTTTAATAGAAAAATAGTTGTTGTTGACTGCGGCAATAAACGAAATTTGTAGAAAAATTATGCCGGCAGAGCACGCGAAATTCTAGAAGAATCGAAGAAGGAAAATACATAAAATTTAACACACGTACATAGTATTTCTCGGAGATAAAAAGAACAAATTTCGATTGAAGAAAATTTTAATCGTTTACTGCGGTCTTTTGATAAAGTATTATTGAGGAAATCGTTTGTAATATAGCGCGTAAATATGGTTAACGTGTCGGAACTAAAAGTGGAACAATTGAAGCAACTATTACGGGATCGTAACCTGGCGTGTTCCGGAACTAAAACCGAATTAATTGAACGGCTCGTAGATTCAACAGGAACAACCGAAATTGAGGTAGTTCCGCCGGTGTCAAATGTTCAAGGTCAGATAGACGAGCTACGGGAGATGATGCAAGAATTAATGACTACAATGACGGCAATGAATCAGAACTTGAACGTGACGACAATGAATCGGAACTTAAACGTGAATGTAAATCCAGGAACCTCTGTTCAAAGTATACCAGTGTCCGACAGTATGAATCGAAATGTAATTTCACACCGAAACACATATTCTGTAGCGGAGATCGCGGGGGCAATTCCGGAATTTAATCCTACCGATGAAAAAGCTCTAAGCGCGGAACAATTTGTTGATCGCGTGAACGCTTCCATTACCGCATATGGGTGGGAGGAAAAGAGTTTAATATTGGCGATATATGGTAAATTTAAAGGTTCGGCTAAACTTTGGTTGGATGGGTCAACTGAAATGTATTCTTGTTGGGAGCTGCTATCAGAGGATTTGAAAAAAGAGTTTGGTGTTCGCTTAAATGAGGTTGAAATTCACAGAATAATGGGAAATATAAAACGGGAAAGAAACGAGAACGTGATTGACTTTTCTTTTAGAGTTTCGGCTTCTGGTCGGAAATATAAATTAAGCGATGAGGCGATAATAAAATATACCCGAGATGGCTTAAATTACCAAGAACTTCAATCTTCTACAGCTGCGATGCAGTTTGCATCACAACATGATATGCGGAAAGCGTTTTTAAATTTTTTGCAAAATACACCATCGAAAGTTAATGAAGTACCATCTGGTACTTACAAAAGTAACACTGACAAGGTAAAAACTGAAGTGGTCGCTTCGGAGAGAAAAAGTAAATGTTTTAATTGCTTTGAAGAGGGGCATTTTGCGTCGAGTTGCCCTAAACCACCACGCCGTCAGAGATGTGTTGATTGCCAAAAAGTTCACCGTCAAGGCGAACCACAGAATTGCGGGAAAAAGACTCCAAATGTTCGAAGTGTCGAGTCATTCGATAATTTATTCACCCGTAAAATGCGTATTAACGGAAGAGAATTTATCGTTTTTATTGATACCGGGAGTCAGTGTAATATGATCCGCCAGTCCGTTGTTGATGATTTGCCATGTAATGTGGAACCGTGTTTGACGCGTATTAAAGGTATTTGTGGTGGAGTTCGCATTATAAAATCACGTTTAAACGCATGTGTAGAAGCGGATGACGTTAAATTTGAAGCACTTTTTCATGTTGTGGAAGATGACTTATTGGATGAGGATGTTTTAATTGGTCAGGATATTTTTGCCGGTAAAAGGGTAAGAGGTGTGGTTGAAGATGGTCAGTTTAGGTTTGAAGAAAATATTGTTGAAAGACCCGTTCCTAACGCATTTGAAGTACAACATGGCGATATAAATGTTGAAACGAAAAGGGTGCTTATGGATGTTATAGCCGAATATAATGATATTTTTGCCAAGGACTTGAGTGAAATCGGAAGAACTGACATGATTGAATTGAAGATTGATCTCGATACGGAAGTGCCTATTGCACAGGCCCCTTACCGAATCCCAGAACCAAAGAAACGAGTTGTTAACGAAATGGTTCAGGACCTGCTCAATAATGATATAATAGAATCGTCCGAGTCTGAATACGCCAGCCCAATTATCTTGGTAAAGAAAAAAGATGGAAATGAACGATTTTGCGTGGACTATCGGATGTTAAACCGGCACATGAGTAAACAGGTATACCCTATGCCAAACATTGAGGAGAGGTTACAGGATGCTAAACAGTATAAAATATTTACCACCTTGGACCTGAACAGTGGTTATTACCAGATACCAATTGAGCCACAAAGTCGAAAATACACAGCGTTTGTAACAACAGAAGGGATATACGAGTTCAAACGAATGCCGTTTGGACTAAAGAACGCCCCCATAGCATTCCAACGTTTAATGGCTAAACTTAAGGACAGAACGCAACCAGGGGATATGATTCATTACATGGATGACATCCTTATTGGGGCTGAAATTGAGTCCGAGATGTTGGAGAAACTGAAACGTATTTTTGATGTACTTCGTGAATTTAAACTGACTCTGAACCCTCTTAAGTGTGATTTTTTTCAGCGTAAAATTTCTTTTTTGGGTCATCAACTTACTGAGGAAGGTATTCAACCTGGTAAAGCTAAAACTGAGGCTATCGCAAACTTTAATCGTCCCGAAAATATAACAGAACTTCGCAGATTTCTTGGCTTAAGTGGATATTTTAGAAAGTTTGTTCCGGCCTACTCTATCATATCCGAACCGCTACGTATACTATTACGTAAAGATCAGCTTTTCGTGTGGGGTGAAGCCCAGTGTATTGCCTTTCAGAAATTGAAGGATATATTAATATCGGAACCTGTATTGACAGCGTATAAAGTCGAATCCGAACATCAGTTGCATACAGATGCCAGCTCCATCGGTCTTGCTGCCGTCCTTATGCAAAAGGTTGGGGAAAATTGGAAACCGGTGGCGTATTACAGCCGGTCAACTGGACCAACGGAAAAATCCATGCATAGCTACGAATTGGAAACTCTAGCCGTTGTTGAAGGTCTAGAACGCTTTAAATATTATGTAAGTGGCAAAACAGTAAAAGTCATAACGGATTGTAGTGCAGTCAAAACAGCAATGAGTAAAAAAGAATTGATACCCAGAATCGCCAGGTGGTGGCTCCGTGTTCAGGAATTCGACATCGAAATTGAACATCGATCTGAACAGCAAATGTGCCATGTGGATGCTTTGAGTCGGATGCCGGTTGAAGGTGCTAATGATATCGAGCCAGCAACTCTACGGGTAGATAAAGCTGACATTGAGGTAGGCGATTGGATGTTCAGCATGCAGTTACAAGATGAAAAACTACAGAATATAGTTAAAAGGGTAATTGATAAAGATAAGGACATCCAAAAATGCTATGCTATTGATCATGGACGGTTATATAAGATTCAAAATGATAAAAAACTTTGGGTTGTTCCAAGATCCCTCCGTTATAATATTACACAGGATGCGCACGACAAGGGTGGCCATCTGAGCACAGATAGAACGATGGAGAAAATACAACAGCTAATGTGGTTTCCACGTATGAGGAATTTTGTAAAGTCGTTTGTGAAATCCTGTGTCAACTGTGCCTTTAATAAACAGCCGGGTGGCGCCAAGGAAGGAGAGTATCATTATAGTGAGGTCGACTCAGTTCCATTTAAGACTATACATATTGACCATTTGGGTCCGTTTCCCAAGTCTAGCAAACGTAATGAGCATATATTAGTTTTAATAGATTCGTTCACAAAATACACGGTGGTCAGAGCAGTGCCAAGTACTGCAACGAAGTACGTAATCAAGGTGTTAGATGAATTTACGGGTATCTTTGGTACACCAGCACAAATTGTCAGTGACCGTGGAACAGCGTTTACCTCAAATGATTTCAAGAAGTACTGTCAAGATTCTAGTATTAAACATGTATTAAATGCGGTACGCACGCCTAGAGCAAATGGGCAGGTAGAACGAATGAACCGAACGATTTTATCAATGCTGTTGCCATCAACTCGTAACGATCGTCGCTGGGACGAGGAACTTCGCAACATTCAGTGGACTATTAATAGTTTGAAGAATTCATCAACTGGATGTACGCCACATGAACTACTGTATGGCTATCAACCCCGCGATATTTTGGGTAATAAATTAGTCGCAATATTACATGACGACGATCACAAGTCTGAAGCCCACGATGAACGCATTAATTATCTTAACCAAAAGCGACAACTGGCCGTTGGGAGCATTGAAGTCTTCCGCGAAAAAGCGAAGAGCAGGTTTGATAGATGTCATTCCAGACCAAAATCTTATGTAGTTGGAGACTTGGTCTTAGTTGGTAACGAAGCCCCAAGTACTGGTACATCAAGAAAATTGGAACCCCGTTATAAAGGACCATTTGTGGTATCCAAGGTGCTTGATAAAGATCGATATGTTATTGAGGATCTTCCCTGTTCGAATCGTAAGCAGCGTCATTACAGCTCTGTATATGCATCTGATGGTTTGAAGCCCTGGTGTACTCTTCCCCCGAACGACGAGTATGAGTCCGCTTCCTCCAGCGAGGACGCTGAATAGGTCAGGAGAAGCCGAATGTGAGCAGTGCTGCAAAAATTGTCTTTGTATTTTATGTTTCTTTATATTTACTTTAATTGTTCTTTGTTTTGTTTTGAATAAACAGTCTCTTTTCATCCTTTGAATGGTAAACATCAAATGTTAAACGTCTTATTATTTATTCGTTTTCACAGTCTTAGCAAAATTATCATTAACCGACGTATATTTTTTTAAATTTTTAAGTTTTTTCATGATATTGTCATATTTTTTACACTTGGTCAGTTTTCCTATGAATATATATTTGCACTGTTCTTCCAAATATAAAAAATACAAAAAATAGCAAATGTAATTATACCTGTATGTAAAAAAGATATTAAAAATTAAATTAAAATAAACGTTTTTTATGTAAAATGGTTTATTTTATAAAATTCCCGGTTTTCCCGGGAAAAATCAAAAAAATTCCCGGGAATTCCCGTCAGTCTTTTCCCGGGAATTCCCGGGAAATCCGACCCGGGAATTCCCGGACCCCAAACACTACGCTAGACGCAAAATAAAAACGCTAGTTTTAGCGGGGAAAACACCAAATTGGTAACAGTGAAAATCTATCGCTTTATTTTTTTCCCACCACTATTCTAACACCACCATTAAAAAAAAAAAACTTAAATTGTTTGTGAAATTTGTTTTGTGCGATCCGCATTTATAGTGAAATTATGGAAAACAGTTATAAAAATGTATCTCAATTCGATAGTGAAGATATATTAATGTCCATTAAAACTGAGCCGGAAGTTATTTATGAAAGGGAAGACAATGCAAATTCTACTTCAGGTAATTTAGATATTTCAAATAAGTACATATAGGCAAATAATTTATTAAAAATATCAATTTAAATAAATTAATACTGGACATTGGACTAGCTTGAAATACCCAAAAGTATGTTATCCCCAAATGTGGGACTTCGCGTCGAACCTGAATCAAATTACGTCGTGTAAGGTACCTAAATCAAAAATTACCCAATACATTTTTCGTTTATACAATTTATAAATAGGAGGTACCTAAATCCAAACGGACGTAAAAATTTCCTCAAAATTGCAGTTTATGGGGCACACTAAAATCGAAAAAAAACTTACAACGCTATCCGCTTATGAATTAAAAAAGAAAAACAAAATTATTGATTAGTGGCGCCGGGCACATTTTTTGGGGTTCTCTTTAATTGGGACATCCAGGTTTTATGACCAGTATACCGAAATCACTCCCAGCATAATAAAGTTTTGTGTATCGACTAAGGGGTCTTTCCTACGTCGCGTGAACTTCTGACTTTGGAGGGGTCACGCCCTCTTTCGAGTGGGCGTGACCCCTATCTTAAAAAGTACTTATCCGATTTGGATGAAATTAGTATCATTCAAAAGCTTAAATAAATTCCTTTCGAACATTTTTTGACATGTAGAAATTTCATTAACCCTTTAAGCGCCAAAACGCGATTTTATTTATTTATTTTTTTTAATATCTCAAAACTGTTACGTATATAAGGCCATAAAGAGTGTACATGGGTTTGTAAGCTTTCATTTGGTCTTTTATTCGACTCTCTAATAATTAACCCGGTTAATATGACCTAACATTTAAATGTAAACAAAATTTCATATTTTATATACGAAATTTATTTGTTTTTTTATTAACTAGCTGGCCCGGTCCGCGTTGCTGGCCCAAATGTAAGATCAGTGTTATATTTCGTCTCGCTTCAAATATATAGCCCTGCAAAAAATGTAATGAATTTCTTGGCTTAGAAAAATTTGTGGGCGTGGTATTAAAAAACCGATTAGGCAGATAATCATCTTAAAATTATATTTTAGGAACTAAAAAAATACAATGTCTTCGACTTTGCGAACTGAACAAATTTTAAACTTCTTTAGTATCATTACCAACAACACAAAAATAAATTACGCATATCCTTCGTTGTTATCGTGAGCTCTTGTTGAGTTCAAAAACAAATTTTTTTTCCCGAATTTTTTCCATTTTTCCAGGACACTTTTAATAAAGTTTTCCCGAATTTTCCATTTTTCAGGGGCACTTTTCTCTATTTCTTTTCTATTTTCTTAAATAGCTAATTAGAACTATAATTAACATAAAAAATCGGTCTGGTCATTAATAGTCGACATATTTAGACAAAAGAGGGCGGTAAAATTTGTGTGGTAAGTTAAACTTGTACATATGTTAACAATACCCAAAGGTTTAAATCATTTGTACCAAGTTTAAGCGGAATCTTTAAATGCTGGATTACTCAATACTCCGTTATAAAATTACTATACGTTAAATTTAACTTTTTCATACAAATTTTGACATAAGGCTCTGTTAAATCGGCAGTTAGCAGCTAACTTTTCATTAAGTAATCCGCCCTAAAAATATATTTATTAATATAGCGAATTAGAGTAAAAATTAATTTTAGATACATTGAAAAAAGTGGGCGAGGACAGATTTTCTTTCCGAACAATTATATGGACTAATACGAACACTTAAAACAAAAAAATAGCCAAATCGGTCCAGGCGTACTCAAGTGTTGCAAGTTTTAAGGATATTGATAAATGTGGGCTTTGAAGTGGGGGAGGACAATAATTATTTCCGTAAAAGCATTACTTGAACTATAATGATCGTCCACTTGGTCGTTCTCCGATTTTAGATGTATTGAAAAAAGTGGGAGTGGACTATTTTTCTTTCCGTAAAAACCTTTGTTGTACTATCACGAACATCAACAAATACTACTATCTTACCGTTCTTCTATTATAGATATATCGAAATAAAAGCGGGCGTGAAAAATTTTTATTTCCGTTTAAACCTATGACGAACATTTAAAAAAAAAATAGTCAAGTCGATCCAGCCGTTCTCCGATTTTTTATATACGGAAAAAGGGGCACAAAAGTGGGCGTGATTAATTTGTTTTCCGAAACAAAAAACCAAAGACGAAAATTTAAAAAAACATATCCAAATCGGTCAGTTCGCAATTGATGCGAACATTTGATTTTTATTTATATTTTATTATTCTATATTTTATTTTTCTATAGAGACAACTTTTCTTACCGTAAACACGTTATTTGAATTTAACCAACTCGGTCCATCCATTCAAAAGTGGGCGTAGAAATGGAAAATTGTTCTTTCCGAAAAACCTTAGTTGGACTATAACGAACATTAAAAACAAAATTAGTTAAATTTATCTAGCCATTCCATGATTTAAAATATATATATCGGGAAAAGTGAGCGTCAAAGTAGGCATGGACATTTTTTTTTATACCCTCCAACTACAGTATGGGGGTATACTCACTTTGTCATTCCGTGTGTAACGCATCGAAATATCGGTCGGGGACCCAATAAAGTATATATATTATTGATCAGTGATCGATTCTAAGACATTTTAGCGATGTCCGTCCGTCCGTCCGTCCGTCCGTCCGTCCGTCTGTCCGTCCGTCCGTCCGTCCGTCCGTCTGTAGTTAACATGATGCAGTCCAAAATAAAAAAGCTAGACCCTTTAAGTGTGGCACAAATATGTCTTATGTTCCTAGGCAGGTTAAGTTCGGAAATTGGTCAAATCGGACCAGGGGGAAAAAAGTTCCCCCTTGAAGAACTAAACCAACCTCTAAAAAAATACACTTTTTTACATGTTTTTTGTGTATTTTTGTTAATTAAATGAAACATTTGGTATATTTATTGCGATGGGAAGGAGTTCTCAACGTCCCCCACTGACCCTATCAACCCCCCCCCCCCCCCCAAGAAAAAAAATACGGCCCTGACAAATTTTTGTTTTTAATTTTTTTTTACATTTTGGAGGGTATAATAGATTCGGCACAGCCGAATTTAACACTCTCACTTGTTTTTCTTAAAAATCGGTCTAGCCCTTACAGTTCCTTCCATACATAGAAAAAAGTGGGCGTGGTAAATTTTACTATCCGTAAAAACCTTAGTTAAATTATGAGGAACATTTTCAACAAAAGTTAGTGGCAGTGGTAAATTTATTTTTTCGAAAAACCAAAGTTGGAATTTGATGAATATTCATTAAAAAAAATAGTCTAATCGGTCCAGCCCTTTTCAGATTTTACATAAATTGAAAAAAGTGGGCGTAAAAGTTGGCGTGGTCGATTTTTCTTTTAGTAAAAACTGAAATTGGATTACTACGATCATTTTAATAAAAAATTGCCCAAATCGGTGCATCCGTTTTCTGATTTTAGATAAATCGAAAAAAGTGGGCGTAAAAGTGGGCGTGGTCAAATTTTCTTTACGTAAAAACCTAAGTTGGACTATGACGAACATTTCAAAAAAAAAATTGTCCAAATCGGTCCAGCCGTTCTCAACTGATGCTGTTACCAACGAACGACAATTGATTTTTATTTATATAGATAGATAAAAAATAACACCGCTCAACACTCATTTTCCGGTTTGAATTATGGTGATCAATTTTAGTAGACTTTGATCTCCTGATTCCAAATCTGTTCTCCAAATTTGTCCATCACGTCCAAATTTTTAGTTATTAACGGTTGAAAATGCAAAAAATTACGATTTTGCATTATTTGAAAGCCTGCACAGCAGCCATTCAGTGGAATACAAATCTGGTATAAAGCGCAAAAGTATAGTTTGTCTATGGTTTCCAACATAGAAAACAATTTTTTTCTAATTACTGGGTTTGGTTGGGTTACACTTGCGTATTAAAATGATGCCAGAAAAATTTTTTGGAACCTATTCCTACTACAATAGATTCCTAAATAAATTCTATGGTAATCACAACGAAATTTTCTATGTAAAATTATTTTTCAAAAAACTACTTGCTCTAAAAATCGATTGCTTTCGGGACAATTTCAAACAAAATTCATTGATTCTGGAACGTTAAGTAGAATCGGTTGCAAGGTGAAATGATGCGTTCTGGAACTGATTTTTTCGAACAGAAAATTTTGCTGGGGATACTGTTAAAATTACCATTTTTGTAAAAAAGGTAAGGTAGATACCTTAGTTTTTTTGGCTTAAGTTGAGTTTACTGGCATTGGTCGGATTGATCCCAAATTTTTACCAGAGATAAATCTTTTGATTACAAATCGAAAATATGAGGGTGATTTTTTGTCGGCGAGATCTGGTTTGCGAGTTATGTCGACTTGAAATTCGAATATTATAACTGGAAAAAGGCTTAATACACAAAAAAACTTTATTTAGCGAAGCCGCTAAACTAATTTATGGAGTTTATAATCCCTAAGCCCGGCCGAAGGCCGCTACGCAGAAAAGCTTTTATCTAGCGAGTTATCTCGACTTGAAGTTTTTTGCTTATATCTTCGTTATTTATTGTTCGATTTCAAAAATATTGTTGTCATTCGAAAGGTAATTGAAATATCTTTCATTTTGGTTAAAAAAAAAAAAATATTAACCCATAAAAGGCCCAAAAAAAATTTTTTTTGAGAAAAAAATTTTTTTGTTTTTTTTTATTTTTTTCGAAATCATCGCTAACAGGGCTATTATCAATTTTTTTTATTTTTTTTTTTGGGCCAATGCCAGTAAACTCAACTTGTTCCGTTTTTTTGATATTTTTCAAAGAAAAACTAAAAAAAAAATGTTTTACAAATTCAAGTTTTTTGTGTTATTTTTCGTATAAACCGGAAGATACCTTTAGTGGGTTTAAAAGCCTATAAGAAAGAATGAACTTTTGCCTAAATTTTGAGCTCATCACAGTAAAGATTGATCATCTGGTTTTTGTTTTAGAGCCTTTTAAAAATTGTGCTTTTTCTAATTTTTTTCACAGTTGGGGTTTTCACAGTGACGATTAAATTTGCCTTTTTTTAGTTGGGTATTTGGCAAATTTGCCATTTCACTAAACGTCAAGTATTTGCCACCATTTTTTCTTTACATATCGTGAGCGCACTTTTCGTTAATAATTTGCACAAAATAACTTTAATTAACTTTTCACATTAATAAACACAAAAAATGTGTATGTTTCTTTTTGTATAAATGTTTTTATTGCCGCGTTCGAAATTTCAGCATAAACAATCACAGCTGTTGTCATTTTTATGTTTTTTTTTTTATTTGCACACTGGCATTTTTTTTTAGACAAGGTTTGAGTTGGGCATTTTAAGAAAAATATGCCACATTCAAATTGGCATTTTTTTGACGTTTGGCACATTTGCCAAATACCAAACTAAAAAAGACAAATTTAATCGTTACTGTGAAAACCCTAAGTGTTTTTTTGAAATGCATGTTTGTCCAATAATAGTGCAACAACTTCAAATTTTTTGATCATATATTTGAGATCATAGTTCAATTCTACTCTAACGCTTTATACAAGATTTTTATTCCACCCAGTGGCTGCTGTGCAGGCTTTCAAAAAAAGCAAAAATCGCGTTTTTTCGCATTTTCAACCGCGAATAATTAAAATTCTAGACGTGATGAAAAAATTTGGAGCACAGATTTGGAGTCAGCGAGTCAAAATCTTTTAAAATTTTATATGAAACTTTAAACCGGTGCCAAAAACTTTCGAATTGTTGAGCGGTGTAATGAAAACTATTATAAAAAAACCCTTCTTGAGCAATTATTAAAAAAAAAAATAAAAACCAAATTGACCCAAGGAAGGGGGTTAATGTTTCTTAAAGGTGTGTTTATATCATCCCACCGAGTCTTTGGATTTTAAGAAAGTAAAATATTACCAAAGTCTTAATACTGCCAAAAAATCATAATGAAAATCAAACAGACATTTTTAAAAACAGCTGTTTGTATGCAAATCTAATACCACACAGCCATTTTTTTTAAATATTTCATAAAATCAAAAGTCTTAAGGCCTGGGCATTCTCAACGTACTGTAAGTAGAATTTCGATCGCTATCGATTCCGAGAATTAGCTCCCAGATAATATCAAATCGATTTTTGCACGGGTAACTTAAAATAAATATATTATACACCAGTAAAACCACACATAAAATTAATAATGCGATAAAAAGTTTTATAAAAAAACAAGTTTTTAAATGCATATTTTTAGACTTTCCAGTGCATATTTTTACTTTTTTGATGCATTTTCAAGGTGCATATTTTTAATTTTTAAATGCACAACTACAAAGTATTGTAAAATTTGACAATTATTTAAATAAAATTATCTAATAGCAAATATCGCAGAATTTCGTGATAATTGTATATCGACTGACAGTGATCCATTTGTGAAGATAATGTCCAAAATAGATGAGAGTAAAGAAGACACACAAAAGCTAAGAGAACTCTTAAAACTATTTGGCTTAGAAGATGCATGGCCATTTTTAAAATGTAAGCATATATTACCTATAATGATGTTCAGAATAAATGTAGTAAAAATAATAAATGTATCAGTAGATAAAAATTCATATAGATGTATCTTGGAAAGTATAACGAGTATTTTAAGCAGATAATAAGTGCGTTGTTGAAAATTTATCAAGCTTTAATTGAAAATGAATTCCAACTACACCATTTACAGATTTAATTCGAATTAGATGAGTTGTAATTTGAAGATTCTACTTGCAATTTGAAGGTTCTATTTGTAATTCGAAAATTCCATTTGTTATTCGAAGGTTCTTCTTGCAATTCGAAATTCCAATTGTAATTCGATAATTCTATTTGTATTTCGAAGATTCCAATTGTTATTCAAAATGATCAACAGTAAATCGAAATAGATCAATTGTATTTTGAAAAAGATCAATTATAATTCGAAAAAAAAAATAATAATTGTAATGCAAAAAAAAAACCATTGTAATTCGAAAAATTTTAATTGTAATTAGAAAAAGATCGGGATCAAGTATTTCAAAGAATTCAATTGTAATTCGTAAAAGATCAATTGTAATTCGAAAAAGATCAATTGTAATTTGAAAAAGATTAATTCTTATTCGAAGAAAGGTTTTATTGTAAAAATTTGATGAGCCACATTTTATTTTTTGATGGTTTTCTCCTTTTCTAGACTTCCCTTTATAGATATTTGGTAGAAGACGTACTTCAACTTTAGGTATAAGTCTCTTGAGTAAAAATTCCCCAAAAAGTACTATTTTCTACATTATTTTAAAACTTAAAAGGCGAAAACTACAAAAAAATGTGGCTAATCGAGCTTTTACAATAAGTCTTTCAATTGTAATTCAAGAAATATCAATATAATTTATGTATTTATTGTATGGCACCATAGGCGTAGAAGAGGGGGGGGGGGGGGTTGGACTCGATTTAGCCCACCCCAGACATTTTTCCATTTAGCCCACCCCAGACAATTTTCCTTTTTATACCCTCCAACCACAGTATGGGGGTATACTCACTTTGTCATTCCGTGTGTAACGCATCGAAATATCGGTCTAGGACCCCATAAAGTATATATTTTATTGATCAGTGATCGATTCTAAGACATTCTAGCGATGTCCGTCCGTCCGTCTGTCCGTCTGTAGAGGACACGATACAGTCCAAAATAAAAGAGCTAGAGTTCTGAAGTTTGGCACGAATATGTCTTATATTCCTAGGCAGGATAAGTTCGGAAATGGGCAAAATCGGACCAAGGGGGAAAAAGTTCCCCCTTAGAGAACTAAACCAACCTAAGAAAAACCGCATTTTTTGCAGGGTTTTTTTGGACTTTTGCTAAGCAAATGCAACATTCTTATCTCAGAAGAAGTTCAAAATCGCAAGGGGAAGGTGCCCCCTAACGATCAAAGATACCATCTGGACATTATAAGGAAGTTTAAAATGTCCTTTTTATGGTTATATACTCATGAGTATACTTATATATATACTTATATATATATACTGTACTTATGCATAAGTATATAACAGAAATGTTTGCAAAATAAGTCAAAGTTTTTGACATCAGAAAAATTTAGAGTCCGACCGAAACAAGTTTTCGAGGCCGAACCGAAACCGAACCGAATATTCGGCCGAAACCGAACCGAAACCGAAACTTAAAAAAAAAATACCGCCTGGCATGAATAAAATTATTAAAAAGTTGTTAAAGATAAAAAATATGCTCTATATAGCTTTTAAACCATAGGAATTTTTGTATTTTTGAAAAAAATATGTTTTTTAAAAAACTTACAAAAAAATTGTATATTTCGTTTGTAGATTAGGAGAAAATAATTTTTGAACTGAAACAGTTTTACATTTATTGCATACACTTTTTCTTAACATTTTCTTCAATTGAACTAAAACAAGTGTAATGAAATACGAAATCAAAAAATTCAGCGACTTTTTTACATATTTTTTAAAATACCAAAAAGTTTCGGTTTCGGCTAATATTCGGCCAAAATTTAGCCGAATACCAAATAGAGGCCGAAACCCCATTATTCGGCAGAAACCGAGACCGAAACCGAATATTCGGTCGGACTCTACACTCAAAAAATTTCATGCATAAAAATACGAAGTATTATTTCGTAAAATTTTTTTCGTACATATTACGAAATTTTTGTACATATTACGAAATTTTAGTAATTTTACGAAAACTTGCAATTTCGTAAAAATACAAATTTCGTTTATTTTACGAAGTACATTTCGTAGCCAAAAAATACGAAATACTTCGTATCTTAACGAAATATTTCGTAATTTAACGAAATATTTTTCGGGAAAAAAAAATCACAAAATCAAGGGGTTTGATTTATTTATCTGAATTGCTATATTTAACAGATTTAACAATTAAAAAAATGGAATAACAAAAATTTGTTCCTTCTCTTTTTAATTTTTGTTTACGGTTTCAAATTTTAAATTATTTTCAGCATAACACAAAGTCAAATCACCCAAGATATATTTTTCAATGCAGTCTGTTATAGTGTTTATAAAAAACCGACATTTTGGATAACCGGTTTCTCGGTTAACCGAAAATCAGCTTTTTCGGTTAAGCGGTTTTCTCGGTTAAACCGGAATAAAAAAACCGGTTAACCGGTTTTTTTTTTCTTTAACTGAAAAAACCAAAAAATACTTGAAAATAGCTTATTTTTATTAAATAATAAAGCGAATATAGCTTAAGTAAACATATTTGTTTCTTTCAGCAAGGTTTGCATCTATTACGCTTAGTGTTTGGGGTCCGGGAATTCCCGGGTCGAATTTCCCGGGAATTCCCGGGAAAACACTGACGGGAATTCCCGGGAAATTTTTTAATTTTTCCCGGGAAATCCGGGAATTTTGTAAAATAAACCTTTTACATAAAAACGTTTATTTTACTTTAATTTTTTTTACATACAGGTATAATTACATTTGACATTTTTTGTATTTTTTCTATTTGGAAGAACAGTGCAAATATATATTCATAGGAAAACTGACCAAGTGTAAAAAGTATGTTAATATCATGAAAAAACTTAAAAAAAGTAAAAAAAATATACGTCGGTTAATGATAAATCGGATGTCAAAATTCAACATCTAAGGAGTTTCATAAGAAGCTCAAACTGGTTTAACGACAGGGACTAGTAGGGAAACCTATTACGGTCCCGTGGTATCACAATGGACCTCAGAGTCTACGTGTGTTGACGTAAAACGTCAGCAGCCACTTACAACCTAACCTAACCTAACCTAATGATAATTTTGCTAAGACTGTCAAAAATATATAAAAATTTTGAACCTAGAACTAACATTTCCAGAATAAATATTAAAAGTGCTGCCAACTATATTAGTTTTTTCTCGAATAACGCAGTTATATTTTCGTTAAACTAAACATAATTCGTATTTACAAAAAAAAAAACTTCGTAATATGTACAAAAATATTTTGCATTTTTACGAAATATTTCGTAATTATACAAAATATTTCGTAGTTATACAAAATATTTCGTAACTTTACGAAATATTTTCGTAAAAATAAACATAATTCGTATTTACAAAAAAAAAAACTTCGTAATATGTACGAAAATATTTAGTATTTTTACGAAATATTTCGTAGTTATACTAAATATTTCGTAAATTTACGAAATATTTTCGTATTTATTTCGTAAATATCACAAAAAAAACTTCGTAATATTTACGAAATGCCATAGGTAAATATTACGAAATATTTCGTTCCGGCAAAACCACGAAATATTTCGTACAATGTACGAAGTATTTCGTTCATTTTACCTATGAAATTTTTTGAGTGTAGAAAAATTGTATCAAATCGCCTTCTCGAGACATAGCCATTTTAAATTTTTGTGAACCAAGTTCAAATAAAAAAAATATGAATTACTTTCAGTATTAAAAAAATTTTCGGTTTTGAGGGCTTGGTCCACAAAAAATGAAAATGCCTTTATCTCGAAAAGGCAATTCGATACAACTTGTCTGATGACAGATTCGTGTTTAGGAGGCCAAAATACTTTCGAAAATGTATTCAACATGTCTGTGCAGAAACCGTGTAGAGTAGTGTTATTGTTTATAACTATAGTTATCTTTAATTTTTTTAAATACTTTTTTTTTTGATTTCTTGTTTGATGTTTTTTAGTTTTGTTTTAATATATTTTTTTTTTTTTGGGAAGGGGGGGGGGGGGCTTTTGCCCACCTGACTTGTTATGAGAAGATTCCATTTGTGGGTTTTTTCAAATTTTTTCTTGTAACTATTTAAGATCTTAATATCTTTAATAATAGCAAGAAATCAAATTTGAAATCTTTATTAATAATCAAAAAAACTAAGTTAATGATGACAGTGAACCACCGAATGGAGCACGTTATTTTTATAAATATATAGAAATAATTTTAAATAAAAGCTTGAAAAATTATCTTCAACGTACTCGATTTCTTTCGAAGATATACATACGTACCTTTTTTAATTTTTTAGTTTGATACCACTATTTTACTCCTGTAATACTGAACATATAGCTGTATATGTTAGACGTTCAAAAATCCTAATAAACTATTTTATTAACGTTTTTAGCCGCGCAAGTGACATATAGATGTTTACAGTATATGCGAAAAGAAGATTTAAAAGAAGCTATACCGCCATTGGGTCTGCGTATAGAATTTCGTGAAAAATTTTTTAATTGGAGAAAACGAAAGGTACGGTACACACATACTAACAAAAAATAACGTGGTTTTAGTAAAAAAAGAAACAATAAATATTTTTTAATCTTTAGATGGGAATTGATGAAGATTTAATGCCTACAAATGTAGAAGACTGGCTTAATAAGACCCCTAGCTACTCCTCTTGCCAACAACCACAGGAACAGCCAACATCTAACAGCCGCACTGTGCTAAATAAAGTAATGAACAAATTTATAAGAGTATTTAATAATAAAAAAAACTAACAAATATAGGATTTTCAAATATATCTCAAAATAATTCAAATCGATTTTGCAAGTTTCAAAATACAACACAATAAACCATTTAAAAATTAAAGTTCAATTCAAGTGTAAATTAAATCATAATTTCCAGTACCTGTTTGGTTCATGCTTGAATAACACTTGAATTCCATTGCATACTCCAGTAAAACGGAGCCTGTTTTTTGCAGCCTTATCACTATTTTTACAGTGTAAAAACAGGGCTTGAATTCAAGTATCCATTTTTCTGGAGAAAGAATGCTATTGAATTCAAGCATAAATAGGATATACTGAGTATTTACTTACTGAGTACCGTAAAAATTAAGTATTTCAGTACTTGTACTTGAAAAAAACAAGTACAAGTATTAATGAAAGTAATTGATACTTGACAACTATCAAGTACTTCAAAAAGTTGTAAATCCTTGACAAGTATAAAGTTCTTCAAAAAGTAGTAAATACTTGACAAGTACTGTGGTACTTTACAAGTACTTCGGTACTGCTTTACAAGTATCATGGTACTTGACAAGTATCGTAAAACATTGTAAATACTTCTACTTGAATTTTTTTAAATACAAGTTCCTAGTACTTGTAGTTGATTTTTTTCAAGTACATATGGGGCATTCCAGGCCAAATCACTCACTTTTAGACCCGACCCCTTTCGATTTATTTTATTTTTAGATATGTTTTAGTACTTATTAAATGCAACTTGGACACCATTTTTCAGCATTTCATTCCAAGATGGTGTTGAGTAATCAATTTTTCAAAATGGCGATTTTTTCAAAAAAATGGAAAAATTAAAATTTTCAATTAATTTTGACCAGTTAAAAATATAGATATCTTAAAAAAAGTTGGATAACGTTTTGTTGGTATTTAAATGTAGTTTTAGAAAAAAATATTAAAAAAATTATTCGAAGTAATTATCACTTATTTTTTAACGTTTAAAAATTAAAATCGACTTTTTGAAAAAGTCCGAAACCTTCGATTTTTACAAACGTCTAAAAGTTCTACTCTTAATTACGCAACTTATAAGCTATAATTCGAGATGTGATCGCAATTTGTTCTATTTTTTTTTTCAAATTTTGAAAATTGCACCTTTTATTTTTTTACTCTGATTTATTTTATATGGTGCTCCAAAAAAATTAAATTGGGAGATACTGACCCTAACTTACCCTAGATATATTCATTTCGAGGCAAAAATATGCCTCACAAAAATTAAGAACGATCGGACATGGATAAGGTGTTCCGCATGGGCCTTGAAGTTTAGAAAACGGATTACAAGGAAAAATATGAATTTTTTTCTGTTTTCTCAATTTTTTTGGTATTTTAAGTTAAGTTTTAATTCAAGTGGTTACAGAATTATAATACGGAGTAAAATGCCTCTCTAATAAGGTACCAAAGACTGAAATCGGTTGAAAATCAGCCAAGTTATTACAACTTCCCCAGGCATCTAACGTATGGCAGAACACTTGATTAAGCAATATAATACGATTTTGGAAATTTATTGAAATTTTCTACTGTAATAACATTTTTTTATTCTTCAAGTTCAAATTTAATTATTGTGTTTTGCTAACATTTTTTAAATTAGTGCTAAAAATGCCTGCATTTTCAACACCCTTTTAAAATCTCTATTTAAAAAAAAAAAAATATTTTTTTTGTTTTAAAATTTGGAAAAACCAAAAAAATATTATACTAAAACATGAATAATGAAAAAATGTTATTACAGTAGAAAATTTCAATAAATTTAAAAAAAGGGACTCGTATTTTTTAATCAAGTGATATGGCACACGCTAGATGCCTGGGGAAGTTGTAATAACTTGGCTGATTTTCAACCGATTTTAGTTGTTAGTACCTTATTAGAAAGGCATTTTACTCCACATCATAATTCTGTAATCAATTGAATTAAAACTTAACTTAAAATACCAAAAAAATTGCGAAAACAGAAAAAAATTCATATTTTTTCTTGTAATCCGTTTTTTAGACTTCAAGGACCATGCTAAACGCCTTACCCTTACCCTAAATTTTTGTGAGACGTATATTTACCTCCAAATGAATATATTTAGGGTAAGTTAGGGTCAGTATCTACCAATTTTTTTTTTTTTTGAGCTCCATATAAAATAAATCAGAGCCAAAACATAAAAGGTGCAATTTTAAACATTAAAAAAAAATAGAAAGAATTGTGATCACATCTCGAGTTATGGCTTAAAAGTTGCGTAATTTAGAGTAGAATTTTTATAGTTTTCTACAAAAAAATCGAAGGTTTCGGACTTTTTCAAAAAGTCGATTTTAACTTTTAAACGTCAAAAAATAAGTGATAATTACTTCGAATAATTTTTTCATATTTTTTTTCTAAAACTACATTTAAATACCAACAAAACGTTATCGGCCGAAGCTTCGGCCGGGCTTAGGGATTACAAAATCCATGCATTAAACCCGCAAAGTAAAGTTTTCTAGGGTAGCAGGCCTTTGCGCTCTCAAATTTGTTATGCCTCAAAAAGGCCTGATAACCAAAATAGCTTTGGTTTGCAGAGAGGATGGGTTTAATGCATGGAGTTTGTAATCCCTAAGCCCGGCCGAAGGCCGGCTATGCAGAAAACCTTTATGACAAAAAAACAAATCATAGAAGTCGTAATTTCGACGTTTCGCCCAAAAAAAATATTTTGGATTTTTTGACAATTTTGTTTTGAGAGAAATAACATTTTTAAACCTATCATTTTGGGCTATATGTCGCAGCTTGGGCGATATGACATTTACGGTTTTGGGCGATAAGACCTTGACTTTTTTTGTTTAACTTTCTTTAAATTAAAAACCCACATTCCAGGAACCTCTGAACTCAGAGGGGCCTAGAGGAACCATTTTTTTTGTTAGCAGGATTTTTAATTTAAAGATTGTTTAACAAAAAAGTTTTTCTGTGTAGCCGGCCTTTGGCCGGGCTTAAGGATTACAAACTCCATAAATTAATTTAGCGGCTTCGCTAAATAATTTTTTTTTGGGTAGCAGGATTTTAGTGGAACAATTTTTATACATTTTCCCCTACACTCTCCGGAAATTAATGATGAATACTTTTATAAATTTTCCAATGAGTAATAAAGCCATATATGGCTTTATTTCCAACAGTGGTTGGTAATAAGGCCATATGGCTTTATTTCTCAACTCATTAGGAAATAAGGCCATATGGCCTTATTGCCTATGATTTTATTTCACCCCCCCATTTCTTTCATAATTATTTTAATAATATTGCAAATTTTCTATTTAAGTACATTAATTAAAATTTAAAAATAACAGTGCAAAAGTACCAAATTTTGCTGTTGTTAAAGACTCTTCAAAAAATTTTAAAATACACATACCAGTTCTTGTTGGCGCAGCGACGATATACATATTTGATTTTTTTCAAGTTCATATATTTGATTTTTTTTTAAATACCAGTAGTTCATAAAATATTTGAAAAATACTCAACACAAATTTTGCCCATCTATGAATTTAGAAAAGCATAATTCAAGCGTGGGCTGGAAATAAGGTGTTGATTTTTACTTGAATTCCATTAAATTTTCAAGTGGTTTATTGGGAAAATTTGTAATACATTTGAAAAAAGTAATGTAATCGTTGAGTTCAAAAAAGTCAATTCAACCAAAAAATTTTTATTTTTGACCTCACCTCTTTCGAATTTAATAAAATTTAGAAATAAGCTTGGCCGTTATAAAAATATTACAGTGCCAAATTTTTTGGACTTCTGGATCTTTTTCTTCCCGAGATATGAGTTCTTGAATGTTGGAAAAATCTTTGAAATTAGACTAAAAGTTTTCTGATATAAATGTCGTTATCTCGAAAAGTATTTAAGATACCGGTCTCATTCAGATTTTAAATAAAAGAGAATAATACCTCCTTCAAAATGGCATGCGACATAATTTTTTTTTTTTGAAAGCTTATTGTACCAACTTTAATTTTTGGAAAGCAATATCTCAAAAAGCGATATTTTTAAAATTTTGGATAAAATATACATATCGCTAATTTACTTGTATAGTGTCATAATTAAAAAAACTTGATTTTTGAGTTAATGATTTAAAATTGTTCGTTCTATCATGCTTTATATCAAAGGTCGCGGAAGCATTTCCGAGGGTTCGCGAAAAGTTTAGTAACCATCATGTTAAAAACATTGAAATTTCTAAAATATAAGAGCAAAATATAATTTTTTGATAATTGCTGAGTTATAAAAATATATAGCTACGTTAGGATCTGCCAATGTATGCCAATTTATAGCTTACAAGCTCATCAGTGGGCTTTAAAAAGATCTAGAAAAGGTAGAATTAAATTTACCTCTTTTTTCTTTCGTTTTTTTCATCCCTTCTAGAGATGCGCGCGTGGCACAATTTGTTCGTGATTCACGCGTGAATCACGCGTGATCGTGAGGGAAATTTATTTTTACTCACGTGATCGTGAGTGCTCATGATTAGTAATAAGAGTTTCGTGCGTGAGTATTTTTTTTTCGTGAGTTTACGTGATTGTTTTGTGCTGTCTGAAACAGAAAACAAGTAAGAAAATCGTTACAATATTGAATTTAAAGGGTAATTAATACCAAATTGTGATTTAAATAAATTTGTATGATTGGTTTTAGAAAATTATATACTTTTTGTTCAAGAAATAAAAAAAAGTAAAATAACAATTTGTTTATTTAAATTTCGCGAGTCTTCGTGAGCGTGAGAAAAATTTTCGTTGCTCACGTGAGCGTGCATAAACGTGAGCAGAAAAAAATGTCGTACGTGATCGTGCGTGAGCAATATTTTTATTTCGTGAGCGTGAGCGTGCGTGAGTCAAAATTCACTCACGCGCTCAACTCTAATCCCTTCATTGAAAAAGATACACAGACCTTTATTTTTTTTAAATTTCAAACACCGATATCTCGAAAACGGCTCTACCGATTTTAATAATTCTTTGAAATTTAGATATTCAGCGCATCAAATATATTTAATATGATGTGTCACAACACACATATTTTTTCAATTATCAAAAGTCCAAAACTTAGATCGACAGACGAAACGGATTAATTTAATCCGTTTGGTCTTAAATTCGTAACACATAACTTTTAGGTCCAGTAGAATACAAATTTTCCCGGATACTTCGAAAATAAAAAGATTAAGAAATTTTTTTGTTTTTATATTTGACGTAGTGACTGGAAAAGAAATGGCGTTTTGCTATAATGACTTTTAAAAAAAAACATGTCGCATGCCATTTTAACGGCAGTCTTACTACTCTGAGACGTGTATCGTGAACACTTTTTGATTTTTTAATGTCAGAACAATTAAGGCAAATTTGTACGATTTTGCCAAATTAAATTGTTAATATTAAACCCACAGCTGAATTTCATTAAATTTGGGCTTGGTGAGGTCAACTCGTCGGTTTAATTGAGATCTTTTAACTCCGTTAGTTTTTGTTCTTAAATACATTTCAAGTATTCAAAATATAATTACAATATTTACTTTTTAGGATCTTAGAAGTGTACTAATGGATACTACAAAGGGCAAACAATTATTAAAATTTTATGAAGAATATAGAATTTTGAATGAATCCAATCGTAACGATTTAAATAATATAATAATTGAAGAGATTGTTTGTAGCAATAAAACTTTGCAGCAAAAAGATTTTTTTAATTTAGTTGATGAAATTTGTACTATATTTCCTACGGAAAAAGATGGACAGGTAACCCTCAAATGCATTCTAATTTGAAACAAATATTTATAAAAAATAAAAAATAAATTTAAAGGAATACTACTTTATACCACGAAATGGTAAAAAAAATCCATCCGGAAAACTCTATTCCAAGTATGTCAATAGCAGAGCTAGAACTAAAAATAGAAAATTGGAAACAATGCAGTTAGAGAGCCCATCAAGCACACCGGCGTATTCTCAAATTGACAATATACACGAAATGTCTGAGCAAAAAGATGATCTTAGTGGAGATACAGAAAATTGGAATGAAATTCAAGATAAATGGAAATCTACTTTTCAGCTAAGACAAATGGATTTAAAAGCAATGACAAATGATGATTTTCTGAAAGCATGGCCAAAGTACACACATAAAAGATCACCAGAACTGGTATGTTTATGAACAATAGATAAATATTTATATACGGTCAGTAACAAAAAAGGTCTATTGTCATGGTACCACTGAATTATTCATTTGTTTGATGTAAGAAATTTTAAAAGCAAATTAGAAAAAATTTTTGTATCAAAATTTATTCTCAAAAATTATTTCACCAATTTTTTTTTTTAATAATCTTGCTTTGCATTGTGGAGATACGTGTATCAATATAAATTATAACTGTTATGAGATTTATCGAAAAAAGTCAAATTTAACTGTTCAAAAATATTTTTTCAAATAAAAATTAAAAATAACAGTTCGAAATGATTTATATAAATATCTGTTCAATATAACAGAAATAAAAACTGTTATCAAAATCTCTTTGAGCCCTAAAAAAGCTTGAGTTATAAAAATAAAACTAAAATAAAGGCATGCAAAAGAATTCTATTGAAAGCTTATACTTCAATCATTAATTTAAAGATATACGTCCAAATTCATAAAAAATAAAAGCATCTAATAACAGTTTTATATGAATTTGAAGGATAAACTTTCTTTGATTTTTTTTAATTACTGTTATAACAGTTATTTACTCCAATAAATATAAAATAAAAGTTATTTTAAATTGTTTGAACAAAAAGTTTTTAATACCTGTTAGTTTTTACTTTTATGGTAAAAATCAAAAAATTAAAAGTTATTGCAAATTTTAAAACGGGACATCTCTAGAAGTCCTTTAATATACTTAGTTATATAAAATACTTAGTTTGGACAACATTCGTTTAATGATTTAAAAAAAAAATACACATGTGTATAACTGTTATATTTGGTCTCTGAATATAATCGCCAAGGCCAAATTTTAGTTTTTTAGTTGTTTACGAATAATTTCAAAGTGATATCATGACAATTAACCTTAAAAGATGATTTTAAATCATACCACTGAATCATTTTACTTTCAAAGATTCTCAAAAAAATTGTAAACTTATGGCATAACTTTTGGCATTACGAAAATATGTAATAGAAATATAAAAAGCGAATAAAACTTTTAATATTTTAAAATAAAAGAAACCAGAAATCAAATAACCTTAAGGCTAGTAACTTATCAAAAGCTAATCAATTATTAATACTAAGGGGCATGTCACAGACTCAATTCCGTTCGTATTTGAAAAAAGTGGTTTACTCGTAAAACTCAAAACGAATATTATTTTTTTCGGAATGAAATCAGTTTCAAAAATTAAAGTGGAATTAAGGGGCATATCACAGACTCGATTCCGTTCGGATTAGGAAAAAGTGGTTTGCTCGTAAAACACAAAGCGAATATTATTTTTTTTCGGAATTAAATCACTTTTAAAAATCAAAGTGGAATTGAATTGCATAAATATAATTTCATTCAAAAAAAAATATTTGCTTTGCGTTTTACGAGTAAACCACTTATTCCACTGATTAGCCCTAATTATTGAATACACCGTCCGACAGCCAATATTAAACATGAATACAGTAAAACTGCATTTACAGTTTTTTCATTTCGTGATCCTGTTTCCTTTTAAAAGGACTTCAAAGTTTTAAAGAAAACATTTTGTAAAATTTAATCCTCTAAAACTTTGAAGTCCTTTTAAAAGGAAACAGGATCACGAAAAGGAATATTGTAAATGCAGTTTTAATACATTTAGTCTCTAGTTTCAAACATATATTATCCAGTTAATGTTTAACGAACTTTTTTCATTTTTGTCAGACGGTGTTATATTGTAATAAGTTACCAGCCCTAAGTAAAAATGCAGTGTTTTATTCTCTTTTTATTTAAGATCATATATATTTTCTAAATGACTAAAATTATGCATTAATAAAATCGTACTTTTTCATAAAAATCTCGAAAGTTGAAGACAAAAACAACACCAAAAAAAGTTTGTAGTATGTGCACAGTAAAAAAAAATAGGTTTAACTTTAATACCGAGCAGGCGTGTATATATAACAACGCCACAAATAATTAAATTTATTCCATTCAAGAATACTTATAAGAAGATTAAATGAGGAAGACAGTGAAATGATTTTTATTTATTTTTCGGAGCATAAAAATAATACATGTATTACGATTTATATTTTAGGAAACAGATTAATATTAATATATTTTTAATATAAATTTAATCTTATTTAAATATTTAACTATTAGTATTCTTATTTATTTATGTTTAAATTCAAAAAGGGCCGACTACTGGCACCAGGGCCACCTTAAGGTATGGCGGGGCCCTTGGGGCACACAAGAATTTGGGGGCCCCTTTTCTATGGAAAAGAAGTACAACAATTTAAGAATCTGAGACTTTTATAAGAAAAAACAAGTAAGAAAATTATAGTCGGTCAAGACCGACCATAAAATACCCTACACCAGAGTTTCCCGGAAAATGGGTCTCAAGTTCAAACATGGACTGATTAGATCTATATTTTGTCAAATCTTTAATAAGTGTAAAAAGCACTCACTAATCAAATTTGAGTGGAATAGGCTTCTTTTTGTTGACAATAAATCACTTCAACTGAATATCGGGCGAAATTTCCACATGGGACCTAAGTCCAAAAATGGTCCGATGATAATCAGATTTGATAAGGTTATTAAAGTACGCGTTTAACATACACAAACAGAATTTTAATTAAATATTTTCTATTTTCATGAAATTTGAGAGATTTATGTGAAAATCGGGAAGGTGGTTTGTATGGGGGCTACAATAAGAACTGGTTCGATTTCTTTAAAATTTGGAGTGGTGATTTGTGTTGATAAAACATGATTACATGCCAAATTTCGAATAGATACCTGTTAAAATGCGTCTATTAGATTCATTTGAGCCAAAACTAAAGAGGACCTTTGTATGGGGGCTAGGTCTAAATATGGACCGATTTTTTCCAATTTCAATAGGCTTCGTCCTTGGGCCAAAAGAGGCTTAAGTTTCAAATTTCAAGTCAATTGATTAAGAATTGCGACCTGTATCGTGTTTACACCGTTTACATGGACAGACGGACGGACGGACGGACGGACGGACATCGCTAAATCGACTCAAAAAGTGATTCTAAGCCGATCGGTATATTTAAAAGTGGGTCTAGGACCAATATTTCGGGTAGTTACAAACATCAGCACAAACTCATTATACCCTGTACCACAGTGTGGTGTAGGGTATAAATATCTTACAATCTGAATCTTTATCTTTTAGAAAAAGGTCTCAAAATCTGAAACTTTTTCAATGGGAAAAAGGTCTCAGAAACTGGTCTCAGAAAATGAGACATTTTCTGTGGTATAAAGGTCTCAGAATCTGAGACTTTTTCTAGAGAAAAAATATCTCAAAAAAAAAAACTTACAGAATTTGAGGTTTTTTCTATAGGAAAAATGTTTTAGAGTCTAAGACTTATTTTGTAGAAGAAATGTCTCAGGATCTAAGACTTTTTCTGTAGGAAAAATGTCTTAGCACCTGAGATTTTCCCATACGAAAAATGTCTCAAAATCTGAGATTTTCTAAACGAAAAATGTCTCATAATCTGATACGAACGAAAACTTAATGTGTATTTTGTAGTTGGCACAATAACAAATCACATGCAAAATGTTCGTTCGCCTGCTTCATTCGTTTTATGTAAACTAGCACTAAGCTCCATTTTCGTGTAAGCGAATTTAATGACTTTTCGGGCCCCCGTATTGTCGGGGGCTCTGGACACGTGCCCAGTGTGCTCTAATGATTAAAACCATACTGGCTGGTACATGTCATACTATTGCACGGTCACCCTATTAAATACAAAAAAAAAACTTAAAATACAGATCAAATACCTGAATATTATTAAAATCACGAGGTACGTTGATGCATTTGTCATCTAAACATTGTATGCCATTAACAAAATGTTTATATTTCTTCCAATTATTAAACAGATCTTTCACTTTTAATTCGCCATAGTGAAGCTCCAATTCGAACAAAATCTGTATGGATAAATTTGTATGCTGAATTAAAAAAGAACTTTTTGTTAGTTTTAAAGAGCTAATTACTGTTACCAATAAAAATGTAAACGCCGTGAAGTTAGCCATTTTTCTGCTGATATTTGCCTTATATACTGCTGATATTTGCTGATGGTGTTCCATCAAAGAGAAACTTTACAAAAAAGCTACTGCCTGATATACAGCTGCGGTCAAAAAAATAGCACCAGGATAAAACTGAATTTTCTTCGTTGGTTTCTTTTTAACAATTTCAACTTATGTCACTGATAACGTGTCATAAGATACATACAAGAGTGTGAAACAATATTACATAAGAAGAGGCTAATTTGGTTTTTAATTTTATTAAAAATTTTCAGAGTTTTTAAAAAAACTTAAAAAAGACTCAGTCAAAAAAATAGCACCACAGTACTTTTTGTATTAAAATTAAATTCTTAAATTTGAAAAACGAATGGATTATGAATTCAGCATTGTTGTAATATCTTTAAATATTAAAAAAAAATTGTCGAGTGCTCATTGTTGACAATTACCTCTGTACAATGTTTTTGTACCGAATTCGCGAGATTATTGGATCTTTAATTCGAAATTCAGTTCCAGAGTTGCTGAACAGCCACCCAAAGAGCTTCATTACAAGTTGGTTGTATTCGAGACACTCCCTTCTCTATATATGTCCATCAACTATCGATTTGGTCTAGATCTGGGGACTGACCAGGCCATTCCATCACGTTTACTTTATTATCCAAACCCAATTTTTTGCCAATTTCCCGTCATGCTTTGGGTAATTGACGTGCTAAAAGACCTAAATCAGTGACATTTGCTTAGAAACTTATTGCAACATTACTTTCTGGAGGATATAAACGTTAAGTGTATATCCACAGTTGTCCTAGTCCAATATGTGAGCCATGGTCCAATATATGAACCCCACTCCACAGTAGGAAAATATCCCCCACACCATAAGCACCATTTAAAGTTATTTTTATTTTGAATTTTGGATTGAATTCCGCGTTTTAGGGTCTTCTGACATAGGTATGTGATCCCATGTCTCCAAATAAAACAACATTGGATTCATTTGCCCATAGATCATTGATCCACTTTTAAGCTGGTCATTCTGAGTTACTGTTAGCACACTCAAAAAAGTATGTCGGTAAAATCTACTACAAAAGACAGTTGTTTTGACTACATTTTGTCGTTGAAAAGGCGTCCACTACATAAACGGTAAAAACAACTGAACATGTTGTTGTTTTTAACTATTGATTTTCAACTACAAAATGTAGTAAAAACTACTACAAAACTGTTTAATACAGTTGTTTTTTCTACAATTGCCTGAAATTTTATTTAAAAAATTTCTTAAACGTTTAAATGATTGATATTTATTTATTTAAAAAGCAATACATTTCAGTTGGTTGTATAGAATTTCGACATGATGACAATTTTTTGATGTATTTATCTGGAATTATAGAAGAAAAAAATTATATTAATAAAATGTTAAACAAAATAAATTGATTGTATTTACCTTTGTTTTTTTAATAGTTCATTTCAAATTTTCACCGCTACTGATCAAAATTTGTCTGGAATAAAAAAAAAAAACGAAATGCTTTGGCAAAATTGATTTATAAAAAAAAAGAATTAATTTGAAATGTTTCAAAAAAGTATGTACCTGCTCTGTTGTGTATACAAAGAAAAGAAAGATGGCGCGCTCATAAGAAAACAAAACACTGCACACATTTTATTTTGTTTTTTTCCGATTGGTTTTTACGCACGCTTATGTGAGCGCTATATTATACACACTTGTTATCTCATTTATCCACTTATTTTCTTTCGCTCAAGAATATTTTTCCAAAAACATATTTTTTGTTATAATTAAATTTAATAAATTGTAATTTAATTTATTTAGATATTATTTATTTGGTATAAAAATAATTCCTTCCGCATTCCGCACGACCAACTCGCTCGACACATTCGTTTGCAATAAAAATTTCTAGAAAAAAACGAGTTTTAGAAAAAAAACTAAAAACAACTACATAAATCAACTATTGCTACAGTGTAGTATATTTTTTGTAGTTATTTTTTGAAACTACTACAAAAAAAGTTGTTTGAGATTTTTTCATACAAAAACGACCGAAATTGTAGTTAAAAACAACAGCTACTACTTACTACACAAACGACCGTCATGTAGTAACTGCAATAATTTTCTGAGTGCAAACTTCAAACGACTTGCAGCATGCTTAAGTGAGAGTATGCGCACTTTTTCGAATCTACAAGCGTTAATGTTGTTGTTTTGTAATCTTTGACGAACATTTTCGCCATTTGCTGTCCTTTTTTAGCTCTGGAGCTGCCGTAGATGGGGCTTTCTTCCATTGTCTTTACAAACACCTAACCACTAATGGTGACAAACATCGCTTGTGACTAAGTTTTTCAAGCTCTAAAGTTAATTTTGTTGAATTTCCAATCATTTTATAAGCGCATCTAACCAATTTTCCTTTTTCAGAATATGGTTTATGTTCAGAAATCATATTTTTTACAAAAGAACGTTTTTGAGGAGTGTAATTCTTTCCACGTCATATTTTTATGAAAATAAATATGAAGTTTTGTAATGAATTAAATTTTTTTATAAATAAAAACTATCTTCCTTTAGTATTTAAAACTTTTATTTTAATAATTAAAATATTATTAATTTTTTTAAAGAAATTTTGTAATTCGGTGCTATTTTATTGACTGCACTGATTCGGAGTTTTTTTAAAAATATCGATCATTAAAAAAGAACCGTCCACAATTTTTGGAAAAAGTAAAAACATTTAAGGGCCCAGTCAGAAATTGCCAACCGTACCAAAAATATTGTACTGGCAGAGCACTGGCTTTAATGGAAATGCCAATACATAGCCAACGTTGGCAATTACAATAAGAAATGTGCACTGCCAGTACAATTTGTACAACAGTTACGGCAGTTTTTTTTTTAATTTATTTTATAAAGCGGTTTGATTTTGAATTAATGTTTTTTATTTGATCTTTGTTATAAAAGAAAAATTTATATAAATATATAATTTAAATTAGGTGTGTAGCAATAGTTTCATTATCACATGTAGTAAGAATACACTTAAATTCTACCATATTTATATTAATTTCGGTATGATTTTCATTTAAATTACTAACGTTGTACAATCCTATTTCACTTCATGGGATTGGATAATCTGCAAAATCGGAAACATCAAAGAAAATGTTTCCTTTAAGAAAAATATCATCACATTTGTATTGAGACAGTTTTTTGCTAAAAATTTCTTTAACTATTATAACATTTCCATTTCTAAGTAAACATACGTTATCAGGAGAAAGGGATGTAATTGTATTACCTTGAATGTTAACAAAGGAAAACGTAACGGTCAAATCCGAGGATTCTAAAACATTACCAAGAGAATATTTTGCACTTTTATTGACACGATATAGTAACGGAAAATTATTTTGTGGATTGTCGGAACGAAAAATATGGAGTTTTCTTTGAACTTCTCCAATGGGATTGGTTGGCGAATTTATAATACTCTTTATAAAACCCAGACTATTTTCAAATGCTGAAAATTGGGATAGCTGCACCCCTTTATTAACTACGTCATCGGCGATATGAATAAGGTTGTGAACGTTCATTGTATTGGATTTTGGTCCATAAAAATTTGGCATAAGTTCAACATATCTCCTTAATAACTGCTTAGCCTAATCCGCTTTTAATGTTGCTAATTTGCTAGACGATAAAATTCGACAAGCTGTAAAAAGAAGTAAAAAATGTCTGTAACGATTACAGCTCAATATATTTTTCAAAATAATGCCTCCACCATATATTAAAAAAAAAACCGAAATTGTGTAGCTTTCCAATTTTTTAAATCTATTAAATCAAACGTTTTTCGTTGAAACTCTGTTGTGATATCTTTAGATATTTTTGAAAACTTTGTCTGCATTATCGCAACGTTTTTTTCTGAAACATAAGAATATCGATTCTTTAAAACAAATTTTTGGAGTAACGTTTTGCCAATTCCAAGGTACAACATATGCATTTCATCTAAAACTACAAACTTTATTAAGTCGAAGTTAGGAATATCCAGAAGTGGACTTTCTTTAGTTAAGTGGTGCTCAGTGTTAGTCACATTTATTGTTCTCATTCTAGCTTGGCACTGCACAGTATAACATAAAAATTAAATACTGGGAATGTACAATATTTTTTGTTTTGCCAACAGTGTGCCAACATCGGAAAAACATATCGGCCAAGACACTTTTTGGTGTTATCATTTTGGCTTTGGAACTGTACAGTATTTTTTGTAAATCGGGTATTCAGCCAACGTTGGCAACACCTTTGCCAACGTTTTGCCAACCTTGGCCCGCTTGTTTTTTTCTGACTGGGGGGTTTAGACTTAGTATAAGAGTATTGCATATTTACTTTAAACGAATACGCACATAATATTTTGTTTTAATTGAATGAATAGAGATTTTGTCATTGGTGCTATTTTTTTGACCGGCACTGTATATTGTGAAAATATTGCTTAAAGTTCTTCAAAATTAATGCAGGCACCTTCGCGATACTTATTTAAATTCTAGCTCTCTGCCTTCTTCTTCAAGATTAAACAAAAATCGATTAAAAAGGATATTAAAACGATTTTAGTCAATACTTGATATTCATATTCCGTTTGAAGTAAAACAATTTTCCACCACATTTTACTTTTACGTAAATTGCAACCTTTTTTCTCTTTTGTTTAATGTAATTTATATAATTTTTTTTATACCGAATGGTTTAAAAAGTATAACTTAAACAACTCGTTTGGTATTAACTGTAAGAGAGAGAGAGAAAAAAAAGAACAATAATTCTTTTTCTGGTGTTGTTTTTAAACCAAAACAAGCAATTTCAAGAGAGACACAACATAACATGTTTTTGTAATTTTTTTTATGCTACTTAAGTGAAAAATATTTTCATTCTAATCTTTTTTTTTATTATAACCAGATACAGCAGGAATTAGAATCTTATTTAAAAAATGGAGTTTTTCCTGAAATATTTAATGAATATTCTATTAAGAAAACATTAAGCGATAGCTCTCGACGTTGTTTAGTACGTGAATCCGTAAACTTTTTGCGCCAAAGAAGTGGAAATTATCCGAGTCGCGAAGAAAAGATTGCATTAGCTGAAGCCATAATAGTTTTGTTTCCGGCTTATAAAGTTGAAAACAGCGATTGCGGTGGTATTGTAAGAATAATATTATATTTAAAGTGTGATTGTAGTTTTGATTTATTTGTGTTATTTGTTTAAGGATTTATTTTTTAACCCGGCAAATAATACTGGTTATTTAGTTGCAAAATTAAAAAATTTAAACTCGAGGAGACGCAAGTTGACGACAGCATCTGAAAAAGTAGAACAACCGCAAGGAAGTGATATTGTTTGCGAAAATGAAGATATTAGTGAAGAAGACCTGAATTTTTTTCAAAATTGTTTAGCTTCTGATCAATTGCTTATAAAAGAAAAGCTGCAACAAACATTAAAAGCCCGTATTAATTATTGCACAGCACAAGTTAATGTATTACAGGCCTTTCCCATATTCGTGTTTGATTCTTCATTGGTAAAAAACTCTGAAAAATAAACAAAAAGTTCCTATTTAATTTAGTTTTTTTTTAACCTTACAGATTTTGTTTGATTTTGAGCTTCGCTTCGGCGAATTTAAATCAAAAGAACTATTTAACAATTGGGAAAAATATAAACATTTTGTGGATGAAATAGGAAATGAGGCTGGCGGACATCATAGTTTTGAAATTGTATCTGACTACTCTTATGATGTCCTACTATTTTTTAAACTCTTAAAGTTGTTGCCTTCGACTGCTGCGGGGCGAGACACAAAAAGAACGAACATTTTTAAATCTGCGGAAAACTTTATAAGTTTTGAACAGGTAAGAACCTTGTCAGAATTGGGTCGGCAAACTATTACCACAAAACTATTTTGACAGATTACAACCGCAAGTTAAAACAAGTAAGAAAATTATGGTCTGTCAAGACCGACCATATAATACCCTACACCAGTGTCTCCCGGAAAATGGGTCCTTAGTTCAAACATCGACCGAGTGGATCTATCTTTCGGCAAATCTTTAATAAGTGTTAAAAACACTCACAAATCAAATTTGAGTAAATAGGCTTCTTTTTGTTGCCAATAAACAGCTTTAACTGAATATCGGCGAAATTTTCATGTAATGTATATCGGGAAGATGGTTTGTATATTGGCTACAAGAAGAACTGGTCCGATTCCTTTTAAAATCGGAATGGATATTTGTGAAAACAAAAGACGTTTACCTACTTAATTTCGAATGGATATCTATTATAATACGGTTATTGGAGTCATCTGACCCAAAATTAAAGAGGACCTTTGTATGGGGGCTAGGTCTAAACATGGACGGATTTTTTCCAATTCAAGCCAATAGGCTTCGCCATTGAACCAAGAAAGGCTTAAGTTTTAAAATTCAAGTCATTTGATTAAAAATTGCGGCCTGCATCGTGTTTACACTGTTTACATGGACAGACGGACGGACGGACATCGCTAAATCGACTCAAAAAGTGATTCTGGGTCTATCGTTATACTTTAAAGTGGGTCTAGGACCAATATTTCGGGTTGTATCAGTTTTTATGCAATTGACTAAAAAGTTAAAAATCTCCATGGTTCAGCATCGTGACGACATATTTTGTTACTTAAGTTGCAGAATAAAAAATTTGTTGCAAATTATCTGATGATATTAGCAGATATTAAAAAAAATAATTCAACAAATTACTTTTGTGGTTGTAATCTCAAAACAAAAAAAAAAAACACAATTTGTGGTTTGTCGACCCAATTGTGTCTTGGTTCTAATTTGGCAAAAAAAACGTGGTTAAATTATCTGATTGGTTATCTTTTAATTGCAGCTACATACACCAATAGAAAATTATGAAGTTGGATTTCAGCAGCCAACTATCATAGCTGTTGGAAAAAGCAAGTCTTCGATATCCCAATATTTTTTAAGTTTGCAGGGCAAATGCATCAACATACCTCTTCATTATAACTTTGTTCAAGTATTTGATCTATATTTTAAGTCATTTTATGTATTTAATATTGAATTTGACATAACCTTGGCTAACTTTTTGCGTTATTTTGCGAAGTTTATATATTGTATTGACAACAAAAAGGCCCCGAGCCCAAGATTGGTTGAGATTCATTCTAAATTTCAAATGAAGTTTAAAACTTTGGCCTAATATTAAAAGCTTAATTTCATACATAACCTTAATTGTTATACACTCCACATAGTGTTAGAGAGTATATTAGGAGCAGACCTTGGAAGAATTAATTCAATTTTTGAACGAATTCCTTATTTAGTAATTCAATTTTGTACTCGATTGAATTAATTCTACTCTAAATTGTTTCATAGATTTAATTTAACTTGTCCCATTCAATAAAAGTAAGGTTCATTGAATCCATTTTTTTTTATTGTTCTTTAAAATGCATTCAAAGAATTCATTCTTATTGAATTAATTATTTACTGAATTAGCTCAATTTCTTCACCATTCAGTAAGAATTGAAAAATTTATTAACCATTCAGTAAGAATTGAAAAATATTTTCACCGTTCAATAAGAAAATAATTTTTTTTTCAAAATGAAAAATAAAATTGTACTACTATATTTTTATCTCATTAAGAATACCGAACTTGCTTAAAATTAACAAAAAAAATATATGACCTTAACCTTTGATGTTTTTTTTGTTAATTTTAAATAAGTTCGGTATTCTTAATGAGTTCCCGTTTTTTTACATATATTTCCTCTTTTTCAATGAAAAGTATACAATTTTATTTTTCATTTTGCAAAAAAAAAAATATTTTTGAACGTTGAAAATATTTTTCAATTCTTACTGAGTGGTTAGCAAAATTTTGCGTTCTTACTGAATGGTTAACAAATTTTTCAATTCTTTTTCAGTGTTATTGAATGGAAATAAATACGAATTCGTTCGATTCAATTCAATGTGAACAATGAATTGATTCTTTTGACTATAATTCAGAACGTAAAATTGAATTTAGGAATTAATTCAATACAAGCTCTGATTAGGAGCCACGCATTTTTGACAAATTGATTTTTTGTTTTTTATACTATTTGGTTAAAAATCTATAAAAAAAATGTTTATAGGGTATTTTTTTTTTTGTTTTTCATTAAGAAAATTGATTCTTTAAAAAGTGGTATGTATAACAAAACGTACTATTTTGTTTTTTATCAAAATTTTTTCCTAGTATTTCATATGCAAGATTTTTTCGTAATTTTTAAATATATCGTTTTGGTCTTATTCATAGCGTTTTTTTTTTTTTGTTTTTCATCAAGAAAATCTATTCTTTAAAAATTGGTATGTAACAAAACGTACTTTTTTGTTTTGTCATAAGTAGGGATGAGATTTTCATGCACTAAAAAATCGAAAATATGCGCTTAAAACATGCGCTAAAAAATTCAAAATATGCACTAAAAAACCTAAAAATATGCACTAAAAAATAAAATGTGTGCTATAAAAATCTTGTTTTTATAGGAAAAACTTCTTAAAAAGCTAAAAGTAACGCCGGGTTTAAATAGTAACATTTAAAACTTTATATAAGCAAGATTTTTTCAAATTAAGACAATCTATAAAAAAAGTTTTAAAGAAAAAAAAATGATTTTTCTTATTTCCAAAATAAATTTTTAAAATTTAAAATAGTTTTTATAACAAATAAATTTCAATTTGTGTTTTTGCTAATTTATGCTAAAATATGCAAAAATATGCACTTACAATTGAAATATGCACAAAATATGCATTTAAAACCAAAAATGCAAAAATATGCATTTTCAGCATAGATGGGAATTTTGCATTACCATTGAAATTTAATTACCATTGGTTGATATCAATGGTAATGAAAAAATTTTCATTACCATTTAATCCCGAGTAAAAATTTTTATATGATGCAATATATATTGATATGTAATACAATATATAATTAAACGCAATTTGATCCGAAAAATGGTGGATGTTTTTGCATTAAAAAAGATCAATTTGTATAAAATATGATTTGATTTCATCCGAGTTTTGACCAGACATTGCCATATATTAGTAGATCTAATTAGATCTAATTGCATAAAAACATGTAAAATCCTGGTGTTTTTTGGTTTGGGTTGAGTTACACCACAGGTCAACGATACATTCACCAAACATATAATTTTCATAAACAAAAAAATGTTCGGGTACGCTTCGAACCAGATAGGTGATATACATAACCCTAACAAGGAAATGTTGAGGAACATTTTAAAAAGTTTCTTATACTTTGCCTTAAAAACTTAGAAAATTGTTGGTTAAATGGAAACATATAGTGTTATATATGGAACAGAATTGGATATATATAATTTTATATTAAATTATACAGAAAAACAAATTTTGTATTGACCCTCATGTAATTTTATATAATTATATCAACCGTACACCTTTTAATCCGAATCATGATTCAATTATATATTACTACATATGACTGCATTAAAAAAATTTAGAAAATATCTCACGGATGTATAATCATATATAATTTATTATGTTTGTATCAAGTTATATATTGTAATATATGTTTATTTTTACTCGGGATGGTAATTAAATTTTTTTAATTGAAAAAATAATTACTAATGGTAATGAAATGAACCAATTGTTGAAAAACACCAATTATAATTGGTTTCAAAACCATTGGTTTTCACATATTCGTTTTTTTGAAAAGTTAAAAATTTAAACATCAAAGTATGTTTTTCAAAAAAATATGACAATGTTAAAGACAAAAAACAAAACGCAAATAAAAATTTCAAATATTGTGTTATACAAAGGCAATCAACGTGTGTTTGGTTTATAAAATTTGAAAAACTAAAACACCATATAACAAAAAACAACAGATATTTCCAAATATTAACGATTTTGACAATATTGTGACGACTTTTACTAATGGTAATTATTTTTTTTAAGTGATGCCCTACCAATGGTAATTATTTTTTTTTAATTTTCATTAGTAATTAAATTGCTTAGTTATTTAATTGGTACAATTGATACAACCAATGGTAATGAAAAAAAATTATTACCATTGACATCAATTAAATGGTAATTAAACCATCAATTAATTAGTCCCATCTATGATTTTCACCAAAATATGCAAAAACAAATCGATGCCATTTTAACGCAAAATTCTTGATTCGGAAAGATAATTGATCGATATCGTTTTTAGACTATCGACAAAAAACATGCATTTGCATGGAAATCTCATCCCTAGTCATAAGCAATATTTTTTCGTAATTTTTAAATATGCTATTTTGGGATAAGCCTGTCCCGAAAATGGCTTCTTTTTGGAATTTTGCTTGGTAATAGCGTATTACAGAGCTAATAATGGGAAAACTAATCCAAAAAAATTGGAGTGTGTTTTTGCCTTCCCGGTGAAAAATGAGCATATATGGATACATATATGTAAATATATGGATGCATATATGTAAATACTAGCTAACTCGCCCGGTACTTCGTTACCGGTTAGCTGTAAAAAAAACAACTTTATTACTTGAAATTCTTATTAATTTTTAATTAAACATAAAAATTGTTAGTTTTGACCTTTAAAATATTATATTTTGAGTAGATTTAAAGTTGCAAAAAATTTTATTTTGGCGAAACGATCCCATAGTTCAAACTTTAAGTTTCAGGGAACATTAGTGCATAAGGAACAATATGTACCAAATTGAAGCGAAAATTCAAAATTTTATTTTCCCAGAATGTAATTTCCGCGAGTGGATCGTAAAGTGACAATTTTAAGTACACTCAGAAAATTATGTAAGTTACTACATGTTAGTTGTTTGTATATTTTACAGCCCTAGTAAAAAAGTTTTGATATAATGATATATAATTTGATACAATCATATTAAATTATGTATGACTTCATATATGTTCAGATCAATTTTTATCTAAGATATATTGAGGCTCCATTTTCTTATCTGAGGTTATATATAAATATATCTGACTTTATGTAATTATATAAATTATATTAATTTATATAAAATAAGATCAAGTGGATTTAATTGGATGTGACCAAAATTCGGATCTAATTGTATCATTTTTTATATTTGTGTATCTAAAATAATACATTTAGATCAATATCTGATCCAACTTGATACAGCCAATTTTGAGATCAAATTAGATCTTAAAAGTTTTTTTTTTTACTCGGGAGTAGTTAGTTATTTTCAACTACAAAGTCAGTTGTTTTTGTATGAAAAATATCAAACAACTATTTCTGTTAGTTATTTAAAGTACTTTTTTTGAATAACTAACACAAAAGTACTGTGATGTAGTAACAGTTATTTAAAGTAGTTAATTTTATTTTTTTTATCTCTGAAAAATTTGCAAAGTTTTTTTCCAAAAAATAAAAATAAATTTTCGTTTTTTTATTTTTCACAACTTAAAAAAATTGAAAAAAATTTGAAAAAATTGGTCTTCGATTTTTTTTCTGAAAAATTTTTTGAAAAAAAAATTATTAATAGATTTTTTGAATTTTACTACATTTTAGTTGTTTTGACTACAAATGTAAGTTGTTTTTACTACATAAGTCAGTTGTTTTTTGTCAGTTAAAATAACTAACATTGTTAGTTGATTTAACTGAAAAAGTAGTTGACCCCAAAACAACTTACAAAGCAGTTATTTTAACTGACATTTTCAGTTGATTTTACTAACATAATTTTTTGAGTGTATCTCTTCTTTCTCCCTTTTTCCCCATTAGAAGCAGAATTTTTATAAAAGTACTTATTTTAGAATGTTATTTCCGCGAAAGGATCGTACAGTCCAAATTTTAAGTATTTAGGACCATTAATTCAGCAGATACAAAATTGCCCTACTTTCCCCATTTTCCCCCTTAGAAGCAGAATTTACTAAAAAAGTGCTTCTTCCAGAATGTTATTTCCGCTAGAGGATCGTACAGTCCAAACTTCAAGTATCTAGAACCATTAGTTTAGCAGATACAAAACAGTTCAAAATTCAAGTATCTAGGATTATTAGTTCAGCAGATACAAAATTGCCCTACTTTCCCCCTTTCCATCTATAAAACAAAATTTTAAAAAAAGTACTTCTTTCAGAATGTTTTTTCCGCGAGAGGATCGTACACTCCAAATTTCAAGTATCTAGGACCGTTAGTTCAGCAGATACAAAATTGCCCTAATTTCCCCCTTTTTCCCCGTAGAAGCGAAATTTTAAAAAAAGTACTTCCATTAGAATGTTGTTTCCGCAAGAGGATTCAAATTTCAAATTTGCCCTACTTTCCCTCTTTTTCCCCCTATAGAAGCAGATTTTTCCAAAAAAGTACTTCTTCCAGAATGTTATTTTCGCGAGAGGATCGTACAGTCCAAACTTCAATATCGAGGACCATTAGTTCAGCAGATACAAAATTGCCCTTCTTTCCCCCTTTAAAAAGTAATTTTCAAAAAAGTACTTCTTTCAATATGTTATTCCGCGAGATGATCCTATATTGCAAATGTCATGTTTTTAAGACCATTAGTTTAAAATTTATCAAATTGCCCTATTTTGCCCCTCTTGGCCCTCCTTAAAACCAAAATTATCAAAAAGTGTATTATTCAAAAAATTATTTCCGCGAGAGGATCAAAACTTAAAGTTTTAGTTCAGAAGATACAAAATTGCCCAATTTTCCCCCTTCTACTTTTGTCAAGATGTTTTTTTTGCGAGATGATCCTAGAGTTCAAATTTCAAGTTTCTGGAGCCATTTGTTTAAAAGATAAATAATGTACCGATTTTCCCTATTTCCCCCCCTTTCCCACCGTGGAGGAGGAATTTTTCAAACAATATTTTTTTCGGAATGTTGTTTCCGCGAGAGGATCCTAAAGACCAAACTTCACGTTTCTGGGACCATTTGTTCAGAAGATAAAAAATTCACCGATTTTCCCTATTTTCCCACCCTTGGAGGCGGAATTTTCAAAAAATTTTGTTTTCCGCATGTTAATTCTGCGAGAGGATCCTAGAGTCCAAATTTCAAGTTTCTGGGACCATTTGTCCAGAAGATAAAAAATGTACCAATTTGCTCTATTTTCCCCACCTTGGAGGCGGAATTTTCAAAAAAATATTTTTTTAGTTTTTTTTTTTCGCGAGAGGATTATAGAGTCCAAATTTCAAGTTTCTAAAACTATTAGTTCAAAAGATACAAAATCCCCCAAAGGGCCCTACTTTCCCCTTTTCCCCCCTTAGAATTGGAATTTTTAAAAAAGTTCTTTAAGTATGTTATTTTTGCGAAAGGATCGTTCAGTTCAAATTTCAAGAATCTAGGACCATTAGTTTAGCAGATTCAAAATTGCCCTTCTTTCCCCCTTTTCCCCCCAGAATTTTGAAAAGTACTTTCTTAAGAATGTTATTTCCGCGAGAGGATCGTTCAGCCAAATTCAAGTATCTAGAACCATTAGTTCAGCAGATACAAAATTGCCCTACCTTCCCCGTTTTCCCCCTTGAAATCAGAATTTTCAAAAAAAGTACTTCTTTCAGAATGTTAATTCCAAGAGAGAGGATCGTGCAGTCTAAATTTCAAGTATCTAGGACCATTAGTTCAGCAGATACAAAATTACCCTACTTTCCGCCTTTTGCCCCTTAGAAGCGGAACTTTCCACAATAAGTACTTTTTCCGCAAGATTTAAATTTTAAGTATCTTGGATCATTAGTTCAGCAGATACAGAATTTCCCTACTTTCCACATTTTCCCCCTTTAGAAAGAGAACTTTTAAAAACATACTTCTTCTAGAATGTTCTTTCCGCGAGAGGATCGTACAGTCCAAACTTCAAGTATGTAGGACTATTAGTTAAGCAGATTCAAAATTGCCCTACTTTCTCCCTTTTCCCCCCGTAGAAGCAGAATTAAAAAAAGTACTTCATTTAGAATGTTATATCCGCGAGAGGATCGTACAGTTAAATTTTAAGTATCGAGGACCATTAGCTCAGCAGATACAAAATTGCCCTACCTTCCCCTTTTTCCCCCCTTAAAAGTAGAGTTTTCAAAAAAGAACTTCCTTGAGAATGTTATTTACGCGAGAGGATCGTATAGTCCAAATTTCAAGTATATAGGACCATTATTTCAGCAGATACAAAATTGCCCTACTTTTCCCCTTTTTCCCACTCAAAATCGGAATATTTAAAAAAGTACTTCTTTCAGAATGTTATTTTCGCGAAAAGATCGTACAGTACAAATTTCAAGTCTCCCGGACCATTAGTTCAGCAGATACAAAATTGCCTACTTTCCCCCTTTTCACTCTTAGAGGCGGAATTTTCCAAAAAGTCCTCCATTCGAATTTTATTTCCGCGAGAGGATTGTGCAGTCCAATTTTCAAGTATCTAGGACTATTTGTTCAGCAGATACAAAATTGGCCTACTTTCCCCCTTTTTCCCCCTTAAAGAAGAATTTTTAAAAAAGTATTTCTTTCCGAATGTTATTTCCGCGGGACGATCGTACAGTCCAATTTTCAAGTATCTAGGAGCAGATTCAAAATTGCTCTATTTTACCCTCTTTTTCCCCTTAAAAGAGGAATTTTTAAAAAAGTATTAACTACCGAATGTTATTTCCGCGGGAGGATCGTACAGCCCAATTTTCAAGTATCTAGGACCATTACTTTAGCATATACAAAATTGCACTACTTTCCCCCTTTCTCCCCCTTAAAAGCGAAATTTTCAAAAAAGTACTTCTTTTAGAATGTTAGTGCCGCGATATGATCCCATATTCCAAATGTCATGTTTTTAAGACCATTAATATAAAGTTTAGCAAATTGACCTATTGTCCCCCTTTTGGGCCTCCTTAAAACCAAAATTCTCAAAAAAATATATTTTTCAAAAAATAATTTCCGCGAGAGCATCCAGATTCAAAATTTCAAGTTTGTTCAGAAGATACAAAATTGCCCTACTAAACCCCGTCTACCCACCACCCCGCCCTTATAAAAGGATTTTTCAAAATATTACTTTTTACAAAATGTTTTTTTTCGCGAGAGTAGAGTTAAAATTTCAAGTTTTTGGGACCATTCGTTTACCAGATACGAAATTGCCCTTCTTTCCCCATTTTTCCCCATTTAAAAACGAATTTTCAAAAATGTACTTCTTTTAGAATGTTATTTTCGGGATAGGATTGTACAGTTTAAATTTTAAGTATCTAGGACCATTAGTTCAGCAGATACAAAATTGCCCTTCTTTCCCCCTTTTTCCTCGTAGAAGCATAATTTTTAAAAAAGTTTTTCTTTAACAATGTTATTTTATTTCCGCGAGAGGATCGAACAGTTGAAATTTCAAGTATCAAGGACCATGAGTTCAGCAGATTCAAAATTACACCACTCACCCCCATTTTCCCCCGGAATTTTCAAAAAGTACTTCCTTTAGAATATTATTTCCGCGAGAGGATTGTACAGTTCAAATTTCAAGTATCTAGGACCATTAGTTCAGCAGATACAAAATTGCCCTACTTTCCCCCTTTTTCCCCGTAGAAGCGGAATTTTTGAAAAAGTTCTTCTTTAAGAATGTTATTTTCGCGAAAGGATCGTACAGTTCAAATTTCAAGTATAAAGGACCATTAGTTCAGCAGATTCAAAATTGCCCTACTTTCCCCATTTTCCCCTAGAATTTTGAAAAAGTACTTCCTTTAGAATGTTATTTCCGCGAGAGGATCGTTCACTCCAAAATTTCAAGTATCTAGGACCATGTTTTCAGCAGATAGCGGAATTTTCAATAAAGTACTTTTTTCAGAATGTTATTTCCGCGAGAGGATCGTGCAGTCCACGCGAGAGGATCGTGCAGTCCTATTTGTTTAGCAGATACAAACCGGAATTTTCAAAAAGTACTTCTTTCAGAAAGTTATTTCCGCGAGAGGATCGTACAGCCCAAATTTCAAGGATCTACGACCATTAGTTCAGCAGACACAAAATTATCCTACTTTCCCCTTTTTCCCCCTTAGAAGCGAAATTTTCAAAATAGAACTTTCTTCACAATGTTATTTCCGAGAAGGATCCCATAGTCAAAATTTTTAAGTCTCTGGGAAAATTAGTTCAGAACATACAAAGTGTACCAAATTGTCCTATTATCCCCATTTTTACCACCCTAGAAGCGGAATTGAAAAAAAACTTTGTTTCGGAATGTTTTTTCCGCGAGAGGATCTTATAGTCCAAACTTTAAGTTTCTAGGACCATTAGGTCAGAGAAAAGAAAATGTACCAAATTGCCCAATTTTCCCCCTTCTCCCCTTCTTAGAAGTGCCTTTTAAAAAAGTACTTTCTTCAGAATATTATTTTCGAGAGAGGATCCTATAGTCCAAATTTCAGGTTTCTGGGACCATTAGTTCACAATATAGAAAATGTTCAAAATCGTCCTATTTCCCCCCCAAATTTGAATGAAAAATTTTCAAAAAATACTTTCTTCAGAACATAATTTCCGCGAGAGGATCATATAGTCCAAATTTTTAAGTTTCTAGGACCATTAGTTCAGAAGATACAAAATGTACCAAATTATCCTACTTCCCCCTTTCAATCCCCTAGGATCAGAATTAAAAAAAACTTTGTTTCAGAATGTTTTTTCCGTTAGAGGATCTTATAGTCCAAACTTTAAGTTTCTAGGACCATTAGGTCAGAAGATAGAACATGTTCCAAATTGTCCTTTTTCCCCCATTTCCCCTTCTTATTTTTTTTAAAAAAATACTTTCTTTAGAGTATTATTTCCGCGAGAGGATCCTAAAGTCCAAATTTTAGGTTTCTTAGTTCAGAAGATCGAAATGCTTCAAATTGTCCTATTTCCCCCTAAATTTAAGTGATTAAATCAATAAATTCCCAAATATTAAAAAATAAATGAGAAAAAAAATTGAATAAAAAATTTAAGTCAAAAAATTAGCGAAAAATATTTTGAGTAAAACGAATTGAGTAAAAAAAATTTGGGTGAAAACACCTTCTAAGTAAAAAATTTAAGTAAAAAAATGAGTAAAAAAACTGAAGAACACAAAAAATTGATTAAAAAAAATTTTGAGTAAAAAAAAATTTTGAGTAAAAAAAAATTTTGAGTGAAAAAAAATTTGTAAAAAAAAAATTGTAAAAAAAATTTTTGAGTGAAAAAAAAATTTTGAGTGAAAAAAAATTTTGAGTGAAAAAATTTTTGTAAAAAAATGTTTTTTCCCCGAGAGGATACTATAGTTCAAATATCTAGTTTCTAGGACCATTAGTTCAAAATTCACCAAATTGCCCTATTTTCCCCCCTTTTGGCCCCCTTAAAACCGGAAATTTCAAAAAAGTACTTTTTTCAAAATATTATTTCCGCGAGAGTATCCTATATACAAAATTTCAAGATTGTAGGACCATTAGTTCAGAAGATACAAAATGTACCAACTTGTCCTATTTTCCCCCTCCCCCCACCTTAGAAACGGTATTTTCAAAATATTACTTTTTCCAAAATGTTATTTCCGCGAGAGGGTCCTAGACTTAAAATTTCAAGTTTCTGGGACCATTTGTTTAGAATATAAAAAATTTACCAATTTGCCCTATTTTCCCCCTTTTTCCCCCCTTGGAGGCGGAATTTTCCAAAAATATTTTTTTCGAAATTTTATTTCCGCGAGAGGATCCTAGAGTTCAAATTTGAAGTTTCTAGGACTATTAGTTCAAAAGATACAAAATCCCCCAAAGGGCCCTATTTTCCCCCTTTTGCCCCCCTTAGAATCGGAATTTCCAAAAATCCCTTCTTAGTGGGTGGTTTTGTCGGGAGCCGAACCTACATTCCAAATTTCAAGTCTCTAGCTTCAGCGGTTTGGGCTGGGCGATGATTATTGCCAATCAGTCAGTCAGTCAGTCATCACACTCTTTTATATATATAGATATGAGCATATATGGTCATATATGGAATTGTATGCAGTCATATATGATCATATTTGCAACTTATATGTCCATTAGGGTGGTTTTTTATTTTATTTTTTTTGGAATTTCGAGGAGCGCGCAGCGGATTTTTGTGCCATTTGATGTTAAAATAATTGTGTAAAAATTTGAGCTAAATCGGATAAAATTAACCCGAGGCGCAAGAAGGTCAAAGTTTCGGGAAAAAGCCAAAATGGCCAAATTTTGAAAAAACTTAAAAAAATGTAAATTTTGTAGAAATAAAAAAAATAAAATATTTTTTATTTAACTTTCTTGCAATAATACTCAGAAAAAATTATCTTAAATTTTTATGACGGCAGTAACACTTTCAAACATGAAATACAAAAATTACCATGCATTTTAAGGGGTACCTAAAATGAGTGTTTTAGATTTTTTGAAAATTTTATTAAACAAAAAAATTAAATCTTACTATTCTATAGCAATGGATTATTAAATACATCCTAAGGCTTAAATATTTAAAAAATTGGGGATATCCATCGACTCAATTTTTTTTTGGAGTCATTTGAGTTTTGCGGATTTCAAGGAGTCAAATGACTCCAAAAAAAAAATTGAGTCGATGGATATCCCCAATTTTTTAAATATTTAAGCCTTAGGATGTATTTAATAATCCATTGCTATGGAATAGTAAGATTTAATTTTTTTGTTTAATAAAATTTTCAAAAAATCGAAAACACTCATTTCAGGTACCCCCCAAAATGCATGGTAATTTTTGTATTTTATGTTTGAAAGTGTTACTGCCGTCATAAAAATTTAAGATAATTTTTTCTGAGTATTATTGCAAGAAAGTTAAATAAAAAATATTTTATTATTTTTATTTCTACAAAATTTACATTTTTTAAAGTTTTTTCAAAATTTGGCCATTTTGGCTTTTTCTCGAAACTTTGACCTCCTTGCGCCTCGGGTTAATTTTATCCGATTTAGCTAAAATTTTTACACAATTATTTTAACATCAAATGGCACAAAAATCCGCTGCGCGCTCCTCGAAATTCAAAAAAAAATAAAATAAAAAACCACCCTAATGTCCATATACGTAAAATGAGGGCATATGCCCATATATGACATATATGGACATATATGGAGCATATATGTCATATATGTTCATATGCCCTCATTTTACGTACACTCAAAAAATTTCATAGGTAAAATGAACGAAATACTTTGTACATTGTAGGAAATATTTCGTGGTTTTGCCGGAACGAAATATTTCGTAATATTTACCTATGGCATTTCGTAAATTTACGAAGTTTTTTTTAGTGATATTTACGAAATAAATACGAAAATATTTCGTAAATTTACGAAATATTTAGTATAACTACGAAATATTTCCGTACATATTACGAAGTTTTTTTTTGTAAACACGAATTATGTTTATTTTTACGAAAATATTTCGTAAAGTTACGAAACATTTTGTATAACTACGAAATATTTTGTATAATTACGAAATATTTCGTAAAAATACAAAATATTTTTGTACATATTACGAAGTTTTTTTTTTTTTTGTAAATACGAATTATGTTTAGTTTAACGAAAATATTTCGTAAAGTTACGACATATTTTTCCATTTCCAATTCCATTTCTAAACGGAATTGACTCGGTGACATGCCCGTATAACTTTTCACCAATGTCGCAACACCTAACAGACTGCATTGAAAAATATATCTTGGGTGATTTGTCTTTGTGTTATGCTGAAAATAATTTAAAATTAGAAACCGTAAACAAAAATTAAAAAGAGAAGGAACAAATTTTTGTTATTCCATTTTTTTAATTGTTAAATCTGTTAAATCTAGTAATTCAGATAAATAAATCAAAGCCCTTGATTTTGTGATTTTTTTTTCCGAAAAATATTTTGTTAAATTACGAAATATTTCGTTAAGATACGAAGTATTTCGTATTTTTTTGGCTACGAAATGTACTTCGTAAAATAAACGAAATTTGTATTTTTACGAAATTCCAAGTTTTCGTAAAATTACAAAAATTTCGTAATATGTACAAAAATTTCGTAATATGTACGAAAAAATTTTTACGAAATAATACTTCGTATTTTTATGCATGAAATTTTTTGAGTGTATATGGACATATATGTTGCAAACATGATCATATATGCCTTCATACAGGCCATATATATTCATATATGCTACATATATGGACATACATGACGCTGTATGAACGCATATATGATCATATTTGTACTATTTTTCACCGGGTTCTTACAACCGGTTGAAGTCACAGTCGGTTTTTTTTACCGCTATTGGTGTCAAAATTCACGGAATGTTGAGTATACCCAGCAAAAAAAGTGCGGAGTACTTCTATTTGGAGTGCTTTAAAACTATAACAAATGTAATGAAATACAACAAAAATAACAAAAAACACAAGAAAAAAACACACAAACAGTTTTTTCTACTCCATAAAAAGTTGTTATTCAGCACTTAACTCATTACCTTCCGCGACACTCCCATACAAAAGTAAGTAGATATTCAGTAGATAAGAAGTACTCCGAGCTTTCAAACAACTTCCAACTACTTCCACGGAGTAGTTCTTATCTACTGAATATCTACTTACATTTGTATGGAGGTGTCGCGATAGGTAATACGGAGTTCACACTAGAGAATTTGTACTCGTTTAAGCCACTTGTTTAAAAAAGTAAACAAAATCGTTCACACTACATTTTGCTCGTTTAACGCTGAGTGTTTAACGTTTGTAAACAAACGCACATAACCTAATTCTGAAAAAATTGCAAAAATATTTCTAAAATCCTTTTAAACTTTGGCGGAAGACAAGATATTTTATTTTTTATAACATTTACATAACACCACTACACGGAACACCTTTTTATTGACTCATTCCAAGTAAATAGGAAGATTTTTCTGTTTTTTGTTCCGGACCTGTCCGAAGCTGTTTGCATATTTATACTTCGATGGAAGGCAATATTCACTATTAGTGCAGCTTTTCCAATATAATTATAAATAAAACACACAATTTTTTCTGATTTTTCAGTAGTTTTTATTAGTTTTTTAAATATTTATAATTTCTCAATTTTCCAATGTTTTGCTAATGCCTTTATGATACTTGCTTGTTTCAAGTTACTTGTTGCTGCATTTATTAGGGTTTTTCTATGGGAATTTCGATAAATTCAAAATTTTTGGTTTAAGTTATCGAAATTTTTATAGAAAAACCCTAATAAATGCAGCAACAAGTAACTTGAAACAAGTAAGTATCATACGCACTTAAAGTGCGTATGATACTTGCTTGTTTCAAGTTACTTGTTGCTGCATTTATTAGGGTTTTTCTATAAAAATTTCGATAACTTAAACCAAAAATTTTGAATTTATCGAAATTCCCATAGAAAAACCCTAATAAATGCAGCAACAAGTAACTTGAAACAAGCAAGTATCATAAAGGCAGATACAGAAGCTGGTTGCTATGAAATTATTTTTTTTGGCATAGAATAAAGAAAAATTAAAAGGAAATATACCGAACCCTGCCCTTGAAATGTTTAGCGAAATGTTCAACAGGGAAACAAGTCGAATTTGATTGTTTAGCTAATGCCTTTATGATACTTGCTTGTTTCAAGTTACTTGTTGCTGCATTTATTAGGGTTTTTCTATGGGAATTTCGATAAATTCAAAATTTTTGGTTTAAGTTATCGAAATTTTTATAGAAAAACCCTAATAAATGCAGCAACAAGTAACTTGAAACAAGCAAGTATCATACGCACTTAAACAACCAAATGTATGGGGGAACAAGTCAAATTTTGATTGTTTAGCGCTTAAACACTCATGAGATGTTTAAAGTCGGTAGTGTGAACTCCGTATAATGAGTTAAGTGCTGAATATCTATGTATTCTGGAGTAGAAAAAACTGTTTGTGTGTTTTTGTCTTGTGTTTTTTGTTATTTTTGTTGTATTTCATTACATTTGTTATAGTTTTAAAGCACTCCACTGAGAAGTGGTAATGACTTTTTTTGCAGGGTATTAAGGGAAAAATATTTAAAAAGTTTTCATAAAATAATTTTGGTCCACCAGTGTTTTTATGTTTTAAATGTTTATTATGACGCGGATGTTACACAAGCAAGTCGAATTTTTTTTTTTCGCAGGTTTTTGCAACAAAAATTGAATAAGTGGATTGAATTTTATCATGCAAATATCATGCGAATTTTGACACCAATTGCGGCCAAAACAAAAATATTTTTTTTACAAAATACACCACGATTGCAAACTTTAACCGGTTGTAGGGAGGCAAAGGTGGATTCCAAATTTTTTAGATTATTTTTCCCATAATCAGCTCTCAAAAGAGCATCGTTTTTTAGCTATTACCTTAAATTTTATTTTTCGGGACAGGCTATTGTGGATGCCTAATGGTATTTAAACAAGTTCAATCATATTTTTTTTTTATTTTTCACCAATTTTTTTTTCCTACAATTTTTTTTTTTCAAATAAAGTTTTTTGCAATGATCTCTTTTACATTGTGGAAGTTATCAACACATTCGAAAAGGGCAAATTTAAATTTTTTACATGTTTCATGTTATTATTAATTAGTTTTTATTATTTATTTTATTTAATTATTAACCTTATTTGCTTTTTGATATGTATTTAAGTAAAGAACAGGGCAAGATCTTAAAACCATATGAAATTCAAAAAATACTAGTTTTAAGAAAACATAATTTTTGAGGCCATATGAATATTATACGATTAAATAAGAGCATTCTTATTAACTTCCAATGTTCTAGCACAATAAGTATTCGTATTACCTAATTTCTGATTTAATGAAAAATAAATTGAAAAACTAACAACTAACAACTGTTTTTTGTATTTTCGGGGAAATTTTATGAAATGGGTTGTTAATTTTAGTGCTGCTTAGATTAAAAAATAACACCCGCTATCATATAATTAACACCTATTTAACAATACACTGCATTCCGTAAAGGATATACAATTAATAGCTAGTTTTATTTAACACCAAATATAGATTAAATCGTAATACATAGTGTTGTTATTTTTATGCTCTGAAAAATAAATTTAAAAGCAACTCTCCTTCTATATCTTAAAAAGTTTACTCGATCTCTCTTTTTATCTCTTTATAAGTATACTTTAGGGTCGAATTACCCAATGTCAAGTTAACTTCTAACTGTTGATTTAACGGAGCCTTAAGTCGCGAAAACATTTCTGGTAAATTCAGTAAATTTTCAGTGGGTATTTAGTTGGTTGAATACCATTTTATCTCCTCTCTCATATACATAAAATAAAGAAGAAGAAGGGAAGCTTGAACTTTAATTTTTTTTTTAAATAATTTGCATTTCTGAAGCATGAGATTTTAGAGAAAATATAAAATTGTCACTCATTTTTCAGATCTTATGGATATGCTCATCGCCAGAACTATGTACTTGACGTTTTCCAGCTTCCTAGCTCAATGTTCATAAAATAAAATTTGTTGGAAGGCTGGTTAATAAAATATGCGCAGTAGTATTATAAAAGAAAAAAATGGGTTATTAAATTTAAAATCACAAACGGTAATAATAAATGTTTTCAATATTTTTAATTTTCCTTTTTAAAACAAAGAACAATATTTTGTTATAAATTGAACATTTAACAAAATTTGCCAAAACTTCGAAAGGGGTCACGAAGCAATAGATAATGAGAACGCCTGGTTTAACATATAAACTATTTTTGAATTAATTTTAAATTTAATTCCAAAGAAGTTTAAAATTAAACTAAAACATTTTACTGTATGGAAGTACCATTTCAAGTTGTAGGTAACAACAATTTTTGTAGAATCCAACTTATTTTAAGTTGTAATTAATTTCCTACACATACTAAAAACTTTTTTGGGTGCAGTTTTTAAAATAAATACAATTTATAATATTCATGTTTTTTAAATTGCAGATTAATATTGATTTTACCATAATGCATCCATTGAAAGAAAGTTCCTTATTTTCCAAATGGGATGCATTTAAAGAAAAAATTAAAAATTATTATGAACTTAGTATTCATAATGATAATTGTATGCAATTATTCATGATTGCTAAAACATCGACAAATAATGGTAATACACACTATGAAATTGAAAAGTATTCAAACAGAACTGTAGTAGATGCAATTTGTTAAAGATAAATTTAAAAATTCCAAACTTTTGTTATCAAACGGGTATTATTTTAAACATTTTTTATGTAATTTATTAAGCTTTAAGTTAAGTTAATAACAAATGTGCTACGAGGGTCAAACTGGAAAATGAAATTATTTATAGACATTTTTTACGATTTTTTTTTAATACTTCTAAGTCGATTTTTTAAAAGTTTGAACATAAAAAATTTAAAAAATAGTCTAATTATATTAAATTAACGACCCAAACAAAAATAAAAATTTTTTAAATACAGTAGAAAGAAATCCGCATTTTATGACCTTCAATTTCTTTAGACCACCAATTTTTTGTAAACAAAGAAAAGTTTTAATTGTTTCTTAATTTAAGTACAGCTAAAGTGTATACCCGAGTAAAAATAAACATATATAACAATATATAACCAGATGCAAACATAATAAATCATATATGATTATACATCGCGTGAGATATTTTCAAAATTTTTTAAATGCAGTCATATGTAGTTATATATAATTGAATCATGATTCGGATTAAAAGGTGTACGGTTGATATAATTATATAAAATTATATGAGGGTCAATACAAAATTTGTTTTTCTGTATAATTTAATATAAAATTATATATATCCTATTCTGTTCCATATATAACACTATATGTTTCCATTTAACCAACAATTTTCTAAGTTTTTAAGGCAAAGTATGAGAAACTTTTTAAAATGTTCCTAAACATTTCCTTGTTAGGGTTATGTATATCACCTATCTGGTTCGAAGCGTACCCGAACATTTTTTTGTTTAAGAAAATTATATGTTTGGTGAATGTATCGTTGACCTGTGGTGTGTCTCAACCCAAACCAAAAAACACCAGGATTTTACATGTTTTTATTCAATTAGATCTAATTAGATCCACTAATATATGTCAATGTCTGGTCAAAACTCGGATGAAATCAAATCATATTTTATACAAGTTGATCTTTTTTAATGCAAAAACATCCACCATTATTCGGATTAAATTGCGTATAAATATATATTGTGTTATATATCATTATGTATTGCATCATATAAAAATTTTTACTCGGGTAGTAATGACAAAAAGGTTTTTCTAGATGAGACTAAGATCATTAATTTATTGAATGGTATGATAATAGATTGGAAACTTCTTGTCAAATATATTAAAATTTGAATTATAGGAATCAGTTAATCATTGAATTTAATTATTAAATGTAAATATGTATGTATTTCTAATTTATTTTTTATAGTTTGTCGACTAACGGCAGTATGTCAAATTCGAATGAAATTCAATTTTAAAAAATTTTTTGTTAAAAAAATTAGTTGATAACTGTATATAAATTGTTGGACTATTTTTTAAATTTTTTAGCTTCCAACCTGAATCAAATTACGTTGCGTAAGGCGTAACGACCAATAATTTTTCGTTTCTAATATTTAAATGTGAGTTACCTAAATTAAACGGACGTAAAAATTTCAAATTTGATGTGTTTGTTTTTGTTTTACGTCTTGCGCTACGCATTTGATTCTGGTTCGACCCTTATGTTCGAACTTGTAAAAAACGACTTTGAAATATTTTTCAAAAATTTTATAAAAAAATGTCTTTAAATAATTTAATTTTCCAGTTCGACCCTCGTAGCACATTTATCATTAATTTAATCTGGACGCTATGAAGCTTAAATTAAAGCTAAATAAATTACATACTAAACCCTTTTTAAAAAAATACTCGTTTGAGAAAAAAATTTTTGTATATTTAAGTTTGTCTTTAACAAATTGCATCTACTATAGCTCTGTGTGAATACTTTTGTCTTTCTCTGCATGTTAAACGAACATAATTATTTTTTTTTCTTATAGATTCTCAAGATTACATTTTTACCACGCTACTTAATGCCATACTACCACCAAATGTAAGATTTAAAAATAATTCTGGAAAGTGCACTAAGAAAGTTTCTATAGCCGATGCTCAAGAAAGTTTTGCCCTTAGGCTTAATTCAATCAACGATTATGAAATAAATATTGAACATCTCATAAATAAGTATTACTCAGCTGAAGTGACCATTCTTCAACCATTTCTAATTATTGAGGGTGCCTTAGTTGAACAACTTGAAAACTTTTACATATATTTCAATAAGAACTTATATAAATTTGAAACATTTACTGAATGTTTAGATACATGTTTTAAAATTTTTCAAATATTCTCAATACCATATCCTAAAGCTTGTGAGCCTCTTTGGGTTTTTATTCAACAATATTTTTATGATATTTACACTGATTTAGATTGTAAAACACCAAACTTAGTTTCGTTGATTAAATTTATGAAAAGTAATTAGGTAATAATATATTATTATTATTTTAAGTTTTAAAATAATCTAGGCAGAAAAATACAATAACACAGTGAAAGAAAATCGAACTTTCCGAATCGAAATTGGCTAAAACCAAAAACAAATGAAAGTTGACATTTTCCATAACAAAACCCTTAAGGTTTTTAGTTTAATGCGATATTTTTTTACACGCATTTGAAGTTGATGATTTTCAAGCATTTAAAGTTTTTGAATACTAAATATTAGAGGCCTTGGTGGTGCCCTAATTGGGCATGGGGGGTCCAGCGTCAAAATTTAAGCCCGAAATTACGTTAGCTGCAGTGACGGTCTGTGAAGTTGTCACTGGGTGTTCTCTACTTCTTTAAAATATCAAAATTAAGGATATACATCATGTTTTCTTGGACGTAACACGTTCCCGTGATAGACAATAGCGGTTTTCACCCTTCATAGAAAACTTTTGAGGAAAGTTTATTTATTTAAACAAGTTTTTTCACACTAACATTTTCTATAACCTCAAATTACACTGTGGAACAATTCAGGTTAGCAAAAGTTAGATCGATTCTGAGAGTGAGGGGTGTAAAAGACAAATTATTGCTAGAGACCTGCCCAACAATTAAAGTTTTTTAAAAAATTGATGAAGAAAATGAAGCAAAATTTTGGAAAAATTATTTTTTTTAATGCTTTTTGAAAATATTTTGTTTTATAAGCACCACATAAATTTTCTAAATCATATAAACAATATGCTGAAAATCGGCATTTGACTGCAAAGTTCGAAGGTCGATTAAAAAAAAAATCGAACTGACATAAACAAACGCCGAATCGACCTAACTTTTACTAACCTGAATTTGTTCCGCAGTGTTATTAATTTTATGCGCCATTTGTTTGCAAATTATTGCTTTTTGTTTATTCTAGATGTGGTGCAGCAACAAAATGAGCATAAAATAGAATTTGGGAAGCATCTTTCTTAAAAATATACAAATAAATAAGAGCGGATCTTTATCTATTTCGGGAATGCGTTAGGGGCAGGAAAACACAAAATAGGTGTGTTCCAGAACGTTACCGCGGGTGCCCGCGGGTACCCAAACCAGCCCGAAAAGCGTTCCCGTACGCAAAAATTGGGTAAATGAGAGAGTTTTTGAGAGAATAAATTACTTTCTCATTTTACCGAACTTACCCGCACTTTTTTTTCGGGTAAATTGGAAACAGTCAGATGTTAAAAAAAACAGCTGATTTTTTTTGTGAAGCTAAATTGGAAATTTAATTAAAATAAAGAACTAAACCAAGGAAATGTGTTTTTTCAATACAAAAAAAGATAATTTGTTATTAAAATAAACTTTTACAATTTGTTTTTTGTTTAAAGTAATTTTTCTTACGAAAATATTTTAGCGTTATTGGTTTGTTTACATTTTCTATTATTTTGGGCTTGAAATGTGGTTTTTAGCGTTCCCGTACTTTTGTGCATTTTTGTGGTATCGTGAGAGGTTTTTTGATTTTCTCTCATTTTACCGAACTTTACCCGGAAAGTTCTGGAACACACCTAATACAGTACTTTTTATTATTTTTGCAGTTTGCTGCTTGCTGCTGATTTCGAAGAAACACATAATTGTCGTGAGAGAACTTTACTCAATTGAGAAAATTAATGAGAGAACTTTAGTCAAGAGTTAACAAACATCTGTTTTTCCTTGTTAGCAAGGGTTTTAAAATTAATTATGAATGAACCATTTGTCAAATCCATGCTAACTTTTCGTTTTGAATACGACTGAAAGTTTATACGTAAATTAGCTGGTTTTAAAAATTAGAGAACACACAGTGACAACTTCACGGACCGTCACTGGTTAGCCATAACCGGTATGAATTTCGCTGCAGCCGGCCGAATTGTTAAAAATAAACCACTGTGTACCGTTGCGTTTGATTGTTATTTAAATTCAATTACAAAATTAAGTATACTCCTTTTATACAGTTTTCAAATAATTGTAATGATAATAATAGTTGACCAACTTCAAATGCGTGTAAGGCTACGTTCACACTACAAAAACTTACCATTTTAAGTTGAGATGATTTTGTGATTTTTCTTTATGCTAGTACAATTTGAGATGATTTTGTAAATCACGCAAGTCTGTATACAGTATAAAATCATGCAAGTCTGTATAAAGTATACAAAAATCTCGCACTAAACTAAAAAATCCTGAGGGGTTTTTTTTTCAAAAACTATTGCTCGAATTGCATTCGGGAGCTCGGTGGTTTTGCTCTACGACCCAAGAGCTACAAAATAGCTTCGAAACTTTTTGCTGTATCACCGGTACTTACCGAGATATTAGCATTTTAAAATTTCCTGGAATTCGAATTTTTTGATTCAAAGTTAAGACCCAATTGGGTCCACACATGTGTATATGTGAACTTTTACTTCAGGGTCGCCATAGATTTTGATCCGAAATTTTGCTCGGTTTTGCTCTATCTTTCTTAGTTTTCGAGATATTGGCATTTTAGTTTTGGGACCTAATTTTTAGGACCCAATAGGTTCAACACATTTGAAACCTAAATAACTCAACAACTATTGCTCGAACTACATTCGGTTTTTCGGTGGTCTTGCTCTACGACCCAAGAGCTACTTTTTTGCTTTCGAAACTTTTTTTTGTATCGCCGGTACTTACCGAGATATAAGCAATTTAAAATTTCCCGGAATTAGAATTTTTATTTAAAGTTAGGACCCAATTGGGTCTACACATGTGTGGATGACAACCTTTAGGGTCGCTATCGATTTTAATCCGAAATTTTGCTTTGTTTTGCTCTATCTTGCTTAGTTTTCGAGATATTGGCAATTTAGTTTTGGGATCTTATTTTTAGGACCCAATATTTTCAACACATTTGAAACGTAAATAACTCAAAAACTATTGCTTAGTTTTCGAGATATTAGCATATTTAATTTTAAAGCTGAATTCACAATGATTGAGTACTCTGTGCCAGAGAATAGATTTTGTACTTACACATTTTTAGTATAATGTCGTCTCTATTTTTAGAGATGGTACTCTGTAGTACAGAGTACTCCGACATTGTGTCGGAGCCTTAAATTTTCATTATGCCGTGAGTGAACGAATTTTTTTTGAAAATGAATAGTACAACATATTTTTTTACAAAAACAAATTTTTATTTTATTTTTAATATTTTGCCTACAGAAAACTAACGACAATTAATTTATTTTTTGTTTAGACATGCTGAAATATATTTATAAAAATAAAAATATACATCTTATATGAAAAATTATTACAATTAAAAAACAAAATCATGTAACATTTACAAAAATTTGAAAATAACACTATTGTCGAATTAATAAAAATAATAATTGCTACCTATATATAGTACATATGTATATAATTTATAATGTATTTAAATTTAAGTAATAAAATAATACAAAACTATTACAAATGCAGACCGATTTTTTGCAAAACAAGATTTTTTTTTTACCATAAAAACACTATTTTAGTATGTCCGAATATTTTTTCGAAACTTTTCGATTTTCAAGACAAAAAAGGAACCCAACGACATTTCCCCACAGGTCCAATATTTTTGTGTATTAATATTAACCTAAAATGACAACTATTCCGACCCTGACGATTTCGAAAATCAAAACAAAAAGACAAATTTGCTCCACCCTATTCCTCATTAACCAAGATCACTGCTTGGCGACAAGCGCCCTCCAGCTCAACCATCTGGGAATCTTCCAACTCTGAGCTGGAGGGCAGGATTTTAGAGCCTCATTGTGTAGGTTACTTAAATTAATTGGAATTCACGCATGAGCCTTGGGCTGCGAGGGAAATCATGTTTTTAACGACCTCCAGTTTGGGCTTAGGCTATACCTCTTCCAATTGGCTAATAGCAACCTTTAACATGGCTGCTGATCTCTCATTTCCAAAAGCAACGGGTTTTAGTCGCCCGGGATACCAGCCTGCTTCGTCAGCAGTAGGGAGAAAATCTGGCTTATAGTCAAGGAGCTTACAGTAGATTTAATTTAGTTTACACCTAACTGCACTTGTTTCTGGTGTTACGTTAGACCACTTAGGTAAACGTCTCGTCTGGCGAGCGCTACCTTTTTTCAGACTTCGTCGACGTGGCTGAAACAGTGCCCGATGTTGGTGTTACAATTTAACTTGTTTTCATACACTTTATAAATTTTGTTGTTTAAAAAGAAAAAGTATTATCTTTGAAAAATATTTCATATTTTTTCGTACTTTATATTTAATTTGCCAATCACTCTTTATTTTTCTGTTAAATAAATTAAATTATTATTCTTTTATATAAAATTCAGGGTTGGCAACCGATAACCACCTATAATAACGGTATTTGGCTATTGTACCGCAACCAATAAAGATATGGACATTTTAAAAAGCGATTATGAAAACTGATGAAATTTCAAGTATTTTAATTGTGTCACTTCGTGTTTGTACCGGTTCGTTTTTGAAATATAGGTCAATACCTTTATAATACCGTTTGAAACGGTATTATAACGGTATTGGCCTATATAACTTAAACAAACCGGTAGAAACACGTAGTGACACATTTAAAATACTAGAAATTTCATCAGCTTTTATAGCCAAATACCGTTATTATAGGTGGGTATCGGTTGCCAACCCTGATAAAATTTAATTAACGGTCTTACTATTTGAGCTGCGCCAATAGGTTACGGGCCCAGGTACAATGGCTCAAGATTTCAAGTCATCTTTTGAAAAACAAAATAGAAACAATTACAAAATTTGGAAAAGAAAAGCAGAATGAATGTGTTCTCATTAGGGATAATACGTGGTCTGTAATCCGAGATGAAAAGCCAGAAGAACTAAATGAGGTATGGTTAATTAAGGATAAAAGTGCCAGGCAGGGACATAACGGTTATAATTTATATTTAAAAAAATTATTAATTTTTAAATACTTTAAAATTTTTATATTTCAACAAAAATCAAACAGTTTGCTAACGATTTTTATTTTAAAATTTAAAATATTCAATCAATATTTTGATTTTTATTATTTGAAATATAATAACGGTTATTTTATAACCAAATATAAAAATCAAAATAAATAACAAAAATAAAACAAACAAATTTATTTGACTTTCAAATAAATAAAATAAAATTTTAACAAAATTGAAAATATGTTGTACATACATATGTATGTGAAGCGAAATTTGTTTAACAAAAAGAGATTTTGAAGCATCCGCAAATAGTCTTTAAAAAAATTGACGATGGCCATTAAAGAGCGGATTGTGTTATAAAATTTTTAATACATAAATGTTTAAGACAAACAGCGCAGCGCGCAAAGAAATTTAGTTTTTGATCAAAATTCGTATGATTTGTTTTGTTAAATTTGCTCAAAGTTTCGCGTAATTTATGGACAAAATATTTTAATAAATCTAAAACCGGGATTTGGTCCACAGATGTTGCTTTCTGTAATAAATTCTTGTTGGACTAAAATTTTTAAAATCTTGTGTAGACAATGGCAAAATATTTTATGATCCTAAAACAGCGATTTTAATCATATTTTTCCCTAAATCAGCATTATGGGCAAAATGGCCATCGTTACTATTCTCAATGAATATTTCCGGATGATTCGTTTTTGAATGCCCATTAATATATGTCTTGAAAATATGAATAGAAATCTTGTATAGATTACAAAAAAAAATATTTTAGAATCCTGAAACATGCGATTTTGGTCCAAAGATTCTAATCAGAATTTTGGACCAAAATTTGTATTTTTAATTTGCCAGATTTTCCCTAAAATCAGCCTTTAATGGCCAACGTCCGGAATGTCTTTTGATATAATAGGGCTTTGCAGATCTTGTAGAGATTATGAAAAAGGATAAAAAGTTTTGAATACAATTCTCACATTTTATAATCAGCTCTTTAATTCATATGCAGATATTAGTTTGTAAAATATATCTACATACAAAATTGATTGAATAAAATAAAAATCGAAATAAAAGTTATTTCTTGATTAAATAAACAAATCAAAAAATACATAACTTTTATTTTAAGGTTGAAAATAAAAATCCAAATATTAACCGAAAAGTTTGAATAAAAAAATAAAAATTAATTTTAAGAAATCTTTGCAAATTTTTGTTAATTTTTAACTAAAATGTGTCTTCATATATTTGCTGTTAAAAAATTATCAAACTTTTTTTAATTTTTTTGGTCGATTTTTATGAAATCATAACGGTTATTTTTGGTCCCTGGTGCCAGGGCATCAACTAATTTAATGATTGGAGGCGATTTGTTTTATATTATCGACGATGTTACAGCTGCAAAAGAAGCGTGGTCAATTTTAAAGGAGCACACTTCAGCGAGTGTGCCTTTATAATGAAACAATTTTGTCAAATGCAGTTAGATGAAAATGGAGATATGGAAAATCATCTTTGCAGGTGCAACAGGAAATCAAGAAGCTATCATGTATGGGGGAGAAATTAAGTGAAAAATAGGAGGTAGCTATTATCCTTCGTGGTCTTCCAGAATCATACGATGTATTAGTGACTACCCTTGAGTCCAGAAGTGATGGTACACCATCACTAACTTTGGTAAAGTAAAAGTTATTAGAAGAATCTAAAAGATGCCAAAGACAATCATATGCAAGCGTTAGTACTTCGGTTTTAAAGGTAAACGACCAAGCAATTATCAAACAAATATTAAAATAATCTTTTATGTGTACTGACTTTGTGTTATAATGAATAATATGGAAAGATAGAGACTAGTTAACAAAAAAAAGCAAAAGAAAGTAAAAACTATGGATCATTTCAAGCGATTTTTCTAAATTTTAAAATTTAACCCTTTGTAACTATTACGAATAAAAAGGTTTTCCTTAAACATTGCAAAATGATGGTTCAATGTCTTGCCTACACAATTACATTTGTAGTTTTCCAGAATTAAAAAAAAAAAACATTTATGTCGGTTTCACTGACAAGGGAAGTACTCCAACCTTTATGAACCGATTTGCATGAAACATAAAATATATATAAACAAGACAATTCTAAGGTTGGGGTGTCTCGGCTTATTAGCCATATCAGGGATTCAAAGGTTCAAAAAATGGGTAAAACAATGTCGAAAAAATCGGTTTTTGGATTTTTGAGCCATTTCTTCATATGGAAAGAAAGGGGTTTTAATACCTATCCATCGTTGGCATAACCTTGTAAAAATTAAATATTTTTTCAACAAAATGTGTAAATTTTGGAGATATTTATGTGAATATGAAATAATCTTTATTAAATATTTTTGCTCTAGGCGATATTCCTGTTTGGAACTTATCGGAATTGTCCCAAAGGACCACATTTCATAAGATGGCAACTAAATTTTTAAACAATGATATGATCGAAAAGCCGAGACACCCCAACCTTAAAATCGTCTGTTTTATATACCCAGCAAAAAATAAACGAAGTGGTTCAAATAGAATTAGTGGTTTCACTACATACAAAGTAGCGATAGGTGCCGAACTTCATATTCCGTAGGAAGTACTTTTAAAATCACTTCCAAAAATGCTACAAAATAACAATAAGAACATCTTTCACCAGTTCTTTACTTAATGATTTTGAAGTACCTCTTTCGTATGTTTTTAGGAATCAAATCAGCACAACATATGAACTTCTTTTTCAACTGAATCAATTAGAATGAGGGTGATACACGAAGTTTATTCAATTTTTTCTACGTCCAGCTTAAAATAGATTTAGGTTTTGCAAAAATGGTGACAAAATTTGGTAATGGCACTTTATTTCTCTTTATTTAGAGCTTAAAAAATCGAAAAGACGAAAATTGATTATTGATAAATTTTTCAAGCTTCATATCTTATATCAAAAAAAAGTTGGTCCTAAATTAAATAAATACATTTACGAACTAAATCGGAGGTTGCTGCATCACAATATTATGTATTGTTTAAGCTTTTTAGAAAATGGAGGTATAGGCCGCTGTTCCAAAAAAAGTAATTCACATAAAAAATGTGAAAATAAAAATTTCCGAATTTTTTTGGTGTTCTAGATTTCACATCCGAATTTCTTTTTCGTTTTGGTTCACATAAATAAAATTTGGTGAAAGTAAAACGAATGCAATTTTTTCCTTATAATTTTTTAAGTTTTATTTATTCGATTTCAACTTCGAATGAAAACGTGATCAACAAAACACTAAACTTGATTTCATGTGATTCGGAAATTTTCATGTGATTTAAAAAGTTGTGAAAGACAGAACAGAGGCCATAGGCTTGTGGTCAGAAAAAAATTGTGAATCAATTCGCCTTGAATTTTTATAGTTTTTTGATCTTTATAATTACTCCTTTTTTTAATTCGAAGTATATACGTTTGATTATCAATGAAATTAATTTTTCTATCACGTAAGGTTTTTAAGATATTCGCGTTTGAATATTGAAATATTTGGGTCTCTGTAACGTATTCTTAAGTTGCTCAAACACAATAGTACTCGATTTAGTTAAAATAAGACATCTTTATTCAAAATCTGGTATCCAAATTTTTCTATCGCGTACTGTTTTTGAAATATTGGCGTTTGAAAAAATCAAAATTTTCAAACGCGAATATTTCAAAAACAGAACATGCTTGAAAAAATTGGATTGCAGTTTTGGAATCAGGAGGTCCATTTTATATGAAATCAAGTCCTATTTGGTGGAAGCAACGTAAGAATACGTAATAGTGGACCCCTAAAAGTGCTAAAACAGCCTATGGTACGCGTACCACTAGGGGGTACGCGAAACTGTCGGCGGGGGTACGCAAAATTTTAGTAATTTGGACATTTGTTTTAGATTTACCTTTCAATGCTGGTTCCGCATCTGGCTTCCAAAGTTTTCCATAACGTCAGGTTTTTAAGAAAGCTGTGGTCAAAGTTTACAAAAAACGTATTTTTGTGCAATTTAGAGAGCATTTTTTGCGATATTTGAAATCTGACCACTTGTTTTCGATTAACCTTTCGATGCTGATTCCGAATATGGTTCCCAAATTTTTCTAAGATGTCAGGTTTTTGAGAAAATGTGCGTCAAAGTTCTCAAAAAACGTGTTTTTGGGACGGTTTCTGATAGAGTGGAAATTTTGGTAGCATTTTGTTAAGCTCAAAATGTCTTTTCATTGTACATATATACGGGGGTGTTTCATTCGAAAAGTCACGGAATTGTTGATCTGCCCTTGTATTACAAAAAAAAAAAAAAAAACATTTTAAAAAAATCAAAAACATTTTATTTTCGCCCTCTGTGATGTGTTTTCGGAACTTTTTTTAAGAGTTCAAAAACGTCCGTTGTTTTAAATTTTGGTGTAGAATAGCCTGGTGAAATCAGATTTGCAATATTTTCAGCTGTTATTGCTCTGCAGAAAAATCAGCTCAAAATCCGCGTTTTCAGATGCATTGAACCACCCCAAGGAGCAAAAATTTTTCCCAAAAAATACCACCATTGTTTTGATCTCCCCTAAAGCCTTTAAAAAAATGATAATACCCGCAGATAAAAAATTTCAAAATTAACTCTAATATTTATATGAGAAATTTTTTAACGAAAACAAAAAACTCGCTAGGGGGTACGCGGCTGATACAATTTAAAATTAGGGGTACGCGAGCTAAAAAGGTTGGTAACCGCTGTGCTAAAATATTGTTTTTTTTTTAACTTTTAACAGCGACTATCTCAAAAACGATACGTGCTAGAAAAATTTGGACTGTAGATTTGGAAGCAGGAGACCAACATTTATAAGGACCAGTTAGAAATTTCACTGTTTTTGCTGCCGAAAAGTGTTTTTAGTGCAAAAAATATTCTTTCAATCAATCTTACAAAAATAAGTAATCACCAAATAAAAATGACATAATCACACCTAAAATGCCAAGAAATATGTACTTCTAAAGAAGTGATGAAAAAAATGCTTCCAAAAGGTCAAGTTATATTAACATCCGGATCACTACTTCAGAAGTTATGATAAAAATGTTAATATATACACTCAACCAAAAATCAATGTATTCCCAAAGAAAATCGCTGTAAATTCAACAGAAATCATTGTTGATTTTGACCCTACAAATATTTATGTTGATTTCAATAAAAATTATTGTCAGTTTTTGTAAAAGTTGATCAACTCGTTTTTTTGTAAATCAACTCTTATTTCTTGTAAATTCAACTCATATTTTTGTTGATATAAGAAATTTTATTAATAAAAAAAAGCTTGTTGTTATTTGTTATTATTCTTTTATTAAGCATAAATCACAATATTTTTGTATTATCGTCGGTTTTTTAAGCTGCAATATTTTAAGATTTTCACAAAGATTTTCACACGCACTCCGTTTATTCATGTTATGCACTCATAAGCCATTCTCCAGTTTTCTGATGATACCAAACAAAATCCTTAAAAAAAAACAAAAAAGTTTTAATATGAATAATAGTATGAATACATAAAGTAATCAATGTATTTTTTTACTTACCAAATATTTACAAATCAGATCCTATTTTTATTTATTTTTATAATATTAAATATTTTTATAAAAAACAAACACATAAATAAATTTTATAAGAGATAAACACGATTCACATTGCTACCAACTCACTCGTCACTCGTTAATAATAAAAAAAATGAACGAACAGGGTTGTTTTTTCTATTTTGATTTATCTATTGAATTCTGTATAAGAGTTGTAAAAAGTTGATTCAACTTTACTGATTATTCAACGATATCAACATTAATTTTTGTTGAATACGGCATTATTCTGTAAAACTTGATCTACAATGGGTTTACTAATTTTTCTACTAAGATATTTCTATGAGTGTATGTACATAATAAACACTAGTGATATATGTTATACTTAAGTGTCAATCTTTCGCCACTGAAAAGTGGCGAAAAAAAGAACATACTTTGTGTGTCACGCCCATATTAAATTCATCAATGTTTCAGTTGAAGAAGAAGTACATCTGGTTCATAAGTTGTGGTGAATTTTGTAGTGAATGGTAAGCTCTTTTTTTGCTGGGTATATTTTAAGTTTCAGGCAATCGGTTCATAATGGTTCATACTTCCCTTGTAAGTTAAATTTAAAAAAAAAGATTGTGTAGTATATGAATTTGGAAGTCGTACTTACATTTCCATATAAAGCACCTAAATCCAATGACAAGTAAAAGGAGACGTTTTAATTGAGAAATTGGATGAACACCAAGAAAATTTGTTAGCACGGAAAATGATTCTTCATCGTTTGCTTTGATAAATTCATTCGTTTTCCGAAATTTTATTAATACACACTCATATTACCAGAAGATTCACTAATACTCTCACGTTTTTCGTATTTAGAATTGCATAGAAGCATATAAAATGGGAATTAACAGGTATTTTAGTTAATGAGCTGTTTGGATCTTGAAAGATCTTAATATCCCTTTGCCTAGACCTAAAAATGTTTAACTAAAATAACTATTCAACAGCAAAAATACCGGACACCACCCTGGTCCTAAAAATTGGTTTTCGATTAAAACCGATTTGTTAAATATGGCATTAATTTGAAGTAAGTAAACGTCAAAATAACTGAAAATGGATCTTTTTCACCCCTCCCCCGCACCGTGTAACGATTAAAAACTGAATTGAGGCCAATAAGCTGAGACAGATCGACAGAGACAGATTAGATTTTTTTTTCTCTTTTCTTGTGTATAAATTTAAATTCTTCTTTAATATAAGAAATAATTAAAAAAAATTTATTCTCTTTATTTTAGAATCACCAACAACCAGCAACAATTATCAACAAATTCCTAATCGATATAAAAACTATTCACCTACATGGAAAACAGAATTTGAATATACCGATGACTCTTTTTCGGAACATTACGAACCAGAAAAGAAAAGAAGAAAAGATTTAGAGAAAAATGTATTGTTTACAAAATACTTTGAAATTAAAGAAATTAATTTGGATAAAGATAAAAATAATATTTTAGCCGAATGTCGAGCATGCAAAACAACCGTCAAAGCATCGGTCAATGTATCTTCTAACTTTATCAGACATTTAAAAGTCAAGCATCCAAATGAATTTGAAGATTATATACAAGATAAGATTTCTAATAGAAAAAAAGAACCAGCTAAATCAAAAATTGATAGTTTTTTAATAGATGTTATAATTGAAAATATGCTTACGTTTGGCTTTGTAGAGAGTTCATCATTTAAAAAATTCATAAACTTGTTGAATCCCAACTACACATTACCATCGGAGCACATGCTCATGATAATGTTTAACGAACGTTACAAGGATATGATTAATTCGATAAAAGTTAAATTAAGGACGAATAACTGTTTTTGTACAACAGCTGATGTTTGGTGTACAAAAAATCGTATATTTTTTACGTACACATGCCATTGGATTGATCCAAATTCATTTAAGAGAATTTCGTCTACATTATCGCTAAAACGTTTTAGCAAACTGCATAATTACGAAGAATTCAAGGATATTATTGAAGAAATCCATCAACAATTTGGCTTAAATATAAATAATTTACTTGCTACCATCACAGACAGTGGTACAAATTTTCGCCAGATATTTAAACAAAATGGATTAGAGGAATTTTGTGATGATGGATTATTTAATAATGACTTCGATTGTATTGATATAAAGGATTATTTGCCGCAATCCTATATTAAAAGTGCTGGTCATACGCTTAATTTATATGCATCTACGGATTTTACAGATATCTTAATTGAATGTCAACTTTTAGAAAAACATGTTGCAGTAAGTAATTGATTTGTACACTTTATCAAAAAAAAAATATGTACTCTACTTTATCTACATATACTTCTGTAGTAATATAATAAAGACGTAATTTGGGTATGTTTGTATTAGGTGATCTCCGAAAATGATCATCTGATTTCAAAAATGTTTTCACTAACCCATTTCGATCCTCTGTTCAATTTTTCGAATAGTAACGCAAAAAAAATCTATGTCTGATTGAGCAATCCTACTTGGTAAAAATTTTTTTCATACCAAAAAAAATGTTTACCAAATTTTTGCTAAAATTATGTTTGTCGATGTTAAAGTAACATAATTAATTTTTTATGTATAATAACCAAGTAACTTGCACAATAACTAACCTGACCAACCATCCCGCTTTTTGGTGTTTCATCCCGCCATGAATTTCCATCCCGTTTTTTAAACAAAAATCCCGCTTTATCCCGCTTTTTGACTTAAATAATATTTTTAATTTTTTAAATAATTTTTTGTGTATGATTGTTCCAAAGTAATTTTGATCGGGGTTTTCGATTTTTTGAACATTGTCAAATCCGAACGGAATTGAGTCTGTGACATGCCCCATGGTAACATTTAGAATTTCTTACCGTATTTAAAAAAATGTAAAGGAAATTACTCCTAAAATTGTGTGGGAACTCGAAAAAATTTCCAATAACTTTTTAAACGTTTATTTTTGAAAAAAAAAAAAAACAAAACGTACTCAGATAAGAAATATATAGGCCCTTACCACAAGAAAACAAAAAGTCTATTTTAACAAAAGCTTTATTTTAAACTAGCTGTTTTGCATATAATGAATGAGTCGGGAACATTGTGTGTACGTGTTCTTCCGTCATGGAAACAAAACTTGGTTGGGTGGAGTGTGTGACGCGGGCCGTTCAAAAAAAGTTATTCGGCCATCATAAAAACCATAGAGAAACATAGAGGCGAAGGTGAAAGAAAAAATAATATCACTATCTTTTTCTAATTTCTCACACGTACGTTGTCGATGTGAATTCACCACACAATACATGTTTACAAGTCGTACTTTGCCAACAAATACATGTATACAAGTTGTACTTTGACAACTCAGTTTTTGACGCCTTCGCCTCTATGTTTCTCTATGATAAAAACCTTTTTCAACAAAAAAAAAAATCAAAAACATTTTTTTAACAAAAAAAATTCAAAACGTTTTTTTGCACCTTGTTTGGAACTTCCCGATTTCAAATCAAAAAGGGAACCCAAAGACATTGCCCAGCGATGCAATACTTTTATGTGTTAATATTGACCATAAAAGGCAACTGTTACGACCCCGACGCAAAACGAAATAGAAAATACGAATAATCGCCCCACCCCAATATTAATGTATTTCTTTAATGGCTTTTAAAAGGAACCTATAGTTCCCTCCTCGGTTAACACTTTATGTGGTGAAAACTTCAATAAAGACATAACTTTCACAATAGTTCTAGTGGGTGTAGCATTTAACGCATTTAGTTTAATTTTGGTCTCATGTGATCTATAGTTCCCCTATTGGTTAGCACGTGAAGAAAATTGCAATTAAATTTGTTCAGCAGGTTTTCCACGTTTGCGGAACTGGCAGACATAACTCTCACTAAAGTACAAAGGGGCGTGCCATTATATGCCTTTTTATCAATCGCTGTTTAATATTGCCTATAGCACTATTTGTGTTGAAAATTTCTTTAAATTGGGTTAACTGTTTTCAGGTTCTAATATGGCAGTAGTGTTTACAGGAATTGGTTAAGCCGTTTTTGCATGTTAGCGAATAAGCTAGAATTAACGTTATGTATATTACAAATTGATGTGGCATTTTACTTTAATTTGTCTAATCGCATTTTGTATGGCATATAGTTACGAAACAGGAAAAATATTTTTTAATTTAATACAAAAGGGTGCGGCATTTTAAGTCCCTTTGCCCGATCGACACGGTAAGTACCAACTGTGGTGAAAATTTGCTTAAAATTGGTTTCACCGTTAACGCCTTAGTACGGATCAGGCAAAAATAAATTTTAATGTATTACAAAGGGGCGTGTCAATTCACGCCTTTATCTGGTGGTGTCTATAGTTTCCGCCTCAATATTTACTAACTGTGGTGAAAATTATAACAACATCGGGTTCGTTGTTTAAGCGTGATTACGGTACGGCAAAAAAAACTTTCAGTACATTGCAAAAGGCGTGGCAGTTGATACAGACTAAAGTTCTATACATATATAGTACTATCTATGGAAAAAGTTTTGTTAAAATCGGTTTAGTCTTTTAATCGTTATTAAGGAACAGGCAGAAACACTTTCAGTATAGTATACAGGCTCGTGTCAATTTACGCCCCCTTTGTCCAAACGCGCTCTATTTTAATCTTTAGTTCCCGCCTCGGTAAATACTTACTATCTGTGGTAAAAATTTCATTCTAATCGTTTTTGCAGTTTATGCTAGATTACGGAACAGACAGAAATAGCGTTCAATAAAATAAATTTTATTAAAATCACTATAGTCGTTTAAGCATGATTACGGAACATGCAGAAAAAACTTTCAGTATAGTACAAAGGGGCGTGTCAAAGGAGCGTGGCATTTTCCGCCCCTTTGTCCAAACGCGGTCTATAATAATCTATAGTTTTCGCCTCGGTTAGTACTAACTTTGATAAAAATTTCATTAAAATCGGTTCTGCCATTTATGCGTGATTACGGAACAGGATGAAATAACTTTCAATGTAATAGAAAGGGGCGTAGCATTTTACGCCCCTTTTTTCGATCGCCTTCTATTGTGGCTCATAGGTTTCGCTTCGGGTAATACTATCTGTGATGAAAATTTCATGAAAATCAGTTCAGCCGTTTAAGCATAATTGCGGAAAAGACAGAAATAACTTAGTGTAATAAAAAGGGGCGTGGCATTTTACGCACCTTTTTTCAATCGCCCTCTATTATTGCTCATGGTTTCCGCCTCGGTTAGTACTATCTGTGGTAAAAGTTTCAGTGAAATCGGTTAAATCGCTTTTCAGTGATTGCGATACAGGCAGACATAGTTTCTGTATAGTACAAAGGGGCGTGGCATTTTACGCCCATTTTTTCGATCGCGGATTTTTTGGCCTATAGTTCCCGCCTCGGTTAGTAGTATCTATGGTGAAAATTTCATGAAAATCGGTTCAGCCGTTGTTCCGTTATTGCCGGGCAGACAGATATAGCTTTAGCATGGTTCAAAGGGGCGTGGCATTTTACGCCCCTTTGTCCGATCGCGGTCGCTTATGGCCTATAGTTCCCGCCTCGGTTAGTACTATCTGTGGTGAAAATTTCATGAAAATCGGTTAAACCGTTCTTCACTTATTGCGGAACAGACAGACAGAAAGACAGACAGACAGACAGACAGACAAACCAACAATCAGATTTATAATATTAATAGGGATTTCAAATTTTCAATAAGTTTTTTGAAAGTCGGTTAAAAAAAAAACATTTTGTATAGAAATAAAATTAAAAGCTGATTTTAAATTCATATACATATGTATTTTATTTTTCTATGGTAAAACCCTTATGATGTTAACTTTTTTAGAATCTTTTTCTTGTCTTTTTGTAGGGGTTTTCTACAAAAATTTGAAAATTACTTCAAACAAATTTGAAATTTAGAAATTTTTTATATAAAACCCCTACAAAAAGACAAGAAAAAAGATGGCCAAATTCCGGGACATCAGAATTCGGTTTAAAGGTATGGTTCCTTCGGCAAAGTTTCTTTGATCCCTATAGGGATCAACGTACAATCGATTTTTAAATCGATCCGCCCTAATATATATGTATGTATCACTATCATAAATATTTACTTTTACTTTTTTTTTCAATTATAGACTTTACAAAAATGCAATGCATTATGGCTTAAATCACAAAACGATATTATCAAAACTCTACTGGGCAATACCCTCAAGTATCCGGTTATTACAAAATGGAATTCTTTATACTATTCAATTTGCGAAATCCTAAAATATAAAAATAATATAAATGATGTATGTAATGCCTTACAATTACCAAAATTATCCGAGGATGACTTTGTATATCTGCACGAATACATTGATGTTAATAAACCAATAGCCGAGGCTATAGAATTTCTACAAACGGATAATATGCTATATGGATATTTGCTACCCACATTGGCTACCATAAGAATGAAAATAACAATTTTATTGATAAATTCCAAAAATAAAAAATATTTTAATACAACTTTTCTGAAAAAACTAGAAGAGAAACTGATCGATAGATTTCCAAATTATTTTGAATTAAATAACGAAGCCGAATCAGCTATTGTAGCCTCAGTATTATGTCCAGATGTCAAATTAGATTGGGTCAAAGCTTTGAAACCTACAATATCCAATGGCGATAAGGAAGAACTTGCAAGAAAGGTGCAAAATATAATTGAAGCAGAAAGTGAGGATAGTTTACAAAAAATAAAAGAAGAAGAACTTCCTAGTTCATCAAAATATTTTCAATTTTCAACTCAGGGTAATATCAAATTTTTTAAATGTAATTAATTAGTGTATCCACTTATTAATTAAATTAATTTTATTTACAGAAAGTTCCTATTCTTCTGTTAAAAATTCAAATGAATTTCTAACATATATGGTTGATATGTCGAAAAATATTGAAATGCTAAATAAATATCCAATTATTAAAAAATCTTTTATTAAATTCAATACCCCACTACCCGCATCATCTGCTCCTTCTGATCGTATTTTATCATACTCAGGACTGGAATTTACAGCATACAGTGAGAAATCATCAAATGACACTTTTCTGGAGCAATTAGTGTTGCTGAAAATAAACATTAAGAAATAATTTGTAGATATACACGCAAAAAAATAAAAATGAGTCTCACTTACTTAAATGTTTATATCAATTACTATTTTAATTGATTTTGCACCTATCACGAAAGTGATGGTATTAATTACAAAAATTTGTAAAAGTTCAATTTCGCAAAAGTGCATTTATTCTCAATTCACGGAAATTTTCAAAATCAAATTAAAAATGTAATCATATCAATTAAAAAAATGATAAAAAAACAAAATTGAACTTTTTAAAATTTTTAACTAAAATATTTTCTCTAAGGTTTTTGTGTATAAAAACATAGATAATTTTTAATAGTTATAAATGTTTGACCGCCATTTTCATTTTGTATTTTAGTGTGCGTGGTTCGTTTAATTTTTTGTGTTATAAAAACGTAAAAAAGGAAATTAATTAATAAAATTAAAATAAATAAAACAAGAGAGAGTATTAAATCTGGTTGTGCCGAATATTTTATACCCTCCAAAATGCAAGAAAATAAAAAAAAAAAAATTCGAGGGGCGTTTTTTCGGGTCTGGAGTGGGGGGGGGGGGGGGGGGGTATTTCGTAAAAGACGTTGGGAGACACCTTCTCCTTGCGGTAGATGTTATCAAATGAATTTATTATGACTCTTGCTAATAATAAATCCAATTAATTATTATAAAAAAAAATACGTTTTTTATATCCACGCCCACAAAAGGGGGGCGGGTCGAAATTTTTTATTTTTTTTATCCGCTGGGTCTACATGCAGGCTTTTTAACTTCCCCTGACATAAAAATGTTGGATTTGCTTTACAAAAGTACAAAAAACCCTGCAAAAATATGACGTTTTTTTAGTTCTCCAAGGGGGAACTTTTTTCTCTTGGACCAATTTTGCCCATTTCTTAACTTAACCTTAAGACATATTCGTGCCAAACTTGGGAAGTCTATCTCTTTTATTTTGGACTGTATCGTGTCCTCGACGGACGGACATCGCTAGAATGTCTTAGAACCAGTGTTGGCTACCGTTACCCTTTCAATACCGTTACCGATTAAAAACCCTTTAGTATTGGCTACCGTTACCGTTACCAATACCGAAATAAAAATTTTTAAAAACCGTTACCGATAAAAAACCGTTACCTTTATTCGGATTTTTACCGGTATTATATCGGTTTTGTTTCGGTTGTATTAATATTACTTATTTTAATTTTTTTCTGGATTAAAAACAGTAATATAGTCTACAGTAGAGACGGGCACATGAGCAGATTAGTGCGGATTCACACGTGATCACGCGTGAGTGTGACTGAATTCAATTTTACTCACGTGATTGTGAGTGAGTGGGTAAAAAAATTGCGTGAGTGAGTGTGCTTGAGTAAGATTTTTGCGCGAATGAGTGTGCGTGAGTCAATATTTTTGCGTGAGTTTGCGTGACTTATTTTCTCTTCATATTTCTTTTCGTACCAAAAAAAGCAACAAAAAAACTGTAAAATTTGGCTAAACTCAAGATTTCGTCCCAAAATAAGCAAAAAAAAATTGTAAAATTTCGCCTGAACTTTAAATTTTGCTTAAAATTTTGCAAGATTTTTGAAATTTTAGTTTTTAAACTTTTTTTTGTACAAAAAAGAGTTTTGTGAGTGTTAGTCAACGTGACTGTGAGTGAAGCTTCTGTGAGTGCACGTGAGTGTGAGCTGTGTTAAATTTACTCACGTGATTGTGAGTAGAAAAAATATGCTCGTGAGTGATTGTGCGTGATTCAAAAATTTCTGTCCCCGGGTGAAAATGACCATGTATGTTCATATATGATGCATATATGGATGTGCATACAAGTGCATATCCGTAATTTGAGGGTACATGTACATTAATGATCATACATTGTCATACATGCATTTGTATCTAATTTTTTTTTTGTATTTTTTTCCATAAAACGTCTATTAATTGAAATTTTTTCAAATATAAATAATTTGTACTAATTTCTGACACTGATTTTTTAATAAAAACTAACGAATATTTTAAAAATATACTTTGGACTTTATGATACTTTAGGATAATCAAAGCTTCGAAGAATTAACCACTTTTCGAATGAATTCACAAATAAAATACGTTCGATTTTTATAGTCACTGAATACAATTATCTTTAAATATCAATATTTCTTGGAATGGATTCGATTTTTACCATTAAGTCGAATTCTTGTTTATGAGAATTTTAAAAACTGAATGCATTCTTTATTTCATTTATTCATTATTCATGAGACTTTTAAAAACGAATTTATAAAAACTTACGCATTTAATTTCAAAGTCGAATGAAAAAGAAACCGAATTCATTCTATATTTTAAAATCAAATGTCAAATCATTCGATAAATTGTGATTGGGGAACGCAATCATTAAAGTTTAATTCAGAACACCAAATCTAATTAAATAATGAAATCCTTCGCAGCTCTGACAGTAATACCGTCAGAGTGTTCGAATTTTCTTCTAAATTTGGTTGTTTACGATAGTGCCTTCATATTCGCCTATAGAATACAAAAATTATAATCAATCTTGATGATGTATGATCATTATTGTCCAACCGAACGACTTTTTCAGACTGCACCCATACTTCGTTCAATTTTGCAAAGTTCTGCCGAACCCAACCTTTAAAAAAATTGTTTTTAAGACATGTATGCTATGCAGATGCAAAGCATATATGAAGGAGCATGACATATACCTATCCACACATAGTTGCATACATTTACATATGGGGCAAAACGCGTCAACGGTCCACACCCAAAAACAAACGTTGTCCGATTCAAGTATAATTTTGGCAAAATATTAGGTTAATGATAGGTAGTATAAATTACAAATATAATATTTTTTGATGAAATATTGGCAGAGTTACAGGGTTGGGAAGTTTTGATGTTTTTGAAAAGAATATATTTTGGTGAATTTTAATTAACACTTTGATGAAACAAAAATTATAATTTAAAAAACTAATTTTAAAGTATTTTTGATGGCCTTTAAAATGGCATTTGTGTTTTTTTTTGAAAAAAATAAATTTGACCTTAAAATTCAAGGTCAAAATATTAAATTGTAATTATCTTATAAGGGTCGCACTTTTAAATTTTTTTCGCTAAGCCCATTAGAAAGCTTGACATTTTTTTTAATTTCAGTTTTTTTTAAAAAATGGTATGTATGATACTTTATGAGAAATCAATTTTTTAGGAGTATATAACACTCAAATTGTACTGAAATCGCTTTAATCAGCATATAATAACAACAACAAAAATCAATGCTTAGATAAAGTGTGCGTTGTAAACACACACAACAAACGTTGCACGCATAAAAAATAAAGAAATCAGTACAGTTTGGGTGTTATGTACTCGTAAAAAAATTGATTTCTCATAAAGTATCATACAAAACCATTTTTTTTTTAAAAATCGAAATTAAAAAAAAATTCAACCTTTCTAGTGGGATTAGTGAAAAAAATCTAAAAGTGCGACCCTTATAAAATAATTACAATTTAATATTTTGACCTTGAATTTTAAGGTCAAATTTATTTTAAAAAAAAAAAAAAAACACAAATGCCATTTTAAAGGCCGTCAAAAATACTTTAAAAGTCGGTTTTAAAATTATAATTTTTGTTTCATCAAAATGTTAATTAAAATTCACCAAAATATGTTCTTTTCAAAAACATCAACCCTGTAACTCTGCCAATATTTCATCAAAAAATTTTATATTTGTAATTTAGAATACCTATCATTAACCTACTATTTTACTAAAATTATACTTAAATTGGAATACCTATCATTAACCTACTATTTTACTAAAATTATACTTAAATTGGACAACATTTGTTTTTTGGTGTGGACCTTTGACGCGTTTTGCCCCATATATGGAATATTACATTACTTGTGTATGTTCATATATGCTCCCATATATGACATACATTTCCATATATTGTTCATATACTAACATACATGGTCAATTTCACCCGGGTCGTAAGCGTGAGTGAGTGTGAGTCAAACATCACTCACGCGCTTATCTCTAGTCTACAGAATATAGTAACACGTATATAATAAATAAAATGAATTTCTTAACATCCATGGCGAGGGGAAAGGTGTCCCTCCGATCCCGCACGCCCTACCCCTTAAATAAACATCCCCTGAAACATCCTTGCCAAGTTTTTTTATCCCTGCCGATTTTTTTTTTTACCAACAGTACAATTTTGACATTCACGCTGTTTATTTGAAATCAGCAGATTTCTCTGTTAAAATCAGAAAATTTTTCTGCTGTCTTGACGGTTTTTTTCTGCAGATTCTACCTGGATTATCCAGACAGAAATCTAGCAAACCGCGTCAGCTATAAACAGCAGATTTCTCATATGGCTCAAAATGCAGATTTTTTGCTTATTCGACAAAGGTGTCTCTACGAGCATAAGTTCGTATTTGTTGAATTGCAATATTACGTGTATGTTTTAATTAAATTCTGCGCTAATTCATAGTATTTAATACAAGTAAAAATATAATTATTTATAGAAAATGTACTGAACATAACAGTTTTTTAATTTTTTTTAAATATTTTTTTATTTTTTACATGTTTTTTAACAAATTTATGACTTGTTAACATTTTATTCATAATACCGGTATGTACCGGTATTGATGTTTCGGTAACGGTTCACCGTTACCGAAATAATCAAAAATACCGTTACCTTTACCGTTACCGATATAAAAAATATGTAATACCAATACCGTTACCGATACCGTTATTCGTTTCGGTTGCCAACCCTGCTTAGAACCGATCACTGATCAATAATATTTATACTGTGTGGGGTCCTAGACCGATATTTCGATGCGTTACACACGGAATGACAAAGTGATAGAGTTTTTGTTTTCCCGGACTTTTTCATTTCCCGGAAAGCGGGAATATTTTTATGATTTCCCGGGAATTCCTGGTCGAAAATTAAATTATTAAAACCAATAATATTTTATTGATTGGAATGGCAAATTTCTCTCACGGGCGGCCAAAATAAAATCAATCATTTTTTTCTTTCATCAACATGTTTTATATGGTAAATAAAATGCTATAAGCTATAAGAGCATTTTAGAGCAAAAAAATTGTATTTCCTAATTTTTTTGGTGTTCTAGATTTCACTTCTGAAAATTTTTATTCGTTTAGTTTCGCATAACTAAAGTTTGGTGCACTTTTTCGTTATAATTCTGACTTTTAGTTATTCGATTTAAACTTCGAATGAAAACGTTAACATAAGAACACCGAATTCGATTTTATGTGATTCTGAAAGTTTCATGTGATTTAAAAAGTTCTAAAAGACAGATCGGAGGCCATAACCTTTTAAATTTTAATTGATATTAATTTCAATTGAACTCCTCAAAGTTCTGTTATATTTGTTCGAATTTCAATTGAAGTTGTTCGAAATTAAATTGATAATATAAATTTAGGTTTTTTTTTTTTGCATTTTTCAAAAATATCTTCAAATTGGACATTTTCAAATTTCAATTAAAATTTTTTCGAAGATTAAATTGATATTTTTGTAAATTCCAATTGATATTTTCAAATTATGTCTGAAAATGGCTAATACATCTGTTAAAATATACTTAAACTTATTTTTTTAACGAGTAATGATCTCATTTTTAGTTTGTTTAATGATTTATAAAAAATATTATTTAAAATTCCAAAAAATCTATGAATTCTAGCTATTTTGGAAAAAATTGGCTATTTTTAAGCACTTTTAACAGTTTTGGCAAAAAGCTTTTGGCAACAGAGCATTTCCGCATAAAAAATTAACCGTTTTTTATGTTTTATATTTACATTTAAATTCCCGAGAATCCGGGATTGAAAAATGAAAAAAAAAAACTCTACAAAGTGAGTATACCCCCATACCACAGACTAATACAGACTCGACATAAGTGACAGGTGTCAAAAAAGTAGTTCTTAACCATATGGTTAATTTTTTCAAATTATTCTACGAATTAGGTTAGAAAGAGAAAGCTAATATAACGCGCCATTAGAAAAATTGATGCCAGATCGGTTTATGTTGTTTCACTCACTCCTAAATCGTAGAAAGTGTTGCCATGTTAGCGTGAAACGGACTAAAAACCGCTGTGTTTTCTCCTAAAATCGCTTAGTTTTTCCCCATTTTTTCTTATAAAACTCTACTGTCGAGTCTGTATATAGTCTGTGCCCATACCACAGACTAAATACAGACTCGACAGTAGAGTTTTATAAGAAAAAATGGGGAAAAACTAAGCGATTTTAGGAGAAAACACAGCGGTTTTTAGTCCGTTTTACGCTAACATGGCAACACTTTCTACGACTTAGGAGTGAATGAAACAACAAAAACCGATCTGGCATCCATTTTTCTAATGGCGCGTTATATTAGCTTTCTCTTTCTAACCTAATTCGTAGAATAATTTGAAAACATTAACCATATGGTTCAAGCACAGACTATAAACAGACTCGACAGTAGAGTTTTATGAGAAAAAATGGGGAAAAACTAAGCGATTTTAGGAGAAAACAGAGCGGTTTTTAGTCCGTTTTACGCTAACATGGCAACACTTTTTACGACTTAGGAGTGAGTGAAACAACAAAAACCGATCTGGCATCTATTTTTCTTATGGCGCGTTATATTAGTTTTCTCTTTCTAACCTAATTCGTAGAATAATTTGAAAGTATTAACCATATGGTTCAGAACTACTTTTTTGACACCTGTCACTTATGTCGAGTCTGTATTAGTCTGTGGTTCAAGACTACTTTTTTGACATATGTCACTTATGTCGAGTCTGTATTAGTCTGTGCCCATACCACAGACTATATACAGACTCGACAGTAGAGTTTTATAAGAAAAAATGGGGAAAAACTAAGCGATTTTAGGAGAAAACACAGCGGTTTTTAGTTCGTTTTACGCTAACATGGCAACACTTTCTACGGCTTAGGAGTGAGTGAAACAACAAATACCGATCTGGCATCCATTTTTCTTATGGCGCGTTATATCAGCACAGACTAATACAGACTCGACATAAGTGACAGGTGTCAAAAAAGTAGTTCTGAACCATATGGTTAATATTTTCAAATTATTCTACGAATTAGGTTAGAAAGAGAAAACTGATATAACGCGCCATAAGAAAAATAGATGCCAGATCGGTTTTTGTTGTTTCACTCACTCCTAAGTCGTAGAAGGTGTTGCCATGTTAGCGTAAAACGGACTAAAAACCGCTCTGTTTTATCCTAAAATCGCTTAGTTTTTCCCCATTTTTTTTAATAAAACTCTACTGTCGAGTCTGTTTATAGTCTGTGATATCAGTTTTCTCTTTCTAACCTAATTCGTAGAATAAGTGTGCAATTACAATTCTGGCGTTGACTTTGAATTTTGTGTAAAGAGAGGGCGTTTGATTTAAACAAAGGCTTTGGCTTTGAATTTTGTTCTGGCGTTTGTTTGTATACACACACACAAAGAAGAACAGAAATATAATTATTTGGTGGAAGAAAAATAAATTTTTCCTGAAAATTATTTTTTTTTCGGTGAAACATAAAACTCCTTTGGTTTTGTTATTGATATTTTTTTGATACTTGTTTTTTTTTATAATAATTGGCGGTAAATTATATTTTCACTTTCTTTTATATGTACTTTTCTTCTAATTTTCCAATACACAGATGTGTTTCATAAACAAGATATGAAACACATCACAAAATCAACCCTTTTTTTGTAAAAGACTGGCAACGCCAAAGCAAGAAAAAAATACTCACGAGAGAGCAAAGCCAAGAAAATAGAATTGATTCTATTCTGGCTTTGAAACGCTAGCGTTGGCTTTGAATTTTGTTCTACATACAAAATGTATGGGAACGAGCAAAATTCAAGGCCAACGCCAGAATTGTAATTGCACACTAATTTGAAAATATTAACCATATGGTAAAAGAATACTTTTTTGACACCTGTCACTTATGTCGAGTCTGTATTAGTCTGTGCCCATACTGTGGAGGGTATAAAAATTAAAGTTAATTTTGCTGTCATAACTTAAAACACCATTTATTTAGCAAAACCAAGAACGTATGCTTCTAAGAATTACAAATGGAATAATAAATACCCCCATTCCGAAGACACCAATAAGGTTTATTAGATTTTTAGTTAAAAATTAGTGTTTGCTATATAGATTCCCTAAAACTGAAAATAGAAATTTTTTTATTCATATTTTGGTCGTGTTAACAGGACTTAAATCATTTGCATTCACCTGAAAAATATATCCCAACATTCGCTGAAATTTTTATTTTTTCTTTGAACACAAATTTGTGGTTTTCGGTCAAATTTATATTCTTTCAAAGATTTCTTGTTGTGCTTGATATTTTATTTTAAATTGACAAAGAAATAAAAAATTTTAATATTTTTTTGTTTATCGCCAAAATATCGTTCGTATGAGAAAACGGCGATATATTAAAAATACTATGATTTTTTTATTGAAATGATAAATTTCCGTATTGCCGCAATATTTATTCGGTGATATATCGCATTATTGTTTGCAGGGCTGTGAGTTTTTGTTGCGATTACAATTCTATATAAATATCGATAATTTATCGCTTTATTTGAGTGCCATATCCAAAATAGTCTCACATCACAAACAACAGTAATCGATTATGTATCGCTTTATTTTAAGTCTCATATCGAAAATATTCTATCATCACTGAGAAAAAACTATACAATTTATTTCATTGCGGTATCACAAAAAAGAATTTCATTTATAATTTAAACTAAATTACGAGTTATAATTAAACATATTATGGATGAAAATGACAGTGTTAACCAATATGATAATGATGATGTTTCAATGTCTATAAAAACAGAACCTGAAGTGGTATTTGAAGTTGACGATAATGTAAATTGGACATCAGGTAATTTTTAGTTTTTTGAAGCGTCCATGCTTCCTGCTCTGAATTTGTGAATAAAAAAGAGATTATTATATTATGTATTTTTACTTTTTTTTACTATCTATGGGATTTTTGATTTTATTGTTTTGAGTTTCAGCATTAATACATTCTGAATATAAAAATTTATAAAAAGTACAAATAGGCTAGAAATTCTTAACCTGAATTTACGTGTGTGTAAAATTGTTGCCCAATTTAATGCTTGCCTCACAACGAGTTCCAACATTAAAATTACGCGGAGAATTTCTATTTATGGGCAACAAAAAAACAAGATTAATATTGTAGGCATAGGTACTTGTTTTGGTAAGTTTGGTAAAATTACGAAACTTTAAATTTTTTTCATAAAATGTAGCAGTTTGTAAAAATACGAATTTCAGCGAAAATTCAGCGCCAATTCCAGAAATGGTCCATTTTTGTAAACTGCATTTTGCCTAAAAGGGGCATACCCGGTACTCAGTACCGGCATAAGACCAGAATACCGCAATGACTCCCAGCATATTAAAACTTGGTGTATCGGTTAAGGGGTCTTTCCTGCGTCGCGTTAACTTCTTGCTTTGGCGAGGTCACGATCTCTTTCGAGTGGGCGGGGCTTCAAAGTTTTTCTTAAATATCCTAAAAATTACTTATCCGTTTTGAATGAAATTTGTATCTTTCGAAAGCTTGAAGAAATTCCTTTCGAACATTTTTTGTACATAGAAGAATTACATTAACCCGTTAAGCGCCAAAAACGCTATTTAAATTCAATTAAGTTTTTTTTGTTTAAATTTTCAATTATCTCACAAATGTCACGTATAAAGGTCATAAAAAGTACACATAGTTGTGTAGCCAAGTTCCTAAGCCTACATGTTTACTTTTATTCGACTATCTAACTCTTCTAACACCAGAGACATAAAGGGTTAAAGTTTTGGTGGTATTTTTTGGGCTAAACCTAAGCTTCCTTAGCGAAGCCGCTAAAGGAATCTATGTAGTTTGTAAACTCCTAAGCCCGGCCGAAGGCCGCTACGCAGAAAAGCTTTATTTAGAGAAGCCGCTTGGGCTGAACCTATGGAGTTTGTACGCAGAAAAGCTTTATTTATTTATATTTTTGAACCGTTTGCAAAATGTAAAGATTACAAGAAATTCTAAAAACCAATAGTCGTTCGACGAAAGGGCTTTTGACACATCTTAAATCCTTAAGTTGTAAGCTTTTATAATTTTATGTTTTGCTGAAACAACTTTTTTTTTTAAGACGTGAGTGGATTTTCATTTTCATTGGCATTAGTTGGAACTAATGCCAATGCCAAAAAAAAAACATTTATTGCCAACAGTGATGCCAACTTTTTACAGGCAAAACGCGCAAAACAGTGACTCAAAAAGCGCTAAAAAGCGCTAAATGTAAATAAAGTAAAAAGCGCCAAAAAGCGCAAAATTTTTTTTTTTGAATTTAACGGTTTTAATATAATATATATAGAATCTATATATATATTATATAAAATCATCAGGCCAATTTGCAGAATAGTCTAAAAAATTGCTAAAAAATGTTTAAACTAAATTTGTTCTTGTTTTTATTATACAAAACATTTTTTTTTTTTAATTTTTAACAAAGTTTTACATTTCTATGGATGTACTACAACAATTACGTGAAAAATATGGAATTTAGACTGTTATTAGGACGTTTCTGTTGTAAAATATGCATTTTTTCCTCAAAGTGATTAGTTGTAGAAAGAACGCGCTTAAGGCGCTAAATAAAAAAGTGAAAACGCGCCGGTTTAGCGCCTTTTTTAAAAACGCGCTAGATTTAAAAAATGCGCTTTTTGGGTGGTCAGAAAGCGCTAAATCTAGCGCGAAAAGCGCTAAATTGGCATCGCTGATTGCCAATGAAATTTTTTGGCATTGGCATTATTTGTATAAATATATATATTTTTTTTTAATTTAATATGACGATATCTCGAAAACTAAGCCAGATGGAGCAAATTGGAGGGCATTTTTGGTTCTTAGAATCGCCATAGTTTCGCGAGTCCTCTTCACATGTGTGGACCCAAATGGGTCCTAACTTTGAATCCAAAAAATTTGGGATTCCGGAAAATTTAAAAATGCTTATATCTCGGTAAATATTGGTGACACAACAAAAAGTCCAAAAGGATTTTGTAGCTCTTGGTTTCTAGAACTCGTCTGCCAATACCAGAAAACCCTCAGAGCAATAGTTTTTTGTTATTCAGTTCTTAAAATTCTCAAGACCCTATTGGGCCCCTAAATTCCAGTACCTGGAAAAATAAGCAAGATAATGCTAAAGGTATGTGCATTTTTTAAATTTTCGGGAGTGCCAATTTTTTTGATTCAAAATTTGGACCTATTAGGGTCCACACATGTGAAGAGCACCGGCGAAACTATGGAGTTTCAAAGAACCAAAAATGCCTTCCTATTTGCTCTATCTGGCTTAGTTTTCAAGATATAGCCATTTTAAGTTTTAACCAAAAAAAAATTTCACAAAAAAATTTCACAACTCGCTGACGGAAATACGACATTTAATATTGCTAATGCTTTGTTTTCATTAAGGCATTTATTAATGCCAATGAAATTTTTCATAATTGGCATTACTAATGCTACTAATTCCTTAACGAGCATTGGCATTGATTGAAACAATGCCAATGCTAAAAATTTCATTGGCATTAGTTTCAATATAATGCCAATGAAATCGTCAACTAATTAGTCCCATGTATGGAGTCACTTATCACTTACGCACTTTTTTTTTACTCATGCTCACTAACTATTCGCGTACAAGAAACTACAACAAATTGCCTTCCCGTCAGTGTTACCATATATTTTTTGGAAAAATCTTATTTTTCTGAAAAAAAAATCTTTTTTTGGTAAAAAAAACTTTTTTTTTGAAAAAAGTATTAAAATCATTTTAAAAAATCCCAAATTGTATTTTAAATTCAATTTTAATACAAAAAACAAGTTAAAGTATAGCGTAGAATGAAAAAATAATACTAAATTTATAAAAAATATATATTTCTGAGGTAATTTGAGCTTATTTAGAAATTAAATTTTTGTTTTTACCTTTACAAAAATCTTTTTTTCAGAAAAAAAATCTTTTTAGCACCTCAAAAAACTTGCAAAAAAAGATAAATCTTGATATATGGCAACACTGCTTCCCGTACGCAATTAAAGCACGCAGGATTGAAACACGCGTGTGTCACGCAAGCTTTACGTTATTTTTTGCAAGAAATGAAAAAAAAAATTTAATTACAAAAATCAAATCACGCAAGCTTCCGCAAAAAAATTAATCACGCACTCAAAAATTTTAAAACTCACGTTGATTTTTTATCTCACGCTGACTCACAATTACGTGATTGAAATAAAAATCGCTTACACTCACGCGTGATTTACGTGAATCATGCAAATCACGTGTGCAACGCTAGACCGGGTCGAAAAAAAAAGTTCCCACTGTGCGGGCTTTATTTTAAAGCTTACCTCGAAAAAGTTCCATAGCCAAAATATTAGATTTTTAGGTCGCGATTTGGTACCGCCGAAATCGTTTTTTGTTCATAGCTTTGTCATTTGATGTCCGATCGTTGTAAAAAAAAATTTGTTTGAAAGTCCTCAGCGAGTACTAAATTTGACCCATATCTGGTTTTGACCTCTGAGGTCATCTTCGTGTTATAAGTGTTAGTTTCTCAGCTTTCTACCCACCTAAATGATCTTTATTTTTCCATTAAATTATAGCATTAAATAATTCATGAAATTCTTCCCTTAGAAGTACCCTCTTAAGTTAATTAACAAAAAAGTTACATTCAATTTTAAATTTCCATAGAAAAAGATTTAAAACACTTGTTCGTATGTATTTAAATACAAACTAAAAAAATTAAATATACCCAGCAAAACTTTGGTAATGGGTAGTGATTATATAACACATTACCAGGTAATGTATATACCTTATTTGTAGCATTACTTTAGGATGTCTTACCAAACATTTGTTCCACAACGTATTATTTTAAAGTGAAAAATAATGCATTACTAATAATTTGCTACGTAATGCATGATTATTGGAAAAATGTATTTCATATTTATTATTTCTAAACATTATATCATGGATGATTAATATTTGGTTACATTATGTATTATTTGAAAGTTTGAAATAATGCATTATTTATAATTAAATGCATAATGCATTACAATAACATAAAAAATAATTATTTTATAAAAAAAATGCATAAGTTTAAACTAGAGATGGGCTCACGACAAGAAATTTCTAACGACACACACTCACTAGCATATTATATCTACTTACACTCACTTACAATCACGTGAGTAAATTTAATACAAAATTACTTTTTCACTACTCGTAACACCTTATATATTACGTTCTGGTATGCTATATTATATACCTTACTCGTAACCTATAAAATATCATATATTTTACACCTTACTGGTATTCTTCGTTATAAATTTATGACTTATTTTATACCTTACTGGTATTCTATGTGATAATGTGGATGCATTACTTTGAGTCTCATCGCCTGTTAAAATCATCAATGCTGCAATGTATAAAATAAGAGATCATATACCTTATTTTATACCTTATTTGGTAATCTAAGTTTTGCTGGGTAGTTTAAAGGCATAATAACAAGTGTTTTTTCTAATTTTCTTTATATTGTATATGAAAATCTTAAATCAAATGTAACTTTTTTGTTAATTAATTTAACAGGATACTTCCAAGGGAAGGATTTTATGATTTTCTTAGTGCTATAATTTAATGGAAAAATAAAAATCATTTAAGGGGGTAGAAAGCTGAGAAACTAACACTTATAACACGAAGATGACTTCAGAGGTCAAAACCAGATATGGGTCAAATTTAGTACTCGCTGAGGACTTTCTAACAAATTTTTTTTTACAACGATCGGACATCAAATGACAAAGCTATGAACAAAAAACGATTTCGGCGGTACCAAATCGCGACCTAAAAATCTAATATTTTGGCTATGGAACTTTTTCGAGGTAAGCTTTAAAATAAAGCCCGCACAGTGGGAACTTTTTTTTTCTCCTTTATGGTCGACCCAGTCTAGTGCAACGCCCATCTCTAGTTCATGAGGTAAAACAACTAAAATTTGATAACGATGAGCCACGACGAAAGATAAGAAAAGTAACCAAATACGGATATACTTCACAGGAGGAACCTCTACCTTTTTGAATTTCACAACTTCAACAGAAATTCACTTATCTTTACGAACACGTGGATTTGTCAAAGTGACAAAAAGTACAGAAAATTTCTGAAAATCCCAAAAATTTTCAAAAATCCCGCGAATCCCGGGATTAAAGACATCCAGAAAATCCCGGGATCCTGAACATTGTTTTTTTTTATTTTAAGGAAAAAATTTTTTTGGACATTTTTGTTAAAAAATATATTTTAGAGTGTAAATTTTTTTCGACCGAAAATTTTTTTGAATGTAAAAAATGTTTTTAGTTGCAAAAACACTTAGTAAAATGTTTTTGTGGCTTACTAATGTGATTCAAAGTTAGTTTAGTGTGTTTTTCAACACGTGAGCACAAATATTATACAATTATTCAGTATTCGGCCAAAATTGTGGCCGAAGCCGAATAGTGCTTTTTGGCCGAAGCCGGTTAAATGAGTATATGATTTGTAATTATATGTTAAATTTACACCATAGACTAAGGCCGTATTACTAAATATTTTATTAAAAAGTAATTTTCCCGAAAATGAAAGTTAGAGGGTTTCAAATCAAAAACCATTTTTTTTTAATATTTAAAAAAAAATTCAAAATCCCTGAAAGCTACAGCAAATGTTATCCGATTATTCTTAAATTTGGAACACATAGATAAAAGAAAAAACTTGGCAATACAGACAGAAATATAATTAAAATATATTTTTTTTTAAATTATCTACATATAAGATTTTATTTTTCCTTTTCTAGAGCATTACATTTTGGGAAACGAAGGAGAGAACGATGAGTCAAGTCATTCCAAAAGGTAAGCATTTTTTAGGAATGTAAAAAAAACAAAATAATTTTATTCAAAAGCAATTAAAAAATTAAGCAATTAAAAATTAAAAACTTATATTTTTGAAATATATTTATAGGTCTATTCGATTACCCAAATTTCTTACTATTTTTTACTACAACTGGAAATTTTGTTTTGTTTTTTGTATTGAAAATTTCCAGCTGTAGTAAAATGAGTAAAAAATTGTAGATTGTAGTAAGGTAATCGAATAGACCTTAGGTATACAATAGGGGGTTTTCGTGTCAACTGACACAACTTTTGAAACCGATGTCACGAAGGTTAGTCCTATTGGATAGTAGTTCAGACACAATTTTTCAACTAGATCGGTCACGAACTCTCTGAGTTAGAGGGGGTTGAAATTTTACATTTTGGCCGAAGAGGTGTTTATTTTCATCCATGTAACATGTAACCTATTTACCCATGTAACATGTAACCTATTTAAAATTTTCACAAAAACTATGAAAATGTGCCCAAAAATTTTGGGTTACTTTTCATTTGAAATATGCCACAAATTTGTATGAAATTTTTTTGGGGAAATTTCATTTTCTTTTTTGGCTGATTTTGCCTATAGCCGAAATTGAACTAGTCCGTCTTGTAGTCCTCTCCTTCCCGATTTTTACATATGAAATTTCTAAATTTTTGTTTAAATTTTTATTGTACGTCTTAATAGTGGAGTTTGGTAATCTAATCAAATCTGATTATAATTGGACCATTTCTGGACTTGGTCCAAATATAAAATTTTCATCCCATATTTAGTTAAATCGATATATTGGGAAGAAAATCCAGCATATTCCAATCAAATTTTGTTTGTGTGTGTTTTTACCCTAATTGAAAATCTAACAATCGGGGCGTTTATGAAACCAATGCGGATTGGTTTGACAACACTTTTTCACGGAAATCAGCTGTGTGTGTTTATGAATCCAATCCAATTCCAATCAAAGAGAAAATGAGAAAATTTCCGTTCGAAAACGAAAATGTGCGTTCATGAATTCCATTCAGTTGGTTTGACAGTTGGAAAATTTTCGTCAACGTTCGGCTTCGGGGATTTGTAAGAAAAGTTGAAAATATTTAATTTAAAAAAAAAAAATTAAAAACAAAAGTTAAATGAAAAAATGCGAGTAAGATGTTCTTTTTTGTTTTCAACCTTTTAAAAAATACTTTTCCTCTTTTTTTTATAAGGGGAAGGTACAAAATTAATGAGCAAAATGCAGTTAGTTCTTCATGAGTTTGTGGAAATAAATCCCGATATATCGAATACCCAATTCACACCTGAGTTGAAATCTCGGTTGAACGAGATTTCCATCATATGGTTGTGTACAAAATGATACAGATCATATGATCGAAATCTCGTTCGAACGAGATTTCACCTTATGTGTGAATAGGCCTGAAGGGAATTGTGTTTTAATGCATTAAATATAAACAAAAGTAATTCACATTAAAAAATGTGAAAATAAAATTTCCAAATTTTTTTTGTGTCCTTCCGTAAAAGTAAAACGAATGCACTTTTTTCTAAAATTTTAGTTATTCGATTTTAACTTTGAGTGAAAACGTAAACAACAGAACACCAAATTGGATTTCATGTGATTCGGAAAATGTGAATTGAAAAGTTATGAAAGGCGTTCTGCCCTTAATAAAATTCTTGAAAAAAGTATCATACACACTTTAGCTTATTAACGAAAAAAAATTTTAGTCGGACAAGTATTTCGATTCCGAAATTGGGCGCAAAAAATAATAAGAGTCCAAATGGGCAAAAAGTTACCGATGTTTAAAAAAATCATAAAAAAGGAACAAATAAATAAGCTAAAACTTTATACAAAATATGACCAAAAATATGCATTTATAGCATTTTTTAAAAGCAAATTCTTTGATGTGCAAAGACATTTATCCTGAGCCAATTAAATATGTGAAGCAACTGGTATTTTTCCATACAAAATGCCAGATCCTAAGTATATATTAGACTTAAGGACAACAAAAGATGGATTTGGATTTTTCCCTTCCTTAATGGATCAATAATCAAAAAAATTTAATTCAAAACAAATGCTTGACAGTTTATTTGTTAACAAATTATTTTTTTTTTTATACAAACTGCATTATTATAACAACTCTGACTTTGACTTTCTAACAGAGTTGCTATAAAATACGACTCTGTATTTGCAAAAACAGAGTCGTATTTTGTAAATACTTGTGTCTCCGCTAAGTTCGAACGCAATAGATATTTTTTTTCGAACAAACCAATTCGTCACGGTTTCATGAACGCTTCGAAAATTGGAAACGGATTTGAATTTCATTTCCAATCCAATTTCGTTGTGGATTCATGAACGGCCTGAATAATCAACAAGATTTTTGGACTTAGGACCCGTTTTTCGGAAATCACTTGTGTAGGGTGTAATATGGCCAGTATTGAGCAAAAAAATGTGTAGACCATTTAAATATACGTTTAGTGGGTTTCTATGAGAATTTAAAAAAAGAACTTGAATGACCTCTAAAAATGGGAGATAGAGTGAAAGATAGTAGTTTTTATTCAGTTATTAACTAATTTTTCCAACGAACCAAACGAAATGATATGTTCTTAAATACAGTAAAAGAAATACACATTTTTTTTACCTCTAGTTCTTTTGACCACGAATTTTTTGTAACAAAGAAAAGCTTTTTCGAGAAATTCCGTGAGTATTTCAAGAGCGTGAGTAAAAGTAACATTGCTCACGTGAGCGTAAGTGAATATGGTTTCAACAAAATTTTGGAGTGCTTGCGTGACACATGGAGTGTCTAAATTTTTTTATTTACAATTTTCAATAAGGGAAAGTAATGCTCTCGATGGAAGTCAATCATTTTATTATTAAAATGAAGATAAGAAATTATTATCATCGACTGAAAAGCGGAAAACTTGATATAAAAAAGATAGACACTTGATGTTAGGCACTCGTTTTCCATTTTTAATACTGCCGTAATATTTTAAGCAAAAATAGTTTAATTTTTTTTTTTCATTTTTTTGGGAAATTTCCGATTTTCAAGTCAAAAATATCGACCCTAAATGGCAACTTTACCCGACCCAGCGTTTAAAAAATTAGAAAAAAGCTAAATTTGCTCCACCCTATTACCCAGCAAAAAAAGAGCTTATCGATCACCACAACATAAACTTGTTTTTCAATTAAAATTTCAACTAGATTTAGGTTTTGCAAAAATTGTGACAAAATTTAGTAATTTCTCATTATTTGGAGCTTTAAAAATCGAAAATCGTAGCTGATCCATTTTTCGCGTTGTTAACAACAATCTGCAATTTTCACCTAAACTCGACAAGAAATTGAAATTGCTTTTGTTGCTAATTTAATACAAGCAATTTGATGTTTAACTACCATTTGATATCGACGATATCTTATCCGCTTGTTAACGAAAACGTTCCTCTTTGGCAAAAAAAAAATAAAGTGCTTGTCGAAAGTTCTTAAAAGAAGCATATACATTTTTGGACTATGAGATTTATAAAGATGTGGGTCTATTGCATTTATTATATTCATTAAAGCCCATGGATGAAGTAGTAAGTGGGTCCTAAATCTCTAGCTTGTTTTAGACCAATTTTTTTTTTTTTTTTTGGTTTTTAAGAAAATTCGTTACAAATATAAGTTACATGCATTTGCGTAAAAATGCGAAATTCAGTTTTTATACCTTTTTAGTTTATTGAGTGTAACAACAGTTTACAAATTTTGAAATATTGTTCGATTCACGATATTTGAAATTGAGCGCTGAATCCGAAAATAAAGTCAAAAAGTTAAAAAGTAGAAAAGTTTTTAAGATATTTTCAAATTCCACATTTATAAAAGTGGTTTTACATAAATAAAAAGATCTCCGGACAAAATTGGAGGATTTTAATTTTTTAACTTTTAAATTAAAGCTAAATAAATACTTTATCAATTCTCTATACAATATTTTTCAATCTGATAATCACCTTAGAATCTATTGATCGTTATATCGACAATTTTACCACAATTTAAACGAAATTTAGAAAAAAATCTAATATAAGTTTAACTTAGTTTAACATTTTTTTAAATTTACCCAATAAGCACATTTAAAATTCAAGTGCAAATCAAGTATAAATCAAGTGTAAATCAAGCCCTTATTTCCAGTCTATGCTTGATTTATACTTGAATTCAATAGCATTCTCCAGCAAAACGGATACTTGAATTCAAGCGCTGTTTTTACGCTTGAAAACCAGGGAAAAGGCTGTAAAAACAGGGCTTGAATTCCAGTGTCCGTTTTGCTGGAGTATGCTATTGAATTCAAGTGTAATTCAAGTACAAATCAAGCAGGGGTTGGAATTTCGGGCTTGATTTACACTTGTTTTATACTTGATTTGCACTTGAATTTTAAAATTGCTTATTGGGTAATTTTTGTACGTAAATTTTATTTAAATAAAATCCGTCAAAAATTGTATAAGTTACACGAATTTGAACAAAAAATCATAGTTGTACAAAAACAGTTGTATTTGTTTACTTTGTTTGTGTCAAATATAAAAACACACAAAAATTCTATAACTGCAGCACAGACTAATACAGACTCGACATAAGTGACAGGTGTCAAAAAAGTATTCTTTGACCATATGGTTAATATTTTCAAATTATTCTACAATTTAGGTTAGAAAGAGAAAACTGATATAACGCGCCATAAGAAAAATGGATGTCAGATGGGTTTTTGTTGTTTCACTCACTCCTAAGTCGTAGAAAGTGTTGTCATGTTAGCGTAAAACGGACTAAAAACCACTGTGGTTTCTCCTAAAATTGCTTAGTTTTTCCCCATTTTTTCTTATAAAACCCTACTGTCGAGTCTGTATTTAGTCTGTGACTGCAGTTTACGTGTATTTGTATAAAAACTGAATTTCTGCATTTTTACTCAAATGCATATAACTTTAACAATTTTCAACGGGTTTTTTTTAAACCATCTATATTTCTTCGCATTAGATCAGACTTGAACGTCAAATAGAAAAACGAATTTTAATTTTTTTTTTTTGTCAAATTTAGGGTGCAATTTGGTTTTTTTTATTGCCAAATTCAAGCTAAATTGTATATAGTTCGATTAATAGTAGCTTCTAATGTGATAATCTGATTGAAAAATGTTGTGTGTGGGGTTTATAGACCAATAAATTACCTTAAATTTAAAACCAACAACAATGAAATCGATCAATTGGTTTCGGAGATATTATAGTGAAAGTAAAACCACTTTTTCAAAAATATGAAAACTTGAAAAGTTGGCAATATCTCGAAAACTGTTCTACCTAAAATTGGAGTAGATTTTCAGATTTGGCGTAAGATTTTACATAAAAAATAAATGCAATGTCGTGGATCGAAAAACATTTTTTTTTAATTTTTAAACTAGTGTTATTTATTCTTTAGTCTCTAGTGAGTTTAATTGTTTGAAAAAAAAAAGTTTTTACATTGTTTTATTTTTAGTGATGATAACGATTATGAAAGTGATAATAAAAAATGTACAACTCTTGAGCAGGTAATAACAAAGCTTGGTGGCTTAACAAAAGAAATTCGTCAATTAAAACGTAAGTTTTCTAAATTAAACATTAACTTTTTCAATGTCGGGAGACTAATATTTTTTTTCTTTTAGGAATTTTGTTACATCAAAATGAAATGATTTCCAATATGATAGCACAAAATTCAACATTTCATACGGATAATAAAGCAATGAAAGGTAATGGTCAATGGCAGATTTATGTTACGATTTTATATAAATAAAAATATATTTTCTCTTTTTTGTTTGTTTGCAGAATCTGTTAAGCAGCAAGATAAAGTTATATCACATGTAGTGCCACAAGAAAAGGGCTCATTAAAAAAGGTTTTAAAATCTCATTTGAAACCTCCAACTTATAAAAAAATGTTTCCTGTTGAAACACAATATGAATTTGATCAGTTGGAAAGTTTTATTAATGATAAAAATAAAAGTGAAGTCGTTGCAGCTGTTAAACATATAGTTAATCCCAAAGGCCTTCGTTACAGTATGGAGTTTATAATATCAAAAGAAATATTATTGCATTATAATATAGATGGAAAATTTAATAAGAAAAGACTGTTAGATTATAAAAATATATTGGATGTAATCTTTTGTAAGTTTTTTTTTTTTTTAGATTGATCGGAACTAATTTTTTTTTTCTTTTTTTTATAGTGGCCACTCTTGTCGAAGGTAGACCATTTCCAGCTTTTATAGAAGATCTTCGAAACATTTTGCGTTTTGTAAAAAATAAACATTTTAAATTGATTTGCTTGAAGAAGAAAAAAATAAGAGAAGAAATCGCAATACAACATGAACCAGAAACTTAAATATTTTGTTTTAATTATGCTTGATGAGAATTAAATATATTTTTTGTTTGCAATAATTATTTAAAAAAAAAAATAAATATTTATTTTATTTGCAATGTCACTTTTGTTAGGAAATGTCTTAAGCTTGGATATTATAGACTGTCCCGAAAAAAAAATTAAGGTAATAGCAAAAAAAAACGACGTTCTTTCGAAAGCTGATAATGGGAAAAAAAAGTTCGCAAACGTAGTGTATTTTGTAAAAAAAAAAAATAAAAAAATTTGGTTTTGGCCGCAATTGGTGTCAAAATTTGCGGAATGCGAAGAATATTAAGGAAAAAATATTAACATGGCGAAATTTAATCTACTTATGCAAAATGGTACTAAAGGATTAAAAGTACCCATTTGAACTTGCTTCTGTAACATCGTTAGTATGAAAATTTATAGTTCAATAGTGCCAAAAACTTAGATTTTTTTAATGCACTGGTAAACCAAAATTATTCCATGAAAACTTTTAATATATTTTTCTCTTAATGAACTCAACATTCCGCGAGTTTTGACACCAATAGCGGTGAATACAATATTTTTTTACAAAGTACACTATGTTTGCTACCTTTAACCGGTTGCAGGGAGGCAAAGACAGACTCTAAATTTTTTTGATTATTTCTCCCATTATCAGCTCTGTAATACGCATATTTTTTTGCTATTACCAAGAGAAATTCCAAAATGAGGGCATTTTCGGGCCAGGCTATTGGATATATCACTTATGACTAGAGAATGTATACCGGGATTCCCGGGAAATTCGTCAGTTTTCACTTCCCGCGTTCCCGGGAAATTTGTGCAGGATTCCCGGGAATTTTAAAAAATGTACATAACAAGTTAGCTGCTATAATTAGGTCAATAAATTTTCAAATATAAGGGCTACGATTTTCACGCACTACGGAATCGAAAATATGTTCTTAAAATATGCACTTAAAATCAAAAATATGCGCTAAAAATTCAAAAATATTTACTAAAAACCAGAGACCATAACAGTTATGAGATTTATTGAAAAAAATCAAATTTAACTGTTCAAAAATATTTTTTCAAATAAAAATTAAAAATAACAGTTTGAAATGATTTATATAAATATCTGTTCAAAATAACAGAAATAAAAAACTTTTATTTTTTATAACTGTTATTAAAAACTCTTTGAGAGTTAAAAAACTCGAGTTATTAAAATAAAACAACAATAAACACATGCAGAAGAATCCAATTGATATCTAATACTTCAATCATTGATTTAAAGATATAAACTTTGATTGATTTTTTTAAAAATAACTGTTATAACAGTTATTTACTCAAATAAATATAAAATAAAAGTTATTTTAGATTGTTTGAACAAAAAGTTTTTAATAACCGTTATTTTTTACTGTTATTGAAAAAATCAAAAAAATAAATGTTATTGCAAATTTTAACACGGGACATCTCTAGAAGTCTTTTCATATATAAAATACTAAGTTTGGGCAACATTCGTTTCATGATTTTTTTAAAACAAAAAGACACATATAACTGTTATATTTGGTCTCTGCTAAAAACGTAAAATAAACAAGTAAAAAGTGAATTTCGGCCTTGCCGAATGTAGTGATACCCTCCACAATTTCAAAAAGATTATTGCAAAAAACTTAATTTAAAAGGAAATTACTTTTGAAAAAAATTTCCGCGAAAAAAAATTTTGGTAAAAAAAATCAGCGATTTTTTCTTTTTTTGTCAAAAAAATATGTTCGTACTTGTTTAAATACCATTTGGTGTTCAATTATGTTCACATATGTCAACCAGAAGCCAAATTAAAGCATTTTGTATTTTTAGGTTATGTTGAATGTACTGAAATTTTTGAGGTGTGCTTACTTTTTCGCTCATAACTTTTGAACCGCTGAACCGATATCGCTCAAATGCAATACCAAACTTCTCGGGAGAACTTCCAATAAATATGTCAAGTTTCAGTCATCTCTGCAATATTTTGTCCGTGAGAGCATTTTCCACAGACAGACAGACGGACATCGCTAGAATGTCTTAAAATCGATCGGGCATCATGAATATATATACTTTGTGGGGTCCCAGACCGATATTTCGATGAGTTACAAACGGAATGACAAACTTATGTATACCCTCTATCACTAAGTGGAGGGTATAAAAATTGTTAAAAGCAAAAAAAATAATTAATGGTGTTTAGTGCGGGATCCCGGGAATCCCGGGAAGTTTAAAAATTGTTCCCGATAAATAAAAAAGGGCGGGAAATTGCGATCCCTACTTGTGACATGTAACTGGATCTGTCCCTCAGAAACACAACCCGAGTTTCCCTGCAGGAAAAGCGTGTCTCTCGATCCGAAATCACCTATCCCGTGACTGGTGAAAACTGGACATATCACTAAAATGCCTATCACGTGACAGATGAAAATTGGACTTATCACTAAACTGACTAAAAAAAATCTTATCCCGTGACCGAAGACAATAGGACAAAACCAAATTTTCCAATTTTTACCAAGTCCCGAACAAAATTAAAAAAATTTCTAAGTCCCAGACACATTTTTTTTTTGCGAAAAAAAGTCCCAGACGCATTTTATTTGCGTTTTGTAGTAAAAAATTTCATCAAAAATGATTTATGAAAAAATAAAATTTTTACATAAATTTTAAAAAATTTTTGCAAGTCTGGAAAATTGTTTTTAAAAGTTTTTGAAGTCCCGGACATAACATTTTTTTTTTCGTTTAGGAATAACGTGTATTTTAAAGCAAAAAAAAAAATCGAAAAACTTCCTTAGTTCGGAAATTTTCTAAGTGACTTATCACTTTCCTGCAGGGAAGTATTTTTGAGACAGTTTAGTGAAGAGTCAAATTTTCACCTGTCACGTGAAAAGCATTTTTGATATGTTCCGTTTTCAACATTCACGGTATATGTGATTTCGGATTGACCGATACCAAATTCATAGTGTTTATTTTTTTTTATTTTTTTAATTTTTAGTCGAAGACGTAGTAGAAGAACTCGTTTTAGAAATCTACGTTATAAATCTACTGAAAACGAAATGGATGCAATTGTTTCACATTCTCCGGATGATTTAGAAAATAATGTTAAAGAATCGGATGAAGATTTTCTATTGCAAGTACCATCATCCTCGACACCAGCAAGACAATTACAGCCTAAAAATATGCAGAAAAGAAAAATAATTCCAGTTGATTCACTGGCTCAAGTTTTAAAAGAAATCGGTGTTTATGAGGATTTATATGAATTTATGAAATGTAAGTTTTTTTTAACACAAAAAAGGGTAGTTTTTTCAATTTATTTGTTTCTTTTCTTATTAAAAGCTAGAGGTATTTCAGCCGATGCTTTAAAGTACATGAAAGTACGTCATATTGATGAATTATTTAAAGGTACTCGATTTAGTACGAAAATAATTTTTGAGCATAAATTACGATTGTGGCAAAATAAACTTGGTATTTGTGAAGTATCAACAACACAAACTGCACAGTCAACTTGTGTAAAAACAAATTCTCCAACGAAGGTAAATTAACAAATTTCTTCAATTTTTTTAAGTTATTGGCTATTTTGTGTTTTTTTTTCAGAAAACTGAAGAAGATTATTCAACAAAAAATCATAACAACATACAAATTGTAAGTATTACTGAATATATTTACAATTCATTAAAATTAATTTAAAAATACCTGAAATCTTCGAAAGAACATTTTACATTAATAGGATAAAATATATAACAAAATGTTTTTTATACAAAAATCATATTCAAACCAAAGCATACAGCTTTACCACAAGAAAATAAAATAAATCTAAAATGAGCTTTTAATTTTATTTCCATACAAATTCAGCTTTACCACAAGAAAATAAAATAAATTTAAAATGAGCTTTTAATTTTATTTCCATACAAATTGTTTTTGTTTTTAAAATCGACTTTCAAAAAATGTATTGAAAATTTGAAATTTAAAATAAAACTTTTGTTAAAATAGACTTTTTGTTTTCTTGTGGTAAGGGCCATTATTGTTTTTGTTTTTAAAATCGACTTTCAAAAAATGTATTGAAAATTTGAAATTTAAAATAAAACTTTTGTTAAAATAGACTTTTTGTTTTCTTGTGGTAAGGGCCATAGAGTCATACAAAAAGCATTTTCCGGTCAAAAGTTACATTTTGCAAAAAAAAAAAAAAATAAATACCCTAGTGGTTGCCATGTTTGTAAGCAGTTCCTGGAAAAAAAATTTTTTGTTTCGTTTACACTTGTTTATGCTTAACAATCGCTGAGTGAAAAAGGATAATTTAATAAAAAAATTCAAGACAAGACCATAATTGAGCAAAAATTTAATCTGAATTTTGCATATAAATACCTATTTTTTTTTATAAAATTTCTTTGAGTAAAAAACAAAATAATCCGGATTCTAAAGAAAATATCATAAACATTTTTTCAGATTCTGAGATATTTTTCTACAAATAAAATTTAAAATTTTACACTGAAAAAAAAAATACAAATAAAATTTAGGATTTTACACTGAAAAAAAAAAAATTCTTAATTGTTTACTATTAAAAACAGATCAAAACAATCATGCAAACTCACTAAACAAAAATTACTCACGCACGAAACTATTTTTTCCAATCACGCGCTCTCACGATAACGTGAGTAAAACTGAATTGCACTAACGATCATACTTGGTTCACGCGTGAATAACGAAAAACTCGTGTCACGCGCGCATCTCTATTACCTACACAGCACTTTTTACAAAAATGCTTGTTTGATAATAATTAGGTCTATAGTAACTTTGTAAACTAAAGTCAAAATTAATCCACATCTCAAAAAACCCGGGCTTAGAAAAGTTTTAAAATTCTTTTCGGGACTTAGAAAATGTTGATATGTCTTATAGACAATAAGACATATCAACATTTTCTAAGTATACATATATAATAGGCACGAGATAAATATTTTCAAGACGGTTAATTAATAAGTTCAATTTTCGCTTTTCACTTGATAAGCATTTTAAGACATTTTAGTGATATGTCCCGTTTTAACCAGTCATGGGAGAGGTAATTTTGGATCAATGCACACATTTTTTTCTGAATAGGGTAATCATTTTAAAAATCATTCATATATTTATTTTTTAGCCTAAATTGGATGCATCAACAACAGACCCAATTTTGAGCACACCCGTCGATACAACAAACTTATCCAATGTAAGTGTTGTATACTTCAAGATTTTCAAAAGTTTGTACAATATTTTTTTTTTTAATTTAATATTGTAGCGATTAATGGAGGTTATACAGGAAGCAGTAAATAAAGTACTTATGGATATTAAACAGTCTCCTAAGAAGGTATAATTATTAAAAAAAGAAATGTTTTTATGATAACTTCTCAATTTTGCATCATTATGTATTATAGAGTGCTGATTTCGAATTGAATGGTAATGATGAAACTCCTTTTCCTGAAATAACAGAAGACAAAGGAGCTGTACTAAAATTAGAAGAATTCCCAATGATAAATATGGATGAGATTCCGAGGACAGAAAAAATACAAAAGAAAGTGTCTAGAAGAGAAAAGGTATGTATGGTATTTTAATCAATTTAAATTTACCATTAACAGATTTATTTCAAAAAAGGTCAATGGTAATTTCAAAGATTTCATTTGTTATTCAAAGATTCTAATTGTAATTTGAATATTCCATTTATAATTCTAAGATTCCTACACACAAAAAAATTTTTTTTTCCATGAACGATTTTCATAGTATTTATGAACAAATTCATACAATTTATTAACTTTTTCATAATATTTATAAACTTTTTCATAGTATTTATGAATAAATCATTATATGTGAAATTTAAGTATTTTTAACATTTTTCATAAATACTATGAAAAAGTTTATAAGTATTATGAAAAAGTTAATAAATTGTATGAATTTGTTCATAAATACTATAAAAATCGTTCATGGAAAAAAAAATGTGTGTGTATTGTTTTTATAAAAACATCAATTGTGAAGCTATTGGCGTTTCGTTGTTACCATGCATTTTGTATGTTAAGCAAAAAACCTCAAATCCAAATGTATCAGTCAGAAAGTGTTAAGTACATTTTCTAATTACCGTTCCTGCAATAGAGACGTTACTAATATTCTCGATTACTGAGAGAACCACAGTGATAGAGTTCTATAAACCGAAAGTCAACTTTTGATTTTTCAACCTTTTCGACTTTTTTCCGTTTGTACCCAAACTTGATAAAAAATATTACAACAAAAAATAGGACCAAAAAGCACTTTTACTTACAAAAAAGTCGACTTTTTACAAGTTAAAAAAAAATCAAAAATTCGACTTTTTAAAAAATTCAAAATTCTTTTTTGAATTTGAAAAAAGCCGAAATGTCAAGAAGACGACTTTTTAGAAATTGACCAAAATTGAGAAGTCGACTTTTTGTTTCGACTTTGTATACAACCCTATACGGAAACATAACATATTTACTCGGTTCTTAATACTTCCCGGGAATAGCGGTATTCCCGGTTCTGATTCTAGTACCGGTTCCCAAAAAGTCCTCGAATGGGAATAAACTCTTTTTCATATCACAATTAAAATTTAATAAAAATTAAAACAAACTTGGTAGCCCTTCTTTGTCTTCTATATATAATAGGTGTGTTCGAGAACTTTCCGGGTAAAGTTCGGTAAAATGAGAGAAAATCAAAAAACCTCTCACGATACCACAAAAATGCACAAAAGTACGGGAACGCAAAAAACCACATTTCAAGCCCAAAATAATAGAAAATGTAAACAAACCAATAACGCTAAAATATTTTCGTAAGAAAAATTACTTTAAAGTTTAAACAAGAACACAAATTGTAAAAGTTTATTTTAATAACAAATTTTCTTTTTTTGTATTGAAATAACACATTTCCTTGGTTTAGTTCTTTATTTTATTTAAATTTCCAATTTAGCTTCACAAAAAAAAAAAAATCAGCTGTTTTTTCAACATCTGACTGTTGCCAATTTACCCAAAAAAGAAGTGTGGGTAAGTTCGGTAAAATGAGAAAGTAATTTATTCTCTCAAAAACTCTCTCATTTACCCAATTTTTGCGTACGGGAACGCTTTTCGGGCTGGTTTGGGTAACCGCGGGCACCCGCGGTAACGTTGTGGAACGAACCTAATATAAGGCAAAAATAAAAATTGTATTTAATATTTGCCAATGACAAAACATGCAGTAACGAACAAACTTGCTTTCAAATTATGTTTAATGTAATACTGGTGGGACTTTGAAATTATATTTGCTTTCTCACTAAGTTGAGATAATTCAGAATATGAATATTTGATGTTTGCACGCTAACACTATTACTTAATTTTCTAAAGAATTCTGATGATGGGGAAATTGGAAATATCCCCGAAACAATCGTCAATTTATTCCTGAAAACATTTTTGAAAGCAAGAAACTCTATGAGTATTTAATGGGAGAATATCCACTCTACATTTTGCACAGTTAACATTTTAATCTGTAATGGAGAGTGGAGTGACTCCAACATTGTCAACGTAGCTTTAAAATTGAAAATAATATATAAAAATAAAAGTCTACATTAATAATCATAATTTATATTTAAAAATTTTAGTCTCCAAAACCCTCAACACAAATAACAAACTCTAATGTCTCGCGGAATTATTTATCAACAGACCCATTTTTACAACCCAAAAAACGAAAACTTGTAAGTTTTTTATTTTGTTAAGATGTTTAATATCAAAAATAATTACAATATATTTTACCAGGATCAGGAACTATGGGTCACTGTTAATGAAATCCTAGATCTGTCTACTTTTGGTGAACGTTTTAAGGAGGAATATAATGCAACTGGTATTTTAACACCAAAACAACGTACAGAACTTGTTCATACTGTGGTTGACTTTTATCTTAAAAACGATCTATTGTTGAATGTACATAGATGTCGGGAAATAGCTGAACAAATTATAGATCTATTTCCAACAGAATGTTTGGTAAGTTAACAAAAGTCAAAGAAATTAAAAACATAACGATTTTAATTTGATTTTTTTGTTTATAGGAAACTTATTTTGCACAATATAATAAATCGCAACCACCAAAGGGTAAAGTTTGGGATCGTTTTCAGGGTCGTAGACGTACATTGCGCAAATTAATCAATAGTTCGAAAACGCCAACCCAAAACAATCAAACAGATAAAAATAAAACATCGTCGAACGATACAACAGAGTTAGATGATAATGTGGATAAAGCTAATTGGTCCGAAATGGAAACTTTGTGCTCACAAATGAAAAATGTAAAAGATGAAAGGGAATTATTAAAACAATGGAAGGAATCATTTGCCTTTAGACGTTATCAATTGCAATCGGAATGGTTTAGTAACTGGAAATTTTATTTTGATGAATATCCATTTTGTAAACAACAAAATTATGCACAATATGTAAGGTTATATTTTAGTACATACCAGAAATGTGCACGAATGAATTTAAAAGTCATTTAAAAAACATTCGGAATAGGAATTCGGAATCAGCACACTTAGGTCCATATAAAACAGCTGTCAAAGGTCAGGCAAATTGAAAACGTTCAACTTTTGCAACCCTGTGCTATTTTTATTTATTCTTTCTATTTATTTATAACTCATTTTTAATAAATTCTACCTAAACGAGAACTGGTAACAATGACCGTCGTCTCGTAGCGAAAAAAACAAGGTTCTGGTGGGAATCGAACCCACGACCACCACGTTGAAAGGCTAGCACGCTACCAACTAGCCTACGGGGGCCCATTTAAAGACATTTTTGTAAATTTTTTTAATTTGGCAATTTTTTTTTCTTGCGCTTTGGGCATTAAAACACCGGCTCAGTGTTCTTTACTCTATGTATAAGCTAAAAAAGGAATACATCCGTGCACATTTATTTACATACATTTATATATAAAATTCATTCTATTTTTTTTTTATATTTTATTTAATACAGATTGAGGCCGATTTGCATACTCTTTATCCGAATTTGAGATTTGATGAAGTTTTATGGTATGAATTTCTTAAAAATTTCAAAACATTCTTTTTGAATCGTATCAAACATCCAAAATCTAAATGTTTATTCGATGAATTGTTGTCAATTAAAGATTTGGATACAACAAGTGGTAAGTATAATGCGTAGTATAATTTAGTTTATCTATTAAGAGTCCGACCGAATATTCGGTCTCGGTTTCGCCCGAATAATGAGGTTTTGGCCTCTATTCGGTATTCGCCACAATTGTGGCTCAATATTAGCCGAAACTTAAACTTTTTGGTATTTTAAAAAAATTTAAAAAAGTCGCTAAATTTTTAAATTTCGTGTTCCAATTAACTTGTTTCAGTTCACTTGAACAAAAAGAATCAAGGTTGTCCAATAAATGTGATATTGTTACAATTCAAATATTTTTTCTCTCTCAATCTACATATGAAATTTATTTCAATTTTTTTTGCAAGTTTTTTAAAAAATATATTTTTTTATAATTACAACAATTCCTATGGTTTCAAAACATTAAGTCCTGTATATTTATCTTTAAAATTTTTAAAATTATTTTATTCATGCCAGGAAGTTTCGTTTCGGTTTAGGCCAAACTGGTTTCGGTCGGACTCTAATATCTACCCAGGCAGAAAAATACAGACGGGAGAGTGCTGACAAAGTGCCTTATTTGGTAGTATAAGTGCTGGGAAAGCAATGTAGTAAAGTACTCTATCAGCGCCCTAATGATAACCATGGTAAACGGTCTGCCGTATAGGTTTTTTTAGCTCTGTAAAAGTGCTTTTTTAGAGTACTTTAAAAGCAACATAACAAAGTACTTTTTGAGAGCAATTTAAAAGCAACAACAAAGTAATTTTTTTTTTTTGATTTTATTTTATAAAATTTATTATTATTTTTTTAAATATATAAGACTAAAAGAAGAATTTCAGAGAAAATCTTTTGATTTAATAAATATATATAATTAGAATGCCGCTCAGTTCCAATTTGTTCCATTATCAGTAAAGAGATAATTTTAATAAACACTGAAATATGATCAGTATATGCAGTATTTTATACAACTTATCGCATTTTGTCATCGAGCAAATTAGCCACTTTAAAATCCGGTTACGCTAAGAAGAGTAGTTTTTTCTTTTGTGAATATTCGTGGATTTGAAATTACATTCACCCATCCTGACAACGTATGTTTACTGCAAAATGGAAATGTTAGTTAAAGAAATTTTAATTAAAAAATCCTGTAAAAAAGTGCTTAAAGGACAAGGGGGTTAAAGCGCCTTTTTTCTTATATTGGCTTTCTACTAATTTTCTCAATTCTTTGATATCTTAAGTTAAGTTTGAATTCAAATGATTACAAAATTGTGATTTGCAGTAAATAGTCTCTCTAAAGGTTAGGTTAGGGTGGCGGTGTACGATTTACACCTCGCATAGACCTTTTGGTCCATAGCGATACCACAAAACTTTTTTTTTTTTTTTTTCTTTTTCCGCTAGCGTCGCAAGTTAAACACGTTCAAAGTCATTGCGAATCTCTTTAATATTCTAAGATCCATTCGCGTTATATCCTCCAAATTATTAAAGCTTATCTGACCAGTAATCGATCGGCGACTTCTTGCCACCGCTGGACAGTGACAAAGTATGTGTTCTATCGTTTCATCCACTCCTGGTGAGCCGCATCTTTTACAACTGGCGTCCGGGATGAGTCTAATATTCTTAGCATGAATGCCGATGAGACAGTGACCAGTTATTATTCCCGTCAGAGCCCGACATTCCCTTCTCGTAAGTGATAAAAGGTATTCAGTTTTCCCTTGGTCATAAGTTGGCCATAAAGTTCTGCTGATTTTGCATGTTGTTAGTTGTCCCCACTTCCTGTTCGCTACTGCAACATTTATGGAATCCCGTCTTTTTTTGAAGTGTTGGAGCGGTGGTAAAACTAGCACCGTGGTACCTACACCATCAGCTCCAAGTTTCGCGAGTTCGTCTGCCCTTTCATTTCCCTGTATTCCATTGTGTCCTGGTACCCATAATAAATTAACCTGTCTCTCTAAAAAGGCAATAAAAACTAAAATCGGTTGAAAATCAGTCTAGTTATTACAACTTTATTCTATTTTTTCTCATTACTAAACAGAAGTCAATTGAACCCCTTGTGCTATAAGCCGTCAAATATGAAATTTTTTTAATTTCCGCATTGGTCGAATTTGAGTGTATTCTTACCAAAGTTTATAATACAGCAATTGCTTTAACTCTTTTACATAAATAACACTGAGACACGTAAACTTAATTTTGGGTAGTGGAATCCAGTGGCATTCTCCGCTTTGACAGATCAGGTCAAGATTAAGAGAAATTTAGATTTTAAGTTTGTGGTTTTTAAGCGAATTTTTATTATATTTTGCAAAGGTGTACCAAGACTTCCAATCCTCCAAACTGCTTATTCACTAAAAATGGAAGTAATATCACTTTGAAGCAGATAGGTTAGGTTAGGTTGTAAGTGGCTGCTGACGCTTTACGTCAACACACGTAGACTCTGAGGTCCATTGTGATACCACGGGATCGTAATAGGTTTCCCTACTAGTCCCTGTCGTTAAACCAGTTTGAGCTTCTTATGAAACTCCTTAGATGTTGAATTTTGACATCCGACAAATCTGAAAGATCGTACAGCTCCCTAGATCCCAGTGAAGCAAGTCGCTGACCAGAAAGTGCCGGGCAATGGCAAATAAAGTGTTCGATAGTTTCCAACTCCTCTTCATCCATGCAACTTCGGCAAAAGTCATTCGACGGCACATTTAACCGCTCTGCGTGCTTCCCTATAAGACAGTGTCCGGTAATTATAGAAACCACCGTTGAAATCTCTCCTCTTGGAAGCGATATCAGCTCACTTGTGCGCCCCTGATTAAGAGAAGGCCAAATCAGTCGTGTTGTCTCACACGTCCATCCATTTGCCCATCTTTGATTAGTCTCCGTCGCAGAACAAAGCCGTAGGTTTTGCTTGCAAGTTTCTAGAGGCATACCAACACATTCCAATTCTGTTGGAACCTGTAAGGTAGTTCCTAGTCTTGCAAGCTCATCGGCTTTGCAATTCCCTGGAATGTCTCTGTGCCCTGGGACCCATATGAGTCGTATGTTAAACTGCTTGGCCATCTCATTTAAAGACGTGCGGCAGTTAAGGGCAGATCTTGTTTTCAGAAACATTGAATCCAGGGACTTGACCGCGGCTTGACTGTCAGTATAGATGTTGACTGCGGTTGTAGACAAGACATTGCAGCTCAACCAGTCAGCCACTTCCTTTATTGCCAGCATCTCTGCCTGGTAGACACTGCAATGATCTGGCAATCTACGAGCCAGGCTCAATCCAAGCTCTTCCGAATAGACCCCAAAGCCCACTTGTTCGTGCAGCCTCGATCCATCTGTGTAAAAATTTATGGTAGCTCCACTTCCCGGAGTATCCCCCATCCAAGACTCCCTGGATGGTATCATAGTGGTAAAGTGGCGCTCAAAGAGGCTCAAAGAGGGAGCACAATCCACATTTTGTGGTATTGTTATCTTTTTCAAGATCGCGCTATGGCCACAATCGCTGCTCCTCCATTGCAGCGTGCTATTAAGTCGAATTGCCGACGCAGCTGCATACTGCCTACCCAATATGTCCAAGGGTATCAGGTGAAGGAGGATTTCTAATGCAGCCGTAGGTGTAGTACGAAGAGCACCAGTGATGCACATTGACGCCATTCTCTGTACCTTCGTGATAAAGACACAGTTCGCTTTTGTTTCTAAAGCAGGCCACCAGACAATGATTCCATACAGCAAAATTGGACGCACCACTGCTGTATAGATCCAATGAACGACTTGAGGGCTAAAACCCCATCGTTTTCCAATGGCCCTTTTACAGGAATACAAAGCAATCGTTGCTTTTCTCACCCGTTCCTCAATATTACGCCTGAAATTCAGCTTCCTATCTAGAAATACTCCAAGATACTTGGCTCCATCTGAGAAGGTGATTTCAGTACCGTCCAGAGAAATAGGATCAAAAGCAGGAATCTTATTTTTCCTTGTAAATAAAACAAGCTCTGTTTTACTAGGATTAACTCCTAGACCACAGTCTCTTGCCCATTTAGACAGATCTTTCAGAGAACCCTGAAGAATGTCCCGCAATGTTGGCAGATGCTTCCCCTTTACCGCTATCGCGACATCGTCAGCATATGCGACAACATGACAACCACGTGCTTCTAGAGATAGTAGCATTGAATTCAGTGCCAGGTTCCAAAGAAGCGGCGAAAGAACACCTCCTTGTGGTGTGCCCCTATTGACAAATCGAGATATGACGGACGCTCCCAATTCAGACGTTATACGTCTACTGGCAAGTAGGCTTTCCACCATTAAAACGATTTCACGCTTTACTCCCAGACCAGACAATGCCAATATTATCGATTCTGGGATGACATTATTAAAAGCCCCCTCAATATCAAGAAAGGCCACCATAGTGTACTCCTTTACCGAAAGCGATCTCTCGATGGTACCAACGAGCTCATGAAGAGCTGTTTCCGTTGATCGTCCCTTGCTGTATGCATGTTGCTTTGTCGAAAGCAACCTCGGGTCAATCACTCTACGCAAATATGAGTCTATCATTCGTTCCATTGTCTTTAACAAAAAAGAAGACAGACTAATTGGTCTGAAATCCTTCGGAGCTGTGTGGGAACTTTTCCCAGCCTTCGGGATAAATACGACTCTGGTATCCCTCCATTTTAAAGGAATGTACGACCAGTTGATGCATGCTGTGTATAGATTATACAGCAACGGGGCTATATAGTCCGACACTTGCTGCAACTCAGCCGGGATTATACCATCAGGTCCCGGGGATTTATAGGGCCTGAAGCTTTTTATCGCCCAGATTAATGTTGGCATATTTATTATTTCCGAAGCAATTTCAGATGCTTGGGCGTCAGAACGTTCCAAAGCTTGAAACGGCGTCATGGAATTGCCCGGAAAATGCGTGTTTAAAAGGAGATCCAGCGACTCTCCACTGGAGGAAGACCACACCCCATTAGGATCTTTCAGGTATCCCAGGGTGCAAGGAGAAGAAGCCAGAACCTTGCGCAGCCTGGATGCCTCAGAAACGTCTTCTATGTTTCCACAGAAGTTTTTCCAAGAATCACATTTTGCATTTCTGATCATCTTTTTATAACTCTTAAGTTGCAGCCTGTATGCAGACCAGTCCTCGTCCGCTCTTGAAAATTTAGCCTTATTAAAGAGCTTTCTGCAGGAATCTCTGCTCGTCTGCAACTCATTTGACCACCAAGGTGGCTTTTTTTTCCCTCTAGGCTTTGCAGAAGGGCAAGACGCATCCAGGCACCTATTACAAACATTTGTTATATGGTCAACCAGACAGTCAATTTGCGCCAAACTATGTGGTTTAGATAAGGGTACTTCATCCAAAAGCAAAGAAAAAGTCTCCCTATATTTCACCCAGTTTGTTCTCCTCAGATTTCTAGAGACTGTCTCAACCGGGGCACGCTCCCTGAGTAAAAACTCAATGTAGCGATGATCTGAGAAAGAATGCTCTTCCAAAACTCTCCAGTCATCAATTCTATCAGACAATGTATCTGATACAAGTGTTACGTCAAGAACCTCTTGCCGCGTACTTGTAACGAAAGTTGGTTCACCACCCTTGTTACAAATATAGAGGTTAGTGCTTAACAAAAACTCCAAAAGTGATTCGCCTCTATCATTTGTGTCTGTACTTCCCCATATCGAATGATGTGCATTAGCATCACAACACACTACTAACTGGTGTCCCCTAGATTCAGACTCCCGAATTAGACCGACAACCTTCTCCGGGGGTATTGACCCCGGATTAGGAAAATACGCAGAGGCGAGCCAAATAGACTTCCCATGAAGCTCTAAGCTAGCCGCTGTAACATCCATATCACTAAAAGTTGATAAAAAGAAAAAGAAAATATTTAAGCCATTTTTTGCCAAGATGCAGGCTCTTGGTGAGCCCTCACCTTTGGCAACCACCAACTTAAACCCAGGGGTCTTCAATCCGCAAACCCTGCCACCCCGCACCCAGGGCTCTTGGATAAAAACCAAGTCAACTGCTCCTGTCGTCAGGCGCAGCAAGAGTGCAGCTGAGGCTGCCTTACAGTGATGGAGGTTTATTTGTAGGAACCGCAACATCTTGCTTTTTTTCCACCATCCTTTCCACCACCGTGTTATTGGCTTCATCCTCCGTGTTATCATAGAGGTCGCATTCGTCTCCAGATTCGGTTTCGAATAAGCCAGATATATATCCCATCTGTTCTGAATCGGAGGCAACAGAACTCTCCGAATTCCTCACTGCATGGGCCTCGTCCTGAATGTCACCCATCGTGGCATCGGCTTTATCCTCCATGCCATCACAGAGGTCGCATTCGTTACCAGATTCGGTTTCAAAAATGCCAGATGCATCTTCCATCAGCCTAGAATCGGCCAGCTGAATATCAGCCTTTTCCAGATTATCCTCCCCAGCCGACTCTGCCACTGGCTTGTCTGCGTCCAAAATAGTCTTCTGGTCGCCCTTGTAGACATTGACTCTTATATGAAAAAATCCAAATCTAATAATGCCGTCAGTCCTGGCTAAAAGCGGAAGCGATTCCTCATTAACCAAGACCACTGCTTGACGACGAGCGCCCTCCATCTCACCCAATCTGGCAATTTGCCAATTCTGAGTTGGAAGGTCAGGATTGCAGACTTTTATCATCTTAAGAATCACCGCAGTGTCATTTGTAGCCATTGGGATCCATGCATGAGCTCTGGGTTGCGAGGGGATATCATGTTTTTCCACAACGTCCAGTCTGGCTCCAGGCCATAACTCTCCCACTTGGCTAATGGCAACCTTAAACACGGCTGCGGATCTTTCGTTCCCAAAAGCAACGAGTTTTACTCGCCCCTGATACCAACCTGCGTTGACAGTAGTAGGTAGAAAATCAGGCATACTCTCAAGGAGCCTATAGTAGATTTCATTTAGTTTAGTTTCAACTAAACTCCACTTGTCCCTTGGAATACTACAATCCCCATTTTGCCTGTTTATCACAGCCCTAACGAAGTTACCTTTAACCACTTCACTAAAAGACTGAGTCCAGACGTTGCCGGTCACCTTAGATCTCTTAGGTAAAGGTTTCTCGTCGGGCGAGCGCAACCTTTTACCAGACTTCGATGACGAGGCCGAAACAGCGCTCTGTTTGTCAGATGCGCGCATTGCCGAAAGTTTGTCCTGTTCTTCAATGACTCCTTTCGCCCATGATAGCGACGCCCTCTCACGTTCGGAGAGCTTCGTTCCATCAAGTTGGCTTAGTCTGTTAATTATTTTCAAACAAAGCCGTCTCTGGTTGTGCCTGACCTTTGATGGTTTAAGTTTCTTTTTCTTTTTACCACCAATATTAGGCTGAGCACCCCTACCAGAATCAAGGTCGGACTTCAAGGTCGCAACCCTAAGACCAGTGCTAGGACCAGCACCAGTCGGTGAGGCAGAGCCTCGAATTAAATCGGTATCATTTGTGTCCATATTTTCATTTTCCTGGATGTGGTCATGAAAATATTACAAAAATACCTATTACGAACAATTTCAAAAATTCAACTAATAGCACGGAGATAAATTAAAACACGTCCACACTTGTCAACAGTTGAACGAAAAAAAAAAAAAAAAAAAAAAAAAAGCAGATACTTCAATTATATTTGTAGAATCAATTACAATTCAAATCAAAGCAATTCTGAATACGAACAACGTGATGGTATTAGTGATTCTGCTGAAAATATGAGTGTGAATTAGTGAAATTTTGAAAAACGAATGAATATATCAAAGCAATATACGAAGGGACAAACTCCGCGTTAACAAATTTCCAATGTGTTCATCCAATTGGGCTATTGCAAAGTCTTCTATATTGGTCATTTATATATTTTTCTGGAAAAAGACTTCGAAAACTAATTTGAATTACTTTATGTTTATTAGTCGAAACTTAAATCAAACTTTAAGATACAATAAATTTATTTTCAATTTAAGGTAATATAATAATACAAAAATAGATTGAAAATCGCATATTAATATAATATCTCTTGAGTTTGATCAGTCAATAGGGAACGTTAAATGATTCTACGACCCAAAATTGAGTTTACGTATTTCGAAGTTTATTTTTTTTTTCTGCTCCAATTGTTATAGCTATTTTACAGTGTAATTATTATTAAGCATGTAAAATGGTTAAAAAACAAATGAATTAGAATTTTATATTTAAATTTGGCTCCTTACTATACAAAAAAAAAGTGTTTTACCAGAGCTTTATATTAAAATGTGGTTGAAAAACTATACTGGCAAAGAACTGGCCGAGCCCTGTCCTATGTGATATTGCATACTACTTTATTTACTTAAAATAAAGTGCTTTACCAGAGCTTTATTTTTTGTACCGACATATTTTTCTGCTTGGGTATATACATTAGACCGACTCACCTTATATGGGCAAAAAAAAAGTTAAAGTTGTACTCCCCTCAAAATTAACTTTGACATGTTTTATGAAGATTCCCAAAATATTTGGGCTCTAGCGATAATCTCCCGTGAGCTAAACCGCGTCAAAAAAGGGTCCAAAAATGGTATTTTTCATGAATAAAAAATTCAGTAAATTTTTTTTTGTCCAATGAATGACCAAATATAATAGATATTAAGGAATTCTTTGATTCTGCATTAAAACATTTTAAAAATCTAACCACAGACTCGAGATAACGAGATGTTTATGTCAGTTTTTTGATGCTTTTCAATTCGATTTTACTGAAAACTTAAATAACTTTGGTATTTTTTGTCCGATTTTCACTTCTAATACATCGTTAGAAAGGTATTCACCACCGCTTGGGATTTTAGTCAAAAATTAACCCTTAACTGCACTGTCTAACTTTTTTATAACATTTACTTCGACATCGTTAAAAAACCGTTTTATAACCACAAAAAGCATATCTTTGTGCAGGAAACACGTTTAATTAATATATTTGGCCACAATTAATTTAACCCATGCATGATCAAAATATTTTGGCAAACATTTTTAAAAAAGTTTTTGCGAAATTATTGAAAGCTGGTTGTAATACTTTAAAAAAATAAAATAAAAATGTTTTTGTTTATCTAGACGTGCTTATTAATATTAAATAGTTATTACGCGTAACACTTTCCCGGTTAAATTTTTTTTACGGAATTTGTATGTGCAAATAAATTTTAGAAATAAAATATAAACTAATTTCTCCTAATCGCATATATTCGTGCAAAAAACGCATCTAATAAATATATCTTAATACTTTTTATTTAACCCATTCATGACCAATTGTAATACTTTAAAAAGATAAAATTAAATAAGGTTTTGTTTATTTTAGTCAAAAATTAACCCTTAACTGCACTGTCTTACTTTTTTATAACATTTACTTCGATATCATTAAAAAACCATTTTATAACCACAAAAAGCATATCGTGGTGCAGGAAACACGTTTAATTAATATATTTGGCCACAATTAATTTAACCCATGCATGATCAAAATATTTTGGCAGACATTTTTAAAAAAGTTTTTGCGGAAATTTATATTATATTTGGTCATTCATTGGACAAAAAAAAATTTACTGAATTTTTTATTCATGAAAAATACCATTTTTGGACCCTTTTTGACGCGGTTTAGCTCACGGGAGATTATCACTAGAGCCCAAATATTTTGGGAATCTTCATAAAACATGTCAAAATTAATTTTGAGGGGGGTACATCATCAACTTTTTTTTTTGAGTCACACTAATATACATATATAAATATAAGTTGTAAACAGTTGTGCTTTGGTACTTTAAAATTTCCTAAGTTATGGTCTTAAACACTTCAAATTTTGATTTTAAGAAAACAAAAAGGGGTAAAGGGGAACATTGAGTTTCAGTCACAATTACGCGTGCTCTCACGTGAATCACGCCCTAATCGGCTCATGTGCCAATCTCCAGTATCTATTAGGCCGTCCCGAAAATTAAAAACTTTCGAATTTAGTTTCGGAATATCTGCCGAACGATAGCTACGGAGAGATAATTGAGGAACAATTTATGAAACATTTTTGCAAGCGCATTTAGCTCATGGTTTTGATGGACTTTGAAAGGAAAAAATCTAAATTTATAAATATTTTCTTCCAGTTGTAGTCGAAGTATTTGGGTTTTTTATTGCAGTTTTTTTATTTGATCATTTTGGAGATATTGCTAATAGTATAGACGACAATTTTCAGTGGGCAAAGATCATCAAAATAATTTAGGTTTTTTGAGGTTGGACCAAATTATGGGGTCAACAATTTAAAAAACGTCAATACTCTTGCGATAGCTAAATTATTCTGAAATTTTTATGGTATACGTCTCGAAACATGTACTATCGTTTAGGCTTGGTGCCATTTTGAAATAAAAAAAAATATTTTTTTCGACCCACCTTATTGTGGAGGGTATCAATACATTCAACAAGGCCGAACTTAAAATTTTTATTTGTTTTTTTAAGTAATTTTTATTGACATTCTTTGCTCCAAACTGCAAAAAAAATTGCTGTGCTTGGGAGTTAGACAATTTTAAAATTTATTTTCATATAATTTTCGCTTTTCACGTGAAAAGCATTTTAAGACATTTTAGTGATATAACCCGTTTTTACCAGTAACGGAATAGCTGATTTCGGATCGGCCATTTAAAAGTAAAATTTCAATGAACACGCCTAAAATAATATATAGAAAACACACACCTTTAACAACTTTAATTACAAGAAAAACATTTTTAAAAAAAAATATTCTTTCTTCTCTATTGCAGATTATGTGGCTATCAAAGTTGTGGAACTATTACATGCTGTTTTAAAAGTGCATAACAAAAATTTAGTTGGAATAGAAGACGCTCAACGCTTATTTACCGTTGAAGTTAACGATTTACCAGATCTGAAAAAAGTCGTTATTGAACGTAAAAAACTATGTACCGAAAATAATCAACAAGCTAAACCCTATATTGCGGTAGTTGGTAATAATCGTTCATACTCACATTTTTCAGTCATTTTAGATTCAACCGGTTTCAGTTGTGACAACTATAAAGATTCATTAATTTTATGTTTCAATTTATACTTATTTTTTGATTTAAGTTTTCCGAAGGAATCCATGTCCGTTTGGTTATTTGTACAAAAGTATTTTTTCAATAAGCCTTCATTAGTTGGAAATCCAAGAGTTGATACATTTATCAATGACATAAAAGCCCAAAAACAAATGACTATAGATATAAAAAATGGTATTTTTGAAAAATAAAGTGATTATTAGTTTTTCTATAATTAAATCTTTATAATTTAAATTTAAAAACTTTCAAATATCTCGGAAATATCTTGGATTTCAAATATTTGTTTTTCAGTTAGACGAAAGAAATAATAATAATTTTAAAAATAAGATAATCTCAAAAGGCCCATTATTTCAATAAAGTTTAAAATTTAACCTTGGTTGCTTTAAGTACTTGGTTAGCAAGCAACTAATTCAAATGAGAAAATTATCAATACACACATAAATTAACATTATTAACTAACTCATTAAATACTTATAAATTTTATTAAAATTACGATTATTTCTTCCGAATAAAGTTAGTAACTTAAAATTGGTCACCCCAGTAACAAAGGTTTATATATAATTATATAGAATTTGATAAAGTTATATAAAATTATATGTGTATACAGGTTTCAGTTTTCAGAAAATTGGATAAAATTATATATCCGCGATTTGGTGGATTTAATTTTATGAAATAAATCATATCCACCAAATCGGGGATATTTATATTGTATATAATTTTATCAAATTATCTATATAATTCTATCATATTTTCTGAAAACTGAAGCCTGTATATATAATCTTATAAAATTATATATAATTTTGTATAATTTTATCAAATTATATATATTTATTTAGATTTTTTTTACTCGGGCATTTTTTTTTTTAGTTTTTAGTTTTTTAAGATTTCGAAAAGAAAATAATTTTTGGTTTATTTTTAAATCTGTTTTTAGAACAGTTAACTTTAAGAGATTTATTAATTAAAGAATTAATTCATAAATAAAAAATAATAATATAATTAAAACAAAACAAAAAAAAAAACTTGGCCGAATCTATGAATACTCTCCGCAGAATCCAAAAAATATCAACTAAATGTTAAAACATGAACCCTTTCAGACATTATTTAGAACTAGTTGAGAAAAACATTTGAAAATTTGATTGTTAGTCAGATTACATGTAAGTTGTTCCATCTGGCCGCAAGGCGCCTTCCAAGATATTGGACAAAATTCCGGTTGGCATTTAAATTTTAAGATACTTAGTGTAATTAAAGTAGACAATATATATAATTTGAAATTTTTTGCGATATCGAATATGTTTTGGAGGAGATATGGAAGAAAATCCTTCAGTGATTCTGAAAATATATCTACACTTTTTGATACATAAATAGTGTTGTCATAGCATCGCTTCAAAGTTAATTTAATTTATTTAAATTAACAATGATTTTATATTGTTTCACTCTAAGGCCGCGTAAACTTAAAAACTAAAATCTCACTCTGTGGGTAGGCGGGGGACATTGGGTGGACACTTTCCACTTGTGATAAATCATAGCAAATGCATTTATTTTGGTTTACAAATCATTATTTTAACAAATTGTTTTATAACCACGCCCAAAAAAGGGGGATGGTCGAAAAACATTTTTTACAACAAATATATTTTTTTTAAAAACTTAAAATGGCTCGAAAACTAAGCCAGATAGAGCAAAATGGAGGGCATTTTTGGTTCTTAAAATCTCCATACTTTCGCGGGTCCTCTTCACATGTGTGGACCCCAATGGGTACTAACTTGGAATCCAAAAAAATTGGGATTCCGGAAAATTTAAAAATGCTTATATCTCGGTAAATATTGGTGACACAACAAAAAGTCCAAAAGCATTTTTGTAGCTCTTGGTTTCTAGAACTCGTCTGCCAATAAACCCTCAGAGCAATAGTTTTTTAATTATTCAGTTTTTAAAATTCTCAAGACCCTATTAGCCCCCTTTTGCAGTACCTGGAAAAATAAGCAAAATAATGCTTATGTGGACCCTATTAGGGTCCACACATGTGAAGAGGACCGGCGAAACTATGGAGATTCTAAGAACCAAAAATCCCCTCCATTTTGCTCTATCTGGCTTAGCCATTTTAAGTTTTAACCAAAAAAAAAAAATTCACAACTCGCTGACGGAAATTCGACTTTTAATATTGCTAATGCTTTATTTTCATTAAGGCATTTATTAATGCCAATGAAATTTTTCATAATTGGCATTACTAATGCTACTAATTCCTTAACGGGCATTGGCATTGATTGAAACAATGCCAATGCTAAAAATTTCATTGGCATTAGTTTCAATATAATGCCAATGAAATAGTCAATTAATTAGTCCATTTATTTAAATAGTCTCATGTATGTTAAAAATGCTATGCTATAAACCTTCAGATTATGGGGACTGATTTCCATAGAAAATCCTTCATTTATTTTGTTCCTATAGAAATCCCTTTATATCATGAGGAGTTCTGACTATAGAACAACCTTTAGATTAGAGACTTTAGAATATAGAAAAGATTAGAAGGTACGCAGTGTTGTATTTGATGTATTTTCCAATATGGTGGCAAAATGCTTGTTCTTCCTCATCTCACACGTATTTAATATTAAATTAGATTCTTTGTTTATAAAAAATGGAATTTGTCTTTTATTTAATTAAATTTATTATTTATTTTGCTTTATTCAACGTTTTTTTTAAGATAATACGCACTATTGATAGTTAAAAACTTTTTTTCTCTTTTGTTGTTTGCTTTGTTGTTGTTCTCCTTTATGTTGCATTGTTTTTATTAAACGTCAAAAGTTACATAATGTGCTGTCACTAATACTTATTCAAGCGAAATACGACTCTGTTTCATTTCTATTTTTTTCTATGCTTTAGAAAGCCCCTTAGAGCGTCCAACCTGAATCAAATTACGCCGCGTAAGGCGTAACGCCTAATAATTTTTCGTTTATATTTAAATGTGAGGTACCTAAATCAAACGGACGTAAAAATTTCAAATTTGATGTGTTTGTTTTTGTTTTTTTTACGTCTTGCGCGACGTAATTTGATTCTGGTTCGACCCTTTTTAATACTTTTTTATCTAAACTTTTTGTTTGTTTTGTTCTTAATAAAATGTGTTATTTATTTACATATTTCTTTTTATAAAATAAAAAAAAAAACTTAATTTATATACATTTTCCTATATTTATTTTAAAGATCCTATAGCATTTTGAAACATTTGTGTCAAAAGCAATGTATTTAAAGCATTAGTTGATGTAGTGGGATTTGTAACATTTGTAGGGGCTGCTGTTAAATTAGGAAATCCATTCAAGACCATGGGTAAATTTACAGGATTCGGCATAAAATTGGCTAAATTAAATGCGTTCATTGAATTATTTTTACTTTTTGCATTTTTAGTTTTCCTCTTAGCACTTGCGGAAACTAAACTTTCAGAGGATGAAGAATTTGCTTCAGATTCTGTCGATTCTTCTTCTGTTTCATCTGTTGAATTATCAGAGTCCTCGTCATTTTCTGCTTCCGACATTCTTTTCTTAATGTTTGATAATTTACGTTTTTTTGTTGTTTTTTGTTTAGAGTTTGATTCCTTAGCTTTATCTTTTTTTAGTTTTCGCTTCAGTTTCTGTTTGTTTATGTTACTTGTTGTTGTTGATGGTGAACCCACCTGGGGTTTTGGTACTGTTTCGCTGATTTGTGTAGCGGTATGTGATGCAAATTGTGTACCTGGATTAAAATGTTGGATTTGTTGCATACAAAATTCCATAAACAATTGTAGCATTGTATTGAGGTTGGCAGGTTGTGGACATGTTCGGAAACCATGATATGGTGCTGAACAATTTTTGCATATCATTTGACATTGAAACGATGTATGACCCTGAAAAAGAAATATAAAAATATTTATGAAAATTAAAAACAAAATAATCGAGAACACTATTCGGCTGTGCCGAATCAAAAAAAAAGTGACGTGACATAGCCCCCGAAAATATTTCGGTCACTATCCCCATTACGGTTATAGGTACTATGACCAAAATTAATTGGGACATAATCCCCACATTGCATGTCCCAAATCAGGAATTTTTTTTTAAAGCTTACCCCTAGAACAATGCCTATTAAAGTTTCTCTGCAAGAAAAGTGATAGGTCACGTGACCTATCACCCGGACAATTTTTCGGAACTTAAAAAATTTTGTGAAGATTTGTGAAGTTGGTATTGAATTTCAGCTAAATCGGTTCAGTGGTTTAAAAGTTTTTAGCAAAACTGTGAACTTCAGATTGTTTTCACCTTAAATTCACGTGTGGAAAAAACCAAGCTTTAAAAAAGAAGCTTTAAAACCATTGGTAAGCCACAAAAATATTTTAAAAAGTATTTTTGTCACTCAAAAATATTTTTACACTTAACAAAGCATTCAAGTATCTTGGTTTCTTAAAACGGTGCAAGAATTACAACCTATATCCGGCCGAAGATGGAATACAACTCCCATATATGGGCAGGGGCATCAGAGTCTATTTTGAAGTTCCTGGACCGTGTTCAAAGGCGGGCGTCGAAGTTTATCATGCCTTTATGATACTTGCTTTTTTCAAGTTACTTGCTGCTGCATTTATTAGGAGTTTTCTATGGGAATTTCGATAAATTCAAAATTTTTGGTTGAAGTTATCGAAATTTTTATAGAAAAATCCAAATAAATGCAGCAACAAGTAACTAGAAAAAAGCAAGTATCATAAAGGCATCAATGACAGTAGGGTATTCAACTCTATTGACTCTTTGAAGCATCGTCGGAATGTGGGTTGTGTAACACTGTTCTATCGATATTATCATGGTAAGTGTTCTGCTGTGATAAGCGAACTGATTCCGCGAGCACGGGTTTTTATTTGGAGTACTCGCTTGTCTAGCACGGCTCATCCATTTGTTGGCGATTGCCCAGTGTACCGAAACAACGCATTACAGAGAAAATTCATTTATAAGTCGAACAATCCGTATGTGGAATATACTTCCTGCAGTGGACTTCCCTGTTAACTACAATTTAGAAAAGTTCAAGTCAAATATCCACAAACACTACTCCCCTTTCCTCCTTCCCATAACCTACTTTTCTAATTACCAAAACAATTCACTGCATTTATAGCGGACATCTCCTGAGTAAAAATAAAAAATATATGTAAGTATGTCTTGCGATACATTATTATTATTATTAATTTTGATGCTCTAAACACGAATATCAAAAAATTTTAAAAACCAGTCTAACGGTTTTCGAGATATTGCCATTTAAAATTTGCAACAAAATGGCGTTCTTTCCTACGTTTAAGAAATAAAAAAATTCTTAAAGTTTTTTTCCTTGACCCTTTCCTAGAGCTTAAGACAAACTTTTATTTAAAATTAATATGATTCAAATCCGATAAATTTAAACCGTGTTACTCTTCGATCAAAGTTTTGGATTTTTTTTTAGAAAATTTTCATTAAAAATTCAAATGGCGCCGCCACGTGTTAAAATGGTCTGATTTTGTTCAAATTTAGTTTAAATGAAAGGTTGTCTCAAGATTTATGAAATAGTCAATGGAAAAAAAGTTTCGCATTTTTTTTTATTTCTTGAACGTAGGAAAAAACGGTAATTTTTGAAATTTTTTTGACAAATTTAAAATGGCGATATCTCGAAAACCATTAAAAAATTTCAGTATTTTTTTTTAAATTCGTATTCAAAATGACAAATTTATTAAAAAATATTTTTATTTTTTAACAATCCAAATCTTTTTGGTAAATATTTAAAAAAAAATTCATAACTTTAATCAAAGTTCGCCGCTGGGAAAAAAATGAGCACAATCAGATTGATTTTCATTTAAATTAAACTTAAATGAAAGTTTCAAAGCTCTATAAAAGGGTTAAGGAAAGAAAAACCGTTACCGATTTTTAAAATTATTTGATATTCGTATTCAGAGCATGAGAATTAAAAAATATGATGTATCGCAAGGAATATTTTTTTAAAATTTTCAAAAATCCAAAATTTTGGTTGCCGAGCGCCACGGATTAATTTAATCCGATGCTGGCATATACAAATATATTCCGATGCTGGCATATACAAAAAAACGGTTTTTCGCGATTTTCATCATGATGGTCCATATAACATAGCTGTTTTTTGTCCACTATTCGTATTGTTAGGGATGCCTTTATGATTCACTAAAAGCAAGTTTTTTATCAAAGACCAACTTGGCGGTTAATTTCGCGAAAATCTCAAAAAATGAAGAAATTCGAGAATTTAAGGGCTTAAGATGAAAAGCCTTAAACCAAATTTGTATAAGAAATATTGCTACAAGTCACATCTTTGTTTTCCATGCCATACAATTTAAAAATAAATAACTGCAAATTTTTTTGTTGAAAAACTGGCTCGAAATCAGCAAATCTTTAACGACATTTTGCAAGAAAACTGTACCATACATCGAAAAATGGAGTACGCCATTCGAATCAGCTTGTCCTAAATATATAGAAATGATGGTCGTAACTAGGGTTGCCAGATACTAGAAGTCCAATAACTGGAATATGGAAAAAATTCAGCTGGATTTTCAGAAAATAACTGGACACATACATATTTTGTTTTATAACTTAAAAACACAACCGATTTTCATATGTGAGATATCTTTATTTTGGACTACTTTTCAAATATAAAATCAATCAAATGGTCGCCTCTATTGGCCATGGCAAAACGTGCACTCTTGTAAGCATATTTATTACTTTTGAGCATGTCGGAATGTTGATGTTGACCTCGTCAATAGTTTGAGGATTGCTGGAGTATATTTTTCTATTCAAATACCCCACAAAAATAAGTCCGGAGTGGGAATCGGATCTGGAAATCTATGTGGCAAGTTAAAGTTCCCTGGACGTGCGATGTCAAAAAAGCGACAATAACTGGCCCTCAAATACAGATTTGACCCATCCGGACTTATTTTTGTTGGGTTATTTGAAAAGCAAAATGTATGCCAACAATTCTCAGAACATCTACGAGGTGAAGGAAAATATTCGACACGCCTAGACCGCCGATGTGCTCGTAGTATGAACAAAAGTACATTAAAAAAAGCTTATTTTTTTGCTACCCCTATTAAACGAGAATTCCTAGTAATTTTACAAGATTTTCACCAATAATTTTGTAATTTAACAAGCTTTTTACTAATCATTTTGTAAATTTAAAAAGGAATTCTCGTGAATTTACTAGATTTTTTTTGCTACCTTCTATTTTATGAGAATTCCTAGTAAAAATTACGAGCTTTTTACCAATAAAATTGTAAATTTACAATTTTTTTTGCAAAATAAAACTTGGAAGGAATTCTCCTGAATTTACTGGAATTTTTTGGAAAATTTCCATAGAAATTTACAAAATTACAAAAAAAATTTAAATTTCGATTGAAAATTGTTTGTTAAAAAACAAGGAAAACTGTCAAATATTAATAAAATGGACTTTTTCTAGTAATTTGACAAGTTTTTTTTTTTGAGTGTAGTGAAAACGCAACAAAAAGTGCAAAAGAGGCAGCTTTTGATTTATGTTTTATTAAAAAAAAATGTAAAATTTATTTAATAAAAAATATTTCTTTAAAATTTAAGAAAATATTTTATAACTGGAAAAATTATACACTAACTGGAAACTGGACTAGACCCAAAATAACTGGAAAATCCAGGCCATTCCAGGCCGTCTGGCAACCCTAGTCGTAACTCTTGTTTATTTTTTAGTGTTCCGCAGTGTAATTTGTACAGCCATTATAAATCGAAAGAGTTTTTTTTTTGTCATACAAAAAAATGCGGGTCTTACTGAATCAAACTCTTTGAAGTTTTGCTGTTTAATTCAATTTAGAATAAATGTTAAAATAAATATTAAATATATGTAGCTTGCCTTTTTATCACAAATCATGCATTTCTCTAATGATTTCTTTCCCAGTTTTTTTGATTTATTCTTAGTTGTTTTTGAATCTAGCATTTCGTCTTCCTTTTCGCTATCTTCTTCTTCCTCATCATCGTCTTCTAAAACAATCTTATTTTCCAATAGACCCATACAAACAACTTCATCTTCTGATGTATTTTTCTTTTTAGATGATTTCAATTTTGCCTCCTGTTTTTTGACTGGCTGTGCTTTTGTTTTATTAACTTGTTTAGGTGGTGGTGGAGGAGGAGGTTTTGGCTGATCTTCCTCTGAAGATGAGGAAGAAGACGATGACGAAGAAGATGAAGTAGCAGTCGGTTTTTTAATAGGATTAGGTTTTGGTGCTGAAATTGTAGGTGTTTGTTTAATTGCAGGTTTCTTTTGTTGGGGCTTAAGTTTGATATTGAGTGGGGAACTATTTCCTGCTGTAGTTGTTGTTTTAGTAGATGCAGTTGTTGGTTCTGGTTTAACTACTGGTTTCTTGTTTGTCGTTGTTTTAGGTGGTTCCGGTTCTTCCTCACTTGAAGAATCTTCAGAAGATGATGACGATGAGCTTGAAGATGATTTTCTTTCTTGTTTTAATTTAATCATATCTAGCTTCTCCTGTTTGATTTTAATTATCGAACTCGGTTCAAGTACTGGCACTTTTTTTAAGTTCGGTGATGTTGGGTTAAGAGTATCAACAGTAGGAGCAGCTGTTGTTTTTTCCAAATTTTCATTATTAACAGATGTGGAATTATTCCTGCTTCTTGATTCAGAAGTTTTTGAAGATATTGAATTATGTCTACTTTTGGGCGTAGATATTTTTCCAGAATTTTTGGTTTGTGGTGTTGAAGGTTGCTGAATATTTTGGTGTTCCGAGGATGTACCAGAAAAATTTGGAGCACCGTTGTCATTAGGATTTAAGTCATTATTTATTGGCAATTGATTGGGTATCTCTGGTGGAATTACTAAGGGAATGATAGGATTTTTTCTTTGCCAAGGAAATATGCCGGTATCTCCGCCGCCGCCACCACCTCTTCTATTATCACCACCTCTTCCACTGTTGGCATCTCCAACACCATTTGGGTAACTATTATTGTCATTATAATTATTAAAGTTGTTTTGGTTGTTATAATGCCAATCATTTTGTGGCCAATAATCTGGTTCTTGATTACGATGTTCTCTGTCCATAAATTTAGTAAATTGTCCATGACCGCCTCGTCGCGAATTTCCTCGTCTCGAATGTCCACCACTACCTCTTTGTTGATTATTGTGTTTACCATTTCTATTTCCACCATTATTGAAATTATTCATTATTTTGGTAATTTGAACAAAAAAAATTGAAAATGAATTTGTAAATAATGTACCACGCACGTGTATGCAGAGAACAAAGCCGATATGAAACTGTCGGCGGCGGCGGATAAGCTAAAAAATAAATCAGCGGCGGCTCATAGCCGACTGTAGCCGATATTTTGTTTTTCTCTAATAGGCCATTTACATATGCCTCGAAATCCAAAAAAAATGGGATTTCAATGAAAATCCAAGTAAATCCAATTACTTTTTTGGATTTCAAATGTCAAATCCCATACAAAAAAAAACTTGGATTTTGGGAAAATCGTAAAATCGCAATTTAAAATCCAAAAAATTTCTACTACTTAATTGTACAACTATGGGTTTTCCCAAAATAATCATCCCTAATGCTTTTTTTACAACGCTGCACACGATTTTTTATCAGCTGTTGTTGTTTTTTATAAAGTAAAAAAACAATTAAAATTTATTTTTTTAAAACTATTAAAAGATTAATAAAAACAATGTTTAACAATGTTTCATTTAAAATTTACCATTGCAAATGGTAAACGCACAATTTAGTTGACCAATTTGGTCTTCCTAACAAAGAAAAACACTCAATGGTGGCGGCCCCAAACTTGGCAAAAATGTTAATTTTCTTGCATTTAAAGAAGCAGCTCTACATAAAAACACATTTTTTGATATTGTGGTCCCAACATATACTAGTGGGATTGAAAATATTGGCTCCGGCAAAGAAAAATCATTGTTTTTAGAAATATTTATAAAATTGGGTAATTTTCCAACTAACAACCCTGTACACAAATCAAAAGAAAATACAGAGTGAGTACAAACAAAATCCCGCTAAATGTCAAAAAAGCATATGTAAACGGTATAGATTTTAATTGGATTTGAAATCCAAATTTATGTGGATTTCGGGGCATATGTAAATAGCATATAATATGCCATTTACAATACCTCAAAATCCAGAAAAAATTAGATTTCAATGAAAATCCAAGTAAATCCCATTACTTTTTTCGGATTTCAAATGTCAAATCCCATACAAAAAGAACTTGGATTTTGGCAAAATCGTAAAATTGCAATTCAAAATCCAAAAAAATGTCTACTACTTAATTGTACAACTATGGTTTTTCACAAAATAATCATCCCTAATGCTTTTTACAACGCTGCACACGATTTTTTTTATCAGCTGTTGTTGTTTTTTATGAAATAAAAAAAAACAATCAAAATTTATTTTTGAAAAACTATTAAAAGCTTAATAAAAACAATGTTTAGCAATGTTTAATTTAAAACTTACCATAACAAGTACGTCCGCGCAACAAACACACACAAACGTGTCTGTACTTAAAAAGAACTTAATTACAGCAACAAATGTGTCCTCTAATAGCGATTGCAATAAATACCCAATTCACACCTGAGGTAAAATCTCGTTCGAATGAGATTTCGATCATATGGTTGCGTAAAAAATGATACAGACCATATGATCAAAATCTCGTTCGAACGAGATTTGACCTCAGGTGTGAATAGGCTTTAAGACTGACCGGACTTCAACGAATTTCTGAAAAAATAAGTAATGTTACGAGTTCGGTTATAAAAATGTTAACCCGAAATCATCCGACATAACCGGTGGCGGCTAGCGTACCTGAAAAAATGTTGGCGGCGTCTGTTAGCCGATCGACTTCGTTCTCTGTAGGCGACACGGTCACAGACTAATACAGACTCGACAAATATGACAGGTGTCAAAAAAGTATTTTTTAACCATATGGTTAATGTTTTCAAATTATTCTACGAATTAGGTTAGAAAGAGAAAACTGATATAACGCACCATAAGAAAAATGGATGCCAGATCGGTTTTTGTTGTTTCATTCACTCCTAAGTCGTAGAAAGTGTTGCCATGTTAGCGTAAAACGGACTAAAACCCGCTGTGTTTTCTCCTAAAATCGCTTAGTTTTTCCCCATTTTTTCTTATAAAACTCTGCTGTCGAGTCTGTATTTAGTCTGTGACACGGTATTGCAGTTTGTTGGGAAGTGTTTGGAAAATGTAAAGTTAATTTTTAGAGATGGCAAATAAATTGTTGTAGATGAGAATTTATCGATAATCTTAGCAAGTCAAACCAGAAAAAAATCAAATCTGTTTTGAAATACGTTGGGAACAAGGTAGATTTATATAAGGTAATATTTTAGTGACGTAAATGAAAACAATTTTCTTTCAAAATCATTTTAGTCGGCAAAAACGAATTAAAAAATGTTCATTAACCAATTTAAACGCTTTTTAAGACTACAATTTTAGAAAACAACTATATTATAAAAAAATATTGAAATACAAATGAAATTCTTTTATTTTCCACGACAAAAATTAAAAAATATTAAAATATTTTTAAGCATAAAAGTGTAGTGTAAACTGAAGTCATTTATGCCGAACAAAATATTTCGTTTTGAAAATTCGTTAATATTTTTGTTTTTAAATTTGTCAAAAAACTTACCATGGAGGAAAAGTGAGGTTATTGGATCTTACCTTGTATAAATCTACCTTGGTTGGAAATACGCCTATATGAAGTTTAAACAAGAAAAAAAATTTGGCCTTGCCGGATAAATGGATACCCTTAACAATGTAATAAGATTATTGTAATATTATTTAAAAAAAAGAAATGGTTCCAAAAGTTTCTTAATTTAGGTTAGAGTACAACCTATTTATAAAGTTTTCATGGAACAATTTGTTGGCCAACTCCAGGGAATGCCCCCTATAAATGCATTAAATTGTGTTAAGATCAGGAGCCTAATTACCGTATTCTTGCTCGAATAAGCTTTGGATCGAATACAATTTCGAATGGATTTCAGCAAATAGAAGATTTTAACAATTAAAAAAAGCATTTTATAGGAACAAACTATGACTTCAAGACTCTTTTAAGTAAAATATTAACAAAATGTAGCGAAAAATTGATTCGAAATTCATAGCAGGTTGAAAATATCGAAATACATCCATTAGCCAATTAAAAAAAAAATAAATAAAATCAAATATAAATGTTCTTCTATTTTTGTTGATTTTTATTTAAAGTTTTTTTTTGATGCTGATATTTCATATCCGTAACAGTTTGTTTAAAATTGTTACCAAAACTCATAGTGGTAGTTTTTGTAATTATGCTACGTAATTTATCTTTTTGTTTGTAATCTAAGTTTTTACTATCAAAATTATCCAGAAGTTCTTTTGAAATTAATGCTTTAACTTCAGTTTGAAGTTCCGTATTGGAATTATTTTTCTTGAATATTTGCTTGGATTTTTTTTTATTTTTTTTGAATGCTTGCTTGGATTTCGCATTTAAATCTTTTGGGCCGTTTCCAACTTCAGATTTTGATTGATTATTCTTATTGTCCGCAACTTCTGTTTTATTAAAGTTGGAATTATTTTTCTTGAATTGCTTGGATTTTACATTTAAATCTTTTGGACCGTTTTTGAATTTAGATTTTTTTTCCTTGTCCTCAACTTCTCCAAAATCATCCCATTGTGTTGGTTCTTGTTTCTTAAGTTCGATTAATTGTTTTCGATAATTCATTTCACGTTGTTTCAAGACTTTTTTACCTTCTTCACTGTCCATATTGGCCTGTTTTGCAGTGTGTTCATCTTCCCTCTGCTTAAAAACAATCTCATCTTTAAATTTGTTCCAAGGTGTAGCATTTTCAGGTCTAGCATCTCGGTCGACTTGATTAAATTTGCTAATTTCCTTGTTGTTTTTAAAGTTACCCTTTCGATTGTCGAACTTGCTTTTAAATCCACCTTTATTTTTAAAGTTGCCTTTTTTACCTTTTCCTTCATATTTTTTAGGTTTAAATTTATTTTTACCCCAGTCTTCTGTATCCTTTTGGATGCTTAAATTTGATTTACCACGAAAAGGATTATTAACCATTATTTTTTAGAACGTGTACTCAAATAAAAATGTAAACAAGTAAAAAAATAAATGTGCTGTAAATATTAGAGATTCTAAATTTACGATTATTGAAACATAGGGCTGACATAGAGATGTAAAAAAATCGATTACAGCTGAGGAGAAAAACAAACCCACAGGGATGAGAAAGTGAGTACTTTATTTAGTACTTTAACCACAGACTAAATACAGACTCGACAGTAGAGTTTTACAAGAAAAAATGGGGAAAAAATAAGCGATTTTAGGAGAAAACACAGCGGTTTTTAGTCCGTTTTACGCTAACATGGCAACACTTTCTACGAATTAGGAGTGAGTGAGACAACAAAAACCGATCTGGCATCCATTTTTCTTAAGGCGCGTTATATCAGTTTTCTCTTTCTAACCTAAATCGTAGAATAATTTAAAAACATTAACCATATGGTTAAAAAATACTTTTTTGACACCTGTCATATTTGTCGAGTCTGTATTAGTCTGTGCTTTAACCTTCAGCTACACCACAGACTAATACAGACTCGACATAAGTGACAGGTGTCATAAAAGTAGTTCTGAACCATATGGTTAATATTTTCAAATTATTCTACGAATTAGGTTAGAAAGAGAAAACTGATACAACGCGCCATAAGAAAAATGGATGCCAGATCGGTTTTTGTTGTTTCACTCACTCCTAATTCGTAGAAAGTGTTGCCATGTTAGCGTAAAACGGACTAAAAACCGCTGTGTTTTCTCCCAAAATCGCTTATTTTTTCCCCATTTTTTCTTGTAAAACTCTACTGTCGAGTCTGTATTTAGTCTGTGGCTACACCTTCCATAATTATGTAAACATACACTCAGAAAATTATTGCAGTTACTACATGACGGTCGTTTGTGTAGTAAGTAGTAGCTGTTGTTTTTAACTACAATTTCGGTCGTTTTTGTATGAAAAAATCTCAAACAACTTTTTTTGTAGTAGTTTCAAAAAATAACTACAAAAAATATACTCCACTGTAGCAATAGTTGATTTATGTAGTTGTTTTTAGTTTTTTTTTCTAAAACTCGTTTTTTTCTAGAAATTTTTATTGCAAACGAATGTGTCGAGCGAGTTGGTCGTGCGGGATGCGGAAGGAATTATTTTTATACCAAATAAATAATATCTAAATAAATTAAATTACAATTTATTAAATTTAATTATAACAAAAAATATGTTTTTGGAAAAATATTCTTGAGCGAAAGAAAATAAATGGATAAATGAGATAACAAGTGTGTATAATATAGCGCTCACATAAGCGTGCGTAAAAACCAATCGGAAAAAAACAAAATAAAATGTGTGCAGTGTTTTGTTTTCTTATGAGCGCGCCATCTTTCTTTTCTTTGTATACACAACAGAGCAGGTACATACTTTTTTGAAACATTGGAAATTAATTCTTTTTTTTTATAAATCAATTTTGACAAAGCATTTCGTTTTTTTTTTTTATTCCAGACAAATTTTGATCAGTACCGGTGAAAATTTTAAATGAACTATTAAAAAAACAAAGGTAAATACAATCAATTTATTTTGTTTAACATTTTATTAATATAATTTTTTTCTTCTATAATTCCAGATAAATACATCAAAAAATTGTCATCATGTCGAAATTCTATACAACCAACTGAAATGTATTGCTTTTTAAATAAATAAATATCAATCATTTAAACGTTTAAGAAATTTTTTAAATAAAATTTCAGGCAACTGTAGAAAAAACAACTGTATTAAACAGTTTTGTAGTAGTTTTTACTACATTTTGTAGTTGAAAATCAATAGTTAAAAACAACATGTTCAGTTGTTTTTACCGTTTATGTAGTGGACGCCTTTTCAACGACAAAATGTAGTCAAAACAACTGTCTTTTGTAGTTGATTTTACCGACATACTTTTTTGAGTGTAACACAACAAACACAGAAAACAATAACAACAAACAAAAATTTGGGCTAAAGTCCAGTTTTCGACATTTCTCTGTTACCGAGTTATGGGCCTCCAAAGTTCGGATATCGAATTTAATATCTTCTCCAATAATGGTCCGATTTGGATTCATTAATTAACCCATTGTGGAACAACACCAAATTTTAGATTTTTTAAATCAAAGTTTTTGGAGAAAATGCGATATATTTCAAAATGATGCCTAATTAATTTATGGAGTTTGATATTCCTAACCCGGCCGAAGGCCGGCTACGCAGAAATACTTTTAATGCAAAAAAATAACCTGCACAGAGGTCTGGTATACATATTTAAATATGTTTTCCAATGTTTAAACGTTAATAACTCCGGTTATATAAGGGTTAATTGGTCAAATAAAAACTAAAATTAAAGCTTAATATCTAAGCTATAAGCCTAGTTATAAAAATAATGCATAATTTTACAATTTTCCGCATTTTCTTCAAAAACTTAGGGTAAAAATCTAAAATTTAGGTTTGTGCAACAATGGGTTAATGAATCCAAATTTTTTAAAATGGCAAATTAAAGGTATTTGAATAAGCTTTCGAATGAAACCAATCTTGGTCTGATCGGATTATTGGAGAAGATATATTAAATTCGATATCCGAACTTTGGAGGCCCATAACTCGGAAACCATGGGTCACCGACAATTTTTTTTTCTTTTTTGGACTCACCTAAATCATTTCTAAAAAAAATTGGACCAATGTCTGCCAACAAGACATGTTCCAAAATTTGTTATTGTTTTGTGTGTGTTTGTTGCTTTATGTCTATATAATTATTACAGTACAGACTAGTATGCAAACAATGCACTATGGCCGAATAACCCTAAATCGCGGCAAAAACTATTTCCCGACAAGCTAGCCTCACCAAATTTGCAATGCAGGGTTCTACCACAGATTAATACAGACTCGACATAAGTGACAGGTGTCAAAAAAGTATTCTTGAACCATATGGTTAATTTTTTCAAATTATTCTACGAATTAGGTTTGAAAGAGACAACTGATATAACGCGCCATAAGAAAAATGGATGCCAGATCGGTTTTTGTTGTTTCACTCACTCCTAAGTCGTAGAAAGTGTTGCCATGTTAGCGTAAAACGGACTAAAAACCGCTCTGTTTTCTCCTAAAATCGCTTAGTTTTTCCCCATTTTTTCTTATAAAACTCTACTGTCGAGTCTGTATTTAGTCTGTGGTTCTACTGTAGAAATATTCGATTTGAGAAAAAATGGGCGGTCCACACACCCTTTTTCTACTAGGCCCGCCCATAAGGGGGATTTTCGAAAAAATTAATGCTCACAAAACTGTATTTAATTAAAATCTTCCTTTATAATTTGAAGTGTCTGACCGTATATTCGGTATGCAAAAAAGTACTGTTCGGCCATTATTCGGCTTCGGTCACATTTTTAGACGAATATGGCCGAATACCGAATAATTGTAAAAAAAATTGTACTCAATTGTTGAAAAACATATTCAAGTAGAAGAACTCTTTTTTAGTGATAGTAATTTATTAAAAATATTATTATTTAAAAAAAAAATACGTTTTTTAATAATATAAAAAAAAATTTTTTTTGACTGTACAATTTTTTTTTGTTTAAGAATAAAAAGTTTTTTGAATGAAAGAAACACTAGCTCTGTTTGTTTACTTAAATTTCTTACTATTTTTACTACAACTGGAAATTTTTGTTTACTTTTTGTACTGAAAATTTCCAGCTGTAGTAAAAGTAGTAAAAATGAGTAGATTGTAGTAAGGTAAACGAACAGACATACTGTAAAATATTTTTGTAGCTTTCCACTAAGCTTTAAAGCGTTTTTAGTGTGTTTTTCAACACGTGAATTTGCGAAAAAATAAACTATCCAAAATTCACGTTTTTGCTAATAGCTCATTCGTTTGCACTCGTTCGCATTCCATATAAATATACAATAAAACCTGAGCTTTTTACGCAGATTTACATGTATAAAAATGTTTTAACAATTGTTAACATTTTAAGTTATACTCCACGAAAGACGATAAAACTATTCACAATTTTACAAAAAATTACCCTTAAAAAACTCCAAAATAACTACGAAATATTTTTTTTCCAAATATGTTAAGAATTCGTAAAAATACTCACCTCGAGTATTAAAATTCATAATCACAACATTTTTTTTTAACCAAAATATATTTAAAAAAAATATATAGATTTATTAAAATTTGGTTGCTTCACAACTTGCAACATGTGTTATAAAAACTGTATACATTAGCAGCTGTTTACACATCGACAGTGTTGCCAACTATCATAACTTTTTTAAATTTTTTATCACCAATATATTGGGAATTGAACACAATCAAAAAATTTTAAAAATCTATACTTGAAAAATT